>WUAM01000431.1:102106485-102164576 GCA_024336885.1 Actenoides hombroni | reverse complement strand
CCAAAGCTCAGCTGGTTGAGAGCAGGACCATTAGGCTTTCTGATGCAGGTGGAGTTCATAAACTTAGATTGACTCCCTCCTAAGCTGGGGGTTTGTAGGGAAGCCCCTTACTCCACTCACATGATATGGAGAGCACACTGCATTGACTTCAGCTGTAAACATTTCCTTTATGCTCTCAGCTTGTGCTAACCTGTGGCTTCACTGCAGTCCTTGAAGTGCTGTTACTGGAGCCAAGCATCGACTCAGGTCTGTTTTCTGTTGGTTTTCACTAACCTTTTGTGAATTTGTTGTGTTGTAGTGCAAAGTAAAGGGGCATCATAGAGGGCAGCTATGCAAAAGTTGGAGTGGACTAGGACAAATTGACTAGTTTGTTGTTTATTTTAGTCTTAAACAACAGTCAACAGATCAAATAGAACCATCCTTCACTCAAGTCTCAAGCTTGTTCATTAAAGTCTTGCTAAGTTTAGGGAACAAAGTGACATTATAAAAGGATGGCAGATATTAATAGCAATTTCATTGCCAGCACTTGAGAATAGATTGTTCTTTTTCTCACTGCTATTCTACAAGGTATCTTACAAGTCTTATTCCAGAGGGAGTTGTGCTTAAAAGACTTGCGTCTCCAAGTAAACTCCAGATGGGAACATATTTGGACTTCCTGGCATTAACCAGGGAAATCTGCAGATCCGTGGCAGCACTTAAAGTTTTGTCACTGTAATTTTTCTCCTCGTTTTACTGAGTCCTGCCTTTGCAACTGCCTTCCTTGATTTAGTTATTTGGTGCAGTCAGAGGTTGTTCAGCAAGTTTTTGTTCCACAGGCTCGTGTGATTAGATATTCTTTTGATATTCTGTCAGACTGATGCACCACGTGCTCCTTTTCTCTTGGCATAGGCCTCCTAACACAGACGGACAAAGCTGAGCTGCCCCGTTGGGACTGCTGTGTACAGCACCCCAGGTTTCTCTTGTCTTGGCTAGCTTTGCTTACAGCTAGTCTGAATGAGCAAGGTTTGGGTTCTGGTGCATCAAACGTGGTGTTGTAGCTGCCTGTGAGACAGTCCTTGCTATGACTAGCTTCCGACCCAAGCTGCTAAGACGGGGCAGCAGGATGTGTACTTGGGTCACAGTGTATAACCAAGGGGTTTCAGTTGTTAGAGATGTGTCTGTGTGTGCATTTGTTATTTATTTATTCTACCCTTTAAAAGTCATTTTAATGTCCTTTTTAATATATTGGGGTTTTTTTTTCTCATAGAGTAAGTGCATGAGACATTTGCATTGAGTTTGAGGGTGTCTAAATATGTCAGGTCACTTCAAAAACTTAATCAGGAAACTTTAGATCCTTCAAATACCAAGAAAATCATAGAGAGATTCCTAAGTCAAAGTTTTTTTAGAAGTTGTGCTTGCTAGAAAATTGGTATTTCACATTTCATCCTGCTCTGATATGAAAATACTTAAGTTCTGATTGTTGAATGGTTGGAATTGAGTAGACTGAAAGATTTTTCTGAGGGGAAAAACAAAGTTTTGCAGGACCTCTGAGGTATTGTATAATTCAGTCAACATCTTGGATTAGTCCTCCAGAGCAAGTGATTTTTCATTACTGCTTTTTTCCAGAGTTGAAACAGGATACTTGAATATTGAGAATATTATCAACTGCTGTAAGGCAAACACGGAATTCCCTGACAAACAGCTGAACCGAGACGCTGAATTGCGTTCTTTTGGCTACTGTGTCTTCAGCTGGGGAAACGGAACCCTTGACTTGGGAAGGACAGATTGAAAACCCTTTCCTTCATTTGTCTTCTGGGGCTGTGTTTGGAGAAATTTGGGTGGGTGGTCTCTACACAAGACTTTGTTCTTTTTCATGTGCCATTTACTATTTTGTCATCCTGAAACTAGGGACTTGGGTGTAGATATGCTGTCAGGATGCCACGGTTGTTCCCGTGTATCAAAACCTAGTTGTCTAAATATGATTATAGCTTCCTATATTGCATTTCTCAGATAGAAACTTTAGTTACAAGTTACTTGGAATACCAATGTTAGAAAAGCCTGAGTTCAGCAGCGGGAACCAAATTTCCAGTTGTACAAAATATCAAACTGTGACAAAATAAACCCCAAATGTTCCTTTACCCGGCTTTTGGTGGGATCCCAGAACATTACCTTTCCTTCAGGCCCCATGTTAAATGTGATTACAAATAGAATTTGGCCCTTCAGGACTAGTATTTCTCAGTATAATACTGAGTGCAATACTGGTGTTGTAATGTTAGTGTTTGATGACAGGAGTAATTCTCAGAGAGCGCCTTTTACATGGCACTGCAGTATTTTAATGTGATTAAAAGAAGTCTGCATGTTTTTGAAGTGTTTAAAAAAGAGACAAAAGAATGATGCCTTTGAACTAGAAGCTAGGAGCAAAATTAAGTTAGATTTTTCTATGCCAGCTTTGAATCTAATACCAAGACATCAGAGTCTCAGTTCAATAGGGCTCAGGAAGCTTAAACAAGTCTGTCTCTGTTCTTATTAGCTCAGTGTAACTTCAATCACTTAACTGGAATTAGCTTTAATTTAGGGTCTCGGACAAAATAGAATTTAAACATGTCTTCAATTTTAAGCCCATGAGTAGTGGGACTACTGATACACCTCAGAGTAAGTACATGCTTATGGAGTTTGCTGAATTAGAAGCTTATGAGGTCAGAAATAAGAAAAATGTTAAATTTCTATTCAAGTCATGTTTTAACTTATACCAGTTTAAAACAAGAGAAGACAATAGTCCCTTTTTCACCCTTTAGATAGGCGTAGTGGTAATTGTAGTGAAAACTGAAATTCTCAAGATAGTTTGGAAAATATTAGCTTCTCTGTATACTGTCAGATTGACTAGGACATGGGGTTCTGTTTCATAGCAGACTTTCCTTCCTGGTGTAGCTTCTCTGGTTCTGACCCCCCAGACTGGGGTTAGCTGTGCTGTTTGTGCTAAACTGCTCTCTCTGCAACTCCTCATCTTGCATGGCAGCCCCACAGTACCTGTTTTACTGACTGCATGTTACAGATGCAGCTCCTCAGCCTGGGATTCAAGGGCCTTTTCTCACCCCTCTAGCAAAGACACACCTTAATACATTTATACCCTAAAATTGTTAAATGTTAAAAAAACCTGATATTAGCCAGTAAAATTTAGGAAATGAAATTCATGTTGCTCAAACATTTATTCATGGAAGTGGACTCTGAAATCTAAAATATTCCTAAATAATTATTATACATAAATATATTTAACATAATTGACTCTATTAACTGCAGTGTAGTTAACAGAATTATAATTAAGAAAGTCTGTTCCCATTGAGCTGCTTGTATTCATCCCTCATTCTGTTTGCAGGCTTCTCATCAGAGGATACTAGGATTGCCCAATATTTGTTATTTAAAAATACTTAGATTTCATTATTGGCCTCATGGAGGTGGTGATTAATTCTTTTTTTTTTTTTTAACAGAAGTGGAGACCTGAACAAATATGGCAGTTTTCTGTGATTGATAGGCTAACCACATCTCTCTTTTGAACACAGGTGCTTTAGGTTTCACAGATGCTATTTCTTGTGACTGCAAAGGGTAACAGATCTCAGTGAGCTTTATCAAACTTATTTAAAGTTCCTTAGAGTTCCATTCTGGATAAATAATACACATACTAGATGCTCACACTAAGAAGGTATTTGAAGTAATATAATTGAATCTTTGCATGTAACTGAGCACAGGGGGGGGGGGAAAATCACTCCGATTTCCAATTTCAATTGGGAAAACAAAAATCACATTATAATTCCTCAAAACATATTCATGTGACCATATTTGGTTCTCATTTTCTGCATAAATCTTTTTGCACAGTAACTCCTCATTACTAGAAGCAGATTATACATCGTATTTCAATCCAGAATTTCCCATTCAGTGTCTTTCAACAGTTATACAAGTCATGTGTAATTGTATTACTCCTTTTCTGGTTGATTCATGAAACTTGCTTAGAAATTAGTTTTCCAGTTAAAAATAAGGTAGAATTTTCAGTTTTGGGGAGTGCGAGTGTTTAGCCGACGTAAATGCATTAGCACGAATATATTTGCAGTATGAATTACAGGCAATTTGATAATACAGATTAATTTTTCCTCCTCAGTTAGAATGAATTAACAGAAAAAACCCTAAACCTGTGATTTGTTTGAACTCCAGAAATTAGTACTACATGTTGGTCTTTAAACTCCCGAGAAAAAGGAATTAGACATGATTTTTAAAATGCAGAGTTATATTCATGGAAGCCTTTCTGATCTGAACAATTTTCAGTTCTTTCAGAGCAGATTTATTTGCATTAAGCTAGAGAAACTGGGTTACAGTGTTTACAAGTAGAAAGTGTGCAATGTACTTTTGACCAAACACTTATCAGAGAGAGGAAAAGAATAAACCTAGACTGGCTTATCCCTCTTGTTAGAACCTATCCCAAGGCTGTCCAAACTTTTATGATGATTGACCTAAAGAACAACTGTGAATTCTCTTTTTTTTTTTTTTTTGTAGCTATATGCTTGTTCTAGTTGTATGCTTGTAATAATATTAGGAAGTTTTACCACATGTCAAAAGGTAAACCTACTAAAGCAAATCAAGATACAGTGTTCTTAAAGAACTCACCACTTCATAATCTTCTTGGCAGGGACATCAGATATCAGAGATACCGGAGCCTGAAAAGCATTAGGCCAATTTAAACAAACCAGTATTTTGGCAGATTTTCTAACTGGGGTTATGCCAGGTCTCTTTCCCATGCAAAGCCCTTTGGTGTCATTTTGTTCTTCTACCGGCAATGTGCAATATAGATATAAAAATGAGAGGACTCTTAGCATTTGCAGTGTTTACTAGCCACAAGGCTTCGGGTGCCTTGCTTGGATGTGGATGCCATTTCCATTGTAATGAGTAATGAAAACTAATGTAAACGTCAACTAATTTTCAGTGAATGGCTGGACCTGAAAAGAATGTAGCTTGCAACCATTAATTTTTGTGTGGGGGGTAATTAGCAATTGTTCACAATCCTGTCACTTAGGTGTGCTGAATTAAAAAGGCAGGATCATTCGTAGCAATCGTTATGTTTAGACTGGTAACGAGATGAGCCAGGAAGAGATGGAGAAACCTCTTTGTATGAACTACACGTGGGGAAAGTATGGACTAGAGTTTGAACTGTATCAGACACCAGACAAACCCACTTGTTAGTCAAAATTGCTCTCTACTAGACAACCTTGTTATAGTGCAGTAAAGCATTTAGCCAGCCACGAGACACAAAGCCATTGGAAACCGAGTATTAGTTCTGATGGTCGTGGAACAGCTTTAATTTTGTGTATTTAACCTCAAATGGGAAACATGTGCACTTTCCTTCTGTACGCTTTTGGAGAATGATGGACCATTTAAGGGATAATGGTTTTGCAAGAGGTAGGTCATGCTGAAGCTGCTAAGTTGCTTTCAAAGGCCTGCTTAATTTTTCCCTGTCTCTTGGTTATTTAGAAAACATTACTGTTTAAGGTGCTAATGGCCACAGTGAAAGTGATCTGAAGAGACACGAAGAGTGTATGGCAAGAATGTGTGTTTGTTTGGCATAACTGTTCCTTCTGTGAACCTGCTCTTGATGTATCTGTTTGCTGGCTCTCATTTTTCTGCTACAGAGGATGGGAAATGGCAGTTCTGGTGGGTCTAGCTACAAAGACAGCATTTTTAGGAAGCATGAGCTGCTGATTCCCCTCCCTCCTTCCACCTCTTTGAGAGCAGTAGGGGTTTTCTGTGGAAGGCACCGTGAGGAAGGTGTGCTGCAGAGCCACCTTCCTGCCCTCGTTCTCCTTTTCTTTTGCTCCCTCTTGGCTGTTGTCCCTCATGCCCAGAAGGTTATCTGGCCCCTACCTTCACGTTACCTGACAATTCATTTTTGAATGCCGGTACTTGATGCTGGTAATACAGGAGTGTCAGTGGCCTTAGCTAAGCTGTATACAGCTGCAGATGTACACATCATCGTTTCAATCACCAGCGACGCCCGGGGCTCTCCTCAGCCACGTCGCGTTCCTAGGATCCTCCTTGTATTTATTTATCCATTTCATTTGCAAAGAGCGTTTTACTGAGTGTCCTGTTAATATATAAGCTGGCTGAGATAGATACAGTGTCACTGTTTTTAACCACCGTTGTGGGTATTTTCTTTGTAATTTTGTATAATCACTTTTCGGACCATGGAAAAACATTCAGCATCCACAGACTCTGAGACAAATGAAAAGTCTGTTTTTACCAAAAGTCTGTTGGGAGAGCAGCTCCTTTCCCACAATACTTGGACAAAAACAGAGTAAAAGCTCTTTGATGATATAGTGGAGCCCTTTTGAAAGGGATCAAAATAGTTTGATAAACTTACTTTAAAGCTGATACTAGAATTATTTTTTACAATTTTTATGTAACTTGATGACAGCAAACTACCTTTTCATAAACTATAATACAAATGATGGCAATTATTGCTGTTGGGTTTTATTTAACACAAAATAATTTTATACAGTAGGCAAGAAATCGGGTATTTTGTTTTCAATCTTATTTTGAGTATTTGCCTCTTGGCAGGAGTCTTGTATGAGAGGTAGTTTCCACTTTGGAGCATGTGTTTTTGGATGGGAGTATTCATTATTTGGATAGAAATAACATCTTTCCAGTTACTACGTAGGCCTAAAGTCAAGGTTACTGCACTAGAGAGGTCAACATGGGTATCACTTGCTCTGTAGTCTTAAAAACCTTGTAGTGAGTTGTACATTTGTTTGCCCTTTGAGTGTTGTCAGGACTTGTTCCTCCCCTGTAAGGACTGTCTGGATAGCATTGCTCCAACACCTGAGCTGGGAATTCAAAGTTTAAGGACCTTATTTAAGGGAGAAAGGACTTTAAAGAACTGGTTTTAAAATAATTTGAATTAAACCAGAAACCACATTTTTCAATAATGGCAATAATTTAATACAGATCCCGTGTGAGAGAAGTGAGTAACTGGTAAAGGTTCAACTTGTAAAGAATTTTCCAGAATGTCAGTAAGCTTTTTTAGCATTGCTTCATCCCCTCTAGTGTTCTCTGGTATACCTTTCCTACCTGCTGTTTAGATTTGGAGCAGTCTTTTCCCTCCCCGTTGCTACGGTATCTAGAGTTTGGGTAGCTGATGTAGGAACTCGAGTGTTGCTAACTGTCTGTAATAGGAAGGACTGACAGGACAGCTGTTCAGAGCTAGAGCAGGGTCTCAAGAGGAGACAGATAATTCCTTTCACTAAGAGAAAATTTAGGAGACTGCCTACAAATTAAAGGACTGTCTTACATAACAAGTGCTACAGCTATGAGATAAACAAAGAATGCCTAAAAAAGAGACTCGGGGCCGGTGCCTGCTTTCCTTTTTCTGTGGCAATCGCACTGAAGACAGCAGGATTTCCCTCATCTAATTGTGAGCAGAATTTGGCCCTCGAATGAAACAAACATCTGGAACAATAAGAAGTTTATTTACATAGCCACCAACTTCCAACCCCTCCAAGGCGCTCAAGGCAATACTCAAGAAAGCAAATCACAATAAGAAATAAAATAGATAAAAAATAAATAAAAGCATCACAGGACACAGAAAGTATCTTGGAAGAAAATAATTTTTTCCAAGAACAACTTCAATTAAGTTGAACTAGACAATGAGGACCAAGCTTTTCAGCGTACAGCTGTGTTTAAAAGCCTGCAATGGGTGTGTGGAGAGAAAAAATACAAAAGCCAAGCAGGACGTTGGAGAGTGAATTACCTTGGAGATTAGAATATGGCAAGAGGAAAGAAGAAAAGCAATTTCAGAGTCATGGACAGGACACTCTGATTATCTGGATGTTTTTACTGTAATTAAGATGTTTAGATAAAAATTTGGCAGTCTAATTGCATTCGAAATCTAAATACAGTTCCTAAAATGGAGAAATCTGAGCGGAGCTAGCTGACAGCCCTGGAACAGTGATCTCTTTCTCTTAATTTTTTAAAAACTCTGGTTAATTAATGAAGGTACACTGAAATCAAAATAATGCCTGCTGCTGGGTTCATCCATTACTCCGCCTGTGCGAGAGACTAGCATGCCTGTGTGCTCACCTATGTTCAGTTCCAGTGGACTTCCCCACTGTTGCATAATCAGTTTGGGTGGGGTGCGAGCTGAAGCCTTATGCTCAGAGATGAGCTTTTCTCTCAGACAAAAGTCTAAAAGTTTTGATCTCACAGGGTCTCGCTGCACTGCAACTTGTCCTAAGTAATAAGAGCAGAGAGCAGTAAGACTGTGTCACTGCTGTGTGCTGCACAGCTCCCTCACCACAGTATTCATAGCCATGTATTTCCTTCTACCATCTAGATGAGGATGTCCAAGGACATTTTGCCCTTACTGTCACACGATACATAGCTATGGAATTGTCTTGTTTCCTTGCTTCAAACATATAAAATTTCACTTTCCTTTGTCAGTGCATCAGACAGAAATGAGTCTTTGTTTCTAAATAGAAAGGAGGCTGAAGGATCGCCATAGCTACAGACTTCAGCATCCTATCCGGAGTTCACACACAGTATTTACTCTGGGCTGTAGTAAGTCGCAGAAGTCAGGTCTTAAAATGGGCATCTTTTGAACCACATAAAAAAATATAACTTGTCTTTGATAATCATGTGTCTAAAGATCAAAGTTATCTTTCCTTCATTTTTAAAAAAGAAGTTATGAGAGACACAAAATAGAGGGTCTATAATAACCAAAATAAATTGAACTGTCTAAACTGTTTCCAAAGTACGTGAGAGAGACAAAACACAGTGGTATTTTCTGGCTTGGAGTCTGTCTTGGCACAATGTTTATAAAGCGGTCGTGGCTTTGCCACATGTAGGTAATGCACTCAGATCACACACTTGCCAAAGAAAGCTTTCCTAGCACTGTAGACCATCATGCATTCACTCGAGAGCTGTGTGGAGAAGGTAAATGCTCCTATGAACAGAAATGTCTTCAGTCGTTAGTTATAGCAGCATATATGCATGCAGATAGGTATATTACAGCCCAGCTGATAACAGTGCCTATTATTAAGGCTGTCTGACACTTTCTTACAAATAGCTGGAGGTTATTTCATAATGTCTTTGCCAAAGTTTTACCATTTGTGCTGAAATTTTCCATGCTGGGTTTGTGCTTCAGCTGGATTTTTTTTATTATTTTTTTTAAATTCTGCCAGAAATGGCCAGCAATTTCCAAGAATTATGTTAAGAAAAAAATGTTTTCAGCTTTTAAAATTATTTTGATTGTCTTCTCTTAGAAAATCTCCGCACAGTTTGCTCTGGAGGAGTGATTTGAGATTTGGAAGAAAGATGGCACTTGAGTCAAGAATGTGGTTTTTTTTTAAATTTGCCTATGAAAAGCCACCCATCCTTGATCTGTTTACAAGCTCTGCAGAGGCACAATCCCAGCAAATAGCTGTTAGATTTCGGAAGCTAAAACTTCCCAGATATTTGCCTCTCAGAGGGCAGGTCTGTTCCCTTCACACCCACTGACTAGGCTGTCAGTAACCAGTTCTTGCAGGAAAGCACTGGACAGCACACACATTTGACAAGAAAAGTAAAGACACAGTGAAGTTTTGAACATGTTTCAGAAGGGTGAAATTGTCCTGGCATTTCCCACAGTTCAACCCTTCTGCACCATCCTCAATAAGTCCAAGTTACTCGTACACTTCTGCCTTGCTGCCATGTGTTTGTCTCCTTTCCACCCCTCCTGGGTCTCCTGCTGCCTCATTTAGCTGAGCCCTTTTCTCCTGCATAGGCTCCTCTTTCATTCTTTTCATGGTTTTGCCTTGGGTTCAATCTCATTGTAATTTAACCTCTGCAAAAGCTTTCTCAACAGTAATCTCATTCACTGCTGCATTGATTCAGCCCAATTCCTCTTTCTTTTTTTCCTCTCTCTCTCTCTCATATTTATTTATTTAATATCTTTTGACTTTGTGGAAAGATACTTTGCAACAGTTTGTACCAAAGGTCTGTTCCATGATACCTCAAATTTCATGTGTCAGGTGCTAGGACCACATGGGTCACTGTCCTGGATTCGTCTGGGATAGGGTTAATTTTCACCAGGAGCTGGGCAGGGCCCATAGCCAGGATAGAGAACTGAACCAGCCAGGGGATTAGGGGATACCATACTGATGCCATGGCCCCTATATAAGGGGAGGGGGCAGGCCAGGCTGGGCATGTGGGTCTCTTGTGAGGGGTCACGTGGTTGGTGCAGCCTTAGGCAGTTGGGTTCATTCTATAGCATTTGCCTTCTGTATTGGTTCATCACTGTTATTGTTGTTTTTTCTCCTCTTGTGTTATCCTACTAAATTCTCCTTATTCTGTTTACTTATTCCTAGAAAAAGAAAACACTAAATCCTTCAGAGGTTTCCTCACTGACATGCTTTGTTATTATGAAGTTGGATAATAGTCTGAAGGTGTTATCAATGTGTTCTAATCCTGGATGACAGATTGGAGCCTCTGTTCTAAAATATGCATTTCCCAGGTGTATCTCCTTGTGGTGACAGCTCAGATGCTCAGTTTAGGGGAAAAAGACACCCCTCCCTTCAAAAAAAAAAAACAACAAACCACAAAGCTTTACCTGGGTAGTAACATCATTCCTGTATTTTCCTTCTTTTCTGGTCAATGCCTTTGAAACAATTGTCCTGAAAACAAGCACTGCTCTGATCTTAAGTATTTGAGGAACACATGAGAATCAAACACTAGGTGTTCTCTGATGAAATGATGCAATGAGATGGGAGCAACATTTTACTGTTGAGTTACTGCTTGAAAACACCTTGATGGATTCCTCACAGCAATCTTTGGAAAGGGTGGGTGAAAAGCAGTCACGAGCTACTGCACACTTAGTAATCGCTGTGGCTTCACGAGCAAAAGCAAAGTTGAAAGATAAAAGGGTGTGTTTTGTTACTTCAGTAAGTAGAAGGACTATATGCTCACATACAGTAACTGGTACTTAAATGGAAGTCTATTGTAGTCAGTTAATAAATAGAGTATAAGTTCTATCTATACACTTGTCTGGACACCCAGACTGTGCAACACTGGTTCTGAGGGAGCAGCACTGTTCCCCTCAAAGCCTGCCAGAAAACAAGGTTTTAGTGTGATCCCAGCTGGATGAGCCACTCTGCCTAGCAAGGGGACAGGGAGAAGCTCTTGCCTCGCTTGTGGCAAGAACACTGAAGCAACCCATGCAGCCTGAAAAGCTTTGCCTCAGTGGAAACGTGAAGGTCTTAATAAATGGGAGTTAGAAAGACAGAATCTGGTCCTAAGTAAATATTGTTGCCTCACCTATTTGTTTTCCAACCCAAAGAAATGCAGAATTCAAAGCTCTGTTCTTAGGATGTAATCTGTAAGTCAGATCCTCTGAGGCACTTTCTGTACCCACTGCTGTTCTCTCTGTTCCAAACAAGAGATATTACAAATAAAAAATATTTATTTTGTTTGGGGCTTTCCCACAGACTATTTTTAAATAATGACTTTTGAAGAACTGTGCTGGCCGTGTTTCAGCTGCTCACAAGTGAAAGCTGTGAGGACTCTTGTTTTAAGCTCTTTACTTCTTACCAAGGAAGTAAGAATGTCTGGGCAAGTTTTGTGCTTAGATGCCCAAGAGAAGGTGAGAATATGATTCCCACTGCCACCTCTTCACGCTACTTTGCAGCATCTAATATTCCATGAGTCATTATAATATTATACTCTCAGTTCACGTCTTGTTACTGGGCAAGATGGAGAGTATTTGCGTGTGTCAAGGGTTAATGCTGGGCCAGGCACTAGACAAATGACAGACGGTCTCTAACTGGAACAAGTATAAGCAAGAGCCTTTATGCACACCCTAGTCCTTGGTAGTAACTATGAATATCAAGTGTTACCTCTTCTAGAAGCAGACACTGTCTGCAAAAATACACCGTTAACTTCAGAAAGCGCAGTTAGTCACAAGAGGCTGAGCTGAGAAGGAAAATCGCTAACAGTTCTAACTCAAAGCAGGACAGGTTTGATTCTAGCTCCCACAGATGAGCAGAGGGCAAGCAGGCTATTTTCGCTAGTTTCCCAGGGCAGTGGGGACCATCCTTTATCCCACAGGAAACAACTGGCAGACATGGTGACAAAACATTTGATGCTGGGCTGATTGACGTTTCTCTTCTCCTCCTTCCCTCTGCTACGGAAGGCAGGAGCTCCGACTCTGGAGTGTGCTGCAGACTTGCCAACCTTTCTCAGCTCCGGTTGGGAAACAGGAGCTAGCACAGGCTGGACAGAGCCTCCAGTAAGCAAGGTGTCATGCAGGATATCTTAACACACAACATACTGTGGCTTGTCTCCGAGATGAAACCTGAAAATACTTACAAGTGACTGTACATCTCGGAAGGGTGAGAGTATCGGGTTTGCAGTAAGCCTGGACTTTGGGAAAGTGTACAAGGTGTCACGTCACAAAAAGAGATGTCCTGTACCTTTGCCTCGCAGATATTCCCAGAGATCATCTTGCACTGTTAGAGGGAACAGCTCACAACTGTTTTTCCCGTGGGTCAGTTCTGCAGAGCGTTTACACGTGTTCATATAAGACACAGTATTACAAGGTTTCTGAGCCCAGACTCTGTAGAATTTGACAGCTGGAAGAAGGATTCTTTTGTCTAAAAATGTTAATCAAGTCTTGGCTGCCGCTGGTATATTTTTGATAACAAAAGATTTGAACATGAATTTGGAAGGAGATAGAGATAATAGGAACATAATCAGTGATTAATGACATGCAATGTAAGACTGTAATAAAAACCATCTTAAATGTCCCACAGGATAGTAAATATAATGATACGGATAGCAATCCAAAATGTTATTAGTTGTTTGGGGTTTTTTTTAACTTACGGAGCAGGAGATGGAAACACTGTCACATTCTGCACAGCTTCAAGAATTTTGGAGAAGAGTAATTGCTTTAATTTAATATTGAAGTTGGCCTTCCCAATGGGCTCGACAGTTTTTACATAGGAGATAACACAGGTCTGTTAAAAGTTACAGGTCACAAGAAAATATTTTGTTAAGAGCAACTCAGTGTCTACAAGATTAATACTTCAGAATTAAAAAACATCTGTATCTCTGAGTATTGTTGACTGGTAAATTGATTTGACAGACCTGGCTAATCTGGCTGCAACGTATCTTTATTCAACTTTTAGATCTGGAAGCTACATTTGTATTTGCAGAGATGTGATTTCATCCTAGTGATTTATGTGTATTATTCTATATGTAGTAAAGGTAGAAAATATGTTCACTTCCAACAAAATAATATCCCTAAAGATCACTGTATCATGTAAGTGTTGCTAAGTAAGGAATATACTGTTGGAACTTGAGCTACATAAATGGTTTGTGTTTCTTTCTTTAATTGCAATAACTGTTTTATTGTTGTCTAACATTATGGATGATGGACCCATGGCATCACATTTGATAGCAAAGCTCTTACTGTCTTTGGTTTCAGTTCACTCTTTAATGGTTCACCAATTCCAGGTATTGTTTACCCACGTGGTATTGTTATTTGTGTCATTTCTTTGTAAACATACTCGTTCTGAGTAGCACAGATGCTGTTTGGAACTCATTTTATTAGGGGTTGTACAAATCAAAACCCTGATATCTATTCAGAACATCTTAAATAAATTAGATAACCTAAGAACTCAATCTTGATTTGGAAATGATGGAATATCCCACCATGGTTCAGATTAAGACAGAAAAGCAAGGCAAAAAATTCAATGTAGGTCAAACTTCATACTTCTGGCCAAAAGCCTTTCTGTTAGTTTTTCCTGTTGGACTAGTAAAATAATCTGTTGGAGATGGGTATTGTCTGGGTTCCATCATTGCCATCTCTTTTGTTGCTTGAAATTTTTCTGGTCTCAAACCCAGTTTCTCTTGTCTTGTACAGTGGAAAAAAGAGAGGAAGAAGGCCTCAGATTCTGCATTTCTAACGAACTGCACTGGAGAAGCTTGCCTTGGACAACTGCAAATATGCTGGTACCCGCTGCTTCTGAGGCCTGTGCTCATGCCATATACACAGGAGAAGGTAAGCTTAAGGAACTTGTAAACTAACATGTTACCTTGATTACTTGCAAGCCATTAACTAACACAGTTGTCTAGCTGTCCAGCATAGCTTTGGGTGTTTGGCTTACCTCATGTCTTTGTTAGTTTCTTTAATTGTGGAAGAAATTGGTTTTGGTTTGCTTAAAACCTAAGGTTTAGCTGAGCATTGCATCATATGAGTTACGAACCCTCGGGAAGTGGCTGACGCATATGGACGTGTGAAACTGCACAGGCAGAGGCCGGGAGATGCGATGTCTACCGACAAAGTCAGCTCGTTATTTTTCTCATTAAACAAAACTGCTATACGTGCCTGAAGAGTAGGGATTGTAAGGCAGGGCTGCCTGGATGTGACGCTTCCTCCTGATACTTGTGGTTGATTTGCAGTCTGCTCTGCTGTCTTTACGTGTGCCGCTGCACGTTGGCGTACGCCACTAGCAGACATCTCAACGCCTGCTGTGCCACTCGGAGAGGTGGTAGTGTTTCCGTTTTACATCGCGACCTGGAATTGATCAGTGACGATTATTTAAATCATTTTGCCCCGGGCGATGCGCAGAGCGTGGCTCGCAGGCCCCGGCCGGGCCCGCGGAGGACAGCGGGCCGGGCAGCTCGGGGGGCCCCGCGGCCCAGCGTGCCTCGTCCCGGCGCACGGCTTCCCGGGAACACGGCGGGGTCGGGGCCTGAGGCACCGCGGCCTCGGGCGACGCCCGGAACCGAAACGATCTCTGCCGCCTGAGGCCTGGGGAGGGAGGCGGCGAGAGCGAGTGGCCGGGCCTCCCCCAGCCGTGCCCGTCGAGGGGGCCGAGGAGGGGCCGTGTCCCCCTGCCCCGGGACACCGGTGGCCGCAGTGGAAAATCACCCGCCAGCTCTTGCCCAGAGTCTCAGGACCCTGTAGATGCTGACCCGGAGCTCAGCACCTCGGAGCTCGGCGGGATCCCTGCGGGCCCGAGTCTCGCACCTCCCCCGGAGCTGGGGCGGCTCAGACGCAGGGCCGTGTGAGTATTTCTGAGCTATCGGCCTTTTTTACCAAAACCCTGGGCATCGCAGGCTGCCAGATCTAATTTTCAGTGCGCGGAATAATTCCATCTTATTCACGGGTTCACCTCTGTATAGTGTGTGTATCGATACAGCTCTGTGTGTGTGTGATTCGCTTCTGAGATCTTACAGACATGGTGGCATTTGTCATAACCCAGTGTTTGTGCTGATTCAGTGTGACTATATCCGTGCTAACGAATTGCTGCTCTCATTTACTTTAAGGTGCTGTGTTACGCTGAGCAAGCACAAACTTCAACACCTCGTATCTGATCCTTTCCCTGTGTCCTTAGCCATAAACCGTTGAGCATCTCTAGGGGTAGATCTTTCCTTATTCCCTGAAGAATCTGGGAGGGAAAGGGGGTCCCTCCTGAACCTTGTGACTGGGTGGGAGGGCTGCTCTTAGCCCCTTCCTTCTGCCCCATTTGCAATCCCTGTAAAAGCATCAATAGACAAAAATTATCCTATTGCTCATAGGTTCATCGGTACAAATACTATACTCATATTGCTTTCCTTAGAATTTACTCATAATCACGCTGGGGGTTTTTTTGTTACATTTGCTTATTTTTGATTAATTGCATTGTAGTAATACAATCACCTTGCCTTCAATCTTATCTCATTTAACTTAATTGATTCTTTGCTATATTTTACTAATTTGCTGAGCCGTTATTCGTGTTGGGGATGAGCCGCTGCTGATCCATGCAGTATGCTGCTGCTTTTACTCAGCATCTGTTGGGAAATAGTTCAACGAATGCAAAAAACCCCACATACCTACATGCTCTCCTCATTTTCAGCCTCTTTCTGTCTCATGCAGTGTATGTTTTCATTTGGCTATGCCACTGAGCTTCCGCAAAATCCCAGTCCACTCATGCTCAGCCAATTTTGTCTGGCTAATATAGGTTCAGAACAGTTTGTGCTATATTTTTAAAACATACAAATTAAAGATGCTAAGAGAATACTACAGCTGCAACATCCGGGGGGGGGGAAGCTAGGCAATAGAAGAAATAAGGCTCTGCCTATGTGTCCTGAAATGTGTATTAAAAAAGCGGCTGAGTCGTTACCGTATATGTTCATTTTTCTCTAATTCCTGTATTTTTTTCTATGCCTGCTGGCAACCAAATTTTTACAAACAAATTTTTACAAATGGTAGTCAGCCTGATTCCTCCTCTGGTGTTACCTACCTGGCCACAGGGAGAGCAGTTAAACTCATGAGCAAATCGCACTCTTTTCAGTTCCTCTGTTCATCACCAGAGGGTCTCCCTTTCCAAGAAAAGGAAAGATCCTGAAAGCTCTGGGGTTTGGAGTATGCAAAATACACTGGGATCTTGGGAGAGTTTAGCTGCCAGACTCCAATAGAAGGTGGCTGGCTGAAGGTGGGCTGGCTGCTATGGTTGAGGTCTCACAATACTAGTGGTCTGAAATTGATACGAACCTGAAAGTATATGTTGCGGATGGGTCAGCTTTTGCTGGCAAAGAATTTCTAAGCATGATGATGATTGCTGACTCAAATGGTGAATCAACATGATAAACCTTTTAGAATTAGATCATGTTTCTTGTTTTTAAATTGATTTGGATGGAGGTGAACAATCTGAGGAAGGCTTTTTTGTCGCATACTCTCCAGAATGGATTCTCTTAAGACTCACAGTGTGAGGGCTGAGAAAACTCACCCAGCCCAGCATCCCTTTCCATGTCCCCAGGGTGTGGTACCGCGTTTGCTCTTTTTTTAGATGAAGCTTAAAGTGGAGTGAATGTTACGAGTCCACCAAGGCAACTGATTCTCAAAACACAGGATTTATGGAATTTTACTGCTCTGGCTTTAGGTTGTAATGCTGTCAAGGTTTAGGGTCAGGGCAGCCCACTAGACTATAAAGATGCTTTCTGTTAGCCCCCCTCCCTCCCCAAAGGGGAAGAGGAGGGGAATAAGGGAGAGAGACTCAGCCATTAGGAAACTTGAATAGCTTTAATAACAATAATAATGATGAAATGGAATGTATACAAATATATACAAACCCAGTACTGAACCCAAGCTCTAGCAGTGACCTTTGTCTGCGAAGGAGCAAGTATAAGCAAGAGTCTTTCAGTCCTGGGTAGTAACTCTAGGCATGGAGCGTTATCGCTGCTAGGAGGAGACACTGAAAAAATCTGTCGTTAACTTCAGAAAGTTAGAAGAGACTGAGCTGAAAAGTAAAACCTCCAAGCAGAATTAGTTCTGTTCTCACTCAAATCAGGGCAATAATTTAGAATAATCCATACTTTGATCCTTCGGGTATTTTCCCAGGACAAAATTCAGAAGCGTGCAGTTCAGAGCTTGTGCTCCCCTGGATTCAGATACGTCAAACTCTTCTGCGCGCCTCTCAGCGTGCTTTGGGGTTTTCCTTTTACCGGCAACTGCAATAATGCTGTTAATATTTTAATTGCAAAAAATATGATGAAAGCACTTCTCAGGCACAGAAAATATGTCATTGAATTCTGAGGGACATCCAGGCTGGCTACAATTTTAACTGAATCTGCAGATCAGGTTAGAAAGAGCGTAGGTAGAATGACATCTTCAGTTGGGGCCCTCTTCGTGTCTAAGAAAGCAATCGCTTTTTGTATGAGATTCAGGGTGCTGTGCTTCCATGTCTTTAAGTTCTTTCCTTTTCAGGAATTGTCCATTTCTAGAGAAGTCTGCCCCCTGACCAAAAAAGAAAAAAAGAAATCTATACATTGTTTAAATTTTAGTAGCACTAGTGATATTTTCTTTGGCTTACACGATACGGATTCATAGCTGTGTCAGTACACTCTTCTTAGTTGTCTAGTTGCTTTGCCTTCACAGTAACATGTCTTTTTTTGGCCCTAGTTCTGTTTGGATAATCTTTTCCTTTTTTTTTTCCTTTTTAACAAACTGCCCTTTTCTAAGGTTTTTGTGTGTATGGCTCTTAAACTCTGGATGCACTCAGTTCTCTGCTTCCGAGCTACGATAACTGCCCTACCTTGTGCTTGCTCTTTGGAACCCGTGTTAGGTTATAGCGTTACATTTTCTTTGGAGCCACTGGAGTTGGAGTGCTTTTGGGCAGACTGAAGATTTATGAATTCCCCACACAAACTTCCATAGGAAGTCAAAATTTTAGGTATCGTGTAAATGTGGTCAAATGCTGTCTACACATACTGGGAAATATTGATGTTGAATAATTTATTATTTTTTTAAATATATATTTTTGGTAACAACAAGGAGCATAAAGGCAAGAAATAAAGAGTAATTCTTGGAGATATTTGATTAAGCTGTAGTAAAAACAGGCTTGAAACGGATATTCCTCTGGAATGCTTTGCCCAGTGTGCTTTCTGCTTGGCTAATGAGTTAGTTATATTGCTGCTGTCAGGAACAGAGATGATGCAAAACTGTGGTCTTTGACTAGGAAGAACCTTAATTTTTCTAAGCCTTGGCAGTTTCTCTAAATCAGTATCTGGATTATACCCATAACTGGTTTTATTTAAGGTTAGAGTTTATAAGTTGAAATGCTTTCATAAAATCTCTCATGAACCGTAGAGGTTTAAAGAAGAAACAAGCCTATCTTAGAGTTTAGTTTGAATAACTGATGGTATCTCAGACTTCAGTAATGGTCGTTTAAACCTCTCCTATTTACAGTCCAACTCCACTGAAACACATCATGCCACAGTAGTGATGAATCCTGCCAGTGAGAAAAGGGTGTAGGATCAGTAATTACCGTAAGAAAAGGAGAAGGGAAGGCTGGTAGGGCTTAATATTTGATCAAATCTGCTCACCAAAGAACTTCAATCTTTAAGGGAAATTTTAATTATTTCTTATAATCCTCATCAAATGATCTACGAAGTCAGCGTGGTCAGGGTACCAGATTTGGGCAGGCACTGGCACTGCATTTAAACTTAACTGGGATCTGGCCCAGAGTGGTCCAGACTGACTCCCTTTGTTGGTTGCCTGCATCACCTTTGGCTGAGGAGGTGACCACTTATGAAAACTCATTTTTCATAACATTCTAGAAAGTCCAAGGCTAGTTTAATATTTACCGTGGTGAATTTACTTTGTAGGACACTTCAGCTGACTGTGAATTACATGGAAGTTATTCTCGAAGGGGGGAAGGAAACTGAGAGTAAAAAGCCCATTATGTGACTGTCAGATATGCCGGTTACGCTCAAGGCTGGCAATGGTTCTGGGAACCTCTCCCAGGCTTCTGGAGCTCTGGATATTTGGGGATGTTTGTGAGCACTTTTGTCTGACTGCCCTCTTTGGGAGGCAGACCTTCCTTCAGAGCTGTCTGCCTGCTTCCCTTACGGGCTGGGTGTTGCAGTGCCCATTGCAGCTCTGTATTGTATGGATCCTGCGATGCCACACGGTGATGCATTGTCGCCTTCGGGGTGCGAGAGGCTTGCCTGCCAGAGCCCAAGGGCTCCCTTGGGCAGCTTTGCAAAGTCCAAAGGTATGTCTGAGAGCCCTGGCTCAGAGCCCGGCTCTGCGGCTCCCACTGGGACGGTCCTTACCTGTTTCAGAGCCTGCTGGAGGACTTAGCGGCAGGAAAAGACCCCATCCCACCTCTGCAGAACTGATCTCTTCCTACTGTTAACTTATCTGGAGCCAGGGGAGGATGGCAGAGCCATCGAGGGCTGTCAGGAGCCATTGACAGCACCTTGCTCCCAGCAAGCCTTGCTCGGTCTCAGCTCGGATCTTAGCACCACGCAAGGTTTGAGACATTGAGGCTCTTACAGCCTCGGAAAGGTTAAGGTGACAAACAAGCTCTGAAAGTTTCCCCCCATGGCCGAAGCTGTTTTGTACCCCATATAAATGTGGCCAAAGGGTGTGTCAATCTAGGGAAGAAACATCTGAAGGGGCACAGCTGAAGTCTTGCAATACTTGCAAAGAAGGGAAACCACTCTTCCTAGAGTTACAATGGATAGGTTCTAAATTCAATTGCAGAAAGGCAGCTTGGGCATTAGAAAATGCTTTCTAACGTTGAGGTCGGCCAGGAGCAGATTCCCCGGGCGGGTGGGTTTTGAAATGTAGAACTGGAGGCCTTCAAAAGAACAAAAAACCACCACTGACAGACAGAAGCGGCTGAGGTCATCTCCAGCTTTAATGTTGCTGTGGTTTACACCCTTTCTGTCTCAGGTCCCAGGTAGCCTATGAAAAATTCTACCACAAAAGATGAAATGAGTAGACATTTAGTTTTATGTTGGTTGTTTAAATGGGAGATATGAAAAGACTAGAAGCTGCTTCCCTTTGTGACGTGAACCATTTGAAGTACAATAACCAAGCCCTCTTTAGCAATGCCTTCCCTTCTCCTGATATTTTTGTAAATAGGAAACTCACTGTAATTTGGATCTTGGCTCATGCTGTCGGTTTTGGTGATCTCTGATATAGTTATAACCCATTGTGTGTGTGTCTGGAGCTCTGCTTGGGCATCGAATCATAGAATTGTCAGGGTTGGAAGGGACCTTAAAGACCATCTCGTTCCAACCCCCTGTATAAATAGGGTCAAACAACCCCCCGTGATAAATCCCCAGCGGTCTATCCAGGTGCATTCTGTATCTAGCGTTAGTGAGTACGCTGGGAACACAGACAGTGCAATTCTGGCTGTTTTGCTTTTTAAATTTCTTACTCTTTTTAGGTTTCTACTGATGCCACCAGATACGTGCCGTGTAAAGATGTGATGCCGTATTTGGAACGTGCTGTTGGCAAATATTTTATCTAGAAACTAACAAGATTCAAGGACAAGCAATTCAAATAAGCCAAAGCCCTTCCAAAACTTTCACTATACAAAAACTAAAGAGCAAGTTGTAAGTAGTTGAGGTTTTTTTGGTTCAAACGGTTGGATCTATTTTCAGTCCACTCTCACCATAATGTACTTCACTTATTTTGGCTCCGTGTCATCTGAAACAATAAAAGTGGTGATGTGTTGAAGCAGAAAATATAAGGTGAGAAAGTAAAATCTGTTTTCTAAATTTATATGGCCTTTTGGGCTTGGATCTGTGTTATAATTGGCTATCCAAATACTATAATCAAACCCGTATTTCCAATTTCAAAGAAAGCCAATAGGATGGGTTGGAAATAATGAAAGCACACTCCAAGAAGTTGTACGAGTTCAGATGTTAAATGAGAAGCTTAACTGTGAATAAGTTTTTCTACTTTTATATAGGACAATGAGAAGATGTTAAAGACATAAACGGTTTTAATATTATTAATTTTTTTTATACCAAAGAACACCTTTTAGAAAAAGGAACATAAACCAAACTGCAAATATTGTGTTATTTTAAGCAATTTACAGCAGTGGAAATATTAGATGAAACACACAGTTTTAGACATTGTCTCTCACACACCCACACACCCCCCCAGTAAAGCAGTTAGGCAAAGGACATACATTTATTCCTATACCTCATCTAGTCATGACCTGTAAAGCCAGTTTCCTGGGCAAGCATGTAAAAAGGTCTGCTCTAAAGAGAGAGAGGTTACCTCAAAATAATGTCACCCTCTCACCTCGAAATAACATCAGCCTCTCCCAGATTCCCTATTTTTATCTTCTTACTGCATCCACCTCCATTGCCATACAAGAGAGCAGGGAGAAGTATGACAGTCTTACCTGGTCAGCAGAGAATGGCACTGATGTCACTGCTACCCCAAAGAGGAAGAGAAATGGAAGAGTTCTGAGGCTGAAGTTCATGTTGACAAACATCAGCCAGGGGAAAGTTAAATGGCAAACCCCAGCTAGTCGCATCCTTTCATAAGTTTTTAATGACATTGTAGATTTCTCAAGGTTTAGGCTATTACATCCATTTTTTATTTTTAAAACTTATAATAGAAACATAACACAAGCTACTGTCCAGGATAACCTCTTGCATTGGGACAGGGGCATGGCAAATCTGGGTGAGTAAACCCAAGAATGAGGACAATGCAGGGGATCCTTAGTATTGTTTGCCTGCCAAATGGAAAGAAAATGGTATAGCACATAATAATAATAATAATAATCAGGTTATCTCAGTGATCACTCTAATGTTTATTCATTTCTCACACAAGCCTAGCAAGCAAACTGGACCAGTTTTACTTATCACTTTACGCTGAGGCAGGTAGAAATGACTTGTAGGGAAGGTCTCCAGGTCTAATTTCATAATCATCTCAAAAAGGATATTGGGAACAAGCAGAGACTCTACAAAAATGGGAAAAAAAATAAGACTGGTCAGCCAAGAAACTTTGTCTTAAAGGTCAGGAAGGATAAAGCAGGATTGCCAAAAGTCAAGCTGCATTAACATTTGTAAGAGATATTCACACAAGCAGAAAGGGCTTCTTCCCGTGCAGAAATAAAGAAGGAAATTGCTGCTTGTGCACTGTGGTAAGAACCAAGATTGGCAGTAAGTGAAATACGTTCCAAGAAACAAAGTTTATTATTTGCTTCAGCTGAGATAGAAATAAAATGAAATGCTTAAAATAATCCAGTTTCAAGGCCTGGAGAATATCTGTTTCCAGAGTTCTCAAGACAGGCATATGAAACCATAGATTGAATAACTAAAATGGCAAATAAATGTATCACCAAGGGATTAGCACAATGTAACTAGAAAATGGCAAAGGAGGTTCTGAAGTTATGAAGAAATAAAATGATCTGGCGAGTCCATTTCTATCAGTGTGCCTTCAATAGCAGTCAGTGCTATGAGAAGAGATTTTTAAATGTATGAATTTTTATGATGATGCGAGTAAAAAGGGATAGGGACAATAACCAACCTGTATTTACCCCATCTAGAGGATGCCAGGCTAAACAAATGGGAAAGAAAACAGAAATTCTAGACAAAGGAAAGGCTGTAGAGATAGCCTACCTGGATTACAGTGGAAAAAAAAAAATATATGTAGTATTACAGAGGAAATTATTGACAAAATGGGCAAAACTGAAGACTTGAAGAGCAGCCATCAACATGTAATGAAAAGGGACATAGTAAGATGTAGTGGTGAAACAGATGTTCCTTCTCTAGGTTCATAGTCCTGAAGTGGCTAATTGAGAAGCCAGTGTGCTCTGACATTTTGTTGAGCTCGTGGGTGTCACTCAAAGAATGAAGAGCTGGAGATTGTAACGTTCTGTAATAGTGGAACAGAATGACATGTTCCTGCAGATAAACTGGGCATTTACCCAAGCAAAATCCACAGAACCTTCATCGTAAACCATGAGCTGCCAGCATGGGAAAGCTGCTAGGTAGTCATTCCTGTTGTAGCCTGTGACATTGCCTTTGCACAGTGACCATGACCCTAGTAAGATAAACATAAGCCAACAGAAATCATAGGTACTCCTTATTAAAATGAATCTTCATTTGCTAGAAATGACTGCTCTGTAACAACTTGACATTTATATAAAGCAGAACAGGAGGAACAAGAGTATCTTGTGCTTCAAGATAAAATTGCTCTGCTGTTCACCAAAGAGAAGTCTGTCTTTTCCATAACCTGACTGCGATAGGAAGGGTGAAAGCAATAAGGTGTTGGCTCTCTTCTGCAGAGGAAGACCTTCAACGTGCAGAGATCAGGGCTCTCGTAAAAGCTTAATGGGAATTTTGAAATATTACTAAACACTGAAACTCCAGGCCAACGTTTTAATCACGTTAACAGTCCTCATCTTTATATCTTTCCTAGATTCTCTCTGAAATTACGTTTTAGGCTCTCAGTTTGTGCAGATCTTGGGAATCTGTCAGACCAAGTGGATTGTATCTGGACATTTTATTTAGGAAATGCTTGCGTGTTGCACTGGCAGTGGACCTTTCTGTCACTGAAATCTGAGAGCTGGATAATTTCTGCATCATCTCATTTTTATTCCTTCATACACAGCAAACATCAAAAAATAATTAAGAATGTTTCAGGTTGACAGTGTGAAAAAGCATCACCCTTCATTGTTTTGAGACAGTGAGAGAGGGGGATTGGTTCCTGTTCTTCGCCTGACTCTGCAGACAGACCGAGGGACAATGTTCTGCCAAGTCAGCAGAACTCTGCCAGCAAGTCAGCAGAGGGAACCTCTGCTCACACCCAGAGTTTGCCTTTCAAGAACTGGTCTCACAGAATGGCTGTCGTTAGAAGGATGGCTGGTGTTTGTATTGGTAACTGCAACTACAGAGAGTCAGCTGGATTCTTCCTCACTAATCTTAACAGCAGTTGCTGTTAACATTGGCTTTGGAAAAGTGAAAATAGGAACTTGTTCCTGACTAGGCTGAGATGCAGTGAGGGTTGCTTATCTTAGTTACAAAGCAAAACATTTCCAAAGGCTTTGATCTAGCTCGTTCTGCGCGTTATGACTGCGCAAGTCTTCACGATACTTCTCCGCGTCTCCCTTTTCTCTTGAGTCATAATCTCTTTCCTAATTTCTGTAAAGGACCTCTATGTTAAAGCTGTGTGTGGAACCTGGCAAAACAGAAAGAGTTTCAGAGGATTACAGGTTTCTTCTAAGAAAACAGTGCAGAAATGTTGTGATTTCAATAAGCAGGGGAGACTTTGTCAGGGTCTTTGTGGGAAGGGAAGGATTCCCTTGTTTTCTCCAAGGAAGGAGAAGATTTTAATCTCTCTCTGAGAGAGATATATTTTAAACCATGAATTATTTTTCTACTTCACAGAGGTACATTTGAATAATTAAATGTTTTGCAGTTTTGTGGAAGAAATATTTTTTTCATGTGTGGTTGATGTTGTAAGGACTTCTTCCTAATGCCAAAAGTGGTGGGGTTTTGACATCAGTCCTTTGCAGGCAGACACATTCAGTATGACTATACTATGTTCATTAACCAAGGAGCAAAATTGTACAGGTAATTAAGAGTATTTCCACCAGGACCAGAAGGAATCCCAGGAATTTTACACAGTGGTAGTAGTTACTTTTTATAAGCTGATGCTGCATGTAGAATAACTTAAACTATCTGTAAACTAGCGTAGTGTATTCCCTTGAGGGCTGAAAGCATTTCTAGTATTCAGCACCTCTTACGATGCTCTTAATTTGCTTAGAGAAGGATTTGGTTTTGTTTTTTCCTCCTGTACTGCTGAATGGGATTCTGCGAGGAGCTCTTTCCCAGTGTGAGTTAAGGGGAGCCTGGACTGATTAGAAACCTAACAGCTATGCCATGTTGTACCAACCCTCCCTGTCCTGTATTCTACCTTGCTTTCTTAGCATTTCTTGTGGCTTCCCTTCTGTCTCTATGGGACCTGGCATTTCCCCTGTGTTATGGGTAACTCTGAGCTTCTTTCTCAGAAGTGAGAATTGGGCTTTAAAAAAAAAAAAAAAAAGCTATCTATAGCTAGCCTTTGGTAAAAGATGTTTTCAAACTTTGTTTTCTGCTGTTCACTGGGAAAGTGGTAACCTATCGGTAATGTCAGCTCATGATGTCATTTGTGGCACTAGATAAGTACATGAGTAACCACTCTCTGATAATAATTTAATAGTTGCTTCTTGGACTTCTGTTGCTTTCGCCCTCCCTTTTGGGTACAGTCCCTGCTTTGCTATTCCCCGTTTCCTGACATCTCTTCTGAAGCAGTTCTTTTGACAGCTGCTTGCTTGTTGCTGTATGTAGCTGTACTGGTCTGCTGCTTAAAGCTCTACATCTAGTTGAGGCTTTTAGCCTAGGTCCAGTAAAAGCTGCTGGGCCTTTTGTTGCTTTGCATTGTTCCATACTTTCTGCAGGAAAGATAAAAGTATGATTCCCATGTAGTTCAGCTAGATCCATCTTTACTAAAGGTTTTTTACCTTCTGCTTAGCAATAATTTTAAATTAATGTTCCAGTATAAAACATTTTTCATACGCCAATGGTCCTTGTGTTTTCTCTTCCACCTAGTCAGCATTTTTGTTAGCCTTGTAAACTGAAGTCCCAAACAGTAATGGAACTTAATTTTGCTATAAACCATACAAAAGCATTCATTGGGTTTACAAATTATCCCTTCTGCTGCTTTACAACATGATCATTTTTTTAAATGGGTGTATAAAGCTCCCCCCTCTTTTTTTTGGAAGGAACATCTGGGCTGTTGTACAGATTTTAAGAGCAAAGTTAAACAAAAACTGGGCTCAATGCCCAGAGAAACCAACACAAATAGAACTCGGGCAAAATAAACTATCCCAAATAGGAAGAGCTAGATAGAAGCAAAAATAATGTATGTAGAACTCCCCAAAGATACAGAGAGCAAAGCAGAATGGTTTTGCACTGAGCACAGTCGCTGTACATCAGCAACCGGCATCGTCTTCAGAGAGAGAATCCCAAAGATGCCCGTAGAAAGGGCTGCTGGTGCACTGGGTCCCAAAATACTTAAAGACCTGCCTTGAGTCAGCTTCAACCGCAGCAAGAATCTTCTCATAGCAACATAGGCTGTTTCTGCTGTAGCCCCTGGAAGCATCGTGTTTCAAGCCTGAAAGCTCTGGGTGCATTTTGGCTTCACCAGGAAGAGCAGCTTAGGTGACACGTAGGCTCTTTCACTCAGGTGAAAGCTGTAGGATGAGATCTTGCTCTCTTGTTTTTCCCCAGCTAGGCGACTGGAAATTGCTTACGCAAGGAGCTGACACATCAGACATGACAGCTTTAGCCTTTGGAATATACTGTGCTCCAGATATCCTGAGACTGATTTACAAGGAGGAGATGATAATAACAATATTTTTGAGTTCCTCTCACTAGCAATCTGAACCTTTAAGCTGTCACAGCCTGGTTTATAACATGTTCTACATCCTTGAGGTGGGTAAGCTACAGTTGAAGGAAATCGAAACCCCAAATTCTCGTGCAGTAATATGCACGTAAGTGTAGGGGGTTTGCAAAAAGCCAGTTTCAAATGCTGGAATGTGTCTTGCTTGAGGCTTAATGTACTAGAATAGCGTCTGTTTTCTGAATTTGCTAGATGACTTGTAGCTTAATTTACTTGAAAGCCCATGTCAAAGACAAAAAATTGGTGAGTTTTCCACAAAAGTGGTTATCTGTTGCCTGAACCTGTAAAACTGTCAGGTCTTCGCTGCTGGGTTAAAGAAAAAACATTGTGAGCAGCTGCCAGTTCATCACCTTGGTGATCTTGTCATCTTTCATGAATTTAATAGCAAGTAGAAGCAGAAAAAGCCTCCTCAGCCTCCCTGAGACAAGTACAGGTTGGGCCCATCTTGTTGTAGGTTTTGATGGTGTTTTTTTGTTTGGTGTCACTGGTGGCAATCTCCCCTGGTACATCTTCATCACTCTACAGCTGGGACAGCCTCCCCATCATGCTTTCAGTTGCACCTCTGCATCCTTCTTCCCCCAATCTCCTTTACATCCTCATGTCTTTGCTTCCCATAATTCCCTTTTTCCATCACTTTTCTCTAATTTGTAACAACATTACAGCTTATGCAATTTGTCCTGGGAAGAGGACAAATAATCTGAGTTCCAGTAACTAAAGTGACCAGCTGATCATGTGTTACCAAACTTTCTCTTGGCCTTAAGTCTTCTCTATATTTGGAGAACACTTATTTGCCTTTTGTGAAGCTTTCTCTGTGTTGTGCTGTGATTATAGGATACCTTGTGTACTTTTCAGAAGTAACCTCAATGTCCTTGACAGACTCTAATTCTTGTTTGCCTGGGTCTCTATTTGTTGCTCGAGGGTTTTTGTGATACCTTGTTTGCATTACTATTCTTTGGTTTCTGACCTGAAATCAATGAAGATGCACAGTAATTTGTATTAGCATTTCCACTAACTGAAGAACTCTATTTATTTGTAATGGATTTATTTTTTTTTGGAAGTGGCACAGAAATGAATGATAAACCCCCAGACCTCGTATTTCCTACTACATTTATTTTATCCAGCAGGCAAACCAAACCATTAATCAGTCAGATTTATATGTGCTGCAAGATCAGGTCCTGGCAACCGTGACCTTAGTCCTGGACAGTGTTTAAGCCTGTGACTAACTTTGAGCAGATGCTTAGCTCCTGTTTTTGACAGTGGAATGTAAGCACATTTGCTTCCGAAGGAGTCTCATTTCTCCTGCAGTTAATGCAAGGTTTTCTTTGACTCCAAAAGGACCTGGATCAGACTTCAGTTTCCTGAAGATACTAAAGAATCCTGGAACTCTGGGGAAAAATGCTTTTAGAAAAACTTGCTTTGGTTGAAGAGAACTGGTCTTCTCAAAGCAGTTACAGGAATGCTTCGATTATCGATGCCTCGTTTCGGTCGTAGTGCCTTAGCATGTGTTTTGTTCAGCTGCGCAGCGTCGGGGACATCCCATGCTGTGATTTAAGTACCCAGCCACAGGAGCATTTACAGTCATGTTTAGTTTCCCCTTACTTCAAGTGCCTCATTGAAGCATGGTCAAGATACTTGCAGGAGATTGCGGTCAGCGCTTCCCTGTGCTCTTAGACGTGTTGTGCGCACGCTTCACGGGCTTTGGAGCCCTCACTGAAGAAAAGGGATTCTTCTCAAGAGAACACCTGCTTGGAAGTGTAGTGTGAACACAGTGGGTCTGGGGTTTATCAAGTGTTTTTATATATAAATACAGTATTTTATGAGTTTAAGTATTTTTAAAGTAGAAATCTAATAAACCTTCATTTACTGAACAGATGCGATAAATTTGAGTTTTAAAAATAAGACAAATATAACTGTAATAATATTTTTTAAATCAAGATCCAAAAATATTTGATAAAATATTGGTTATTTTTTCAGCTAAAAGGGAATGTATTATAATGTCATTTTCATTTCACTCCTAATAAAAAAATTAGTAGGAAAGCAAATAGAAGTACACTAATTTTTGATCTCTTCAGTTTAGATCCAGGAAAAAAAAGAAAGCCAAACTATTTTAAAACATGATTTTGATGGGTTTTTTGTGGTGTTTTGGTTTTGCTTGTTTGTTTTGGTTTGTTTGATGGTTTGTTTTTTGTTTTTCCCTGGGAGTTGCTATGCAGTGCACTAATACCCAGTTGCAGTAAGGTCCCTTGAAAGTGTTTGTACACTCTGTTGTGTGTCCTACGCCTGGACCCTTGCATGTACATCCATTTACCCGTGGTTACTGCCAGTGACAGTGTAGCTCATGGAGCCTTCTTCGGAACTTGGCAGCTGGTCTGAGCTCTGACACTGTCCTCACCAATCTGGGAGTGAAATAAGGGAAAGCAATAAATATTGCCATTTCAAATACCATCGGGTCATCTGTCCTTGATTTAAATAGAACAGATTTATGGACCCCTTTAACAATTGTGCTTTCCTGAGAGACCCTTAAAATGCAACCTCTGTAACAACCTCAGAGCCCTAGGAAGTACCCCTTGTTCTGTATTGTATGGGGAACATGTTTTGGATGGGTGTTCTGCTCTTTGACTACAGGACTTGTTTAAATATTGTGTGTTGACTTAGATCTGGTCCAGCACTGAAAACTCCCACGCTAATTGCTTTTGAAAGGCTTCCTCTATAACCTTACCATGCCTTACCCTTTTCCAGGAGTTTACTCTCTTTTTACTGTCATTTCCTTTCTTCTCCATTTGATTTTACTATAATCTGATGCTGGATCTAAACAAGTTTATATCTTCAAAGATTCATAGAAGGAAAGAGTATCAGAGATAACCAAGGTCGGGTTACACCGTGTGTGAAGTAAGCAGGACCACTAGAGAGAGCTCTGGTAATGACTCACTGCTCCCCATGAAGATCACTGCAACCCGTCCAGGCACTTCATCGTCTTCCAGGGAGATCTTGCCACTCACCTGCAGCCAGATCCCAAGTTAAATATAGTTTTATACGAGGCTTAATCCTGCACTGGCGTAAAGCAGGCGAGATGATAGACTCATCGCCTATTAGCAGTCGGGATTTATGAAGGCAAAACTAGGCAATACAACTGTTGATTATTATTCATGGAACAGTTACAAGCAATTGAGAAAGGAAAGAGGATAGCATCTGAGTTTTGGTAGAGCATTCAATGCAACATCTGATGAAATCTTACTTTTTGAATGAGTTCAGATTGGCTTGGATCTGAGCTCGATCACCTGGAGTGGAAGTTGGCACACAGAACTCGAAATACGACAATCAACCAATATATTGAGCTATAATAAGTTTACTGTAGAGGTGCCACAAGGATATGTTGAAGGTGTTGTCTTTCTTAAAATTCCCATAAACGATCTGGAATTGAAACACAAGCACAGTAATGAAATTCACAGATGATGTTAACATTGCAGGTTGTGCCAGCAGCAGGCAGGACAGGCGAATAAAAGAGGGTCCTAGGAAAAAGAGAAACACAGGCTGAGAATAACAAAATGAGAGTCAGCTTGGAAACCTGCAACTCCATCTGGGGGGAATTAGTTCAAAAGACACACTCAGCAAGAAGACAATAGCTGGAAAACAATGATGCTGAAGTATATACCTGAGGTGACAGGCTGGGGTGAGATAAGGCATGAGTCTGCACTGCAGTGTAACAAAGAAGAGCAGCCAGTGCTTTCACAAGGGTGAATGGGCAGTAACTGGAATATTCTGGTTGCTACTAGACATTTCACAATCACAAAATGCAAAGTGGAACCTTGATTTTAAAGGGGAATGTAATGCTGGCAGTTTAGAAATGGTGTCTAGTCTAGTAAACTTATTTTCCCTTACACTCTGGAGAGAGGAAAAAAATGAAGCGAAAGTTGACCGAGAGCAGGTGCCCTGTAGCACAGTTCATGCCACTTCTCTTGAAAACCTACCTGCTGTGGCATGAGCATGCATGTCTCTGGGACTGCAGAAGAACCTCAGCTCTGGGGTGAGGGACTGCCTGACTTTAATTATATTTACTATATTGTGCCCACCCCAGCCTCTTGTGTCAGGACTGTTTATGTCTTTACATTGCTGGATAAAATGCCAGAAGTAATTCAGGTGGAAACAGCTTCATCTCAGATCTTGCTTCTGAATGCTCTAGCCAGCAGGCAACTTATCCTCGAGATCTTGGTGGCCTTGTAACGCTTGCACTCCCAGGTTCCCAATGGTCTAGCTGCAACAACACTCTGCTGCTCTTCCTCATTGAATTTCATATTTGCTGCATCCAAAACCCATACCATTTGGTGGCAGTTTGGATCTGGTCAGACTGACAAAGCTGTAGAAACCAGGTCTCCATTTTCAGTGCACGTTCTGCAGCCAAAGGTCCTACTATTGGCTGTGTTCTTGAATGGAAGATGTTGCCTCTAGAAGTTCATCGATGATGGATCATTGAGAGTTCACGATCAATAATATTCAGAATTTATCACGGTGTGGTTGAAAACCTTGTTAACTTTGGACAAAAGTCCAAAGTTGAATGGCTGCAAAAAAAGTGAAGCAATTATTACCAACTTCATATGTTAAAATCGTTAACTGTGGAAGGTGGAACTCATATGCTCCCCTCGGAGTGGCTGGAAAGAAATTCTCCTGAGTGTGCAGTTAGGGAGGAAGAAAAAGAGGATGGAAGAGAAAAACCTTGAGCATTCTAACTTGCCTTTCCCATGAAACCATGAACTATAAAATCCCAAGCAGCCCCTCTGATTGTATGTCGCATTCTGTACATTCCACAATACAAAGCTCTCTATAGTTAGCCTGTGTTCTCCTGGAAACCATGTTTCACGACAACATAGCTTCTAAAAGAATATTTGCATGCATCAAAGGATGCACAATTCTCTGTTTGGCTTTTTTTTGTTGTTGTTTTTTTTTTTTTTGTTTTCGCTTGTTCACTTCCCCTTTACTGAAAAAGGGCTTTATTGCCAGCTGAATATCTCTTGCAAACAGGGTCTGAACAGCTTATGCTGATCCAGTTATCCTGTGGGATTGTCAAGTAAAAGGTGGCTAAGAACTATGCTGCATTACAATTGCTACAACTCATTTTATTTTTTCCTATAATTTCAGCTCAGGAGACATTTAGAAGTACAAACAGAAAGCTTTGTTCCATCTCCTTGTACCCTAGAAAAGATCCAGCTCAAATTCCCTCTACTACAGCCTTGGGGTGAAAGTCCAAGTAATTTGTTATTTTGTCTGAGCATGCCTGTCTGTCTCTAGTTAGCTGCCACGAAAGCTGCCAGCAAGCTCTGCAGAGGAGAGGAAGCAAGGAGGGAAGTAAAAAAAGAAATCCCAAAAAAGCCCCCAAAGCCTTAATGTAAAAGAAGTATGGAAGAATTTGAGATGAACAAGTATCACGTAAGAGGTAAGGTTCCTAGGAAAACCAGCCAGCCAAACTGTCACAGGGATCTTTTCCCTTGAGGTCAATCAGAAAGGCTGGAGGAAGTGGAAAAACCTCAAATCCAGACCACTGACTTGGTCTGCACACTGCTGCTGCTGCTCTCGATGCAGAAGATGAAGACAGAAAACCTCGGGTAGCAGTGGGCAGCATTTTCATTTGTGAAACACACAATGTTTGCAGTCCTGCTCCCAAAGGAATTTGGGCAGCACAGCATTTATCATGAATCGTGGTTTATAGGAATTCCTGGTAACATCCTGAACACAAATGCATTTATCCTTGCTGTTTACAAAACACTTTAACAGTGCTGCTCTTCTGGAGGAATAGGAGATTAAAGGCAATTCAGGTGACACTTTGGAGGGCTCATGTCTGCTGCAGTTTCTGTGGCTTTCTCTGGGCAGCACTCTTCTTTCATTGGTTGTTAGCAGGAGTTTAAGTCATGATAATACAAGAGAATTCTCATCTTGCATCGCTGTACTTTTTCAGCACGTCATACAGGGTCATCATTAAGAAGTAGCAGAATTTGGCTGTTGGGGTTTTTACCACTGAAATATAGATTTATAAATTTTGAAATATAGATTTATAGTTTGATATTTTGAGTATTGCAGGGATATTTAGATCTGGTCTGTTGGCTTTCCATGTACTTTCTGTCTTCTCACTGGAGTAATTATCAGAGAAATCAACGAAAGTTTGGATAGCTTGTGTCAGAAAAGACAGATTGAAAGGGAAGAGCTATGGGAATTCCAGTCCTCTCATCTGCACTTTCTCCATTATTTCTGGCTTATGGTTTGTGTACTTCTTGCTACTCAGAGGACAGGTTGTAGGCATCTTTAACACCATGTGTATTTATATAAAGTTTCTTTCACTACCAGATGGTTATCAATCATTTACAGGGACCATTACTTCAATTTAACTTATTTTTAAGGGTTTTTCCCATACATTTCATAAAAGTTACTAAGACATAAGTGAATTGCTGTAAAATTCTTGTTAGAAATCTTTAAAAAAGCTACAGATTCCACTGAAAACCTTTTTCCCTTTCTTTATTTGGCTGTAAGAGGAGCTACATTTAGTTTAGTGCAAGTCATTCTCACTCAACAGTTCAACACCTTGGGGTCAGAAGTTTGCAGATTTTGTGTATGGTGCCCTGAAAATAGTTTTTAATACTCATTTATTATTTTTTTTAAGAAACAAGAAAGGACTATGGAATTCTGGAGCCTGCAGCAAATGGCTAATCCAGAAACTTCTGTGAGCAAAGAGGGATAATCACAAAAGTAACCTGCATGTTGAATGGGTCTAGCAGGGATTCAGCAAATTACTAGGATTTGTATGAATATAAACAAGAAAAGGCCAATTAAAGCCTTGATGTAAAAGAAATTTAAATGTATCGAGTAAGAAAACTTCTTACAAAATTAATACATGTGCTTCATAATTATTTCTCTTCTATTTTGTATGCTCATTTCTTTCAAAAGCCCACAGCTGCTTATCTGGACTGAAATATTCCCTCTGTGATATGATTTCCAGTTAGTCAGACCTAGTTTTGAAAGAGTCCATCTTCTCTGCGCCGCGTTTCCGTTGCTACCAAACACATCACTTTGTTCAAAGTTTGGCACTGAAACTTAATAGTAAAAGCACTCCACAGACAGTGGAAGGAACTCCTTTTCTGCCTACGATTTTGACTTTCCATGACAACAGGAGTGGGAAAAACAGGAGTCAACTGTCAACCAAAATAGTGGAATTAGACATAATAATGGCAATGATCAGATTTTCAGATGCATCTTCATGGCTTAAGAGCAAAGTCTGATGGCTCAAAGTTACTTGCTCATTTAGAAAATCCTACTCTAAACCAAAAAGCGATGATACTTAAGAAAAAATGATTTCTTCAATGTGTTCAAACACGAGAGTGGGACTCATGAAAGAAGAAACCAGGTGTTTTCACTGATAAACTTGCATAGGAATCAGATTGACAGCCTGGAATACACTTCAATTTCTTGTGTACTTCCGTAACTCTGATCTTTTCTGTGTATTTTCTGCCACTGGTTTTGCTCAATGTAAGCAGGTCAAATGATTTGATTGTCCTTTCTCAGTATATGTTTCCTGACTCATCAGCTTTTTGCCTTTGTTCTGATTCTGTCGATGTGGATAACTAGACTTTGTTTTGCAACATTCCCTAAAAGAGGACTGTATGTAACATAATTTTCCTGCTGTTTGTTGACTACTTTATTTCTTACATCTTTTTCACAGCCACATCAGAAAGCAGCTCCTCCGTGGTATCGTTTCCAGTAGCTGGATGTTCTGTTATTAATCCCAAATGCACTTGCTTTGTACAATTGAATTTATTTATTTTTTTTTTTTCATTTTCTCAATATCTCAAAGTCATGGAACTTTTCACGAGGAACAACACTGCATTAGGACACACTTTTTTTCCCTGTCAGGGGCATGAATGAATTGTTCTTATCCCAACAGCAGTCTTTGAGAAAGTCTATGTACATTCTGCATTGTTAAATATGTAAATATTTTCAGTAGTTTTAGACGCTTTCAGTATTTATTTTCAGTAAATATTTTCTATCCTTGGTCCTCCCTCTGGCCCCAATCCTTTCCTTCTCTAGTTGTTCAGCAGTTTCAGCTTGTGATTTCTCATTGGGAAATTATAGGGCATTGTATAATATACTTTATTCAAGCATAGTTATGTTTGAGCTACGATATTTGTTTCATTAAGAACACAATTTACTTTAGCAATGAAAGATGACAAGATGATTTATCAAAACCTAACTCTCATTAGATCAATTTTACTCTTTGACTTGAGTCTATTATTTTATTGTACTTTTGCTTTCCTCTAAATTAATTATCTTATTCCTTACAAAATATTAAGATTTGACTTGCATATAGTTGCCTTTTTTCTACCTTTCATATAGGTGCAGCATTTTCTGTTCTCCAAACGTGACGCTTTCATCCACAATCTCATTATTTTGAAATTCCTACCCTGACTGCTAATTATCTCAATATTTTGGAATGGATTATTATCCAATTTGCATCAAGATGTTCTGTAAGATAAATTCTATTCTGATAATTTTTGTATCTTAATTTCTGCCATTCAGGTTACTTCTTCCACTTCATACAATTACTACTCTTACTGAAAGCTGTGGCAAAGCATTCATTTAGTATGGGGGCCGTATCTAGGTTATCTTTAATCTGAACCTTGGCCCTTTTTTTTTTCATTCTTTTTTTAAAAATATTTTTTATTTTCTGATATTATTTATATTTCCACAGTGCATTTCTTTGCTATTTATTTTAATATCCTGTAAATGTCTAACTCATCTTGACTTTTGGCTATTGTCATTTTATCCCTAGACTTCTTGCCCTCTAAGAGATGATTTCTTGTCTGATTAGTCCTTTTTTCCCATTCCTTCCAGCGCTCTGCTTACTCCCCATATCCTCCTTCTTTAGCCACCCAGCTAGGTCTGAAACTCTTCCTTGTAGGCTGGTTGTTTTTTTTTTTTCAAATGGAAGCATGTTATAGATGTATTATGAACCTTCCTTGATTTTATTCTCTTTAATAAAACTTAATGTATAGGTTTCATAAATTTGCCAGTACATCTCCTCTCATTGTAAAGACCTTTCGGTTGCCACAAGTTCCATTCCAAAAAAGGCTCTCTCCACATACTCTCGGAAATTTCCTTCTCCTTTCTCCAGCTTTGATTTCTTCCCTTTGTTCCCCTCAGCTAACCATCTTTCCAGCCTACTGTATTCCTGCTTACTGCTCTTCTGACCCAGATTGCTTACCCTGCAGTCCATTTCTCCAAATCTTCCACTCAAACATATGGGAATGATCATGTTTTGCTGTAGACCTGTTCCAAGTTCACCCACCTAAAACTCCCGAATTCTCTTTACTGACTCTTTGAATAAAACTCTTGTTCTTTGGCCTAAATGTGGTAGTTTATGTCTTTTGGCAGTATGTCTGACTTTTCTCATGCTGATGTCCTTGTTGTAGGTCCTGGCGTTAGTAGTACAGATCTGGGCTTCAGACTTCTTCCAAGGTGTCCAAACAGGCAGATATCATCTAAAATCTATAGGCCAAATATAGCCCATACAGCTACTTCTCTGGCTTTCCAGGGCTAAAAGGCAGGATTAGCTGCTTTTTCCTAATGACTCTGTCCTTCTGAGGCAATGACTGCACAGTCACAGACTCACAGAATGGTTTGGGTTGGAAGGGATATTAATATAATTATTAATATAATAAGGGTCCATCTAGTTCCAACCCCTCCTGCCAGGGGCAGGGACATCTTCCAGTACATCAGGTTGCTTGAAGCCCTGTGCAGCCTGGCCCTGAACACTTCCAAGGAGGGGTCATCCACAGCTTCTCTGGGCAACCTGGTTCCAGTGTCTCACCATATCTTTCTTAAACTGGGAGTCCCAGAGCCGGATGCAGTACTCCACTGGGGGTCTCATGAGATGCTTCTTGTGGTCCCTGTGCTACCTCACTGGAATGTTTCGCCACAAAATAATGAGGTAGGTAGGGACTGTGTGTGTGGATATATGACATTTATAGACACTGTCCTGCTTAGCTAAACAAGGATAAAAAACTGCAGCACCCAGTAGCCTCGCCAGCAATCTGTATGGTACCAGTCAGGTGTTGTGCCTTTGGGCCGATTTTGCAGGTGTCTTCCCAGAGAACCCCTTTAACTCCCCATCCCCCAAACTGGTATGTAACACATGCCCTGAGTTGCACCAACTGTCTCAAATAAGCCTTGTTTGTTTAGGGAGGAATCCTTCTCGAAAAATATTTCTTCCACAAAGGGGAGCCATGCATATTTTTATAAGCTTTAACCAAAAGATATGTTCTGAAAATACATTTTCAATAAAAAGTTTATTTTGGACTGATATGGCATTCGTGTTTTTTAGCATATTCACAAAGTGATCTAGCATTTCTGAGTCCTCGAACATCCATCTGTTGTTGTTCTTTTCCGTTGTGGAGAACATATTAAGACAAGACCATTAAAAAAGGCATTTAATTGACCTGAAGGCGAGAAGAATCCAGCTCCGTGCCCTTATTCCTACTCACAACTCTTATTTCTTTCTCCTCTCCAAACCAGGAGACCCTGAGACTGTGTGATAGCAAATCCACGAACCCCCTGCCTCTTGTTCCCTTACTCAGCCCCGGCTGGTCTTCTTTGCTCGTTCCAAGCCAAAAGGTTGTATCTGGCAATGGCCATCTTCCTGGAGGCCCTGGGGAGCTGGAAGAGTCCCTAGCACGCCCTGCATCAGCAGCGCACCAGATGTGAGACCTTGCACGGAGGGAAAGACGCTTGCTGCTGCTGCAGCACGTGCCTGGAGGTTCTGAAATGGGTGATTCCTCTGGGGCAAGTGGAGCACAGCTCGAGAACCTCCGGGCTGGGAGCTCAGCTACTCTCCCTGCTCTGGGCACAGAGACATCAGTTGAGTTGGGAGGCGGTAGGGCTGTGACTGGGACAGCAAACAGCCCTATAGAGAAAACGAGATGTTTGCTCTTATAGTGTAAGGAAATGTATTTTCTTCCCAAGTGTTTCCTGAAAATAAAATTAGGCTCTGTTACAGCCAGCATATTTCTGTAATCTATTTTTATCACTGCAGACACTGGAGAAACAGCAAAACTGTCTGACATTCCCTGCTCTATTGACTCAGCCTGAGCCTTTTGGAACCGCTTTATAGACCCATGCAATGGGCGATACTGGGTTTGATGCAATGTTTCTTTTGACCAAGAAATTAGAGCTCTAAATCCTGGCCATAGAAAACAACGCGAGCTGTTCCTGTTTGGGTCTCGGTTGCTGTACAACAGGTCAGGTTGTTTTCCGTGTAACGAGACGTGAACAGTCTGACGTGGAGGGCACTGCAAGGCTGGTGTGTAGGTACAAACTTACCTCCAGCTTACAGCCTCTTTCTAAAAGGAGAAAAGTGATTTACTTGATTTACTCAGGACTACTGTATGACTTATTAGATAAAGCATTTTGGAATGGTCACTTAAGAAGATTCATAAATATGTTAATTTTTTTTCTTTACAGAGCAGTTATAATTAGTTACAGAATTACATGGGTAACATTTCAGCCCTGAGTACTCTGACAGTTTATCAGTTATTTCACTGTGAACGTATTGGCAGCAAAGAGAACACTGAAGCCAATATTTTTTAACATACATCTTAAATAGAATTTTACTCGGCTATTCAAATAAAATCTAAATGTTGCTGCATTAAACAAAAGGCAGTACAGCTAAGCTGTTTCATCGTGTCAAAAAATAATCACAAAGTATAAAATTAGTTCATTATTAAACAGAGTGTTTAGTTAGCTGTGCATTTTTCCTAGGCCTGGTAGTGTTGAGAAATAGCATGTTCTCATCCTTAGGTTCTCTTTCGTTTGCTTTGCCTTGAAAAAACAGATGAACAAAAGGGCAGCGTGCGCTGATTAGGCAGCTTTGTCTCATCAAACCAAGTCGTATGTGTGAACTCAAAGAGAGAAGAAGGCTTCTGCCTTTCCTAGTATTGTTGCGTGCTTTCACAAGCACAGCTTTGGAAGATGTAATAAAATAAACAGATTGTTTCTAAACAGATGTTCTTGTGCTGGTCTGCATGGGAACAGCTGATATATGAGGGAATAGTCTAAGACCCAGTGCAAAAATAATATTTCAATTGGAACAAGTGCACTTGTGATTTACACCTAACATTGCTCTCACTCTGATGGACGGCCAAATGCTACAGAGAAAATATCCAATGTGTGTTCTCATTTTGAAGCAGCACAGATCTGTGGAGAGAGAAGCATGAAGGGTGAAAAGCACTTTACAGAGGTAGCTTTAAGATGCGGTTCAGTGAGTTGTAGTGGGCTTGCTGACTGTGGCTTCTACAAACGGCTACTCTCAAACTCTTTAAAAACCATATATATTTTTAGTAACTAGTCTGGCTTTAATACGAGGAGTTTCAAAGGAATCTAAGAGAGCTAAATATTAAATTCCTTCTGAGTTTGACTCCTGAGCTACCATTCAACGAACCTGATCCAGCAGGGCCCCTGGGAGCTCAGAGCACAGACCACATTGCCCGATCAAATTTTATGTCGGCTTCTAAATCTCTCCCATGCTGTGCTAGCTGCTAAAGCTGCACTCCGAAGAAAGATCATCTTATCTGCTAAAAGCACTCTGAGTGCTCAGAGAGAAGAATGAGCATCTACCAGGTGGTCCCATTCTCCCCTCCTCCTGGGCCACTGAGTACACGGCGTGCCTCTGACAGTAAGCCCCTGGAAAGTCAGGCATGGATAGTGAAAGGCAGCCTACCAGAAGGTTGAGGCACCTCCTTAACGTACCTGGTTTCTGCTTCCCCTACTCTCTGGGTAAAATAATGACAATCTGTTACTTCCTGACAATCTAGTACTGATTGCAAGTGGTGGACAAGAGTGTTAAGGTGCTCCCTCGACATGCCTGGCTCCTACTTCCTCTGTTCCTTGAGGACAATAACAACAACAATCAATTGATCTTCTGACAGCTTGGGATAACTGGTTTTTGGTCATGGCTCAAAGTGGGGGGCACCAGAACCCAAAAATATAGCAAGTTCTGGGCATGAGGAACTCATGGAAAGTACCAGAATATTACATCACCTGAGTTGGACCAAAATGGAAGAGTACCTGACTAAAGTCAGTGATCTCAGATCCTGTAAATAGACCCTTTGAACTCCCCTGGATGGCAGCGGGATGTGACCAGCATTTCCTCTGAGCTGGGACACTTCTCGGGACCCTAGACAGAAGGCCAGGTCCAGTCAATTGAGTCTCCTTGAGAGTCAGTTATCACCCACTGAGGAATACTGATGCATTGTGAGTGTTTACTTCAAACTCACAGAGGGCAATTTTAGCTCTTGGCTAACCTCTTCCATCCACCTCTGTGCCTACCTGTGTGTTTGATAATGCACAGCTACCCTCATGAGTGTGATGCCTACATATATTTCCAAATACGTATACCAGATCTATACTAGATCTTTCTGCCTCTCTGTGAGTGCTTGTGTGTCTTGTGTTTATGCATACACACCTTGACTCAGGATACCCTGCAGTGAGAGAGTGTGAATCTTGTCATTCTCAAACCTGTAATTAAGTCGATGTGTTTTATTACAAAATATTGTACCAAATCACTTGTTAATCTTTAAACTGGTTAATCATTAAGTGCTACTAAAATTCAACCTTTGCTGTACCTGATATTATTAATAAATTTGGAATTGTTGCTGAGTGCTAACCCTGTCAAACCTATTCACCTGGCAGGGGCATCCTGTGGAGCTGTGACTCGGTGCTGCGGGATGTCGAGAGCTTGAGGAGCGGTTGTCTCGCAGAGGAGAGAAGTGCAGGTAGGTGCTGGAAATGTATGGGATTTTAGAGGGCAGGTAGAATAGCTATTCCTCTGCATCTTCTGTTAAATCAGAGGAAGAAAATAGCGCCCCAGCCCGGGCCCTGCTGAATGGAGGGGCACATCAGTTCCCCGCTGGTGCCAGTATGTAACACTGCAGAGCTGCCGGTCAGCACGGGGAAAGCCTTGTTCCAGCAGAAGGTGTGATGCTCAGATTTGGGATAGACGGTGGGCTGAATGTGATCGATGGTTTGGCAGAACATTCACTGTGCCCACAGTGCAGGGGAGTAGTAGAGAGGAATTAAATTCCCACAAGAAGAGAGTGTAAGGAAGAGGAAGTCGATGACATTGGTCGTTAGAGTATCAATACCTAAATGAAGGTGTAACCATACAAGTATCTACAGCTTTTATTTCGTTTTGGAAGGCCCTGCCGTACGGTACATGTGCTCTGTCCATATATGAGCTCAAAGTTTGATGTGATGGGTGGCAGTATAAGGGCCTAGGACAAAAAAAAAAAAAAAAGAAAGAAAGAAAGAAATGGCCTTGAGACAAAGGAGAAAATTCTTTAGCTTTATTTTATGAAGCCAGACATTTCTTACAGGTCTGCAAGGAGTTTTTGTAGAGGTTGACTTAGAGATCAGATCTGGTGGCAGGTCCTCCATTAATTCTCTAGCTAGTACCAAATCTCTCAGTGGGTCACACGTAGGGTGTCAGCTACACGAGACTCTAAGGAAGTATTCTGATACTGTTTCTGGAGTGGCTAGTGCGGTGCGTGATGAAAATGCCTGTGCCCCTGTCACCGCGGAGCCAAACAAAACACACATAAGCCTGGGATACCCTAGAGTTGATCTTATTACCAAACTTCCAAATAAAACTCAAAATATTACAACTTCCTTTTCCCTTATTTTTTAAAAAAATTGAATGAACATTTTAGAAGAGAGAGGAAAAAATTGCAAGCAAAGAGGAAACGTCGCATGGTCCTCTGCAGCCGTACAGGAGAGCAGGGAGTGGGGGCTGTGGGCAGTCCCAGGCTGTTCCATGTTGTCTCTGCCGCTCCTTCCTCACTGGCCTTGGATGTCTACATGATTGTCTTGCTCACATCCCACTACTCTCCAGCACAAAGAACTCCCAAAACTCAGGAAATCACCCCACAGGTTTTTTTTCCCCTCTTAAATGTGTTACTGCAGAGGTGCTGATTGGCTTGTCCGTGGCCGGAGGAGAGTCCAGCTTGGAGCCAGGGGAGCTTCTTGAAGCTTCTTACAGGAGCCACACCAGTAGCCCCCTCCCACTGCCAGAAGCCCCAGGCACAAACCCAGACCCTCACCAGACTGTGTTACCTTGTGTGCGCCTCCTAAACTCATAGTATAGGTACATAAAGCAAACACTGACGTGGGGGATACAGCTACCCTGGGTTGATGTGCTGATAGGATATATTCTTTCTCATTCATCCTTCCCTCGTGGTAAAATAATATTTAGATCCCTGTGTTTTTAAGGTCAAAGAGATGTGTCCTTTCCTCCTGGGGGAATTCCGACAGATGCGTAAAAAATAGCGATGATAAGGTTAGTTCTCAGGAGGGTTTCACTCCCATGTTTTTGGAGCAGTCCCTAGGAAAATGTTGTCTCTGATGTAAATGACAAATAGCAAAAAAGTAATGAAGTTTCCACTAAAACACTATCTGTCTTTGAGTTTAAAAATTGTGCCTTAGTCATAGGTCTGATTCCCGTGTTTGCATTTTGAATCATTTCTACTTGGTTTATTGACAAAAATAACATTTTGCTGCATTTTAGTTTCTCCAGAGCCAGAAAAATATGAAAGACAGAGCTGCACATTCGGTTCCATCTTTTCCTTCCGCAGTTTGAGATAGTGAGGGTACTATTTTGTGTCATTATAGTAAGCAGCAGGTTAGGCACTTCTTAAAGTGATACAGAAGTGCCTCTGATCACTTAATTTCACAGAAAAAGTTTTACTAGCGGTGATAACGCTGGAAGAAAACCAGCATAAATGGAAGAGTTCATCTAGAATCTAGGGAGTATCTAGACTGCCAGTTAGAGACAGTATTTCTGCTTGGGAAAGTGGCTTCAGAAGCCACTGACATTTAACAAGCATGGAGTCTTAACACTGTCTCTTGCAGCAAAGTTATACCTTAAAAATTCAGGATGCTATCATTTTTGCCATAGTATTTCATGCTAGGCTGTATAAACTCAACATTTCTGCTACACATATGTAGTTCATTACAGATGTGATCACTTTTCTGTTCTTTTACGCTTTTTTTCTTAAGTTTAAAGGATTTAAATCTTGGTCCCTTGTAAATGGATCTTCCTCTGAAGAGAAACATTAAGACAACATCAACATTAGCAGCGTAAGTCCTAGGGATTTGTGAACCTTCTCCTAGTTGTTGTTCAAAAAGCTTCTCAAAGCCTGCATTTTCCTTACAATTGCAGGAAGCAATTCTGCCAGAACTTCTTAACTGAAAATCACTGCAAAGAGCAAACTTCTGCGGAAGGCGTACTGGAAAGGAAACCACGAATTGCAGGAAGAGTCCTTAGAAATAGGTCTCCGAGGCACTCAGAAGATTCATGAACCATTTGATAATCTCAGTTTGAGGAAGCATTTCCCCCAGGTTAATGATGATGCAAGGGTGGCATTTCACAGCTCCGCTTTTTATTGTCTGCTGCCTGACAGAATTCACCTGCGGTGTGAACTTTGGCAGTGGCATCCAGCAGTTTCTTTTGTACAGTGTCAAGGTTACTTCGGTAGGATGTGGTAATTTTGTGATGAGCTCGCTATAGTCAATGAGCAACCAGAAAGGTGCACCACTTAAAGATACCCAGATGTTGATGGGATATGTTTCTTCCATAATAATTCCCTGGGGTTTAGTAGATAATTTTAAATAAGGAACTTGAGAAGTAATTTAAAATATAATTCATCAGAAAAGTAGATGTCATTTGTGTCACATGGATACCCAGCTTTGGAAATCTTCATCTCAGACTATTTTTGCCGCTCAGTTTCTCCTGGTGAGTGGAGTTTGAACCTATGGAACCTCCTTCCCGTTGTCACTTGGCAACGTTAGTGCAGGACCATCATTTCAAATGATTTACTCTACTTAGTGCTAAGTGTGGCCTGGAGTGCTGTTATTAGTTTGAGAGAATTGTTTTTTCATATTTTAGTGAACTTGTTTTTGAACTATCTTGTCAGTTTTTGAAGCAGCAAAGTTGTAATTACATGCCAAAACAAGAGCAAAAAGACATGTTTCTTACTGTTGTTAATCCAGGTGTGAGAGCACTGAACTTCAGTAAGGTAAACTGATGAGCTTGGGGAAGGACTCGGGTTCCGTCTGGTTCAGAGAGATGAAAACATGAAAGAACAGAAGAAATCATTTTCAGCACAAAGTTTCGTGTGACATAAAGGATATTTATCTCTTCCTCAGCTTATTAATACCCTTTTAATATTTAAAATCACTTATTTAGAAACATCTTAGCATGAAATGATAAGACATATTTCCAGTTAATCTTAGTGAAAGGTTGGTGCTTCTCCTTAAGCCAGTACATGCGTCATACCGCTTTCATTTGTCCAGCTGCTAACATAAATGATGATCTGTTGAAGTGCATCTCTCTTGGCAATATACGAAGCTGGCAAGGGTTTCTGGACAGTTGCGTGCATTTGCTTCAGGAACAAGTACAACGCTCTGTGTACCAGCACTCGCTGCGCTGCATTCGGCAGCCCTGCCAGCACAGGGTGGCTTTCTGAGGGGTTTACCGAGCAAAGCTGTTGTTGCAGGGGTCTTAGGCTTGCGGTGCTTGTGCCTTCTGTTTTGTCGGGGCAGATAAGTTGCTTTAAAAATTTCCGGAGGGAGAAATGAAGCTAATTTGAGAGGGAACAAGGGAATTAATAGCCTCCACCTCCTTTGCCTTGTACCGTATCTAGACTTACCGCAAGTATGCGTAATGAAACTACGGTCACCTTTAACAACAGACACCCTTTGGCTTCAGTGATTCCCAGACAACATTGTTAACATATGGTCTTCTCTGTTCCTAAAGTCTGCTCCCTCTGGTTACTCTTGAGATAGAACACAGTTTGAGATAATACCTTGTGACACTGATGCCATGGCCGTTAGATCGAGGGATGTGATTCCACCGCTCTGCTCTGGTCCAGCTCTGGAGTCCTCAGGGTAAGAAAGACATGGCCTTGTTGGAGCAGGTCTGGAGGAGAGACACAAAAATGATGTGGGGGCTGGAGCACATCACCCATGAGAAGGGCTGAGAGAGCCGGGGTTGTTCAGCCTGGAGAAGAGAAGGCTCTGGGGAGACTTTATTGCAGCCTTTTAGTACTTAAAGGGGGCCTATAAGAAAAGTGGGGAAAGGCTTTTCAACAGGGCTTGTTGTGACAGGGCAAGGGGTGGTGGCTTTTAACTAAAGGAATGTAGATCTAGACTAGAAATAAGGCAGAAATTTTTTACAATTACTTTGTTGAAACGCTGGAACACGTTGTCCAGAGAGGTGGTGGCTGCCCCATCCCTGGCACCGTTGCAGGGGGCTCTGAGCACCCTGCTCTAGTTGCAGATGCCCCTGCTCCCTGCAGGGGGGTTGGACTAGCTGACCTTTAAAGATCCTTTCAACCCAAAGCATTCTGTGATTCTATATGCATGACTAGTAGACAGCAGTAGTATTTTTTGTGCAAAATCTTTTGTGATTGCTTATTTACCCCAGCTGATTATCTGCTCCACAAAGTGGAGGTGGAGTAAGGTCAGATCCTGACTGGTACAGACTGTGGTTTGTACTAGGAATATGCTGGTTTTATGTGGGTTGGAGTACCGTGTTTGCACTCTCTCTTTTTGATTTGATTCAAGACTGTTTCTGTGAGAACTCAACGTTTTTTCATGTCTTGGAAGCTAAGGTGTTACAGCACACACTGAAGTAGTCTGTGCTTGCCTGTTCAGGTTATTTTCTTAATGGAGAACACTGCAAACAAAGAAAATGCAAAACCTTATTTGGGCATTCTTACTATGTAAGTTTTTGCACTGTTGCCAGCCCATCCTGTTCTGCACCTCTGCTGCAGCATTTGTATTCTTACAGCCTTACAGAATCACGCTGAAAATCTAGAAATGCTTTTTCCTTTTTTTTTTTTTTTTTTTTAATATGAACATAATTTCAACGATGCTTCGGAATGGAAAAGATTGTAAGAAAAATACCCATAAAATCTCATTTTCTATGTCACTGTATTTATGGCCCCACAATTCACTGATGGCACAGTACAGTGATTATAAACACAGCAGTCAGAGCCTAATCATTCCCATCAGCAGTGACTTCACTCATCCTCAGACGTCCTTAACTGTACCATCTGTAAGCTGATACAGCACAATCGACCAGTCTTGTGCCTGTTTGCTGAGAAATAAGGCCCTTGACTCTAAAATGGGCTGCTCAGCAACTTGTAACCCTAGAATTTAAACTAGCTGGTAGAACACAAAATGGTGATTTAGCTAGCTGCATTTGTTATTGTAAGTCAGTCATGAATCACACTGAGCTCTGCAGAACACTGGAGGTATTTTCCTGGATGTTTTAGCTGTATCCTAACTTGGATATTCAGCCTTTGTGCGTTTCCCCTGCTGATTGACAGGAAATGCTCTAGTTTTTCATCTCTTGGATTGTTTGGGTTGATTTATTTTTTTTTTTGGTTTTGGCTTTTTTTTTCTGCTGTGTTCTGCTGAAAGTATTTTGTGCTGACAGGGGCACAGATGGCTTTGGCAGAAATCGATGAAAAATCGGTTCAAAAGAATGGTGGTGGATTGTTAGCTTTGTATTTGAGTTTAGCAGTCTAATGGGAAAAAAAAAAAGTGCTCGTCTTCTTATCTGCATCTGGAACTTGCACCTGCAAGCAGCAGTTGACCAACGGCTGACTGGTGGCAGATCTAGCTGCTGTGATTTGTACTGGTATGTCACTGCAGAGTTTGTGTCTCAGTGATTTTCAGTGTGACTCCTGTGATGTAAACGCTGTTGATGGTCAGTGAAGTGACATGGCAAACAAAATAGCAAGCAAAAGAATTTGTCTGAAGGGTTAAAATATTTGGAGCACACCCACTGAGGTGACTCTTTAAGACTGAACAAGGTGCATTATCCCTGCTCCGATGAAGACTTCCCCTCCTTCCTTTTAGCCAGAAGTGGTTTGTACCATTAGGGTAAGGCAGCGTGCTTCACTTTGTGATGTGTGTGTTCCTGCAAGTCCCTCTCAGCTGATGCAGTATCAAATGTGCTTCAGTAAAGCCTCTGCCTTCTCTCTAGTGTGCTGCCACTGGCTGTGATCCCTCACTTTGGTGCATTTTGAGGAACTGGTAAAGTCAAGCTGTGGAACACTTTTCAGGTGGTGTTTTCTGATCTGGGGCAATGCTTTCAAAGACCTCTGTTGAAATAGAGATGGCAGTTCTCAGCATACCTTCAGATAAAGCGTATCATCCTAACTTCAGCGTTCCTTCCCACTCTTAGACATTGCTTGAGAGTGAAAGTAGATGAGAAGTCAATAACATTTGTTTTATACAGGTACAAAGTAAGTTACAATTTCAGCTATCCTTGGAGCTGGTTTGAGATCACAAATAGTGCCTGTGGCTTTACCTTTCTCCAGGAGTACAAGACAAGCAAGGGGTGTTCCCAGCAGGCCACAGCATTACTGATACTTTTAACTTCTGCAGCAACAATTCTCACTTATTTTTCCTAGCATTCAGGAAATACTTGCTCTGATTTTTCTTTCAGAAGAGTAAAGATGTTCTGTAAGACATAACAAGTGCGTAAGAGTAGCTCATTATGACTTGTAATCAAGGAAAATCAACGTACAAATGGAAGCTGTAGTTATATAGGGGTTAAACTACTTCAGTTGTTTAATATGCCAACATAACTTTCAGATTGCTTAGGTAGCCTAGACATGCCCTTCCACGTTTCTTTACATCACTGTCTTCTTTCACATATGCAGTCTTGGCTATTAAAAGCCCAGGGTTTTGCAGGCAGTAGAAGTGCCTGATTTCAGGGGCCAAAAATGCCAACAGGAGGACTGAAATAAGAGTGGTAGCTTTTCAGTGTGGAGAGAAACTTTTCCTGTATAGAGCTTGTAAAGCATTTTATAATCTTCCTAGATTAGGGTCATTACATAGTATAAAATAGTTACTAGCAAATTAATAAAAAGAACACACAGTAACCATGCAAACGTAGAGGCCAAACGAAACCCCAGTGTAATCAGTGGAACTTAATTGATTTCATATGAGCTGTTTCTACCTTCACTTTCATTGAGCTTAGTCATTTATGTGAGCGCTTAAAATAATTTAGTGAAATCACTCCCATTAGCACTGTATCAAAATGTCTATAAAACAATGGCTTTGTTTTACTAAATTAAAAGATTTTAACATCAGAATCCATTCTATTTTACGAACTCGAACTCTGATCAAGAAAGGAATGTCATTTTCTTACCAAAAGATCAGCATTGTTGTATACAGCTGGAAAAAAACATTCAGAAGGGCATCAAAGAATAATATTGTGCTCTGTCTCTTGTTAATACAGAATGTGGAATTCCAATTTGCATTTGCATCACTTGGCAAACCTGCTGTAAAAACAAACTCAACACCACCATTCCCCTTTTTAAAAATATTTTGTCTAGTTGTATTACCAGAGATCTTTGTCAGAGATCTTTGCTTGAGGTCAAAGAGGCCATTGTATTGCCTGTATTCATAAAAGTGTAAATAATCTAACAGGACATAGAAGATTGACATGAGTCAAAGCTGTCTCCTTTAGTCTGTTGCCAGTTTTTTTCCAAATTGAATGCAGATGTATTTAGGGGAGAACTACTGATGACAGGAGTGATCTCAAACTGAAGTAGTAAAAGAGGTACCTTTGCAGTGACAATATTTTTAATTCAGGTGATATAAATAATTGAAATGTGTCTCTCTTCAAATCTTTTACCCCCAAGGAATAAGTGCTACAAAATAGTTAAGCAGATCAACATCAAAAGAGATGCCTTTGCCCAAGTTCAAGATTTTAAGTCAGGATCAAGCTTGATAAAACCATTGCCACCGTTTTTATTCAGCAGAAGGAAATGCCTTTCACTCTTCCTGTCTGCCTCAGAAGCTACAGTTTCCCCAAAATCCTGCCAGGCAGTGGTTCACTACCAACTAAAAAGTGCCACTGATCCTTCTTCCCTAACGAATGTTCACATCAGGATGCTGCAGACTTTCTAAGAGCCAGTGAGTCCCACATGCCTTGCCCAAAATGGATCTAATTCATTGCAGTTTTCTAAGGAGATCACAGGACTGAGCTCCATTTCTTCTATCAGTTCTAATAAGAAACACAGAAGCAGATGTGAATATTCTTTAATATGAAAGGACGCAGAGTTCGAATGCATCACTACACGTTGTTTGCTTTCTACATGGTGTCCTTTCCACCTCTTTGTTGAAAGCAAAGGCTTTTATAGATTGGTTAAGAAGACATTTTGTGAACCACATTTGGTCCACGGGCTCAATGTTTTGGTTTATATAGAAAACATGAAGCAAATGAAAAAAGCTGAGTAGTTACCCAGGATGCAAAGTGATTAGAGTATCTGCACTAAAAACGTCAGCACTCGGGAGCAAATTCATGTAAGGCAAAAATTCCAGAGGTAACCAGTATCAAGCATGTGTCTGATGCTAATGGCTTTCTCTTCCCATGGCGTTAGGGTTGGACTTGCTTGAAATGCTTATAACAGCATTTCCTGACAGAAGACAGCATGTAACCATAAGCAGGGAAAGGGGAATAAGAGACTCGTGTTTCTTCTGATGTAAATCTAATACCTTGCTGAATGGTGGTGTATTTTTCACTTTGCAACCACATATGGTTCCCTTTGAACCCCAGGGAGGCAAATGAGAGGGGGAAAAGTACGTAGAGCAGAGGCTGCAGACAGCTATCCTTCACCCAGCTACAGAGGGGGATTCCTCATCCAGAAAGCCTGTGGTAGTTTAGGCGAGAATGATGAAGCAGGAACAATGTCACCTCAGAAGTGGGCAAAAAATCAAAAACTTTGATTACTAATCCTTTCTTGGAAAGAGAGTGAAGAAAAATTACCCCATTTACATGTATGTGCTCTCTATCACGGTGTGTCGGGTATTCAGTAAGAGAAATGTACCTTGTTGCATCCACACCAAGCTCAACTGTAGTCACGGGAGTCAAAACCTGCAGAGTTGCTTTTTCCTCTATAAAAATGTCCTTTAAATGGCAGCTGCACAGAATGTAATTGTAGCTGCAGAAGTAGTCTATATTTTCTCACTGACAGCTAGTAAATGGGAATGGTGTTTTAAATACAGAGTGGTTCAAATGAATGGTTTTTCATGTCATTTGACTACTTTGCCTATGGACTAAGCTGAACTACACCACACTGGGAACAAATCGCTTCACTCAGTAGCACTGAAGGAACAGCATTGGGATTTGGGAACCAAATCATGTTAGAAATCAGAGTAACTCGACTCAAGTACAAAGAGAGTTAACAAGTTCTTCCTAAAAAGGGAAGCAGCGTTCTGTAGATCGAGGGTTCTTTCTCATGGGTCCTAGCGTCACGTATCAGAGGGTTGAGATGAAGTTCAAAGCCAGATGAAGCCATTATCTTTGACCTTCTCTTAGCAAAACAAACACTAATGGTGTCAGTAACAGCTTCATAGCAATGAATGTTTTTCTTAAATGACAGAGTAGAGTCAGGGACTCTGCTCTCCCTTCCTTTCTGACAGAGAGCTTGTTCCACTGCTGGAAGACTGCACTTTGAGTCAGCTCAGAAACTGAAGGATGTCAATGTATGAGTTCAGTGAGAGCAGCTCCATGGACAGGGAAGATGAAGAAGGAAGGATTTGGATCTCATCAGTCTGGTAGTTACTGAACACAAAAGCCAAGTTCTTGCCTTATGACTTTACATCCCGAAGGAGGGGAATCTTCCAAGAAGCTATCAGTCCACACTGATTCCCAGCCTATCTTTATCATGTGCTTATACAAGTTTTTCCTCATTGTGTAGTTTTTTTCCAAGCCTATAGTATCTGTCCTTTTGGCTTCTTCCTTGCCTTTAACAACACTTTTTTCTCCCTATCTTCTTGACTTTTTGGTATAAACCTTTTAGGTAGAGCTTCAGAAACAATTCTAAGCCTTGCCTTTCTAAGATTTTTATTTACCTTTACATTTAGTAAGTAGGAATCAACTTCCTCACAAATTACTAACTTTAAAGTGTGTTCCAGGATTTGGGATTTTTTTCAACCTTTTTTTTGTTTACAAACAAACAAACAAAAGCAGTGATCTGTGCCTGTGCATCTCACTTATAATGTATAAAGGCTTCATCAAAGGATTTCAGGAGGTAACTGTCTCTGCAATAATTCTTGACAGTTGCTGAAGAAATGACAGTAGTTGCTGCTGCATTCAGTTCTGTCTGGTATTACAAATGCCCTCTTCACGTTTGGAGCTATATGATATGTAGTCTTTTTTGTTTCTTGAAAACAAGAGCGGATTCCTGCTTCACTTTGCCTTTGTCTTACAGACTCTTTGAAGCTGTCATTCTTGACTTGGTGCTGCATATTCCTATGGGGTTATGCTTTACAAGTCCGGTCTACAGTAGTATGTCTTGCTTTTCTTCCAATAAATTGATCTGGTTTTGTTCTGCAATCATACAATAGCTCAGGTTGGAAGGAGTCTTAAAGCAGGGTCAGCTCTGAGCTCAGACCAGGTTGCTTAGGGATTTGCCCAGTTTGGTCTTAGAAGCCCCCAAGGAAGAAGATCATTCGAACTCTCAGCAGCCTGTTCTGTTGCTGGACTGTCTACATGAAGGAAAGTATTCTTAATATATCCCAACTAAACCTTAAATGCATTTTCTCTTGTTCTTCTGCTGTGCACCATGGTGAAGGTAACTGGCTCCACCTGCCCCATCAGTTACTTCCTCACAGCTCCTGCCAGACCACTGTCAGGTCTTCCCCCAAGCCATCTTTCCTCCAGGCTGAACAAGTCCTACTCTTAGCCTTCTCTCAGGGCAAATGCTCCGGTCCCTGATCATCTTGGTGGCCCTCTGCTGAAGTCACTCCATCTTACTGGTGTCTTTCTTGTATTGGGTAGGGTGTGTCTGGGGAAACTTGATGCACTACAGTATTCTAGATGCTGTCTAAAAACTGCCAAATAAAAGTGAATAATTGTTTCTGTTAATACATCCCAGGAAGCTGCCAGCCTTTGATGCGAGGACACACTACTGGCTCATATTCATTTTGTCTACCAAAGCCCCAGGTCCTTTTCCAGAGAGTGGCTCCCTGCCAGTATCCCAGTAGGCCCAGCTTGTATTAAGCATTTCTTCCGAGCTGAAGGATCTGGCATTTTCCTTGCTGGGTTCCTGTTGGCCCATTCCTCTGCCCTATCATTTTTTTCCAACCTTTTTCACCTTCTTCACTCCCAGCCAGTCAAACGTAGTCCAGCTTACCCTCCTTCTGTGCAGTTGGGGTTCAGCCTCTCATCTCTGTTGGGTCTCTGTCATCTTCCCAGATGCTGGGTAGTCTGTCCTTTGTCCCGTGTCTCTTTACTGTGGTAACCTGACTCCCCACCCAGAGCATGGCTCCTGCAAGCAAGGACACAGTCTCCTACCGTGTCAGCCTGTAGGCCAGGCTGGGAATGGCCACATCCTCCCTCCAGTGTTCTACCTGGGGCAGGGCTTCTGCTAAACAGGGCTGGGGATGGTGCCCTCTGGTTACCAGTGCCACGCTGTCTTCAGTTACCAGCCTCCCTCCACTCAGTGCTCAGATGGCTGTTCTAGGAGCTGCAGTCAGTGCCTGAGTTATATGGGTCTCTTCCTAGCACTAGCTGAATGGCTGCTTGACACACCCAAATCAGGAGGCAGCTGAAGAGAAATCTTTTAGATTTATGCACCTTTTGCCCATAACTAGTTCACAGAAGTATTTAAAAGCTGCTAGGTTTGGTAGAAGGAAAAGTGTGGAGTTAGCAATCCTTTCCCAGCAATATCAACTACTCCAGCGTTCCTAGAAGACTTCCTAGAATCCCTCACAGAAGGTCTCAGAAGATCTAGAAGAGCCTGGGGACTACTCTGCAAACTGTTGTGGCTGTTAGCTTCAGTTTGGCCTATTTTAGTAGTTATCATTTATGCTAATGTCACATTCTCCTAGCAACCTCATTCTCCATCTTGGGTCTCTGATTCTTGTTACAGTTTAGTCCTGAATAAGGGATTCCATAAAACTTCAAAGTCTCCTGTTCAGCTCAACGCTCACAAACCGCCTGTGAACGGTTGAAACGCTTCCTCCTCTCTTTGAGTTTTCATAGGAAACTGGTATCTTTCAAAAGGCCCTTTCTCTCTAGGAGTTCAGTTTTCCTAAAATATCTGCAGTACAGTCTGATAACTGCCTTATGCCATTTCACTTTTGGGGAATAATAAATGTTCCTCATACCTCTGGCCCAGCTCTGTGTGTGTGTGTATATATATATATATATAAATACTCTCCACTTTTTATTTTTGAGATGATTTATTAATCTTTATGAAGAGGTGAAATCCACTTTTCTGCTGAGGGATTTTTACTGCATTAAAATGTTTGGCTTATTAGCCATGAGGCATTTAATAACTCACCACTCCATCTTTCATGTTTTGAGAAACTGTTCCTTCCTCCCTTTCCTTAGATGGTGGCTGTGGGCAACTTGGGTCACGGTGTCTGACAATACAGTGCTGAGCAAGCTAGCACCATGAAAATTAAAATGTTGTGAAGGTGAGAAAGAGAGAGACCTAAGCAGACCTCTAGCACGAGATGAAAATGGTTAAAAATGGCAATACTCACACAATACTGTATTCTACCCTGGGCCTCAAAAGGTTATCTGTTTAGTGCAAATAGATGAGAGAGAAAAAGAAAGATAGAAGGGCATTTAGAGACACAGATTTAGACTCTTGGCTGAAGTTGTAAGCCATAAACTACTCGCCCAGAGTCACAAAGAAGGTCAGCAACAGACCCAGAAATTGATGTCACATTTTCTCCTTCCAGTACAGTGACCAGTTTGCTGGTCAGGGGATGCTAGAATCAGACCCTGATTTGCAGTTGACAGATGTTGAACGTGCACCCGGATTTTACTCTTTTTCACTCCAGTACTCTTCAAAGTTCTAAAAAGGATGCTCCAATCCAGCAGAAATAGAAATGTGAACTTCTGCACTCGGAATGAGAAATGTTGCCTTTTTTAGTATTGGTATACACTGGATTTTTCAACTGTTTTGTTTTTTTCTTCAATTATAAAGATGCTTAAAGCACCATGTAAAGGGACTACATCATCAAGGAGCTAGGAGAGAACATGCAAAAATGCTTAGGTTTGATCATGATGAGCCCACAAGACAAGTCCTGCAGGCTCTACACTGAGAGTTAGGGAGATTTTGGTTTATGATTTGTCTGTACAAGGAAGGTAAGCACTGATGCATTCATCTGTTTTCATCATGCTGCTTACGATAAGATTCCTAAGTGATGCCCAGAGTAGTGAAACGTGCCACAGTAACCAAAAGAAAGTCTGGAAAATTTATGCTTCATGTGACAAGTACACTTAGCCTAGTAAATTCTTAACCCTTCTGTTTCTCTTCTCTGGGGCCAGTGGTTTATGCTGATGTATTAGGAAGAATAGTGCTGATTTTATCAGTGCCTCAAAGTGTGCTAATTACCTCATTTCTAAGAAATGTTATGTTATGCCTGGCACAGCTCTTTAGCATCCACTCTGCTCAGCAGTGATCTCTTGGCAACGCGGAGTTCTTGCTACATGTAATTAGCATTTCCTCCCATAATAAATAATTGTTCCTCATTTTCTACTAATTCTTTTCTTGACTGTGGATGTACTTCCAGTAACAATAGACGGACCTGAGCAAATTGTTTCGTGAGCCTTCCATATGCCAGTTTCATCATGGTTGCCACCTAAGCCTGTGCCACTGGCTCCACAATATATTAAGAATATTAATGGTTGTGCTCTATGGAAGTTTTATTTTAAACTTGTTTGGAAGTTCATGGAAAATGCGTAATACTAAGAATATGGTTGTCCATACTGTACTTGTTCTGTCTTCTTTGTTGAAACTAATTTCTGGGTGGAATTTGGATCTAGTACATGTTGATACATCGCATAGGATTCAGTTCAAGGTGAAGAAACCAAAAGCAGTGTCATAAGCTGATTGCTTAAGCCCCCTGCACAGTCAACAAAGACATGGTCAATACAGTCAGTGATGTTGCAGCCTGACAGGGTGGGTGTCTGATGCAGCTTGGGATGTGCTCATCTGGTCACCTGCTGTACTGCAGAAAGGCACAGATCTTCTTAAGTCCTATTTCCTATCTATGAAGCAGACTTCTTGAATGAAGAATTTGTTTTCTATTCTCACTTGACTTTATGCTAAAAAGGTGGGGGGGTGTTAATTTTTTGTTTGTTTGTTTGTTTGTGTTTTTTGGTGGGGTTTTTTTTTTGTCCTTGACAAAAGGAAACTTACCTTCTTTCCCAGAATGATTCCGAGGTAGATCTGTAGTCTGGGACCTGGCAGAGCTCAGCTCAAGGTACTGCTCCCTCCATGATTCTTGAGTAACTCCAGGCATGCTATGTAGCTTCTCAGTGTTTCATTGTCTCTGCGTGATGGCTATCAGTGTGATGCAGTATCAAAAATACAAGGAAGAAATCTGAATATGTGAGACTTTTTGATCTTTACTGTGCCTGGAGAGACAGAACAGGAAAAAATAAGCACTTCAGGTTTCAATTTTATGAACGAATTGTTTGGAATTAAAGTTACAATATAAAATTTATCTGGAATCCCAGACAGGTAGGTAGAAGTAAATCAAGTTATATTAAATGTTTCAAGGTTAACTGGCTAATGTTAGTAGCTGACATAAAATTAATTTGGTGTGGGTAGACTATTCTTAAATAATGACAGTTCAGCTTCTGTACAGTCATAATTCATTTACTAAAGTAAATGTCAGTCAGAATGGTAAAGTTCATGTTACTTTGTTGAGTAAGGGATGATTAGAAGATCAGAATTTATATTCTTAATCCAAGGAAATTGTGAGTCATCAGCTTTTATTGTGTAATGAAAAGATGGTGTGTTTCACAAACTTGCATCCTACTCTCTTTGAGCCTTGCCTCTGCATAGCCTGTCTGCCAGAGAGAAGCTAGCTCTTGTGCTAATGTATTGTATGGCCATTGCTGCTTTTCTTTTTTCATATATGTGAACTTCTATATTTCTATATATTATATCTGTGAAAACGTAGGTATTTTCAAGTCAAACCTTAAAGTCTAGTCCAATTCCTTGAATTGAGAGAGTCTTTTGGAAGATAAAATGAGATGTTTTTCTTTCTTTGTTTCTTCTACATTCTTTTTCACTTTTGATTATGTAACTTTCTTCCTTGGTAACATTTAGCGACATTAAGTACAAGAATATTGCCTTGTTTGTTTTTTTTTTCCCCCAGGCTGCTCAGTACCTGTGCTGTGGCTGCCTAAGCTGGCACATCCTGTTCCTCCTTAGGGTTACAGATATCTCAACTCATTGCAGGGCCTCACTAAGGTCTCTGGCCTGTAGTCTTTTGTCACTGGTCTGATTGTTCTCTCCTGGGCTGAAGAGTTGGGAAATAGTTCTTTTTGTCTATCTTGCAGATGGTTCCATCCACTTCTCATTCTTCTCCTTACCAGCTTGCAGGTGTCTTTGATACTTCTTTTCTTCATTCTTCCTCATTTTATCCAGTCCTTGTGTGGACCTTCATAAGGACTTCAGTGTGGCTTCATTGGTCTCGCTTGCTAGTTTTGAGTGCATTGACTCAGTTCTTTCAGAAGGAAACTGAGCACACACGTGCATGTGACTGTCTGAGGTATCCCACTTGTCAAGCTTGGGTTACTATTGCTCTTTCACGGTTTGCCACCACTTCTTATTTGGGAGTTTGCCAGTACAGCAGGCTTGGGTCAAGGCACTCTCACGCCCCAAGGCCTTCCACGTTCAGAAGGTACTTCCTGCTGTTGTGCTCGTTAGTATTGCTTGTAACCTTTCCTTCTACATTTAGATGAGTAGTGGCACTGGCTGTCAGACACGGAAACAATTTGGCAACAACCTGAAGCAATGGAAAGAAAAAGAATCTGGCTGGCCTGTTCTTGGGGAAGTACAGCTCGGTTTTACAGCCGCGAACATGGTGCCTGCTCTACAACGCTCGCTCGTGATGTGCAACCTTGCTGTTGTGTGCAGAATCCCGTGCCCCGACAGCGTGCAAGTCCCGCCACAGGGCGAGCATGAGGGAATAATTACAGCAATCTAGGGTGTGACTAACTAGGGAAATTCACCCTTGGAACTTCCGGAGATGTTAAGCTGGTGTCTTCCCTTTGATAACTTACTGCGGTTCAGATGAAATCAAAAGAACCTACGGCAATTCAAAGGACATGAGGATTCTTCCCGTTGTATTGAAACAATGGGAGGACAGTTCTGGAACTGAACATAAACAATTATGCACCTCATTTCACAAGAAAGACATTTGGATGGAACAAATCATCCACCATCTAATCTTGCAAAGACAAATGATGTGTGGAAAGTTGCTTGTATCATCCTGTAAAGGAATACCTGCAGCTGCATTGTAAGCAGCAGTTTTGGGTATAAATCTAGTACTGTAACTAATGATGATCCTTCATACTTACTTAACACCTTTCATCACAGATAGATTATCAAACGCTAGTTATCTCAGCCTTACAGCGCGCCTGTAGAAGACTTATCCCGCCGTAGAGATTGCACAGAGAGATTAAATGGCTGGGGTTAGGCCACACAGCGAGCGAGGAGCCGAGCCAGGAGGAGAGTGTGAGTGTTGGCGTCCAGCCCTGCGCTCCGACTACCGCGCTTCGCTTCCTCGGTACTTAATTCGCAATATCGCCTCCCTAACGGAGCTACTGAGACTCGAGAGCGCTCGATGAGTTTGGGTGCAGTCTCGAACCGGTTGTGTTTCTCTCTCCTCAGCGTCAGGAAATACCGGGATTACATTCTGAAGGGGCTTGTGTCCTGGATGGCCCCAGGCCGCCTATAGCCCCGGTGTGGGCTCAGCCCGACGCTGTCGCTCCCGTCCCCCGCCCGCAGCACGCAGCGCTGGCTGCTGCCGCTGCTCAGGGCTCGCCGCTGCCTTTCCTCACGGCCTCAGCCGTGTGCCCTTCGCTCTGCTCTGCGAGCGGCCGGGCTGTTCCGTTCCGTTCCGTTCCGACAGCAACCCCAGCTATACACTAATAGCCAACAGATGTCTCCCGGCACGGCCGAGAGCTCTCAGCCTGCTGCTCCCGGAGCTGCTCCGGGCAGGCCTTCGGTACCCGGCAGCGGTCAGACACAGCCTGCCTGCCGGCCCCTCCTGCCTGGCCGTGCCGTGCCGTGCCGTGCCGCGGAGGGACGGCGGGACCGGAGCGGGCTGCGGGAGCCGAGCGAGCTGCGGAGCGGAGCGGAGGGCTGCGGGCGGAGCCGGCGTGCCCGGCGATGGAGGCAGCGGAGGCTGCTCGCCCCCCGCTCGCCTCGCCCCCCGCCCGCTCGCCTCGCCCCCCGCCCGCTCGCCTCGCCTCGCCCCCCGCCCGCCCGCA
>WUAM01000431.1:102083248-102106399 GCA_024336885.1 Actenoides hombroni | reverse complement strand
CCCGGCCCCGCAGCGGCTCCGTTTCCTCTCCCTGGGGCCGCTCTGCGCTTCGTGCGGCTCCCTGGGGGCTCGGAGGACTGCGTACGGTGACGTTTGCCAAGCCAGCACGGTGCTCCTGAAATGAGGGGAAAGAACAGCCATGGAGGAAAAAAAAAAAAAAAAAGGTAGGATGTACCGAAAAAAAAAAAAAAAGAGAGTGTTTTGCCTCTTTGTACTATAGAAATTGGAGGTGTGACTGAGTAGCCAAACCACCTACACTCCAGGGATGCCACCCAATCGCCGCCCGTGTGCTCTGCAGAACTCCTCCCCTCTCCTTTTGGCTGAGCAGGGACCTTTAGAGAAGCTGCTTGTTCTGGCTCATACAGACTGTAACATATAAAAGCTGTTAGCAGCTCCTGTGGCCAGAAGCTTCAAAACCAGCAGAGTTTTGTTCTTTGCGGGTTTGTAATAAGAGACACTCCTTCACAAAGGTTCAGACCATCCTATAGGAGAGTGCTATATATACTGGGAGAACAATAGACTCTATTTATTTTAATATTTTTTTTTCCCTTGGTATTGTCCAGAGGTAAGATATTCAGCTCACTAAGTTTGCTTTGCATGCGGCTTTATCAATGCTCATCACATTTTGCTGGAGCTAAGATTTGAATGCTATTTGAAAGACGTCCTGCTTTCATGCTTTATATGTTGCCTTTTGCCTGCTAGTTTCTCTGTGCCACGCTGTGTCAAAACGATCCACACGTGTGGGGTGGGCATAGCCTAGGGTGTTATTTTCATTTTCAGTGGAAAACATGCTGTGAGGGTTCTTGCAGGCTCCTCATTTAGGATTTATAGTGTGGTTTATGAGCCGGTCTGGTGTGATAGCACTGTAACTGTTTCAGGAATACTACTAGGTCTGATCACGTAACTGATGGTATGATGAGTATCTGATACAATGGTATAAATATGTAGCTTGGTGTGTTTGTAGTAAGAATGCGTTATCACTAAATGTGGTTCTTGAAACTTGCTCAGTAGCACGTGTTCTGACTGGATTGTTTTTGTGATTGAGCTGACAGATAGAATTGTTTTTCTGATCACAGCCTGCTAATTCATTTGGTCTTGCTACCCAGGTGTACAGAGTCACATCTTTGACATCTTCTCTTCTACAGATCTGTTTTCTACTGCCGTGACTTAAAGCAGAGTACCTCTGTGGCCTATCTTTCTCCTTTGGCCCAAAATGACAGTAATCACTGCCATCAGTTGTGCTTTCTTATTTTCCATTCTCTCTGAAACAAGTGCATTAGTGTTACCCAATTCCACTGAGCTGCTCCTGTCAGACAGTAATTTCACTGACATTGAGACGGCTTTGGCAGCTCATCTGGACTCTGCAAAAGTTCCCAAAGCCAGACGGAAACGCTACATTTCACAGAATGACATGATTGCCATTCTTGATTATCATAATCAAGTCAGAGGCAAAGTCTTCCCACCTGCTTCCAACATGGAATATATGGTAAGTGAACTTTGTTTATTTCAGAGTAAAACAGTGTGTCAATGGTTTCATTGTCTTAAATTGTGAGGGTTTAGTTAAGTAGATAAATGATTTTTAGCTATTATTGCTTACTAAAATGTTCTTTCCTTTTTTTTTTTAAGTTGAAGTAACTTAAGCAAACAGAAGCTAGATACTGCCCTCTGAACCTTTTACTTGTTCTGTTGAATTTTTGTTTCTGTGAGTAGTCCCCATGAAGCTTCTGGAACCCAAGTAAATGAAGTTGTGGGTTAACTGCCTGTTGGCCTGAAGGGTAGTGTGTGATCACACCACGGGATCACCTGCATTTAAAGTGCTGATCATTAGTAGAACCATTGCTTTTTGGAGTACTAGAAGTCATTGCCCTGATGTATGCAAAAACATAGCCAATGACCACCTCCAGTTTCTCTCACACATAATGCTTTTGGAGACAGTATGGTAAAGCTGTGTTTGCAAAGTAACTCCTCTGATGCACTTTTTGTCTCAAGCTCGTGTGTTTTCCTTGCCACATATTGTTTGTGTGCACCTAATGCTTATATTTTTCCTTCAAATACAGTGATGCTTTTGAATGTTTCTCTAGCATGTCAGATTTCAGTGTGCTCAAAATGTTACGTTTGTGCCAGGCATCTTTTCCCCTGATTGGCAAATACTCGTGTGAATTATCTGTTCCTGCAGGTATGATAGAACTTATTCATTCACTGTGATTTCATACTTGGCACTCCTAGTTAAAGCAGCATGTTTTCTGTTCTGTTTTGTGTTCCAAACTTGCATGCATACTGTGGAGCCCTAATGTTAAACATAGGTTGGCCAAGCAAAATTTTCTTTTGCCTTCTAAGCAGGGTATTCACATGGTTTTGAAAGCACAGACAAGTTGTGTCAGCACTGTAAGATCTGCTTCAGCTCAAAGAGTTTCTCATGTGACAACAGACAGTTAACAGGTTTGAGAAACAGGACACCAACAGCTTGACTTAAAAAGGGGATAATTGTAATAACAACTCCCCCCTTTTTAGCAGCTAATGACTAATAATTTGGACATCATTCTATCACAGATGTTACCTAAATCTGGATTTGATCATATAATCTGTTTAGCACATCCCAGCAGCAACTAAAAATGCTGAGTATGCGCAGAACATTGCAGGATGAAGGCCTGTTGCCATACCATAGGCTGAGCTTGAAGTTTGCTTAAGCAGAAAGGTCAGAGAGAGAAAAAACAGAGAGGTCAGAAGTCAAGGTTAGTCACCATTGCTGTGCTCTCCACTGACACTGTCTTTGATTCTGCATAAATAAACTTGGTTGTGATGTCTGTTGAATGGCAGCCTACCATGCCCTTCCTTGGCTTGTGTGTTTTAGAAATGTGCTCCTGCAGTTTGCTTAAGTGAAGCAGCACCCTGTCATATTCCCCAAAGTTTTGTGAGTACAGTGCTTTTAGCCTGTTCAGTAAAAAAAAAAATTCAAAAGAGAAAGGAAGCTTCCTTGATTAAATCTCTTTTAATGCATTCATCTGCATGGACTGCCAGGATTTTACCTGTATTGGTTGGGTATTCTGCTGCAGCTTTGCTCTGCAATGACACGGTGCAAGGCTTGATAGAAAATCAAGACTGAAGCCATGCTTTTCACAGCTTATGTGCTATTCTTTCCCTTGCCTTTCTTGCTGTTGCCTTTAGCAGTACCAACCAGCTGCAGGATGTACCTGTGCCCCCCTCAGCATCAGTGCCAGCAGTGGTCTCAAAGGCAAGGTCTAAGGCTTTCTTTCATGTTTGGTTGCCCAGTCTAGAGATACTTTGTGACTTCATGCTGCAGAACTCAGAGTAGCACCTCGAGTTACGTAGGTAATGATCCAGAATGCAGCTTGGACCTGGATCTGCAAGTGGAAGCCAACTCTGTGTCCCCCATGTAACTTCACAGAGGAAAAAAAAACCCAGGGAGCAACATCACACCTAGTTTGCTCTGCTGCTGGCTTGTAGCCATGGCATCATCTATTTATCAACTTCAGCAAATTTATCATTGTCAGCTTTTTATCTCTGTCACTAAAAAGGCTTTGATAGGAAGGTCTTGAAGATGACGTGGTGATGTAAGCCATGCCAAGACTGGGGACCACTCTATCAGTAATGCCCATTAGAACTTGCTTCGTCCATTCATTGGTCTCTTTGTGATTTCAGTCCATGGCACAGCATCTGCTGTGTGCTGGGGACATGGGATTGCTGCTGTTGTAAGTAAAAGGCGTTGTGTCGCTCAAAACTCATTTTCATAAATAAGATGGCAAACACACGGTCAGCCGACAGCGTACGGTCTGCTGCAAGGGTGCTGCAGAGTCTGTGTTCCTGTCCCCAACACTGTGGAACAGTGCAGTGGCAGTGACGAAAGTGGCCTTTCCCATTTCCCCTGACAATGACTAAAATAATGTTTGTTGCATGTTAGAGAGCTGGAATGACTTGCAGATGCAGTAAGGTTGTGGAAGTCTCTTGTAAGCATGTTGCAGTAGAGAAGGACTAAGGAGTTTGGAAGCCCAAGCAAAACATGTTTTCTCATCTTTTCTTTGTCCACGGTCATATTAAATTGTGTTTTCTTTTTTTTCTGAATTCTCTTGGGAACCTGTACTTCTCATGAATTGACATATCACTCTCTCGCTTCTGTACAGTTTCATTTGCTTTTTCTTCTCCACTGCTAAGAACTCAGGGTTTAGCTGTACAGGTTGGTTCTCGTGATTCCAGTTCTTCACACCCAACCTTTCTGGGGGCTTTTCTGCTTGGCATACTCAGTGCATCCCCCTGATGCAGTCTGTTTCTCACATATACAGTGCATTTGTAGATACTTCTTGGGCGTCATTCTGTCTGTCCCTACTCTCTGGAGAGTTTGTGTGCTGTAGGACTTTGGACAAGAGGTCTCAGAGAATGACTTTGAACACGCACGAGTTAGGCATCAGAGTTTCCCATGAACCCCCCAGTAACAGAGCTGGGGGAGTGTTTTGATGCTCTTTGGGAAAGGTGGGTCTGCGTGCTGCCCCAGCCTGTTGTTGCATGCAGTCCTCAATGAAAGCAGGCAGCTGGGGAGTCGAAAGAGTGCTGGGAGGTGTTGTTCTATTATTGATCCCTAGGGAAAAGGAATTGCTATGTCTTAGGCCAGTTAGACTTTGGGAAATCTATCTTTTTGGACCTTAGCACCCTATGCATCGGACTTTAAAGTAGTCCTCTTTTTGGTTCTGGTGCTGGTATTGCTGATGCCTTCTACTGGAAGTTTTTCTGCAAGTGCAAATCTCAAGTCAGTACTCATGTGAAGGAAAATGAAGGGAAACAGGAACTTCCAGGCCTATAATGTAGAAGTAATGACCTCTTCTTTTTGTTTGGGTGTTCTTATGACACCCTTCATTCTTCCTCATCCCGAGACTGTTGTTCTTCAGTCTTTGCTTGTGCTCTAAAAGCTGATGCCATACCTGCAGAAAGAAAGATGACACCTTATTTTTGTCCTGTCAAAGGGTGAAAGTCATCCACTTGGCTCTGCCTATTTTTTTCTGGAGAAAACAGAAAGATTCCGTAATGTTCATAATTCCTAAAAAACGAAGTGTAGAATTGCCTGCAGCTCTCTAGCATGAAAGGTATGTAAATTTGCAAATCCAGAGGCAGTCTGTGAATGAACCAATCCCTTTCTCTGAATGCTAATTCTGTACTAAGGAGGCTTGTGTTGCCTTTCTGGAGCATCTCACAGCTACTTGTTGGAGAGTAAAGATTTGCAATGTGTTGCCGGCTGAAACGCGAGTCTGGTAGAACATGTAATTTAGTACGCTTTGGTACTATCTTTAGGTTCCCAAAGCATTCATTAATGACATATCTATGTTCCCAGGGGAATCAAATGTTATTTTTACTTCCCTACAATCATCCCCACTTAAAGGCAGTTTCTGAAAATTCCATGTGGTCTCTGTTGTGACACACATCACTGCGTGCGTGCACGGCCCGCTCAAGCAGGTGCTTACGTAGAGGCATGCTCTTTACTGTGTCACATGCACTAAGCAGAAGCAGTAACTCTGATGTAGCTGGACCTTAATGAACACTGTCCCCCATGGCATTCCCATAGGCAGAGTGAGAAAATCTGTTCTCGTTAGCTAAGGTGATCTGAATAACTGGTGAAAAGAGCCATACTGAAAGACCAGCTGTGAGTAGTTCACTGCTGGCTCTGCGGCGATGAATCCTCAGCCCAGTACTGATCAGCACAGCCCTTCGTAGACTGGCAGTAGTATGTCTGAAGTATAATAGGTGGGGCAGGATTGCATACTCCAAAAAATGGAGCTGAACGTTTGTACAATGCTGTCTGAAGATTTCAAGAGCAGAAAAATGCTTTAGATAGACTTGAGCCTGCTCACATGTAGAAGATGTTCTGGTACAGTTTCAGTTTCCTCTTGCTCGGTGATTGCATAAATGCACTTTCATACTTGGGAAAATCTGCCCTTTGTTGAACATGTGGGTTTGTAGTACTCAAAATAGTAAAATATTCCCAGACTAGCCTGAAATGAGTCAATTTGGATGCCCAGGAGTTATTTCACTGCAGCATAAGGATAGTTTCTCATGGGCTGGTGGCAGAGGAGCTGAAAGGGAATGGAGAATCTGAACCTATTCATTTCTAGTAAGTCCACATGAAAGACTATGATAAAATGGACAAAGGAAATGGTCTAAAAGAAAAGTAATTGTGTTCCAAAAGAAGCTCCTGTAGCCCTGTGAGGGAGTCCGTGGGTGTCATGGGGCAAATCTGTGCATTCACGTGGCCCAGGAGTGACCCTCTTTGCCGAGATGATGAATTTGGACAGTGCTTCCTGTCCATGAAGATCTGCATCCGAATTACAAAGTCAGGTCAGAGAAGCAAGAAAACAGCCTTCTTAGTGGTCACAAATGTAAATAACTGCATTATTATTTCACTCCTAAATTTGAAAGCCTTGATAAAATGTTCTTGCTGTCAAGGTGATTCTAAGAGTGCTCTGTGATATGCAATAGGTGATGGGTAAGAAAAAATGGAAAAAAAGCAACCATTCTTCAGGTTTTCCAGAGTCAGCTTTTTATATGGACAAGGAAGAAGTGAGTTAATTTGGTTTTGTCTCCAATTCAAAAGCATTTCTGATAAATAATCTTCTCAACTTGTTTATCTGTTTTTTTGCTGTTGTCAGTATGGTTTCTTATGGACCATTCTAAAACTTAGAGGACATTTTGTTCTTGACTTGTTTGCCCTGGCTCATCTACATGGTCCCACTGAAATTATCCATGTCTGTGAGTAAGGATTGCAGGGCTAGTTCCTTCAAGATTTATGTCTAACGAGTTGGATGGGATCTCTTAATTCATATAGTTTACCCCTGCCCTGTTGCAGGACTTCCTTCTGCATTAAATACATCTGGTTTTCATTTTGTCTGCTCCTGAACACATACAGTGATGCTGTCTCAGTCACATCTCTTGGCAAATACCTTGCATTAGGAATAGAAATGATTTCCAAATGTCTAACGTAAATATTTCCCTCTAAAACTCAGATAATTAATCTTTTTATGCACTTTTTAAGTGCCCAGTAGAATTTTTCTCCTTTTTCGTTCCAAACATGTTTAATGACACATTTACTGACAGTATTCTTAGCATTAATGAAGATGCACACATATAATGTTTCCTTAATTTCCATGGGCATGTCTTGCAACACTTCTGCATATTGGAGCAAATTACAGCTGCCGTCTATCGACAGCTCTTTTCTTAAACCAGTGAACAGCATCCTTAAAAAACTCAAAGCAAATTAGGCTCATCATTTTAACTACACGTGCTTAAAGACACAAATGCCATGGTGCAACGGAGAATTTCCTTTGGAAGTTCCCAGCAGCCTGCTTTTGCCAGTGAATGGCCCTGTTCCATTAAATCCTATATACGTGGTGAAGATTGAAGAAGAGTTACCAGATGATGAGTCAGGGTATAAAGATCTTAATCTGCTTTTCATCACGCCAAAGCACAAGGTCAATCTAAGTATAGTTCACTCTGGAGGAGAGATATCAAGGAGCTCAGAGCTTCCCCAGTATAGTCCACCTATCCCAGTTTGCCATAACTTTTACCTTGCTTCATGCTGGGAATTCACAAATGAGGTAAGATCAAATGGGCAGGGGTGTGATGGGGAAATGTGTTCACTGGTTCCACTTTCTGCCTCCTACCACATGTGTTTCTGTTTAGGCAGCTGGGTCTGTCCCTTCTGCCTGACACCATAACTTAGCACCAGGAGTGTCTGAAGACCATGGGATCATGAACTTGGGAATACCCGTTTTTCTTAGAAAATCAGAAAAGAACAGAAAGAGCTGATGTGGTTAACATGGTTACAGTTAGGGGTGTCTGCGTGACAGCTCTGAAAGGAAGCAGTCATTTTACAGCATACTCAGCCTTTTTCTGCAGTGGAGGCATAAACAGAGAAACATAGACTGCTTTGGGTTGGAAGGACCTTTCAGGGTCAGCTAGTCCAACCCCCTGCAAGGAGCAGGGCCATCTGCAACTAGAGCAGGGTGCTCAGAGCCCCACCAACCTCACCTGCAATGGTGCCAGGGATGGGGCTTCTACCACCCCTCTGGGCAGCCTGGGCCAGTGTTTCACCACCCTCATTGTAAGCTGAAAGAAAGCAAGAGTAGATGGAGCTTACTTTCTGCTAATTTTGGCACGCTAGAGTTGCCTAGCTGTCTTTTGTCACAGAGGTGAATTTACCCACTTACCTGTTTCCTACTGCACCGCTGTCTGAATTGTTGGTTATCAGTGAGATGCAAGATGCTGCTCAGCAGAGTTTTCTAGCACAGCTGTATCTGCAGAAGGCTAGGGACCCAAGTTTACTCTCAGAAAGTAAACTGGTTTTCATGCAGGGACAATCCTAGTCGATGCTAGCTATGTGAAGTACAAAAGCCATCAGTTATGTTTGGAGCGAATGACAGAAGACCTGCTCAAGAGTTGAACAGAAAGGACTTTTCCTGGAAAGCACTCCTTGAAAAAATGTGAACAACTTCCCCAAAAATGCTATTATTGATAAATATTGTGATAAAGAATGACTGTGTTAAACTTGCTTTGGCATTAGAGCTCGTTACAATGTCTTATGCATAAGAATTTTAAAACATCCATCTTGATGGTGTTTTAGAAGGGCATATTTACGTTATTTGAATTTAGTATTAGCAGAAAGCCTTCTAGGAGTTTAAGCAAACAAAAAACAATCTAGTAAAGTCTCAGATAGAAAAGCAGCCTGCCCAGAGCCCTCAGAATTAGACATTCCTTTATTATTAAATGTAGCACCTCTTGAACTTCTTGGCTAAAAACAGAGACAGGGCATTTTTCACAAGAATCTTGATCCAAAGTACACAGCTCTTTGTTTCATACATGAATGGAAATGATAGTAACCTTAAACCTCTCAACATTTTTATCATCTTTCTGTACCTGAAAAGAATATTGAGAAGAGTAGTCTGTCCAGGTCTGTGGAAGTTTGTACCCTCCGGTGAGCAAAGGATGGAAAGCCCAGGATAACCACTTCTTTTGTTTCCGTACACAGAAACCGTGTACTTCCCTGTGTCTTCAGCACAGGCACCCCCATGTTGGAAGGTGTCTGCAGGTGCCTGGGACAGGGTTCGAGGTTTATATTAATCCAGCTGAGAAGGGCCTGGCTTTGCCTGTCTATCTGTACAGCAGTAGCTGTTAATATAACCCAAACCATTCTGTGAATATAATACAACCCAAGCCATTCTGTCATTCTATGAATATGTATTAAGAGAAAATCTTAAATTTAGCTTTCTTCTTCTGAGGATAAAGCACTATTGTTCTTATTCTTTATCCTGCAGAAAGAAGCTGCTGCTATGTGTTTTCTTTTGTGTCATGCTGCCATATCTTTCAGTTAGAGCTACTTAGAAAATACTTCTTATTTTCTATGAAAACTTTTACAGAAATTAAGGACATTTTTTGTTTTAATGAAAAACTTCAGTGGTTAGTAACAAAGTAAAAAATGTGGATTATTTTCTCCTAGAGGAGAAACAAAACCCCACAAAAGAAATATATTTTTTTCATTCACAGTTTGTGGCTTTTATAAAAGGCAGTTTGCTCTGATCATATTTGAAATCACAGAGGTCAGACACCTTCCACTTCAGACTTATGACCTATTGTCAGGGTGACATGGAGCTAGACAAAGTTTGGTCCTTTTTGTTACCACTTCTGCGATAAGCTCTTGCCAACTAAAATATGCCTTGCAGTAGGTTAGGAAAGCACTGAGTATTTTAAGATATGTAGCCCTGATATTTAACTTTGGAAGCTAAACAAATAATAGCATATCAGGAAAGCTTATTGCTATTAAATCTGACAGACTACCAATTTTCTTTGTTTCTTATTGTTTAAAAGCCTGGTGCCAAATAAGAAATGTGGACAACCTTTAGAAGAAACAAATTGACTATTAGCAGTGGTCAAGCTTCAAATGATAGATTTCTTGGAATTTGGACCAAATAGACACCGAGGAATATAAACTTCTGTATAAAATACAGACTTGAATTTTCATAAAGAAATAATTTCTGGCAATGAAGTTGCTTGGACATCTGTCTGGTGATACCTTAATTACTATAAGGCAGACCTGCTAATACTGAGCCCTTTAGAAGTGTGAATCAGATATCTGGAGGTTTGCTTATATGAGAGTAAATTGACTATAAAACATTGCAGAATTTTACTTTGAGTTGCAGTGGAGTATTGGACAAGCAGCCTGATGTATTAACCCTCTATTTATTTGGAAAAGAATGAAGCACAGAACTGTGATTCCCAGCGAGACTTTTTTTTTTCCCTCTAGAGGGGAGACTTTGGCAATTTTCTGTGTAAACTTTGTAATTATTACCTAATGCATTTGGAAAAGCACTTGCACATGTGGTAGGCACCAATTACAGTATGCACAGTAAAATATCTAACAGGTGGCAGTTGAGAGCAGAAAGTATTCCTATTCAGAGGGAGAGCTTAGAGTCCGAATGATCTCAGAGCCCAAATAAATACATAAAGTTTGCCAAATCTGTCTATAAATTCCAATGAGCTAATCTGTTTTCACTGCACAGTATGCATTGAGAAAAGTGAAGGCAAAGAGATGAAGCTCTTTCAGTCACTCCGCTGAGAAGCGTGCAGGCAGAAGGGCTGGTGGGTTGCTTTGTTACCTGTGCCGGTTTTAGGGTAGCGGCCCTGGTGGTGGGCCCTACAGAAAGCCTCTGACCCCAAAACTGCTCGAGGTTTGAGCATAGAGAACAGGAGGGGAGAAGTTGTGCATGGGACTCCTCCTGCCCGCCCTGCACGCTGCTGTGGGGCTGCCGAGGAACAGGCACCGCACGTACAAGCGGAGCAAGGCTGCGCGGCCCAGTGAGCCATGAGGCCGAGGCCTGCCTGGTGGAGGGCAGCGGCCTACAGCTGCTGGTCTGCTCTGGCACTCTGCACGGGCAGCTGTGGAGGGCAGCTGCACAGGTGGGCTGGGCACGTCACATTTTAGCCCTCAGCTTCCCATTCTCTTTCTCTGAAGAAAAAATCTCTTGAATCAAGGTTTTCTTCTTTCCCACTTGCTGGAAAGTAAGAGCTTCTGATAGTCAGCTGGGCAAGCAAGCAGAAGCACAGGGCTAGTAGAGAACAAAACAGAAGTCTGAGGTAGACAGGTTAATTCTTTGACCGGTCGCTGCCAAAAGATGATCCTACCATCACCTCTTTGGGGTGCACAGAAATCACTGTGGATTGGTTTGTGCCAAATAACAACCTGAAGTCACTAATGTGAGTCCACAGTAAACATACACTAATGACAAATAAGAATGCCAGAACTGGTGAACAAGTCTCCACTTTCCATGACTGCAAAGTGTAAGTGTTGCAATGCGACTGTATTCATATGACATATCCTGGCATTTCATTTGCAACCTCGTCATGAAACTGCAGTCGTTTAAAGAAGCTGTTGAAGAGGAGACTGATTAGAACAGCATACTTCACCCGTTTGCTCTGAATCTGTGCTCAGACCAGAACCTGGTGCTTGTGACTCCATCTATACCACAGGTGGCACCAGCAGAGGGGACGGTCACCGATGGCTCTCGGGGCATTGCGGGCAGCAGCTTTCACCCCATGGGTGCTCAGGGAATTCCTGGCAGGGTAGTGAGTGACTGGGATGTGTATGTTTTGCTTAAAGTACTTGTTTTGCCACTGAGAAATGTGCGGAATACATCCTAGCTGATGTGTTATATTAAAAAAAACCCCAAACAAACACCAGAATTACTGAGGGCTCCTGCTGGTGTTTACTGTTCAGAGCAGTGCTCTGCTGCGGTACTCTTGTGCAAGTGAGGGGAGCTTCCTTGCTACTGGCAATGAAACTGAGCCAGGAAAGGTTAAGGACTGTGATGGCAAAAGAAGAATGGAAACATGGTTCTGTATTGCTTTAATGCTTTAAAATGATAATTAGCAGACATCCTAGGCTACGAGGTTACAAACGTAGCTTTATGGATGCCCAGTTTAGCCCATATCTGCTATCTAGCAACCTGTCTGCTGGCAATCTCAGGGAAGGAGTGCTTCTACTTCTCGCTATTTTTTTCATATTTTCTTTGTGACAATGAGGGCTGCAAAGTTAAGTGCTGCTGAAACCATCCAGTTTGCTCACAGATATTCACACAGAATGAGAGAAGTATTAATGCAGTGTATCACTGTGTATTCCGCTCCCTTTGCACTTAGATCACAAATTCCTGCTACCTGTTGCCACTAATAACCATTTCAGAGCACTCGCACAGAAGAGGAGAGTTCATTGCTGTTTGCTTCAGAAATGGGATCTCTCTCATACAACAGGGCATATGCAAAGACAGAACAATACTAAGATATTTTCCTGGAAATCTGCATTCTGAATGTCAGGGAAAGTATCTGCTTAATCTGAAAACAGATTACTTTCTGTCTCTGAAAATCAGGAAAATAAATTACATTAGAAATGCTTCAGCTTTCTTAGGGAAAGTCATCCTTGCCTAGGTGGTCATCCCCAACTGGGTAAGACTTCTTTCTCCATGCATTGCATAATGAAGAACCAGACTACTAAGGGGTAGGTGGGTGGGCACTTTAAGACCTTACAAAGGGGTATGATTCCAGGTGACAGTATCAGTCATTCTTTCTCAAGTGTGGCATCTCTAGCAGGGACAATTAAAATGTTAGGTTTCAATTTACCTTTTAGCTCTAAAGATACAACTGGTTTAAGTATCTGTTTTACTTGGGAAGTGTTCTGTTGCTTGAATCAGTTCTTTCTGTCTACGTGTAGGAAAGCTGAAACAAACATTTTATCTGTAGGTACTTTACTTTTGAAGTAGTGAGTCATCAGAAAAAGACAATGTAACATCACACTTGAGGAAAGTACATGCAGCAAAGTGTTGATAGATGTTACTGCTGACTTTGGAAGAAGCCAGTGATCTCTTTCTGTGGGGAAAAAAAATAAATTGGGTCATAAATTTGAGGATGGGTATCAGCAACATGGAAAGTGACAATTACAGATTGTTTTCTTTTTTCTTTGACAGTGTATTGAAGAGATGTAATAGAAATCGTTGCCCTTTTGATATTTATAGAGCAGCTGCTGGTTTTTTCCATTTTAAAATGACGAAATGTTGAAATTCTCCTTATTTTTCAAATAATGAGGAGATATCCTCTTGCAGAAATGGGAAACAAGTCATTAACATATTCTGGAATACATAAAAGCAATTTAGGAATATAACATTTTTACACTTGCAGGGTTAGGGTTTGTCTGCTTTTAAGAAAAGTGTCCATCAGTGATCTATGTGAACTTCCAAAACAGTCGTCCTGGCCTTTCTTGACTTAGCTAGCGATATTTTGGATGATCTAAAACATTCCTGAACTCAAAATCTGAGAGCATGCTTTGACAGAGTAAGGAAACCTTCTCTCTCCTCTCTTTTTGCTAAATGCTCAAAAAGGTCTGTCTAAAGCAATGATCATGAAGCCACAGTACAAGACATACATGGCCACTGCTATGATTGAGCTTTTCGTCCCGTTTCAGCAAATTCTGACATGAATATTCATGAAATGCACTTGTGTGTTACGTTTCTAGCTCTTCCATCTATGGAAGACTCTCAGAAGATGACCTGGTGTTGGCATCCTGGGGATGGTCAGGCTGAGCTCTGAGGGACGCAGGCTGCTTCCTCGAGCCCTGGGGGCTGCACGCTGACCTCTCATGTGGGCAGCCTGAAACCCAGTGTTTCCAGGCTGTTTCCAGGCAGAAACATTGCAGTGCCTGTGTCTGGGTCATCTTCCTGAGACGGGTCAATTTAAGGACAAAACAGAGTCACCTCATGAGTTTCACTGACATCCAGAGGTCCTGAATCAGGCCTTATACAAGAAAAAGATTTCATTTCCTAACCTTTATGTAATCACACAGCAGAAATATTAAGACGCCAGACTAAAAGGGCTCTGACCTTGTGCAGTGAAACTGAGAGGTGCTCCATGAAAACAGAAAGTCCTTAAGGAGGGTCTGGTGAAAATGATGTGATGCCTTGATGCCATCAGAATCCCGAGGCTTCGTGTTTTGTACAATTTCTGACTGTAATGAGAATAAGCAGAACTGTGCTTCTAATTCAAATGATAGTTAAAAATGGTTATGTACATCATTCCTGTAATTAAAGCACAGCTATCAACATAGGAAGGGAACAGACAATTATTTTCCAACAAATGCTGTGGACAGATCTTTGTAATATTGTAGTTGCTTCTCTTGTTTTTCTTCATCATAGTGTCTCTTCAGCTTCACCATCATTTTAATTCCTAGGAGGATAATTGAGACCAGGACCTCTTGTTCCAGCAAAGAACAAAAGGGCAACTCCATCCCTTCTACATAGAAATTATTTAAGAGACAGCTATAGAAACAGTTACAGAAAGGGAGGGTACAGGGGAACTGTAACCCACAACATAACAAGGCTTCCCTTGGGGAAGGAAACTCGCTTTTTGGGCTTCAAGAATTTTCATTCAACATTAAAGAGATTTCTGTTTACACTCTAATGTTTATTATACATTATAGGAGTAACAGCCTTTTTTTGCTATTTGTTTACAGAGTGAAAACAAAACCAAACCAAGCCAAAACAAAAAACACCTTGGGTGAAATTCTGGCCTCACTGCCAAAATTCCTGCTGATTTTACTAATGCTGGGATTTTTAGTCCTGGCTCTCAACCAGCACGTGCTGTGTGAGTGCAGAGAGCACCCCAGGGCAGCCTCAGAAAGCCTGGTAAAGTAGCCCCTGGTGTCACAACCCCCCGTGGAGAAGCACTGGCCTGTTCCCTCGGTTCAGTCCCCTTGACAGTTTTCAAGGGCAGTGTACTTTTGAAGTCTAGTTTTTCAGGGAGCAGTGCAGAGAGCACTGACAGCTTTCTAGGAAAATAATCTTTGGCCGAGGAAAGACAAATGAACTGGCCGAAGGATATTCACTTTTGGCAACTTCACGTGGTGAGATGCTTTAGTGCTACCACAGCTACCCCGGTGACCCCCAGGGCTCAGGTTTGGGGCCAGCCTCATTCAATGATAGATAAAGGAAATGGTTTCATTGATCTTTATCAATGATCTCGATGAGGGGATTGAATGCTTCTGCAGCAGGTTTGCAGACAACACCAAATTGGGTGGGAGTGTTGCTCTGCTCGAGGGTAGGAGGCTCTGCAGAGGGATCTGGACAGGCTGGAGCGATGGACTGGGGCCAATGGCATAAGGTTCAACAAGGCTAAGTTCTCTCTTTTTTTTATGTTCACCAAAAAATTCCTATGTCCAGAGAGTGGTCAAGAGTAAACAGATAATGGAGAACAAAGCACAGTGTATATCACCACTGACACAAACCCCAAAACTTTTCAGCCGAGTTTGAAACATCTCCCTGAAACTTCCCCCATCAAATGCTGCAGGGGGTCCCTGAGAAGCAGCAGATGGAGTGGGTTAGCAACGCTCTCGCTGTCCGGGGTGAGGGCTGTGCCTCGTTTAGAGAGGGCATTAATGGTGAAAACCTAATCCAGCCCTCGCAGTTCTTCCAAACCCTAACATGCTATTTTGTGAGGCAGTTGAGTGCTCAGAAATACGCTGGGTGGAAATCAGGAGCTCGGTGCTATTTATGCAAATACAATACACATTTATGTTGTTGTGGGACTGCAGCCAGGTCACTTGGGAGCAAGGACACAAACCTCATGTTCAGCCTCCTGGCAGGAAGCACTCGTGCCAGAAGCATGATTAATCCCAGGGCAGGAGGGTGTTTATGGGGTGTCACAATCCTGGTGGAGCTGCCCCTTACGGATACACACTAGGCAGCAGTGTTTGGACCCGGGCGCTGGATCCGTGTGCTTCTCGGATCGCCTGGGCCTGGGCAAGGACTCAGCTGTGGCCCTGGCCTCTCAGTCACGCTTCCCAGGCACACCTTTTATGCTTTTGTGCCTACTGTTGCCCCCTCTTTAAGCCCTCTTTTGGGACCACTAATATACCAGAGAGTTTATAAAGAGATTGTTGTACAGTGGCACGTGCAGCTAGTTGACTTAGCAGCAGAGATCCGAAGCAGAAGGAAGAGATGTCTGTACACAGTTTTCTTCCCCTCGGGAAACCATTTCCTGGGTTTTGCACGGTGCCATAGCAGTCCCAGGTCCTCTCTCTTCTACCTTAGTGCTCCAGCTTAGCCTTCTCTTCCCAAGTTACAGACTTACCTCTTAACTCCTCCAAGAAGCTCCCTTCGTTCTTCAGAGCTGAAGTCAAAGTGTTCCCTGCCTTAAAGACCATTCCTTCCTAGCACGCTTCTTTCTAACGCTTCTCTGGTTTGCCCTTTTACTGGCAATTTACTTTGACTTTCTTTGGGGTCCTTTTATGCACATCTGTAAAATAAATCTGCTCTGCTTCAAGTACCATCCTTTTTACTGTCCCTAAGGTGGTTCCCCTTGAACAGAAGATCATTTGTGCGAAGGGTTCGTACTGAGCTCTGTTGCACTTCTGTAATCCAAGGGTTACCTCACCCACTCCTATAGCTAAAGTTTGACTCGATGATAGCACAATTTCATAACATTCACTCATTTTTCTGTTGTTCACTTAGGGAAATGACACAGACTACCGGACAGGGTCAGGGCATGAGTTACTGTCCTAGTCCCTATTCTGTGGTCAGTCTCTCCGCTCTGCAGGTTTGTGAAATTAGAACTGCAAGTTCAGTGCTGTAAAACATTATTAGCTCATAGTACAGGAAATACTTGTGATGTGGGCCACCTTGTCCTTCGATAAGTTTATTTCTATTTATTTGTCTCTTGTTTCATGTCTCAGAGAGCATCCTCTTTATTTCATAGCCACTCAAGATTTATGAGTTTCGGTTTGTCTATAAAAAGCTGCGATGGGCTGAGTAGCTAATTTTACCACATTCTGTTCCTGCAATTCACTAAAACTGTCCAGCACCAAATGGTACAAAAGGTACAGCTGGTTCCAGGATCTGCAGCCTACTTGGGTATCACTTAAACACTAAGATAGACTCGGGTTTTTTGTCTACTTGTAACAGTGAGATATTCAGGAGATATGCAGGAGGTTCTACTGGTGGTTATTGCTCACTTACTGATGAGACAAGCCTGTTTGCTGTGGAAACAAAAAAAGAGCAGAGTTACAAATCAAGCCTGTAAGTGAGGAGGTGAAGCATACAAAGAAGCCAGCGTTTTAAGTTCACTTGTCATGTTCCTATCATTGGAGAACTTAAGAACTCAAACTGTCTTTTCTTACAGACCTGTTACCTTTTTATTTCAGTCAGGGAGCAATGTTGGCTCCAATGCAGAACGAAGTGGTGAAACTTGCACTGCACCTGGAAACTAGCCATAGTCTTTGCCTTTGTGGAATCCCTTTGCTTGACCTTGTGGCCTCAAGTATGAAAAGCTGCCACACACACTCTGTCTGGCTATAGACACTCCTCAGATCTTATTTCAAATGTGTTGGGATTTTGTGGGGTATGTAATACCTGTGCTGAATTGTTCTTCCCCATGTGCCTCTCCTTCTCTCTTCGAAGTCCCATCCAGCATTCACTCCTCTCCACACATGGATCTCATCAACACAGAAGGGGAAATGGTAGGAGAATGCCTGTTCTGTTAAGGGCTTTTCCAGAAAAAAGAGAGAGATCTGAATACTTGGCTTCAGTACTTCCTCTGGTGATGTGGGTGGGAATTCTGTCCACTGGATAGGGCAGATCCTGCTCCATCCTGTATATGCTGCCCCACAGTTTTCTGAATTCAGCAGCTCTCGGAATAGTTACAGATCTGATGTGTTGTGACAGCATGTCTGTGACTTAAGATACTTGCTTCTTGTCTCTTGCGCTGTGATTGCTGCTGGTTTTTTTATGTTCTACTGCTAAGGATATTTTATTTTGTAAGGTTTGGGATGAAACTCTTGCCAAATCTGCAGAGGCTTGGGCTGCTACATGCATTTGGGACCATGGACCTTCCTACTTACTGAGATTCTTGGGCCAGAACCTGTCTGTAAGGACTGGAAGGTAGGCAGATACCCTACAAAACAGTCACTTTGTCAGCCTTCGAACAGCCTTTGAGATCCAGACCTTACTCTGTTGCAAGTGTCATCTAGTATTCTAGCAAAGATTGATACCCATCTATGTTCCTTTGGCTTGAGTATTGTTGATGTGCCCCTAGTCACGGGTGGCAGCAGAAAATCCCCAAGTATCTAAACCTAAAATGATGTGTTTTTTCTTTCTGTATTTTGAACGAACCCAGGTATCGATCTATTCTTCAGCTGGTAAAGCCATGGTACGATGAGGTGAAGGATTATGCTTTCCCTTATCCTCAGGATTGCAACCCCAGGTGCCCCATGCGATGTTACGGACCCATGTGCACCCATTACACACAGGTTATATCAATTACATTCTTCTATTCAAAATCTACCGTCCAAAGCTGGACTTTTCTGTGGTGTATTTATAGCTCTCTCTCAAATAAGTGTGTGTGTGTGTGTATATATATCTATATCTATATATTTCTTTTCACTTTGGACTTGACAAATAATAAATATTTATTCAGATGGTTTGGGCCACTTCCAATCGTATAGGCTGCGCAATCCACACATGCCACAATATGAACGTCTGGGGATCTGTTTGGCGACGAGCTGTTTACTTGGTATGCAACTATGCCCCAAAGTGAGTTGCTTTCTTTTAATATTGTTTATTTTTATACTTCGTGCATGTTTTGGTCCTCTCACAGGACTGCTTACTCCTTTTTCTGCAGCTTGACCTCTGTTCGTGCTTTTTCTGCGGGCTGCTTCTTCATTGTAACTTTACATCTGATCATACAGAAAATGCATGACTTTGGTGTACGAGGAAGGGAAGGAAATAACTTGATATGTATGGAGCAAAACTAAAAGCTCGTTTTCTGTTGCTGGTTTTTATTATTATTATTATTATTATTATTATTACACTTTTTGTCTTCTTCCTTCATGTTGTGCTTTCGATTCTTTACTTCTTCACTCTGTTACATGTACTCACAGTGAGCTAGACTCCCTCAGGTAATCAATCCCCCTGTAGATCAGGCCCTTGATTTGCTACCAACACACATCGTAGCCCACGAGATCCTTTGCTTCTGACCATGCTGCGTAAGGGCATCTATACCATAGGTTTCCTGCAAAGTGCATCTACGTAAGCTCAGTGTCTACAAATCTCATCTTGTCTTCCATACAAGAGTCCTTCAAAGTATAGGTCACAAACACCCTATGTCAAGTAGCTTTGCAGAGATCTGTGTTAGGCTGAAATGAAGAAATTCCTTTTTCCCCAGTGTTTCCTAGACATCATCCCAAGCTTACGTCTGGGTGCAGAACGAATCAATAGGTGTGGCTCTGGGAGAATTTCGATTTGAGGTCTGTTTTGGACCAGTGCTTCAAAAGCAGCATGGCCAGTGTAAATGGATGGTTTCTCTGACTGCATGTTAGGCAAAGCCTTAGTTCTGTATAGGAATCCAAGTGTAATTAATGGAGCGTGTTTTCCATAAACTCTCAGTGGCACAGGTCCATCTGTGGTAAAGAATATGCAAAAATATGTCACTATTCAAGCTGTTACATGAGTAAAAGAATTTTTGAAGATTTTGCAACTTGAAACAATATTTTAGTAAGAGAACTGACTTGGGGAAAAAGCACCTTTGGAAATCAAGGGGATTTCTCTGTGCTTCTGTCTTTGCTATCTCCTAGAAATGAATGGTAAGAAATGAACATGAGGGAACAAAGATCAGGCAGCAAAACCTGTATCTGACTTTTAGCTCCACAACATGGACAAGGTGAAATCTAAGTTTGTAAGAGAAACCCAAATGCTATTTTTTGTATTTGAAAAAAATATTAAAAATTACAGACTTCCTGTAATACATCTTTCCTGTTCGTATACAGGGAATATAATGGTTCTGTACATTAGACATTACTGAAAACTGTTGCACTGCTTGTGCCTCAGTTAACAGTGAATTAAGGACATTTTATATTTTCGTAGCCTAAAAATCTTACTGCTTCTCAAACAGCAAACCAAAGCCTGAAGTTACAAGCTTCCTCTTCGGGTGAGATTTTGAGTAGACCTTTGATTCATAGGTAGTGGGAACAGTATTTTCACATCTACCTCTCATACAGCCACAAAAAAGATACAGACTGGGCTTGCCTGACTTAAGTTTATTTTCCTAAGAATTAATTAAGTTGGGTTAAGGACACTGGGCATAAAGTCCTTGGGCACACATGGAGAAGTCTCTTTGCCAGTCAGTGAAGGTTGTGTCCCTCTAAGTAACCAGCACATCAGAAACTCCTCTAAAGAAGAAGGGGGTGAATATTACAGCCCTGACCTGAAATACTGAGATGTGAATTTGGCAAAGATTTAGGGTTTAGAACTCCAGTAATTTTCCAGTAATGCCATGCTGTAATGCTGAAAAATATCTATGCTTCTGAAATGAGGAAAAAAGAGTTAAGGAGGATAATTCTGAAGTTTGGTAAGGCCCTGCCCCTGGTTATCTAACGAATTCACACTAGTCAGCCATGTGTGGTATAGAAAATGAAGCAGGAATCAGCTTTCAGAAAACTCTTTCTGGATTCCCATACCTGTTCTCAAGCAAAATATGTTTTCTGAGGAAGGAGAAAATTATTTGAGAGATTCCTGCTTACTTTCAAGGCACAACCCAGACCAGGGCATTTGATCCAATATTATTGTCTGGGCTGTGAGGGATGAGAAAATGTTTCATAAATAATTGCATTACTCACTGCTCTACCACGTCACATGCAATCTAGAGGAAAGTTCTCTGCTCAGGGAGGCATAACGTTTAAATGAAAATCTAATTTTTTCTTTCTGCCTACGTTACAAGATGAATCTCTAAAGCCTGAGTTTTATATGAGCATCTAAAAGTCCAGATGCATTTTCCAGACGTTCTTAGATCTTTCAGAGTTACCTCTTTTCACATGATCAGTCTCTAGACTTGTACCCTTTCCCCCCCAGGCTCTATTACACAGCCCTCTTCACCAATTGGGAGCATTCCTTCTCCTCCCGTTAACATCTGTGAGATCCCTACAAGTCCCAAATGCGGTTCTTTCTAATACAAGTGTGTATGTACCTGGGGGGAAGAGTTTTCATCCCTTTTCCTCTAATCACGAGTTCAACCTCAGAGCTTCACAGCGTGGCTGTAGGGTAGTGCAACCCAAGAACGAGATTTTGCTCGGTTTCTTTTTCCACTTCCCACAAACAAGCTTTCAAGATAACGGACAGAAAAAAAAAAAAATGCTCAAGGAAAATCTTTCTTCCATGCTTATGTTGCTAATTCCTCATAAATGTAGCCCTCCAGTAAAAAATCCTTGGTCCTGGGCTCAGGGAATCAAAAATCACTTGGCTGTAACCTAAGCAAGAAGACTGGGACAGAAGCTGAAGGATGCAGAATGGATCACTGGACTGGTGTAATGTGGTCAGTCTCCTGCTGGCTTTTGGGAATTGGTAGATCAATGTCAGCAATCTACAGAAATACAGTAATGTATGTTGTAGGATATCACTGAAGACACTGATTAATCAAAGCAAACATGGTTAGTGAATTGTTTTCTTCTTCCTTGAAATTATTAAGCGTTCTTTTTTCATCTTTTATTTTCAGGGGGAATTGGATTGGAGAAGCACCATATAAAGTAGGAGTCCCATGTTCAGCTTGTCCTCCAAGCTATGGAGGTTCTTGTACCGACAATCTTTGTTTCCCGGGAGTAACATCAAACTACTTATACTGGTTTAAATAAGTGAAGGTTTACATTATTTGGAAAAAAAACCAACAAAAGCAACACATGGATGAGTAAGGAGAAGCTTGTATATTGAATTTTGCACATATTATATAGAGAGAGATACTGTAATAATACTCTGATGTTTTCTTTTTGTATACTTTTGTATAATTAGCTTTCAAAGTATAGTATAATTTGGTTTTAATACTTCAGGATTTAAGATTCTTATTAACTCTTTCAGATTAAGATTTTGTTCAAGGAGAGCAAACGAATTTTCACCTTAGCAAGTGTAGCTTCCTGAAGATTGGGTTCTATTAAAAGCACATTAAAAGACAGAATATGACTTCCTTTTAAAAAATGATAGCTCCAGAAAGAGAAGGGTCATTGTTTAATGCTGTGATTTAAAAATGGAATGTGACGTGCTAGGCAACAAATTGTCCTCACACTCTCAGTGCTTCCTCCCGTTTACACCTGTAATGATCAGACCTAAAAGTAAGAGGATTTCTGAACAAAAGGCATTGGGCAACTTCAAGACTTCATAGAGATCTATTTCAGAAATTCCACATTTCTAAAGAAATCAGCAGTAGCCTTTAAAATATGTTGTGCTGTTTCCTGAAAATACCTGTATGAATTCATGAAAAACAAAGCTATTTATTCCTACCTTTCCTGCCAAAAACCGAATGCCTTATGGGTGCTTGCTAGAACATTTGTAAAGAGGACCTACATTTTAAGCTAGAATATTATACAGGTTTTCTTGAAACATAGTTTATAGAAAGGAGGAAACCAAATGTGTGCGACAACGACTATGGCATTCAAACAGCCTCGAGATTTCGGCTTTATATCACAGGGCAGAATGCGCTCCACTTGAAATATGCACGCTTAGTCTGCTTGCACTGCAACACTTAGACCTCTGAAATTTCTGAGCTTGGGAAAGCAATACTGAACAGAGCAAGCAGAACACCAGAGGATCATTTCAGTAGTGCTACATATGTGTGTGCCTTCAAACTACTCGTTCCGTCCTTTTGAGGGTGCTGGAGACCATCTGTCACCAGGAGATGAGTATTGTGCTGGTGATGTAAAAAGAAGGATCAGAGTCTGAATTCTTCATGCTCGTTACTATTTTTGTCCAGCAAGACAGCTTGAGGCAGGGGAACAGGCTCTGCAGAGTATGAAACATAGCAGTGCCTCTCCATCTATCCATAATCTTATTCCTCAGAAAACATCTGCAGCTGGTCTATGGCTCTTGGGACGTTTCTGAGCGGTGACACTTCTGTATCTGACAGGACATTAACTAGACAAGCCTAATGGTGAGATGCTGGAACAGGTTGTCCAGAGAGGTGGTGGAAGCCCCATCCTTGGAAGTTTTTAAGCCCAGGCTGGATGCGGCTCTGAGCAACCTGCTCTAGTGGGAGGTGTCCCTGCCCATGGCAGGGGGTTGGAACGAGATGATCTTTAAGGTCCCTTCC
>WUAM01000431.1:102056742-102083148 GCA_024336885.1 Actenoides hombroni | reverse complement strand
GTGTCCCTGCCCATGGCAGGGGGTTGGAACGAGATGATCTTTAAGGTCCCTTCCAACCCTGACAATTCTATGATTCTAATGTCTTAAAACATCTCCACGTTTTAAAAGAACAACTTGTAATACTCTACTTTTCTCCTAGCAGTTACAATGTAGATGGTTTGCCTTTTGCCTTCAAAGGGGCCTGGATTTGGACAGTGCTCAATCAGTCAAATGCTTTGGCTGTGTAAAATCCAGTCTGTCTGTGGGTGAAACATAACATCTTTGCATCATCTACGTACACACTGAAAGATTTCAGTGAGGCAAAACCTAGCCCTCAGCCAGCCCAGGTTTTGACATAGATGCACAGAGCAAATACATTTTTGTTTTACATAAGTCATCTTCTCTAGAGGTAAAGGCAGCCTAATTAAAACAGTGCATCTACCCACTTTCAGACTTATCGTGTGGGGGTTTTTTTAAATACAAGATAGGAAGCAAAGCATAAGCAGAAGTTCAGGTTAAGCCATAGAGCCTGCAGCAGCAGCAGCTCTAACAGTAAATGACTATGCACTTTGGAACTCGTGTGTTGTATGGTACACTTTCCAAACAGGACTAGACGTTGTACATTAATTTATCATTGTGTAGTTCAGCTGAAATCCTTTTAACGGGTATATCTGTTACCGTACGCATCCGTTACGTTTTAAGTTGCTACAAATACTTTGATTTTGTGGAATATTTTGTTTTCTGTGGATAGAGAAAACTTTGCTTTTAAGAAACAGGTATGCAGGGTTTTTTCACAGCATCCCATAATGGTGCTAGGGGTTAACTATTGTAATCACACTGTAATCGACAGCAGCAGGAAATGAACTGGGTATAAGCTATTTCGTACAAGCAGCTCCTGGTAAAACTAGCTACAAGCACTCAAGCATTAGCTGAATATGAACTAAAATAAGGTTAGAAATACTTTTCGTCAAAATCCTGAGAAGGGTAAAGGTAAAAAAGAAGTAGTTGATATCATTAATGATTGAGTGCAGCTGTTTATGATATCTGCTTGGAATTTTTGCCTCATTTAAACATCTAAAATGATGGGTAGCAAGTGATACCTTTTGGTGCTAACCTCTGTCTTCTGGTGCTGAAGTTATACATTATTTTTTTGTGGAAAATGAGGTTTGCTTCTGATATTACCATATACACTCTGGTGTTTGTCAGACCTTTTTTTGGCTGAACATATAATTTACCATTAGGCCAGATTTGCTTTCTAAGTTCCTTTTATGGTTGTTTCGGGCTCTAATGAGGTTCTATGTGCATCAGAGATGAAAATGTATTCCGGGTCAAAACCAAAACATGGCACCCTGCCCTCCTCACGACAGTGAAGTGCCCATGGAACAGATTATGGGGAGGGTAAGGCGTCTGACACTCATGACTTCAGCTTGATGCTGAGCAAGTTCTGGCAATCCCAAATCCTCTCTCTGGGGTAAGAAATGACTTCAGAAAATCTGGGCTTTGACCTTGCACACTTATCCTTGGGAAGCTGTGTTTTCCTCTTCTCTGAGGTCAGTTTGTTCTCCTCTGAATTCGAGATGAGTTGGATTGGGCCTCAGCTAAAACTATGAGAGGTTGAATGTAACTTTTCCAGGAGTGAGAAAGTTGGGTTCCATGAAAGCTTTAGGGAGAGCAAAATTAGCTTTCATCTGCCATCCCCTGTCAACACCGGGAAATACCGGGGGGGCTGAAAGAGGAAAACTCCCGGAGCAAAAGTGCTGTATACCACAGCTGGAACCTAAGAGAAGAAAACAGCTCTGTATCTCTATCCGTAGCTCTGTCCCTGGGTGGGTGGGTGGGTGGGTAGGTCGGTGATCTGTTCGATGTTACCTTGGAGGATGCGGTTGCGAGCGCGGATGCCCTCGTGTGGTCAGCAGCCCGCTCGCCCCCGCAGCCAGAAGGGGGGAGGACTTTTCAAAAATAAATGCCAACAGATTTCATTTGTTTCCTTTAAGATTTTGTGGACTAGATTTGAAAGACACGGGACTTACCGTGTCTGTTTTCTTTGAGAAATGATGTCCGTCGCCTGACTCCTCCATTTCTCAGCTTCGTGTGATTCATAAGTAGGGAACTGAATCACAGTTGTGTTGGCTGTTGGTTACCTCTCGTACAAAGAGTTCTGGATATGAAGAGAAACGGAGCTATGCAGCTGTCGAAAGTATTTCTAGAGGTGTTAAATCAGATATAGCTCCTAAAAAGCAGAGGAGGGGTGAAGCCTCATGACTCAGATATTAAATTCTAACAATCCCTAATAAAATAAAGAGTTTTAGAGGCCCAAATTATTGTTGAAATGTGTCCATTATTGCCGTTTTCCAGACAAAAACGTTGCATTCCTCTTCTAAACTGAAGTGCTCTCACAGAATCCAAGCACACAGCATTTTTCAGTGCTTTTTAAAACTGTGTGGAATGGATGGTTCATATGCTCTGGTTTTCGGCTCATAATTGGTCCGATGTTCGCAAAGTCCACAAACCTTCTCATTTGAATTCGTAAGGAGAACACTGAACTTCTGTCAATAGTAACCTGAAATAACCACAGCCCTCTCAAACTGCTTTCTTTCAATAGAAAATAAATTGAACCTCAATAAAAAAATAGCAATGACACGTTCGGTTAATTCAACAGATGGACAACAGCCCATCTGGTTAATTCAAGAAAAAAAATAAAATCATAACTATTGGTTATTTCAAAACATTCTTGCTGCTTAACCTTTATTTACTGAGTTTCCCTCGGGATATAGTTATTTTCAAAAGTCAGTGGAACAGACGTAAACTTCTGATAGTTATTTCTATTCTGCTGAGTGTGAAGTGTGAGAAAACTGAAATGGCTGCAGTTCAGTTTTATCCCCTTGTCTTCCGCCAAAAGACAAAAATCAGGCTGGAAAGATATTTTGGCACCTTATGATTTGGCAAAGAAGTTGTAAATTCTTTAAAATTCCCTCATACTGACAATCCATACAAATTATGCTTGGGGAGAAGAGAGGGAATATCCCTCAGGTTATACGGTTAGCTCAGAACACCAATTGTTATTCAAATCACTGGGCTGTTCATCATGCCCCAGAATTGCTGCAGCTTCAGTAGATCAGGTAAATCAGGAAGCATCTTAGATGCAATATTTAAGGCAATAAACTTGTTACTTAAGAGTGAATGGTAATATTGGAATCTAATAGCTTTGAGGAGTTAAACAGTTTGGGGTTTTTTTTAATGTAGGGTGCTCTTACGTAATTGAAATGGTGCTGAAAGGCAGGGTTCATTTTAGAAGCAAACTCTCTACAGTTGTTTTCTTCCATATGCAATAAGGAAAGATTTTTCTGAGGACTGGAGATGTTGAGGATTGGAAAATGATGACATTTCTACACTTTCTCTCTGAACCCAAGCCAAAAAAATATGTTCAGTCCTTTCCCCCTCTCATTATATGTTTCATAATTCCTTGGGGTTTTGTTGTTTGTTTGGGTTTTTTTAATTATTATTGTTGTGTGGGTTGGGTTGTATCTGTTTTTTCAAGAAGAAAGCTTGTTGTCTATCATGTCTTGCAGTGAACTTATCAATATAACATTTCATTCATATTGTCATATGATGCTATATACACGTTTATACCCGAGATATACATTTGTATCTCTGTTTTAACTTTTAATGCTATGAAACTATAAAGAAATGTACATCATTTTGATCTATTTTGTAACATCTATGCATTTAAATAAATAAGTAAAATTATCAGGATTTACACTCGATGTTCTTTTGAGGCATCTTTTGTTGTTTCTTTTGTGGATTGGTTCCCTGAAGAAGACAAGCTTTCAGGGAGACAGCAAAGGGCATATCTAAATTGAATTTAAATTCAGTTTGAATATATTTATGTAGATATATAAGCTTTACGGTTAAACTCCATTATGTAGTTGAAATCTGTCTTTTATTTTTCCAAAGAAGGGCAAGAAAGCTGGTGAAGGGTCTAGAACACAAGACTTAGGGGGTGTGACTGAGAGAACTGGGGTTGTTTAGCCTGGAGAAGAGGAGACTTTATCGCTCTCTGCAACTACCTGAAAGGAGATCGCAGAGAAGTGGGGGTCGGTCTGTTCGACCAAGTACCAAGAGGAAATAGCCTCACGTTGCATCAAGGGAAGTTTAAATCGGATATTAGGAAGAATTTTGTTACTTAATGTGTTATCAGACACTGGAATGACTTGCCCAGGACAGTGGTTGAGTCCCCATCCCTGGAGGTATCGAAGAGCCCTGCAGACGCAGTGTTTAGTGACGTGGTTTAGTGGTGGGCTTGTCAGTGCTGGGTTAATGATTGGACTCAATGATCTTAAAGGTCTTCTCCAGTCTAGGCAATTCTGTGATTCTGTAAAGAGCAGATTCTTTTGTAATGCCACACTGCATTTTCTCTAGCATGCTCTTTTTTGTTCAGTGATGTTGTATACTTTTCATCACACCTGTTTGTGGTGTAGAAGTTCACTGAAATTTGGGATTAATATTATATGTCATTACCAATAAATACAGCCCAAGCTGTTGGCACTTTCTGGGCAATTGCAGTAAGATCATGTCAAATGTCAGCAGCTGGCCAACAACATTCAGTGTCGTTGCTCATCTCTCCCTGATCTGAGTGTAGTATTGCTTGGACTACAGTGAAAAGAACAGTGGCTTTGCTTCATTTCTTACTTCTGGATGGACTTGATTTGGTTTCTTTGTCACTCTTCCTGTCTTGCTTGTCTCCCGTCTTTCCTTTGACCTATGGTCTGGTCTGCAGCTTTTTGGAAAGGCAATGCTAAGGCATATCCATCCACTGTATTCTGTTTGGTTTTCTCTCTGTTGCCCTTTTATCTGGATCTAAGGCTGAAACAGAACTGAACACGGAAGATTCCCACTAGGTCCCTGTCTCAGTCTCCCAGTTTTCTAATAATGGTTTCAGTCAGGCCTTCACACCTTGATTTTTCACCTGCAGAAACCGGGACGGGGAGGAGCTGATGTGTATGTAAGTCTCGCCCTGATATGGAGAGTGGATGTAGTTGGGGTGTGTGATCTCATGGGTGGGAACTTGGGATCAATTGCAGAGTCCAGAGTTCAGCCGTAGCACGAGGTGCTCTGAGCTGTGACTTCAACGGGACGAATGGCATCACTGCTGTCAGGAGGCAGCAAGTCCACATGTTCTAGTGGTACCGTGATTTGGAGTGCCTCTACGTTACTGCACGGTGGTTATTGTCAGTCTGAGGACCTCTCATGCAAACCAGGAGATTCAGTTTTCTTTAGGATTTTGAGGAAATGTCTGCCATGTCAACAGGGTACATGTCCATGGGGTGACAAACCCACACACCGACAGGTAAAGTCGCGGTGGCATCCCAGCCATTTCCGACCTTGGGGAGAGGCAGACAGCTTCCTTCTCATGAAATCACGTGGTGCTTGAGAGCCCAGTTACGCCAAGTTTTTAGGGTTGTCTTAGTCTCTAATTCTCCCAAGTCCCCAGCGACTTCTGACATCAGAGACATTAATTTGATATTCTTTGACTTAAATTTTTTTTTTTTTCTGTTAGTAACATGGTAACCTGAAAATTACTCGGTCATCCAGGCAGATATTTCTGTGTCTCTAACGTAGTCCCGTATGTTTGACTGGGGGACCATTCTAGTAGTTGAATTTCCTTTCACATATGACAGCTTTACAGCAGCATCATGAAAGCAGTTAATAGAAAATAACATAAAGAGTTCTCCCTAACAGATAATGGAAACTGAGAATATATTTTCTCAGCTAGGCAGTGCTTTTTCTACTTTCTGTGGGATTTTATCCTGAGCTCTACCTCCATCATTCTGAATCCTCTTTTCATCTGAGGCAAGACAGGTTTATTTGATTTTGTCTGTGAAATCTAGCACTGGCCTTGCTCCGCTGCATTTCTGTTGTCAAAAACTTTTGAAAGTACATCTGTAAGCCCCAAACTCTCTGACGTCTTGCTCGATTTGCAGTCCATACATCTGCAGCTGCAGCCTTAGAGTGCTGGTTTGCAGTCTTCTGTAGACACTGGCAACGGTGAGGTAATGGTAGTTTCAACCAGCGTGGACCTGGCATAATGATGGGAGATTTTTCCACACAGATCACATCCAAAGTCTCCTCTGTAACTGAATGTATTGAACTGTATTTCGTTTTGGGCCTCTCGCTACAAAAAAAAAAAAAAAAAAGACATGGAGGTGCTGGAGTGTGTCCAAAGATGGGCAGTGAAGCTGGGGAAGGGTCTGATGGATGATGCAGCTGAGGGAACTGAGGGTCTTTAGCCAGGAGAAAAGAAGGCTGAGGGGGAGACCTTACCTTAATACTGTTTGTGAATGGAAAACCTTTTGCTCCTGACTGGTGGTATCAGAAATTATGTTCTACTCTAAATTTCTACAATCATATTTTATTTGTTCCACATATTTTCTCCAAGAACATTTTAATTTGTCTTACTTTTAAAATAGTTTTTTTCCGCTTCAGCTTGTGTTGTGGTATATCCTTGTCAGTCTCTGCCCATCTGAACCATACTGATTCTTAAAACTGCAACACATATTTTACTATTTATTGTCATGTAAATTATGTGTTTTCAGAACAAGATGAATTAAGTTGCTTTTAACTGGTAGTTCAGATTGTTATTTACATAATATGCCTTTTCAAAATTGCTCGCCATTGCATTAATGAAAAGCTTTTTTCTCCTTACAAAAAACGAGAGTTATTAAAATAATGAGTCCGTGCAGCACATAGTAGAGCACAGGGGTGAAAAGGGTCACTTGTTTATTTAAAGAGGTGCTTAGAATGTAAGTGTAGAAGCAGAGCCCGTTCATCTCTTTTCAGCGGTGAAAGCAAAACTGAATTTTGACATCCCAAGCATGATGGGATGGAGCCTTCTTCCCAGGTGGAAACAGAAGCCTCAGAAGAGCTAACAGAGCACGCAGGTTGCTCCTTCTGCTGGCTGGGGAGAAGAAGAGAGGCTGAAATAGGGGCAGCAAGTGCTGCTTCTATGAATGTTTAGGTTTTTCCATACTGTTTGTTAGATAACCCATCTGTGAAGCAGGAGCTTTAGAGTTAATTCCTTTCTCATCCTAGGGGGATTGGACTCCTCTCTCACACTTACAGTAGACTCACAAATGAAAGAGTTTACATGTGCAGAAGAGCTTTGGTAACAGGCAGGTAGGCAAGCAATCAGAAGCCACTGCCGCATGGCAAAGCATTCAAGAGTCATGCAAGAGGCCCAAGGGAAAAATGAAAGTGGTGGTTTGGACATCTAACTTCTTAGGAGAGTTACAAATCCCAGCTTCTGCTCTCAGGACTGTGGCTGCTGGAGGCAGTGATTTTGGCAGGGAAAATGTATAACATAATGGCATTTATTTTTAAACTTAGCCTGTAAAATGCAGCATTCCCAGGAACACAGACTAGAACCCACCCCCTGCTATGGAACAGTTTGTGTCTGACCTGAGTGGAGGGATCTCACTTTATCGAACCCTTACATAGGCTGGGCAAGCCCCCAGCAAAGCTAGAACGAAGCTAGCTCTGAAGTGTGTGTTCACCTTATTCATTCATACAGAAAAGTTCACAAAAGGAAGTAGAAATAAACCCAAGTGCTTGTTAAAGATTATAATGAGTATGCTGTCTTGGATGGTTTGTAAATTTAAGATGAAGGAATGTGTGGTAAAATAAGCTTGGGTCTTACCCTACACATAATGTGGGGGAGGGAGGGAAGTGAGCTCTCTAGTGCTGGGGTCACAGGAGGCCAGATTCTGATCCTTTTATTCCAGCTGTGTATTTGAAAGAGCTGCTGGCTGCGTTTAACAGACTTGATGGCAAAGTGAAATAATACAATGGTAAAGTCAACGGTGGCAAAACAAAGGCTGCTATTTATCCGTGTGTGTAAAAGTATATGCAGATCCGCATATATTCCTAAGCTTTCACATTCCTCATCCATGAGAAGTTTGGCAAATCTGAACATTACTACAAAGAGCATATATCAATCATAGAATCCATAGAATTTACCTCATAACTATTTACCCCTGCGCCTCAGCCAAGCCTCACCATGCGTCTGCGTTAGAAACCCTTGACAAAAGCCAGCCAAGGGCTGAAATGTGGGGAATTTGTCCTCTTCAACCTTACGAATAAATCTTTCTTTAAAAGCAAGGAGAAAAAAACAAACCCTCTTGGCTTGGAACATCTCGGTATGCTGACTGTGCACAAACCAGGGCTGGAATAATCACGCGGTACTGTGATTTGGGTTTGTATCACCTCCTTGTCATGTTTTAAAAAAGGAGTACAAGGCTTAACATTTCTTCTTGCTGTGCACCAGGTGCTTGCCAGCTAGCTAAGGAAGGCCAGCTGTTAGCTGTCCGGACCTGCCAGGGGAAGGGCTGAGAGACTGGTTTGAACCAATGCACCCAGAAGCCTCTGACAGTCCCCCTGCCAGCAGTATAGCAGCTGCTTGCCTTGAGAAGGAGCGCTAGGAAAGCACTGAATGAAGTTTTAGCCGTCTTCTTAAGGACGAGGAGAAAGGCAGCAAAATATGCACTGTATGATGAGCTCATTCTTCGTGGACCACCAGCGAGTGCTCTGCAAGCTACACTTTGAGAACTGTTTATGTAAATGATGCCAAATGAAAGCACGGTCTGATAAAATCAAAGAAAAACGGTTCAGTCTGTCTCTACCTACCCACAAGCTGTGTGATGAAAGCACCACTGCTGCTGCTGGCATCTGGGCTTATGAAAGCTGTAGGTCCACGAAGAGAGTTTTGAGTGAAAAGAACCTGAAAATTGAAGTGCAACTGCTGTCAGTGTAGTTAAAGCAACTATTGCAACAGGGTGGGTTTAGTTTCCTGCAGTTAAAACACTAATTCTCATAACGTACCGCTTGATTTATAACACCAGCTGAGCCTTCTCCTGTTTGTGCAGAGGTTTTAATAACCAGAGGTGTTCTTTCTTGTCCTATCCCACCCCTGAAATTAAAAGGCCTTCCATTAGGCACAACCCCATTGATCTGATCTGGCACTAGCCCAGACAGCAAAGGTTGCCAGTGACTCCAGCGGAGTCTGGTTCAGCTCGGCCCCGCCGTGGGTGTCATGGCAGCAGCACTGCAGGCTTCTCCCCTGCTTCCTGCCCTGGCCATGCCACCACAGCCAGTGGCCGTCAGGGCTGATCAGAAGGAGCAACGCTGGCAGGGAAGGCCGCGAGTTCATTAGCAGAACACTTGTGATAGCTGAGGAGGTTCAGAACAAGACCACAGTGCTTCCACAGCGCAATCGCAAAGTAGCTCTTCCCCAGTCTCCAGCACCCTAAGAAGGCAGTGGAATAGGGACCTCACAAGGCACCACCTCAGAACTCGTACTTCTTTAGTCTGAGGTGCACTGGCAAGATCGCGGTACTCCTTTGTTCCTGGTACTTGGATCTGTTATTTTCCTGTACGAGCTGCCACTTGGCATGACCTGAAATGCTCCTACAGAAACAACCAGCATGCTACGTCCTCCACCTATCTGCCTTTTCCTGACATTGTCAAGAAGACGAAAAATTCGCCAGTTTCTCTCCAACAACAAAATCGACTGCTAGCTACCAAAATTAATCACGAGGTGGAATCAAAGTTTTATTAAACCTCGAGGGAACAGTTTTATTAGGGGGGTAATGAAGAAAGAAACGGTTGCGCTCTGTCTGAACTACGGGAGGCAGAGATGCGATAGAAGAGATGGGACCCAAACTAAGTTCTCTGTCCTGTGCTCGCTCTGTTCCTTCCAGATACAGCCATGGGCTGGGGAATTTGTTCCACTTAAAACTCAAGTCTGTAGCAGCCATTTTGCCTTGAATTAGGAGATAAGCTGGCCTTGCTTATCATCAGTGACGTAATGACAGTATTAGCAGCTGAAAACTTAGCAAAGTTGCATGTTCGTAAAGAAAATGACAAAGAATCTAACTGTTCATGTTTTTTGAATCCTTTCTGACACTCCACCTGCACAGACTCAGATATATTTTTAAAAAAATCACCTGTCAACTTTCTTCAGCAAGTTAACTCCCCTTACATTCAGAAGCTTAAGAACGTCTGAACTGGCCCCCAAGACTCTATATATTCTTAAAAGGGGAGAAAGTAAGATCCTACTGATTTTTTCTGTGGTTTCTCTCCCTCACTTCCTGAACCAGAAGGTGATTTTAAAGACAAAGCTATGTATTTAACGGCATGTAGGGATTGGAACTTGAGGAAGAAATAAAAAATACCGTTTGGGAGCTCTTTGCACATAGATAAACTTGCAGACAGATTTTGCATACAAACCCAATCTGGTAGATCAGGAAGGGTGAGGAGGAGTAAGGAGTGAAGGTACAGCTGCAGGACTTGATCAACAAAGCAGGATGAGGCTGAAGAGGACATATAGCCCGGAAGCCAAGAGAGGGCAGAGATCAGAGAAAGTGAGAGAAAGAGGGATTACGTAAAAGGAAGGAGGCAGAATAAACATAAAGATGATAGAAACATGGTCCTTGGATTCGGCTGAAGTGACAGTTAAACCTCTAGCTGAGATTATCTGCTGGCAAAGATGAACCATTTTTGGTAGAATCATTTTTAATCCGTGTGACTTGCAATTCTATGCCCCACTTTTACATACCAAAATAAACTTTCTCCCACATTCTGTATCACTCTCTCATTAGGGCTGTTACTTCAACTTTTCCTTTTGAAAAACATTCAGCCCTCTAATAGCCAGTCGGGGACAGAAGATTAATTCTATCCCTTTTTTTAAAAGAAAAAGTTCTTAGAAGCTGAAGTTTACAGGAGACGAGCGGTGCAGAGAAGTTCCAACACACACCACCTTTTCCAGACGCAGTGAGGGTACCAGGTAAGGCAGTTCCGTGAGGCACGGGACGCTACTGAACAAAAGAAGAAAGGGAGGTATTGTTCAGAGTACTCCTGCTTTGGCTGGGAGACAGTTTCATTATCTTGTGGGTCTTTCCCAGTTCTACCTTCTACTGTATCACAGCTCTTCTGACTGTGGACAAACTAAGGGTAGCAATGAAGACAACATCAGCCTGAGATCTGTCCCGCACTGGGGGACAGGGTGAGGCACGGCTGCTTCTTCCTCCCATACGCGTGCTGGACGACATGCATTGCTGCTTAATTTCATCTTTAAGACATCTCACCTCTTCCCTGGACAGCTGGCTTGCTTCCTTCCCCTAAACCCAGATCCTTTTAAAAGGATTTTTAACATTCTCATTTCAGTGTTGGTTTTTTTTCCCTCCTGAGCTTTACTCCATTCCCTTCAGCACACAGGCTGCTGCTTTCCACACCTGTAGGAGACTAAAACTAGAGGATGCAGATAGGGATCTCTGCTTACTGGTCTTCTTGCTGTCCTGTTGCAGAACTCAGAGCCAGCACCTATTTCTGGTGGTGGAAGTTACTCAGCATCTTGGTGAAGCCTCATGGACTCATTTTCCCTTCTACAGGAGGCCGTTGCCATTCATTCTCACAGTCAGAACCTCAAGTACACACGTATCTTGCCACACATTCGAAACCGGTGTCATTAATGTCTGGGTGGCTCATGATAGTATCTTACTTTTTTATACATATGCCACTTTTAAACAAAAGAGCTATTTATTAAATGGCTTAAACTTGACAGGTTATTCAAGCTGGTTTTGCGTGTCCTGGCTGTGGTCTCATGCTCTATTACTAACACTAACATGAGTCCATCTGTGGGGACTTTAATCCTCCACCTTTAACAGAGAGAACCTATCACATTCATCAGAGTTGGAAATGTGAAGTGTCTAAACTAAGATTTCACCACATAATGAGCCTTCTTGTTCTCCGGCTGCTTAATGAGGTGTGAGTATCTTGAAGATCATGTGGAAATCAACATGACTAAATAAAAGTGATTTCACCACCCACTCTTCTTCCTTAAAACAAAGTGTTCTAGACAACTATGTGTAAAGCCATAGGATACAGTACTACAGCTGTCATCACGTCAAGTCAAACAACATAAGCAGCATCTTTTCAGAAGCCGTATTTGCCAAGCTATGTGTTATATGGTATTTATTGCTGCTTAATTGTGTGATATTTGTGTTGGACGAACGGTACAAACTTCTGAGATTATGCAATGCGTTTTACTTTGGGCTGCTCCTCGGCTGTTAATGACTGACTCTCTTCCAGACACGCCAGTCCAGTTGTGCAACCTTCAAATTTCACCAATTTACATTTCCTCTCATTATTTACTAATATATCTTACAATCAGACCTTACAAAACCCTATCAAAACAGGAGACTATACAATATCTGATATGTATTTCCTAAGGAGAATGTAATTCTTCACAAGATAAACCCAGAATTTCTGTGAATATGGCAGAAGAATAAAGAGCTGTGGTAGTAGCTCTAGCAGTCCAGCTTCCCTGCCACCACCACCACCAATTTGTCTGATGGCCCCCTGCAAAAGCCCGGGTGATCTTTCTGGCAGATGCCGTGAGCATCGTAGGTTTCTTAAGGTACAGAGAAAAAACAGAGTGCAATTTTAACAAGTTTTCACCCATAAGTTTAATACTCCTGAGAAAAAGAATTTTGCTTGGAGCAGCTCGTTCATTTTTATTCTTCTTTTTGGAAAAGAGAGGCATTTGGGAAATGTCAACGTGGAGTTTTTCTTGTGGTGTTATCTTGTAAAATAAATATGTTGTCATAATATATGAAGTCAAAATCAGAACTCAGTATTCTGGTTGAATCAAAAATAGTAACTATTTTTAAAAATAACTTTTCTTTAAAAAAAAAGGTTTGTCAGCCTTTAGAACATCCTGAAAAAGGTTTTTTTCTTTAAAATAAAAAAGGTGTAAAATAGCAGATTTTCAGTTCAGTTCGATCTCTATTACCATAAAAGTGTACTCAGCTGGTCCAAAAGTCCCATTTTGTAATCTTCATGTGCAGCATGGGTGAACTGCCATTCTTCTCAAAATCGCAGATGACACTACATTTCTTTTCATGGAAATTGCCTTTTTCAGGCTCCTTGGTGGAAGAAAATTTTGTTAAAAAGTGGACTTTTTCCAGTTGCTGTTTCTACAGTAGGAGATAGCAGTAAGAGCGTCAAAGGGCCAGTGAAGCAGCTGCTGAGCTCTGTGAAGAGGTGACTGGATCTGAGCACACCTGGGTTTATAGGGAAAGTGTTCTGTACCGTAGCAGTTGCAGTAGAGTCTGAAACTCCACGTTTTTCTCTTAAAGAGCTCCATTTTCTGTGGATCAGGGGCAGGCACGGGGAAAGCTTGGACCTGAAGTGCTCTGAAGGAATACTTTGAAAACCATGAGTAAGCTCAAAGCAAGTCGCCTACTGAGAAATGCAAAGAGATGTTTATTTTCAAAGGAAAATAACAGTTGGTTTCAAAACAGTCTTGTATTTCCAACAGAGCTATTTGTAGGGGGGAAAAAAAGTATGAAAATATTGGAATGAAGTGCAGTCGCAAGAATGTAGGGTGAAGTTAACAACAGCAAGTTTGTCATTATGAAAAATTCTACAATTCAGTCTCCCTTGCCAAAAGATACATAAATATATATAGTGCTGTTAATGAGACATACACCTCTAACACTAGACAGTGTAATTATTCCTGAGCATTATTATAAAACCTTAGTAGGTGTTAATTGAAGACTTCCTTCTTTTTTTTTATTCCTTTTTTTTTTTTGCTGGCCCCTCCCTTTGTCTCCAAGATCATTAGCTCCTTGGCAATTGTCTTGTCCCTTCACCACAAGACTACAGGGAACTCCAGGAAGTCAAGGGATGGAAAAGGCCCAGCAGTTCCACTGCATGACTCCGTTTCTAGTGCTGAATAGAAGACAGCCTCTTTTAGTAATACTCCAGCACCTCTGTCCGGAGCTGGCAGAAGAAAATCTTAAACACACTGTTCATTAACAGAAAAAAACTTCCATCAACTGAAAAATACTCTGTCCTTCGTGTAGGGACAGGAAAGCATCAGTGGAATCAAGCCTGCCATTGCTCTGACTGCATCTCATTGCAGCAGCATTAGTTTTTATATGGGTTAACGGGTAGAAAAGCAGAATTTAGTACCATTAATTGCCCCTTAGGAATAGACAGTGACCACTCCCTAAGTGACAAACACTTTTGTCCTTGGGTTTATGTTACTAATTTCTTCCAGAAGATACTGAATGTGTTTGATAGGAAATTCCTGGAACTTCTCAGGTGTCATTCAGAACGCCCAAAGGAATGTTTTTGTTGTTATTTCCCCTGCTAAGCCAGAAGCAAAGTGCGACCCAAACTATTTCGCTAGGAAAACTTGCTTCATCAAACTTTATTCCTTAAAAATACTTCTGCTTTTGCTCCTGTACCCAATGTTTCAGGGGACTATGTTTTTACAATAGGCACATGTTAAGTATATTACCCTATGTATACAAAATATTAGCACATATTTACCAGTAAATGATTTAGAAACAAAATCCAAACTAAATTAACATATGGACCATTTTAATAAAGGTACATAATGGCAAAAATAGCCTTTTTTAACTCTGTAAGCAAGAAAAAAAAGTATTATTATGACTGGAATAATAATAATAATATGGAAAAATGGAATAACTTGCCTGCTAAACATAAACTGGAGGCAAAATTATATACTCTCAAGACTTTTCTGGTTGATAGGTAATCTGAGTGGATAATATGAACAGATCCGTCCTTTCTACAACACCAGAGCAGGGTATGGTTTTAGTAATAGGTATCTGTGTCACTTCTCAATGTCTTTGTCCTGCGTATGAGGACTGTCTTCAAAGTCTAGTCCCCATCCTCGCCTGAAGGGAGCTTGAAACCTCCTAGTGACCTCCTAGTGATAGATCATAGGCCAGTGTTTAACCCTGTCTGTGCCATCAGCCGCCAGCTTCTCTAGCAGAACGATGCGGGAGACGGTGTCAAAGGCCTCAGCAGATGTTGCTGTAGACAACATCCACTGCACCTCCCTCACCCCCTGGGCTGGTCCCCTGGTCACAGAAGGAGATCAGGTTGGTCAAGCAGGGCCTGCCCTTCATGAAGCCATGCTGGCTGGGCCCCATCCCCTGGTTGTCTTCTATGTGCCGTGTGAGCGCACTCGAGATGAACCTTTCCTGGCAGCGAGGCCAGGCCGAGGGGCCTGCAGTTCCTCTGCAGCGCAACAACTTAGAGCAAGACTCCACCACAGCTTGGTGAATCTGCTCCACTTTACAGAAATACCTTCTCTGAGTAAGTGAAGGACCCCAGTCTGCCCTTCCCAGGGATTCCCTTGACTCATTGGACAATCATTCCCACTTTTTCATTGCTTTTCTTCTCCTTTAAGATAATATGACATATTCAATGAGAACTAGAAGAGAATTCAATGCAGAGACCATCCTGGAATATACCACAATCTGGCAGTTTATGTTGTCTTCTGGCAGCAGGGAAAAACCTTCTGATGAAGGAGGGATTCAAAATGTTAAAAGCACGCAGAGCTTTCATGACTGGCCTGTTGAGCAGAACAGGAACTGCTCTTCCAGCTATCTTGGGAATATGTGGGAAGGAGGCACACGGGGAGGTGTTGATAAACACAATCATCTACCAAATCAAATTGCATTTGGAGAGAGGCGGAGGAATGCACATTTTATGAGCCCTGGAGGAGTTGAGCTGTGAGAACGGAACTCTGCAGTTCACTGCTGTCAGATCACGGGCAGATATGTACATACCTAGTAAGAAGGTTTTGGTACCATAGCAACATTAGGAATGGAAATACAGGCTGTGAAAGAGCTGATCTTCAGTAGCCCTGGAGGGTGGGTTTTGTGACTGCCACTGTTGAAAGAAGACTTTTCTGAAATTCAGGTGCTTAAGTAGCTGTTGGATATCTAATGGTCAGATAAAAATTTAACAGGCAGTTTAAAGACTGGGACAGGAGGAGAAAACAAACATTAGAACTGTTACTGTTTTTTTTCCCAGTAGTTTCACCTGAGCTACCCCTATTTCCTCCTGAGCCAGAATGGCGGGATCAGTCGGGTTCTAGTATTTCATACCAAATGGAGATCTGGCTCTTACTGGTTCTCACAAGTGGATTGAGAAGTGTGACAAAGGCTCCTGATGAAGGCTTGCGAGACGAAGCAGTTTCTTTTCTCCAGCTTTAGTATGCTCTTATGGAAGCCTGGCAAGGAAGAGGTCCATTGCTGGAGCTGGTAATGCAGAATGACATCTCTTTGTTTATGCAGGGGTTTTTTTCCCTTCCCCTTAGATAAAAGTCGTGGATTTTGCAACTTTACCGCGTTGCCTTTTGAACCTTTAGTTTTCTCCAGCATGTCCACTACTTCCCTGTTTATTTGGCTCTATTCAGCACCCCACCTCTAGTTACGAAGGCAGAGAACACTGAATCATTATGAATTAGGGCTGAGGGAGGCTCCAAGGGAGACACTAGCCAGGGAGAACGCTTGCCTGTTTAAAGAGGGACCAAGCATGTCCCAAGGCTGCTGTCAAACACAGATGTCCCTCTGTACGGCCTCCGTCGGTGTCTGAGAAGCTTTTGTTTTGCTTAACCTCCTGGTACCGGCTAATGATGTGAGCGCTGAAGTACACGTGTGCTGCAAGGAAAACACCATGCACCTCCCGATGTGTTTGTTCATCAGTCCTCTCTATTAGCTGATCCAGTAGACTTGCTGTTTCAGATCAGCGGGTGGAGGTTTGTGGGTTTGGAAGCCACATTTAAATCCCAGTGCTGTGTTTGTGGCTGGCTGATGATCCTGGGGTCAGTTTGTCTGTGGTCACAGATCATTACACCCTGTACACCCTGCACACCCTGCAGCGACTCTCGTACCACATCTCCAAAAGTTACGCCCTGTGAACGCGGTTGTGTCTTCTCAACCATCTGAGTATTGTAAACTGCTCATCTTTGGAAGACCGTGCGTGCTAATTGGCTTGGAAAAGACACTTTTAATGAATTTTAATGCAAACATCCGCAGAGAATGTGAGTACGTTTGTGATGGGGTTTATTTCCAGTGTTGTTTAATTCAGTCATTTCCAGCTGGTGACACTTCTGCAATATGATGGCATCATCATTACTTTTTTTCACATGTTTTTAAAATTTGGTTTCTACATATAGTAATTTTCTCAAGTTTGGTGATGAGCAGAAGAGAAAGTATTTTGTATTAATGCGTCACAAATAAAGTAATTTGAAAACTTCTATTATGGAAAAAGAACACAGTGCTTGCACAGACTCCAGTAAAGTGTTGGATCAGCCCCTGAGTACAGGAATACGTCAAATTCAGATCAGGCACAAAAATAACAAACGGGCAAAATTTTGCTCTTTTTCCACACACTAAACATTAGAAAAGTTAGCTATGTTCTTAACTATACATCATCAAATTCTCTACATAACTGATTCCTCTATGTCTGCCTGAAAGGGTCACAGAATCAAGTCACAGAGCTTCTACTTTTGGAGTAAAGCAAAAGAGCACACGCAGCAGCCTGCTGTAGTGGGGAAGTACGAGCTGGGTGTGCCAGGTTTGCAGGCTTGAAGACAAAGCTGTGACCTGAAGTTTGACAGCGTTTGTGACTCATAGCTCTGAGTAAATATTTGTTTGTTGGAGTCCGTTCCTGCTTTACCAGAAGAGGTGGAGGCTTTGTTACACACCTCTGGATGTCCTACAGCTTTCTGTAATTGCTGGCTGTACCTGTACAACAGTGGTTAAAGTGACCTGGCATATGTGAGCAGACTGACCAGCTTCATGCATGAGGAAATAAGACAGAGTAGTGGAACATCTTTCTTCTCTTTCTTTGTTTTGTCTGGTTGTTTTTTTTTTTTCTTTTATGTCTTCCATACAGGTGCTTCTAAAAATACAGATTACTTTTTAATATGCACTTTTAATCACTGTATGCAAATACATGTGTTGGAGCTCAAAGCACTTAATTAAAGTTTGATTTTGCTAATCTTTTGCTTACCTGAGCTCCTCAAAAAGTAGAAAAAATGAGATGTAAAGGTATGAACTAGTTAATTTATTTCCCGATCCATTAGGATTCTCAAGAGTGCCATCCTTTAAACAGATTTTCTGGAAAAGAAATCAATAGCAGCACTCAAAACTAACTTTATAAATCCATGCCACTCTCTCCATCTGTGGTCTTTCAAGGGGCATACGTTGCACATGGTATGGGTCTCTTAATACAGTAACCATGGGAAAGCAAACAAGCAACCAAGCAATATCAAGCAAGCAACCAAAAAAGCGAGGTACTGTAGTGACAGCGTATTTTGGACTATGTGCTTGCAGGGTAGTACTCACTGTAGGAACATGTCTCAAGCTCAAGAAGACAAATAGGAACAATCTTAATTAGTTCACCAGTAAGTGGCTTGCTTCCATACATAAGATTTATTTTTTTTTCTTTGAACTTAACTTCTTTCTAATAAACAAATCAAATAGATAAGGCCTCTAACCTTGCCTGGAATAGAAGAGACTCCATTTTCAGTAAGTTTATTCATTTTAAGATTGAGAAGTTTTGTTAGGAAGCTGTCTTCATAGCTCCTCGTTTACAGGCTGGACTTTCAGGCAGGAACCATCAGTTTATCAGCACCGAGTCCCAAGCTGAAAAGAACCTTGACAAGATTTGCATCTTTTTTATATTTGAACACAGGTGATCAGCACAGTGGTTTTGCTGCTGCCCGCTGTGCTGATCATTTCCTACCTGACCCAGTGAACAGGATTCCCTGGCAAGTCTCAGAAGGAAATAAATCCTTCTTCAGTATCAGAAGGCCTTATGTCTCTCCATCTGGTTCTGTCTGAACCCACTCTTATTTCTGAATGCTCTTAACTGTTCTCCCTCATTTCTTAGTGTTTTGATCGGTCTTGTTCAGGCACCTGCCTATCCTGAGCTCTTCCAGATGCTCCCTTTCATCATGCAGCCCGGAGCAGCTCAGGAAGCTGTAGCTAAAAGCAGAGACAGCAGATAGTTACAACATCACTCACAGAGCGTCCCTGCATCTGGGTATGCCAGCTCTGAGCTGCTGGACTCAACTGCCCTGCCTGGAGCAGGTTCAGTGTTGGAGCACGTTCAGCTCTGTCTGGAGAACTGACAAGACACAGGCCTCCCTCTGCAGACACTACAGAGTGAGGGAGACAAGGGAGGATTTATGGATCTCATGCTGTCCAAATGATAACAAGGAGGACTGCCAGTTTGTTCTACTATTGAGTCATGAAAATATTTCATTTCTGTAAACCTTGACAGCCCCTCCCCACGCGATACAGAGCACCCTTAGCTTGACATAACAAGTCCCTGTTTCCCAGTTCCTGAAGAGCTCTTCCAGTAAGACGTGGGGCTCATCCACAAAGCGTTTAATCAGAGGATCCCAAAATTCGGTGACTTTGCAGGTATAGACATTGCTTTGCTTGATCACAGAGACAGACAAGCTGTCACTGTGGCCATCGAGAGGTTTTTTTACCCTGAACAACGCTGAAAATGCTGCGTTGTGCTTGCGGGTATTTTGTGTGCCTTTACACAAACATGAGAGTTCTCACAGCTTTCTGGATACAGGCTAAATAAGGCAGACTTAATGCTTCTCTCGTGGCACTCTGCAAGTAGCTTTGTTCTGTCTCCATTCTCCTCTTCCTCGCTCTTTCTCTCCATGTTAAAAATCGCTGCGCTTACCAAACGTCAATCTTTCTCTCCCTGCATAAAGAGTTCTCTCAGCGTTTGGTCCCACCAGCCCCTTCCCCAGGGGGGAAGTTTCTGATAAGCAGGAAGGAGAAACAATCAAAACTGTGTAGTGGCTTGGCTTTGGGCTCTAGTGCATCGGTGCGCAGACTGCAAGCAGAAGCCGTTGAATTACTCTGTTCTATCTCAGCGCAGATTTGTATGGGAAACAGCAGCAGGGTATCTGCTGTCAGTTTGCTCATTGCCCTTTCTAAAAGGGTCCTGCCTGTGGCTCCTGAACATTTATATCAGCTAATGCAGTTGCCTCTCAAGTACAGTCTAAGAGACACAGCTACTGCCTTGCCCCAGCGCCACGTTAAACCATCACGTGCAGAAAGCCCAAGGGCATCTCCCTTTTGCAACCTCAGAACCGATCACAGCCTCGTAGCTATTAACCTTTTGTTCCAAAGGCTGGTTTATGTCAGACAAAGTATGTTGCCTTTGCAGAAGAACCCTTCTGTGAGAGGACAGATATGTTGAAACCTTAGGGAGGGGAATAAGGAGGAGTTTCACAGAAAATGGGCTGTGTTACCATGGAGATCAGTGTCGTGGCTGCTGGTCGCGTGTTTGCATCCCCAACCGAGGCCACTAGTCACTGCTAGCTGTCTGTGTCCAGAGAAGTGTCTCCAGGGCTAAAGCTGCTTCAGACCAGTGCTGTGTTTCGTATTGCTGCTCCTCCTTCTTCTCCCTGTGCCTCATTGCCGTGTCATCGGAAGGCCGTGGGGCTGCAAAGGCAAAGCCAAACAAAATATAATGCCCTTAGTTCCACTGCTGGAAGTGAAGTGGACATTTCTGAGTTGTATCCTATACTCAGGTGAGCAGATACACTCTGTAGCCGTGCCTGAAATGGTAAGCAAGGCCTGAATGATAAGAAGATGGTCAGGTGCATTCAAAAGTTATGGATTGTGGACATCTTTGGACAAAAAGAGGGCAGGAAGTTTATGCTCTGCTCTCATTTCTCTGGACTGATCTCCGTTTACTGCCAGTCGTTTGTTTAAATAGCGTAGGATTTTCTTCCAGCACACTAAACTCAGATTTGTTCGTAGCAAGGAGTCTCATTATTTTAACGTTCTAATTAATGTCCTCGTGGAAGGTGCTTATTATTGTTGGCTCTACCTTGTCTGTAATTCTGACAAATTAACAGATTGAGGGAGGCTGTGTTGATGTTGCCTATAGCTGTTTGTGGCTTTCCCATTTGAAAGTGTATATTAAAGCTGGATCCAGATTACAAATGTTTAATCTGGCAGAGCTATTTGGTGGCTTCTAAAATAAATATTGTGTCATTAATATAGCAGTATCCATAAATGGGACTGGCGACATATAATGCTGTGTCTGTGGATATTTTCAAACTCTATTTAGGATCCTTAGCTAACCCCGTTCTGCGTAGGTATTGCAGTTCCACCTCTTCAGTACCTAAATGCAATAAAAGAAGTTAAGACTGTATTTTTAGCCTTAACTCTAAATTCTCAGGAGTTTGTGGTTTTTAAATGAGACCCTTAGTATTATCTGGAATTAGACTTCTTTTGTGGTTCGATAGAAAATACACAGTATTCAGTTTTTCACTTTGGGTACATTTTTACAATGGCATTAGAAATAGCGAAACCTTTCAAGTTTATTCAAGTTGACATGATGAACCATAATTACATTGTTTAGCACAGTTTATTGTATAAATGCAAGGTTAGATTTTTTTTTCAAGTGAATTTTGATCCAGTGCCAGAACAGTTCTTTGAACTATTTATGCTGATCTTTGACGTGATGTTCAAAGATGTATCATCTCCATCCAAGCCACGGGATATATAATGTTGTTACAGATATACAGGTGTGGGCCAAGAAGATGTGAATATTGAAGTTAGGAAAAAATTACTGCATGGCAGCTAACGTTCAAAAAAAAAACCAAACCCAACAAAAAGCATGGTCAATTTTATTATGGTTTTCTACTACCAAAGCAAAATAGCTGAATCTCTATTGCAAGCTACAGTCGTTAGGGACTGGGTGGAAGAGCTGCTGCACTGCAGGGACCAGAGAATGGCAGGCCTGTCTTTGGGGATTTTGCTGCTAGAAAGGCAGTGCTGGAACGTGCCAGCAGTGAGGAAGCCCCAACACCTTCTCCTACCATTTCCCCTTGAAGTATTCCCTATCACAAGACAGATGTTACATTTTAGTCCTTATGGGAACATCTGAGGTCAAGCAGAGAAATCAGTAAGTGGAAACCTTCTCGTGCAGAGGATTTCAGCATGTGATGGGTAATATCACTACTTAGGAACCCTCCCTGCTTAGTTCTTCTCTTTGCTTCTCCTCCCCTCTCCTACAGGTCTTCTCGTCAAGGGCTCTTCTGTGTGAATATAATTTTAAAGTTAGCCATCCATCTGAAGAAAGTGAGGACAAAACCTCAAATCTGCAGAGAAAACGTTGCGTATTCCTGCAAGCAGCCACAAAGCAGCTCTCTTAGGAAGTGGAACTATAAATACAAATTCTGTTTTCAAGATGCCCGTGTTCTGCGGGGTGAGACAAAGATTTCTGTTGTGCAGCACAAATTGTCCACGTGTTTATAAAGCGAGTGTGTAGTTTTTTTCTGGCTATCAAGATGTTGTGTGCATCCTTTGGGAAATACTTCACACTTTCTGCCCTTTCAGGTAGTTCTCAAATAGCAAATACTGCCTTGATGGCACTTTTCTTTGAAGATGTTGCTTGACTGAAAGCACAATCATAAAAATAAGACGTCACCGGGTTTTTGATCTCACATTTTTTCTGAAGGGCAAATAAATTATCAGTTTTAGGATGAAAAGGCAACAAGATCCTTGGGGGACAATCGTTCAACCCAAGACAAACATGCAAAATATTTGCTCTAAGATTTTCTGAAAACCCCTACTGCTATTAAAAGAAACTTGGAATTTTACATCCTGTGGAAAACAACCTTCCTCCCCTAAATTCCAAACTCAGCTTCTTCCCTTGATGGTTGCGAAACCTGCACTCTTGATGCAGTTGATACAAAAAATTCAAATAATGCAGTACAAGCTTCTCTGTTTCTCAGAAAAGCGAGCACAGGAAGATCTCCTGTATCGACCTGGCAGGTCAGTCAGCCACGCTCCTGAAGGTGCTGAAGAGATAGATGATGCTGTGTTGATGAAGAGATAAGCACCGGGCGGAATTTCTCGTCACCTTGTCAGCAGTGATCACCATCTGACCAAAAAAGAGGCACAGACTTTTGTGAATGCTGAGTTCAGAACAGGAGAACAGAAGCAGAGCACAGACTAGGTTATGGTGTATGTGACAATGCCAGATACCTGCGAAACAGCAGCTCAGAATCTAGAGGGAAGTGTGAATTTTCCTGCTGTTCAGCAGGGGCATTGGACAGTAGCTGGTTATTTTCACTGCAGAAGACATAAAAAAACCCAACCCAGCCATAAACAAAACTCGTGGATTTTCAGTGTTTGGCTGCCACCTATTGGGCATAAAGTCTACTGATTGGTTTCTATAATTGAAAGAATAAAAGTTAATTTAAGAAATGAGCAAAGCAACTTCAAGGCAGTGCTTCTGCACTAACTTAATCCATGAAAAAAAAAAGATGGACTCTCCACAAATGCTCTTGTTACAGTATGTCTTTGTGGTTAAACAATAATTGAGCCTGCCTTTACAGAGGCATGACGTGGTGAAAGGAGGCAAACGGGAAGAATTCTGGCAAAAGGAACATCCTATCCAGTATTCCCACATTTGCTGGGAGAGCTTTTTTCTGGGATCCAGAATTCCACATCAGCCTAGAGGCTTAACTGCAGAAAATAGTTGAGAGTAGGAAAGGGCAGGCAATTACTGAGACGTTCCCTCTCTTTTTTTCTTAGCTTAGAAGGTTATCATACTTGTCCTAAAGACACCTTTACATATATTTTAAGGAAAAAGTGTAAGGAAGAGTTTTGAACACTATTTTTAGTGAACCCATCTGGTAGGTGTCTAAACATTACTGGGAAGAATTAGAGGAGTCATCTCGTTGCCCCTCTGGTCCCTGTCTCGTGCTCCATTGGCTAGGGAGCTATGGGAAGAGAGGTTGCCAGTGCTGGAAGAGAGAGGGAACAGATGGTCCACAGCTATCTTTTCTATCAGTTCTGTGATTTTGCAGGATTGTGCTACATTCCCACTTCAGTCATCGACTTCAACGGAGCAGGGAAAAAAGAGCAACTGCATTCACCGCAAAATGAAAAGTAACATGCAAATAACTCTTCTACAGGCCCATAACTTACCTGCCCTTTACAGATAGCAGTGCCTGTGGTTTCTGAGTGAAATCCAAACAATTTTTAGTCTGAGCCTAAAGGGTCAACTGAGTTTTCAAGTGATCAGAGTTTTCTATATAGGGCAGACAACTTCCTTATCACGCATGCAACAACATCTACACTGTTGCTGTCACAATAGCTACATATTTTGCTGAAAATAGTTCTCCCTTCACTATAAATTATGATAACCCGAGACAGAAACAAAGCAAAGAAAAATTTCATGCCATAAGGTCGAGCAACAAAATAAACAGTGAAATACTGGTGGCTACACAGCAAATATTTAGGCAGCCTTAGTTATATTGTCATCATCATCTGTTCAAGGGAAGCCACACAAAAATAGCAGGAGGCGGAACACAACGTACAGCTACTCCTGTGACTATGACAACACGTGCCTATAGAAGACTAAATGGACAGAATAAGCAGGACAAGATACCAGCAGAGAATATAGAATTCTCTCCTAAATGTATTTTTCTTGTTTTTCAAAGGTAAAATCTCTGCTCCAATGAGGTTATTGAACCTGAGCTAGTTTTCAGTGTATCTATCAGACCTTCATATGTGCTCATTCTTTCCACGTAAGAAATACACTGGAGCCTTTTCATCTGTGGATGAGGAATTACTTGGAGTAAATGGTGCTGTTTAGTTTCCATGATTGCAAGTATCTTAGGCAGTCACGTAACAAAAGTTAACCGAGCAGAAAGTATTGAAGTTTCTTTGAGTGTAAGAGCGAGATTGAATTCCAACCAGACTTGTTTTGGATACTAGCTGTTTAGAGAGGTGTTTGGTTTTGAGCATACGAAGAAATGGCACAGCTAGTTTGCTATGGAAGAAAATAAAACCCCAACCAACAAACAAAAAAACAAAGAAAAAGAATTGTGGAATTAGGACAGTGACCATAAAGGTTTCCTAATACAGTGACTACTTCTTCATCTCGATGAATGGTGTGTATGTACCGAGGACTGGGAGCGAGGGGGGTCAGCCCCAGCAGCCGGGTCACTGACACCGGCATGGCACGGATCTGGCTCGCTCATGGTGGTGGGAGGCAGGTGCTGAGGCTCTGACTTCAGTGACATGCAACATATACTCTGAAATAAAAGTAGTGATTTGAGGCTGAAAGAGCAGTAACTGCTGCGGACTGCGTGAGGAAAAAACTTGGAATGACAATCCAGAACTTTAAGAGTGGGAAATTTGACATGGTACAGAAACACAAATAAAGCACGCAAAACTCAAACTGTTGGTTATGTGATCCACGTCAGTGACTAACTGCTCATTAAACAGATAAAGCTGAGGAGTAATTTAGCTATTTTTTTAATCCGTGCTGGACATTCACTGGTTTCAGTTACTTTTCCTGGCTAGTGCTGGTCTGCTATGAAGGAGCGACTGAGACAACTTTGATAAACCTTCTACCGTATTTCATGCCGATGTCGCAATGGTTTGCGAAATGGCTGTGCACAAAAAACAAATCAGGTCCTTGAAAAAGACACTGTCTCTTTGTATACAGCATTACTAACAGTTATGATAATATTTGTAGCAATCTTTTCCATTATTCAAAGGAAGTGCCTATTGATTGGAGTCCGCAAACTAGGCCAGAGGAGAATCAGAACTCTACTGGGAGGCCACATCCAAAGTTGCTGATAGTGAGTCATGCCCTTTTTATAGGAAGCAGCCTTTTATGTCCTTGTCCTTTTCTGTTTGTTCTCTATATTGACTGCATTTTAGACATTTTATAAAGGGCCGTCAATGAAGCTGCAGCTGTGATGGTCTGTCACGTGCTGGGCTGCCTCTGAAAAACTCCAAGGATATTCCAGACCTAAAGACAACGGGAACTGCGGCCATGGAGCCCATGCCAAGAGTCGTGAAAGAAATTGCAAAATTAGGGTCCTGCTTCTGCACCTCTAGCTTTTCCACAGAGGCCCGGGCATCTTCCCTCTCCCTGGCCTCGTGAATCCCGAGTTCCTTCCCGCAGCGTTTCTGTACGATGGGTGGTGGGCGCGCTCTGCTCAGCGGGCTCGCTGGCTGGGGCACGGGGCGAGGCAGGCACACAGCTCCCCCGCAACAGCAAGGGCCGAGCGTGGCTTTCCCGTCGTCGTTTCTTCCCTCGGCCCCGTTCCGCGCGCGGGGCTCTCTCTGCGGTTCGCTGCTTGCAGCCGGGGTCGGATTCTCGGCCGTGCAGCTGCTGCCGCCCAGCCCTGCGGCCCCGGCTCGGCTGCGGGCACTTCCAGCCCGGGGTACCCGCGGGCGGCGATGGAGAGGCGGCGGCCCCGGGGCGAGGAGGGCAGCTCGCCGGGACCGTCTCCGCGGAGCCCCGGCTGCCTCGCTCGGTGCTGCAGGACGCCGGCCCCGGCCCCGGCCCCCGCTCACCCCGGGCAGTCCCCATGGGCTGTTCCGGCAGCGCCCGCAGCCGCCCCCGGTAGCCGCTCAGGGAGAGGCGCTTCAGCCCAGGCTCCCCAGCCGCCTCCGCGCTGGGAAGAGGCCGGGAGCGGGGCGCCCCCGAGCCTGCCCTGCGGGCCGGGGCCCGACGCCGGCGCGGCCCCGC
>WUAM01000431.1:102043708-102056642 GCA_024336885.1 Actenoides hombroni | reverse complement strand
GTTTTGGCCGGTTGCCGCCCCGGCTGCGGCTTGCTGTAGTGGTTTAAGTTTCCACCCCCGGGCCTTTGGCCCCTTTTTTGGACTTCTTTGTAAACCCGCGGCTTTTTTTCCCCCCCCCCCCCCCTTTAAAATCATAGTGAACTCGTAATACCCGCGCCTGCCATCCCTCCTTTTTCTCACAAAACCCATGCTTTGACACAGTGCGCAGCACTGGCAGTAGCCTGGTGACTCCGCTTTGGCTGAAGTCACAGAGGATTAAGTGTGGGTGCAAGGCATGTTCATAGGATGCTCCGTGAGAATATCCTTGCTGTTCCAGTGGCAGTAAAACAAAACTTTGTTTCCATATTCATCATATTTACCTCTTTGCTCCGAGGGAGGTTTGGAAACACTTGTGTAAGAATGGGAACGGTGCAGTGACAGATACTGGTCTCTCCAGAAAGAGACATCCTGAAGATAGGTACATAGAAGTGGTTTGCATTTCATTTCACTGCATTTCTTCCCTGTGCTCTTGAGTTACAAATATCACTTGTTGCTGTTACTCTGGCTATAGCATCTGTGTTTTCTCTGTGGGTTTATTTTCCATTTGATGTCTGTTGCTGTTGTGGTTTGTAACCGCAGAGATCAGCGGGTTGTATGGGGTGAGCGTTGTCCGTGCCACTACAGAGCCAGTGCACATCTGCACACTGAGGAGCCCTGCTGAAAACAGCAGCAGAAATCTCTATACGGCACCTGCTGTGTTGTTCACCTGCTCGATGTCCCAAATTCCTGTGCCTTTCCATCTTTTTGGGTTCCTTTATGTAAGAGCAGCACTCTCCTCTTACTGGATATGTGTAAGAGCAGCAGACCTGTGAAGGAGGATTGTCTGTAGCCAAGTAGGAGCTCTTTGACAGGTAGGGTGCTTGTGCAGTCCCCTATGGGTCTAGTTCTCATCCGGTTTACGTGCCCACTCACCAGATACCTGTAATTCTCTTTTTTTTTCCTTGCCTTGCCCTGCCATAACTAACAGCATCATTGGACGAAAACACCCCAGCTGCAGACAATCACGAAACAATAGCTGAGCAAACACAGCTGGACCCAGTAAAGGATGTGAGTCGTGCCTCTGAGCAGCCAGAGACGGGTGAGCATCCCCCAGGAGAGGAGGCTGCAGCCATCATTCTGGCCCTAGAGGGCAAGATCCATTGGGTCAGTAAAAGGGAGGAGCCGGAGGGCACCGAGCCCCTGCCTGCAGGAGAAGAGGAGAGCTCTGAGCTGCCCTCCACATGGCAAGAGGAGAGCAGTGGGCCTTCATCTCCAGCAGCAGGAGAAGAGGCTGGGCCACCATCACCAGGACCAGCAGAGGGCAGTGGGCTGGTGGAGGGCAGCGACAGCTCTGTCGTGGAAATCATCGAGAAAGTACATATTGCTGAAGAGGACCAACTCAGTGAGGGTAATGCTTGTGCTTTCATAAATTCAGTAGACCAGATTCTGTCTCCAGGGACTTGTGCATGGGTCCTTTGGACTTTACTGAGAGCCTCACATGAGCTTCTAGAGTCAGCATTTGGTCCAGGGAGTCTGTACAATGTAGGGTGTAGAAGAATGTGGCTGGGGAAGCCTCAGACTCACAAGTCCAAGCTGTAATGAATTTAATCAGCATTTCCAGGCATTATCCCTGCTGTTTCATGTCCTGTTTGTTCTTAGCAGATGAAACGCCCCACCATGCACCTCATTTAAAACTTGGTGTTTCTGTGTAGCTCAGACAGGTTCCTTAATATTTGCAGAGACCAAAGGCTCTGTTACTTAATCACGTGTGAACTATACAGCAGCTGTCCCTGTGCAGATGAAGTTGGAGGATGCGTGCCTGGATGTAGAAGAAAAAGCATCTCTGATGCCCCTTTGGCATATCCTGTCTGTCCTAGAAGCTTGGCTGCTGCACAAGCAGGATAGAAATAGTAGTGGAGGGACATAGGGCTGGGCTTTCCAAAAATGTTTGTGATGAAGTCTCATCTTGTGTAAGCAGTAAGTGACTGGCTGCTAACCTGTAAAACACATAGGCTTGCCCAGCTGGAAACTCCAATGCCATTAATCAGATCTCTAAGCTTCAGGTAGTGCTGGAGGCAGAGCAGCGTGCCCTGGATGGTGTGGTGGGACCTCGCGTCCACGGAAACGCACATACAGCTGCCTGTTTGCCTCACGGTCAGGTTGGGAGCTGACACCATTAGGTTAGGGTTAGGGTCCATTCCTGCTGCTTGCAGGGTGAGGGAACAAGGCTTTTGGGGTAAAAAGAGTTTTGCTCCTATTTGTTCCCACCTAGAAGGAATATTTTAACTTGTGGGCGTTATCTTTCCATGAAGAAGAAGGGACCTTCCATTTTTATGCTGTGGTGTTTAGACAGTTAACATCCGTTTGGTTTTCCTTCATTTTTCAGTAGCTGTGTCAGTAAATTAATTTGGTAGCTGCTTCCTAGGGAAAGCAGAGTTTCAGCCAGGCTGACATGTTACCATGTGTTCTGTTTCCTTCCAATTGCAAATAAATCTGCACATACATAAAATAAAATACAGGGGTAACAATTTGAATGGAAGTAGTACTCATGATGTGTATTGAATAGAGTGCCAAGGAGGTTTTGTGAAAGCATCAGGACATCTCTATGGGCATGAGGCGAAAATGTGGCTGGATGTTGGAAAGTAATTGGGAACATCCTCTTTGTTCCCCGTGGATTCATTCAGGGGGTACCTTGGTAAGGGGCAGACAAAGGAGAGCTGGCAAAGTAAATTCAGGTTTACAGAAGAGCTGGGGCACTTGGTGCTCTTGCCAGTGGATCCCATTCCCAGGTGAGATGGGAGAACAGGTGGAAACTGAGCTGCTCAGAGAGGCAGTAAGTGGAGGGCCTGAAACAAAAGAAGAAACAGGAGAAGCTGTGGGTAGTATAGCAGTGACAGAGATAAGCACGTTGACAGAGAAGGGAAGGGCTGCCTGTGTTACTGTGTAGGAGACAGAAAAGAGTGTGCTGTCCTTAATGAGCATGTCTTGTCATCCCACTGCCAGCACACAGCTGCTCTCTGCATTTTAATATGAGAGAGAGTCTTTAATATTTTTGTTTACATGGAGAGCTATTTGGTTTTTTGGAAGCAATCCATTGGAAGTCATGCTTTTTACACGGGTCATCCTTATAGAATACATGAATCTTATCAGTGACAAATTTTCCCTCTTTGGGGAGAATGATAAACTGTAACATGCAGTCTTGGAAAGTAAAGCCCTGTGTTAAATTCATGACTCTGCTCAGTATTATTTGCATGCTTGTTTTTATGAGCTGATGCCTTAATGCTGCTTTGATTTCTGGGCCACGCCAGACAGTCATTTTTAGATCCCCTCGTTCTCCTTATCAGCTGAAATCAGCAGTGTAGCACTGGGATGAAAGCACATTGCCCAGCAAATGCTGCTGGCTGCTTCAGCTCCACAGGGAACATCCTTACAGAACTTGGTGAAGAGCAGATACCCCCTTCACCCTGTGGTGCTTCCAGGGAACTTTCACTTTGAATTTCTGTAAGATTTAGTAAATATCAGATTGTACCCTCAATTAATTGCTAAATTAATTTTTTCCATGTGTTTCAGAGACAGCTAATAACAAGGAATAGAAGTAATGTCTCTATGAACATCCTCTTCTTGGGCCTGTTCTTCTGTCTGCATGAACATTTATCAATTTTATTGGGTTGGGAAAATAGAAAAGCTTTTATGGATTGAGCCACAAGCCACAGACATGAATACAAGGCGTCAGAAAAAGTTTTATATAATTTTTTGAAGTCAAGCTGCAGAGACTTCAAGTGTTTGAAGTACCTGAACTTTCCCCTCCCTGCCCTGGAGTGCCTTCTGTACATGGCTGGTGCAGCAGGACACTTTTTCAACAGTAGTGTAACAATTCAGTTTTCAATTAAGATTTTTTAATTTATTTTTTTTTTCAGTTCCAGATGACTAACTTCAAACCTTTGAAACCTTCAACCACCTTTATATGGGTGAAGAATCCAGCGTAGCTGCTTTTTCTGTTTTTAATGGTAGCATGCAGGCAATTTGTCCACGTGCCTGGAATACGGGTGTATGGAGCTGCTGAAGCGTGTAGCACGTAGAGGACTGAAGATGAAAGTGCCCGTTTGCCAGGCTGTAACTAAGCACAGGGGGTCAGTTTTCCAGAAGATGTAAGATAAATGGGTGCAGTGTCCAGGACACAAGCGGGTGTCTGCTACTCGCTCTCCCTTTTTGAGTATCTATTTATTGAAAGACTAGTAGTACGATATGTGGGATGACTTCTGCAAAAGCATTTTGAACTAAGAGTAGGTTGGTTTAGTCTTAAGAGTCCTAGCACACTTAAAATATAACTTCACAGCTATTAACATTCACGGTGATTAATAACCTGTCTAGCTTTGTAGCTCCTCGTGTATATTTGTGACTTCTAAAATTGATTTCTAACCAGAGACACACATAAGCCTGTTTGCAAAGGAGAGATCATCTATTACTTCCCTGGAGTGCTGTCCTCCAGGAGAAGTTTGCTACCAGGGACTCTCCTGGTTATTTTCCAAAAGGCTAAATAATCATTGTGGAGCTGAAGCTGAATAACAAAGCTTTCAAACAAATTTCCTGTGAAAACAGGCCCAGATTAGAGTTGGTGTTATGGATCAGCTAGAGAGCAAAAATTTGTTCTGATGGTGAATGTTGCAAAGGGACTGTATATGATCTATGACTGGGCTTGTGGTTACAGGGTTACAGGTTACAGGATTCTCTGGCATAAGGCAGTAGAACACAGAGTTGACTTTGGTTTGTATTCAATAATTTAATTGATATCCTTGGCTGTCAGCCTTTTGAGTAAGCTGATACTCCTTGGCTGTATCACTAAATCTAAGGATTTCTGCTTATCAGCACTCTTATGAACTTGTCAGCTTCATTTGATGTCACCTTCCTGTAGGCAACACCATAAATTTGTAGAACCAAAATGCATACTTTTTTTTTTTTTGTAGGTATTTTTTGGATAGATGGATGTTGCAGTTTTTGGGTATTTTTACTAGCCCTCTATAATGAAGAAGTTAAACAGCTAGCTCTGTTAAAGATCTCTAGACAATAAAGTGGGAATTTAAATTCAAACAGAGGTAGGTCCAACTTTTTGGATCAGTAGTATTAGCAGCAACAGAGGAGACTGCACTTGGAAATAAAATATGAAGATACAAGGGAGTCGAGATAACGTGCTCACCTCAGAGCCACTCTTTCCACCACTGCTGTTGTAAGGAAGACAGATGACAATATACATTCTTACCTGACCTTTCAACTTTTTCAAGTCACTAAACAACGCTAATTGGAAACAAGAGGAATATAAACTGGGCAATGACTCAATGAAGAATCAGTCGTCTTTGGTCCTTACCTATTTTGTGATTATAACAAATCAAAGCTATTTTGCTTTTTCCTTTCTAAAGTATGCTTGATGCTGTGCTAAACCTGAAATGTTCAATCATTTAAATTGACCACAAGATCAGAATTTGGATGCTATTGCATGCTGAACATCCCTACCTTTGAGAAATACACTGGGGCTTAGCATTCCTGGTCTGTGAGCTACTAAAACACGTACCATGCATAAAGGGCTGAAATACATGTGATTATTTGCCTCTGCAAACTTGTGGATGTCGTGGAGGTAAGAGCTTTCTCATGATAAAGGCTGAGAAGAGGATATGCACGTGTGTGGTTTGGTTTTTGGTTTTTTTTGTTGTTGTTGTTTTGTTGTTGTTGTTGTTTTTTCTCCATAATCAAAATACAAACCCATCTTCAGAACTGTTTATCAAAAGCTAGACAATCTTCAGCTGTTAACTTCATCCAAGGTAGAGGAAATCATTCCATGCCACAGGGTGTGCTGGGCAGGACAGTTGCAGGAACAAACTTCATTTCCAAGCTAAACAAATTTAATTTCCAAGATAGCAAAAAAGTTCTGGTAGGAATTTCGTTTCAGTTACCAATAAACAGAGCTGTGGAAGAGGTTAAATTTGCAGCCTGTCAGCTCTATGCAGACACACGTGCATGGCGTGTTAGGATCTCAGAAGACAGTTGGCAGTCTGGCTGGCTTGGATTGGCTTCTTTCACTCAGTGTGGAACTTCTATCAGGTACAATCTGCAGCAAGAGCAAGCTGCTTGTAGCAGAAGATTAGGGTGATTTAAGGTTGGTTATGTACTTCAACAGAAAGCGAAGTTTTAATGAAACTAGGGACTGAAAATTTAAGTATTGCTTTACTTTTGCAGAAATAGAGAACCTGTTTTGTTGTGTTGTTTTTTTTTAAAGTTACACGTGATTGAAACAAATCTTAAATGGTGAAATGAGTATGCCACCAGCTGAATCACAGCTTCATATTTTGCATGCTAGGGGCTCAGGTTAGCAAACGAAAAAAGCTAAGTTTAACTTACCTCTAGTTAAAACAGGGTTTAGTAAATGCTTGTGTACTTTGCTGAAATAAGACCTAAGAGATATCGATACTTGCTTTTCATATTGCAGAATTACAGGGCTTATACTTTTTGTTTTAAAGAACAGAACGCAATAAGTCTGCTTAAAAAAAAATAAAAGCTTTAAACATGTCTATGGAAGGCTGATTGATTGAGAACTGCTATGTTGTAGTTGTAAATAAGAGAGTTTATTTCATTTATTCTAGAACACATATTTAGATCTGAGCCATTCAAGAAACTGTGCAGCTGGTCTCCAGCTAAAAACTACAGAACCATAGAGCTTAAAGTGGATTTTAGTTTGTGAATTTGTGGATTGCCACCTACTTAGCGATACAAACATTTTTAATGGAAGTAATGAATTGTGTGTGTTAACTGCATCCAACATCCATTTATTTTTCCAGGTGTTTCACTTACATTTCAGTCTCAGACTGTGCCTTACTGCAGAAAGGAATGGTGTATTCACACCCCTCCCTTTCTACCAGTGAAGGCACCCAAAGGAGTTCTGTAAGGCACTTAACATCAGCAAACTGACAAGTCAGCACAAAGGAAAAAAAATTAATCACAGCTGCCACCTAGTGTTCGGTTGAAGGCTGGCAAAGCATAGCACAAGTAAGGCAGTGGAGAATAACGTGAGAGGTAAGAAGGGGTTAACCATAGCGATTACACAAGGCTGAATTTACCTCGTGTTCAACACTACTGAAATCTGCTGAAGGTGAACTTTAACTAAATCTGCTACAAATTAGTGAAAATATTCCCAAAAAGTAATCATGAGTAAGCAAAGACGTAACAGAGGAACACAAATGTAAGTTAGGAAGCAGTTTACATTTAACTCCATTCCATTATGTTAATCTTAACTGACAAAGTGACGCCACATTTGCTCTGTGTTTCCTAAAAAGTCATATTCATTTTTCTTAAGCAATTGTTTCCATATGAAGAAAAGTGAGTCCCAGCAGTAATCTGTTCTACAATGAGTTTAAAACAGCTTGGAAACAAATTCCCCGCAACACAGATGTAGGCTAAACAATTCAAGTGGCCTGTTTTCCCATTTCTGTCATTTTTTATTTAAAATTATTACTAAAAACCTGCTAGTACAAATCATTACAGTTTTCCATGTCCAGATCACCCACAGTGTAACTGTCATACAGGCACCCAAACGTGTACTTTTAATACCTGAATATCCACTCACCACCACAAAGTAAGGCCCTGTCCTGCAATGAAGCTCAGTTGATTTAAGCAGGACTCCCAGAGGTTTCAGGATTTGCTGGCAGATGACTCACTGTAAGCTCATATTTTAGATAATCCAAGGCCACAACCCAGAAGAAAGCAACCTTCCTTGTTAAGTTTACTGATTTCAACTGTGTGTAACTGTTAACAGCTAACCATAGGAAGAGGATGTAAGAGAAAAGTATTAAATCTAGAACTGCTGTGGTGGGGTAGTCAGTCTCCATTTATAGTCAGGCTGAAGCATCTTGGAGGGGTCCCTGAATGGCAATAGCTTCAATCTCAACTCGGGCACCCTGTGAGAAAACAATGAAGAAATGTGTTAGGAATCTAGTATATCTCTTCTGTGAAGCAATTTGATGTGTAACACAACCTTGTAAGAAGCAAGCTGCAGCTGAGGGAGATCATACTTCTGGCAGTTGTATTACTACTTTAGCAATGGTAAGTAATATTGAAAATTCACCTTACTCTTCCTTAAGTGCCGTAACTCCTTATTTCTCGTGTTGTAGCCATCTTCCACCATAAAGAAATATCTCTTACATTCTCTTATCATGTGTGGGAATAAGGCTGGTATACTTAGGAAAAAAAACTAAGTACTTAAGAGCCTTCGTTTTAAAATAATTGCAGTTGAAGCTGTTGCAGAGTAAGAAAAGCTGCCAGAATACTTCAGATGTAAGGAACTGCAGAAAATTCACTTTTTATTGTAGGCAGAAAAGTGACACTTACTTTGGGCAAAGCAGCAACCTGATAGGCTGCTCTGGCTGGGAAGTTTGTCTTGAAAACTGTAATTTAAACAGAAACATCCACAAATCACTTAACTCTGCTTGACAGAACACAGTTCAAAGTAATCTGTATACGATGCAGTCATTGGAGCAGTTTTAGGTTCAAGGCTACAAGACAAACAGTCTTCTGTGCCAGGTATCATTCCCCCTTGGCTTTTGGTCCCTGACTGCTCTAACATCTCAGCAAGCTACCCTTCACCATCAAGGAGCCAGCTATGGTCGTAATGTAGTGGCCAGTGATAAGCTGCATTCTGCTGACACCAACTTGGCTGAAAAAGAAAGATTAAATCAGAATGGTGATCATCCAGTTGCAAACACCAGGGAGCGGGGAAGTTGGCATTAAGTTCAGAAATGGTAATTTCAGGGTCCTGCACTGACAAGACAGGATTATAAGGTCTTGGAGGTGGGTGTTGGTCTCTTCTCCCAGGCAACAAGTGATAGGACAAGAGGAAACAGCCTCACGTTGTGCCAGGAGAGGTTTAAGTTGGACATTAAGATAAATTTCTTCACCAAAAGGGTTGTCAAGTGCTGGAGCAGGCTGCCCAGGGAAGTGGTGGAGTTGCCCTCCCTGCAGGTATTTAGAGGACGTGTAGACACGGTGCTTAGGGACACAGTTCAGTGGGGGACCTGACAGTGTTAGGTTAATGGTTGGACCCGATTAATCCTAAAGGTCTTTTCCAACCTTATGATTATATGATCAAAGAAGAGCAACTGCTTTCTTGAACTATAGGGAGGAGACAAGAAGTAACTGTCCAGCTAGTCTGGTTTTACTGTGCTTAAAGACACGCACAGCTCCATTTTAACATGCAGAAGACTGCTGATAGCTCATCAAGAAAAGATTTCATTCAAGATCAGATGTTACTATCTAATTAAAACCCACAGCTATATAAATAAGGAACTTATATGCATGCTCTCCCATTTTTTTTCCTGCACAGTGTGGCTCATTGGAATCACCTATTTCAGCCTACATTGGGTTTTTTTAACCAAATGTTTTCTTTTCAAGTGCGGCTCTTCCTTACATAAACAATGAGCCCTGTGCCATAACAATAATGCACAAGTCATTCAAAGATACAAATTGGCTTTAAAGAAATGGAGAAACACAATCTGAAATTAAGCATTTGAAGGCTGCCTACAGTGGAGTTACATTCAGGACCTAATCAGCATCTCTCAAGGTCAAGAAGCATGGAAGATCAGCGTGTGGGGAGAGCGGGAGTTGATCCTCAGATGAGTTACTGGGATGGTAGGACACAAATCCACAAAAAATTAGGCTGTGCTTGATCTGGTGCTTGCAAATGAAGTTTGTTTTTTTTAAAAAGGTAATGTTTCCACTGGAATCTCAAAGAATCTGGAACTACATCACCTGAGTCATTAAAACACTTGGCTTACCGTGAACATAATTTGTTCCCCAAGTCATACAGGTAAAACAAAACCAAAACATCTACTTACATTGTTTGTAAATATCGTTAATATCATTGAAGTCCTTCATGTCTGCCATCAAAACCGTAGTCTTGACAACTAGAAATTACATAAATGCAGTTATTTTAGGCCTCTGACTTCAACAAAAGTTGAAAATCCTCAGTGCGTTTCTTGCTTTTTTTTTTTTTGTAAATTTCTCTCAAGTATTCTAAACATTTGAAAAGTTTTGCAAACAGATACTGAGCTTTAAAGCTACCACCTAAAACCCCTGAGTACCTAGTATGTAATAACACTTTAAGGAGTTAGACATTCCTGACCAGCTCTGAAAATACCTGTTTTATATTTCATGCTGAGCCAAATTCTTCCACAAGGCACAGAACTGATAAGCAGGTCAATTAAACAAGCTGTTGTAAGCCAACTGTTGGCAATGAATGATATCATATGTAATAATCTGCTGCCAAAAAGTCTGTAAAAGGCCTGAAAATACCTAGTCTGTGCTAGATTTTTTTTTATTTTTCTTTTTAACCATGACTGTCCAAACCAGCATTAATCCTTGTCTGGCTCCCCTATCAGAGTCCTCCCCCCCAAAAAAGGATTGAAAGCGCCTAGGAGATTAACACCATAGATACAAACCTGCTTTTACCTGGAGCAAAGCCTCAACTGCTTACCATGCCTGCAGTCAGCTGCAGCTCTGTCTACAGCTGAGCTGCAGGGTGAAGATATTAGTACCATGGGCAGAAACTTTTGGTGAAAGGCAGTTTTCCATTGATACCCATTGCAAAGACTTGCATGGTGGTTTCTTTCTTTTACTTTTTTTAACCCAGACTCATGATTCCTTTTGTTCCTTCCACCTATTGACAGCTGAATATTTAGCAAACAGCTTTCTTCTTTTTTTTTTTTTTAAAAAGAGGTCACTTTATGTTGTTTTTTTTTTTAACCCAGGTAAAAACAAGCACTTGTTTGCCACCATCACAGCAGCACTTACCATTGCTGTAGTCACAGCCTGCAGCTTTCAGGATTTCTCCCATGTTTTTTAAAGCCTAATGGAAAATGTGAAAAAAGTCCTTTAACTGTCAGCTGGGTTGTATTTAGGTAAGTACATAACTGAGTTGTGACTTGGCTGCATCCATCCTAAAGTACAAGTTCACCCAGCAAATCTTCAACAGTCCTCAGCGGGTAAGCAAAGTCAGGAATTAATAAAAGGGAGCTTCTAATAAACCACAAATATTAGACTACCCATTCACTAGATGAAAGCTCACGATGCAGCTCCACCTCATCCTGTCACAGCACTGCTTTCTGCTGGGGGACCAAATCTTCCCCTGACTCAAGCCAGGGTCTGAACCTTTGTTACAAACATTGATTCTTTCCTGCTTCCCTGCAGGAAATACAGGTTGCTCCCTGACCTCCAAGGTGTTTGGATGGAAAATGACAGGGTAAAGATGGAATTACTTCCTCCTGCTTTTCCCTCATCTGGGGGGATGTAAGTGGGCTCTCTGGGTCCCTTCAACTTCTCTTCAAGTCCATCTTTAACTGAGCGCATGCCAACTCTAGTGCAAGTTTATTGCTAGAAGACATTTTACCTGCTTAGCTTCTTCCTTTGCCCCTCCAGAGACAAGCTGCCCGCTGGAAGGTTCTATACCTATCTGTCCTGCAATGTACATCGTCCGGTCCACCAGCACTGCCTGGCTGAAAACACAAGGGACATTGTAGGTTTACTGTTTCCCCGTCAAAACATTTAACTATCCGAAAGCGCGTTTCACATTTTCTTCAGTCATTTATGGTATCTTAGAAAAATAAGAGGACTGAGGTTACGCGTTGCACAAGCCTGCACAAGCAGCCATGCATTCACTCTGCTCACGCTCTTGGGAGGCCTGTGATTAGGCTACGTATGGAAGCACATCGCTCTGTTTTGAGGAAGTAAACCCTGTTTCTCGCAAAGGCACAAGCAACACAACACACACGCTTCTTTAATTTTAGCATCTTTCCTATCGTGGCCTGCTTTGTTGAAGGCACAGGCCCCCAGACCACAAAATTCTGTTTCTATTCGAAGCACAGATGAACCATGCAACAAGAAGATAGGAGTGAAGCTCGGAGAAACTTGAGCCACACCAACCCCAAAGGCACTTTAACTGCGGATGTACCCTTTAACTAAGGTCAGTTGTAGCTACTCATTAATCTCTGGCTCAGCAGAGATCTGAGCCTAAAGTCATTCAGGTTTCAGTATGCCTAAGTGCATAACGGGATGTACATTATGGCATTAGAAGAACATCATCCATTGGAGAGGTGGTGTTAAGAAGCATGCTCTCGAAAGACAAGGACTGCAAGATGATCAGATCTTCTTTACACAAATTGTTGTTGATTAATGAAACTCTGCTGTGTCTTTTACAAAGTTTAGTACCATTAATGAGATATATACACACATGCACACATGTGTCTTTGTATGTAGCTAGCTACCTACCTATCTCAAGGTACTGGAGACGGGATGCAGTAAAGGAAATACAAAAACACGGTAAAAAAACATTCAGCACTGATGGGCTGTATCAGAGGCAGGAGCACAGCCTGCACATCCCACCCTTCGTTCCAAACAAAGCCCTCGACCCCCTGTGACCGCGCGCAGCCCTCACCACAGAGGCGCAGCAGTTACTTCTGGTGCAACCTTTGCCCGCCGGACTTTGACATGCTCACCGAAACCTGCGGGCGCGAGGTAGTGATGAACTCACCGACGGCAGACCCAGCGTACGGTCAACAGAGCGCGTGATCAGCAGCGTTCCATCGAGAGCTACCAGTAAGTACAGAGACCGCTGGAGCGCAGCTAACCCAGAGCAGGAGCGGAGAGCGGTGCTGAAGGCCAGGCCAGCGCTGCCTGCGTGCAGCCGAGGGACCGTCGCCTCGGACACTCTCCTGAGCTCAAGCCATGCCAAGCCTCTGGCTGCCATCCACCATCCCTTCCCTGGCTACCGAAATTAACCGTCGGGTCCTCCTGCCTCGGGGCTTTGTAGTGCTCTGCCTTTATAATCCCTGTAGTGCTCTGCCTTTATAATCCCTGTAGTGCTCTGCCTTTATAATCCCTG
>WUAM01000431.1:102012370-102043608 GCA_024336885.1 Actenoides hombroni | reverse complement strand
CATTAACCCCCTGGTCCCCCCGCCGCGGGGCTCTGTACTTCTCTGCCCTTATAATCCCTGTTGTGCGCTGCCTTTATAATCCCTGTAGTGCTCTGCCTTTATAATCCCTGTAGTGCTCTGCCTTTATAATCCCCGTAGTGCTCTGCCTTTATAATCCCCACAGCTCTCCACCTTTATAATCCCCATAGCTCTCCACCTTTATAATCCCCATAGCTCTCCACCTTTATAATCCCCATGGTGCTCTGCCTTTATAATCCCCATAAAGAGCAGAGAGTTTGAAGCTCTGAAAGCTCAAGCAATGGAGACAAACCCGCCCCTAAAAGGTGCTACAAGTGGAAAAGTGGAAACCAGAGGAGTCTGTTTGCACTGGGAAAACAAAGTGTTTTCTTGTGTTTTTTGAGTCACGTTCGCAACTGTTGCGACTAAGCTCGCGACGACGCCGAGCAACATCTCCAGCCCCTTTGGCGCAGGCGGCTCAGGGCTGCTGGGGGGAGCAGGACCCGCCCTCACCGCACACCCCGGGGCCGCCTGACCCCGCTGCGGGCACCTGCCGGCAACGCGGCCGGGCCGACCCGCTGCCCGGACAACCCGCTGCCGAGTCAACCCGCTGCCGGCAACGCGGCCGGGCCGACCCGCTGCCGAGTCAACCCGCGGCCGCTCTCCCGCCTCCTCCGGGAGACCCTCCCCGCGCCAGCGCCTACCTGTAGGGGCCCAACGCCGGGGGCGCCTTAGCGCTGCTGATGATTTTCTTCACCAGCGAGGTCATTGCTGCTGCTACGATCGCGATCGACGCTGTTGCCGCCCCTGCCGCCGCCGGTCGCCCCGCCCCGCCCCGCCCCGCCCTGCTGCCCCCGCCTCCCGCTTCCGCCCCGACCCGCGGGGGTTTCTGGGAGATGTAGTCCCTGTCGGGGCGGCCCCGCTGACTACATTTCCCAGAAACGCTGCGCGCACGCTTAATGCGGGCGGCCGCGTGGAGGCCGCGCCGTGGGTCAGTGTCGCGTCGGGCTCGCCCGCGCTCCCGCCCCGCCGGAGGCTGCTCCCCCCGCTCGCCCCGCGCCCCCAGGCCCTGCCGGGGATGTCTGGGGCGAGGGAGAAGAAGCGGGCCAAGAAGATGCGGAACCAGCCGGCCAGCGTCACCCTCCCCGCGGAGCCGGGGCCTTTCGCCGGCGGCGGGAGCAGAGCCTGCCCGCCTGCAGGTAGGGCCGGGGGGCCCCTGCCCGGGGGCGGGTGCCGCGGAGGGGGTTGGGGGTGTCCCGCTCGGAGCCGGGCGTGCCCGTCTCTGCAGCCCCGGCGGGGCCTGCCCGGTGCGAGAGCACCCCAAGGCCTCCTGCCCTGCTCCTTTAGCGCCGGCTCTGCCGTAGATCCGACAGAAACACCTCTGGGTGAGACAAGAACACACTGGCTTATGGGGAAGAAAAAAAATCAAGGGGAAGGAGAGAAAAATATCAACTTTTCTGGTTTGGTGCTAAAACCCTGAATAGACAGTCATGAAAATCACTACTGATGATGCACGGACCGATTTTAGTCAGGTCTTTCCTGATAGAGTACTGGAGGCAGAGTCTGGATTGGATACTGTTTTCAGAATGTGCAAAGCCTACTTAATCTGCTGGCTTGCCGCAGAACACTGCAAAATTCTTATTTATTCCTATAAAAAAGAACTTCTGGTATCTGATGTATCTTTCAGGTATGTATACGAAATATAATAGGGATGTGCACTGCAGTCTTACGAAGAAAGACTGCGTATAGTTATCTGCTACTCAGACTGCATTGCGTTTCTGTTACCTCTCTTCATCTCTCAACCCTCAGGAGGTGTTCATTTCGAGCAGCAGTATCAGCAGCAGAAGTTTTCCAATCAGTCATCTGGGCCTGCTTACAGGAACGACCAGTATTTTCCAAGAGGGCAAAATAGAGGAGAGAGGGGAAGAGGGGGATGGCAAGGAGGACGCCAGAGTGTTTCTGAGGAAATGCCAAAATACATAACAGGTTTGTACGTAAGAAAAAGGTCATCATTTATAAGTCCAGGGCAGCTTGCTGGTGATTATGTTTGCTGTCTGGTGTTGTGCAGGAGGAGAAATTAGGACTGCTGCTGTATTAATCTGTTTTCCCCAAAATACAGAAGTAGCTTTGTACTGGAATGAAAGACCCTCTGTTATTCAGTGAGCCCTTTCAGACTTCTGAGTTGAAAAGTTGCACTTACTTGTGATGAGGGACATGCATTTTGGTGTCTGTTTGCCAGCAAAATCAGTACTGGCAGGTATCTGCTTTTAATGTAGCCAGTGAAACTGGTGAGTAAGACAACTTTTCATCTAACAGAACATTTATTTAGGAAAGCAGATGAGCTTTTCAAAATGTGGTGGTGCTCTAGTAGTAGATACACTTCCACAAGAATAAACCAAGATCAACCTCTGGAATTTTATTTGATCATTTTAAACCAGTCTGTAATATGACTATTGCTTCCTTTTCTTCTGTGCTGAAGGTTTTTTCATCTCTGAATGCCATCTGAAAAGATTGCTACTCTAATTGAAAAAAAAGAATTACTTAATGCAAATAGGACTTGTTGGTTGTAGCATAGCTTTCAGATTCATTCTTGTGTAAGGATTTGCTTAACCATATCTGCAAGCTTCCGAATAGCTAAGGAATAGAAATTTCTTCAGTAGCAGTGTACAGTGTTTGCTTTTATCTTAAGAAGTCATTAGGCTGATGTACTAGGAACGCTCTGCTGGAATTCAATAATTCACGTACAGCGTCCCCGTCTCTGACGCTTCCCATTTTTCCTGCTCTGACTCAGTTCTCTCCATCCCAGTGTCTACCTTTGCTCAGGCTCGTGCTGCCGAGATCAACGCTATGTTGAAAGCGGTTGCGCAGAAGTCTTCGAACTCCCTGGTTTTCCAGACTCTCCCCAGGCAGATGCGAAGGCGAGCTATGAGCCACAACGTTAAACGCCTGCCCCGGCGGCTCCAGGAGATGGCCCGGAGAGAGGTACAAGTGTGTTTTAGGTTCTCTGATGAACTGTGCAGTGGATGTAGGTACTGCACAGTGCTTGGCTCGGTGTTTGCTGGCGTGCAGTTCTCAGCTGCTCTGTGAAACTTCCCTGCGTACGCAGGCTCTCCAACTTTGACTGACATTTGGTTGCTCGTGCCGTTCTCTTGTTGTGTGGCGGTATCTCAGTGTTTAATCGGAATGCTCCTGTGGAGTTACTGGCTCCTTACCCACTGTAACCTTCCTGTGTTTTCTAAAGAAAATACGGGGGGGGGGGAAATTTCAGCAGGGTTTTAACGTGAAAAGGTCTGTCTGGTGCCTGGTATTGATCACATCATCATCTCCAGACACTTCTTAAAGTGGTCAAGTGAGTTTGCTTAGTTTTCTGTGTATTAAGGCTGACTGATTAACCTATTTCGTGCATTATATTTTCCTTTGCATTGTCTAAGTTCTTTGAGACCTTGCCCCTCCCACCCTGAGTTCCTGAAGATAATTGTTCATGATTCAGAGATTGCTTTGGGTACTTTCACACATGTTCCTTAGAGTGTGTTTCAGTGGGTCTTGGTGACCCGTATCTCTTCTTTCACTGCTCTGGTTGGCTTCCCTTTTGCCTTGTTAGTCACGACATGAGATGCAGTTTGGCCTGTTCTCTGAGAACTGAAGGGAGAAGGCATGGGTTCTGCATAGTTATGTGCTCTATCCTTGTTAAGTAATGTAGATTTCTTTAACGTTTATGCTTGGTTCTTTCGTGTCTGTGGGTGGGCTTGTGTGTCGAGTTTCAAAGTGTTAGCCTCGAGAATTACGGGGTACTAAAATCAGAATCAAGTATAACTTAATGCTAATGCTTCATGTATTCGTATATCTATCTATCTGTCTCCTTTTTCTTCTACAGAAGCTTGTCCTTATGAGACAATTTACCTCCATATCCTCTCTTTTAAAAACAGGCAGAGAAAGCTGTACATCAGAAAAAGGAGCAGTCGAAGACTAAGTGCCGCAAAGCTAGAAGGCGCCACATAAATCTGGTAGCAGAGTTTAATCGCAGACAAAGAAAGAATATTTGGCTGGAAACGCATATTTGGCATGCAAAGAGATTCCATATGGTAAAGAAATGGGGATACTGTTTAGGAAATAGCCCTACAGAGAAGAGCTACAGGGCTTGTTACCGAGCCATGACGAAACACTGCCTTCTGCAGGTACCATGTCTACATCTGTTTTCTTTGTTGTTTTGCCAAGATGAAGTAACCAACTGTTCAGTTACAGTGAATATTTCTGTCTCTTTGAAGTAGTTTTGTGTCGGCTGTTGCTAACTGCTAAGTATAAAATGAGTGATTTCATAATTGTAATGAAGGGTGTCAAGTATCAGAAGGAATGAGATGAGCCTTCAGAACAGTCTTACAGTAACTGTAACTGACATAGGTCTTGAGAAGACTGGTGATACCCTAAGAGTCAGTGAATTCCTGCATCCTCTTCCTGAGCAGGATGCTATTGAAGACAGGTGCTTTGTTCCATGTCCTTTTTTGGCTATTGGTTTGAGGCAGATTTGCCCTCAAATGAGGAATGCCTGACAGGTCTCGTATAAGTAACAGCTTTCAAGAGTTATTCTCGCTTTACCACTACCCTATTGTTTCAGGACTTATCATATTATTGTTGCCTGGAGTTGACTGGTAAAGAGAACGAGCTTCTGAAGCAACTTGCTCGAATATGTAGCATTGACACAGGTAAAATTTATGTAGTTCGAAATAAAGTTAAGATTCCAAATTGGCTAAAGGATGACCCATCCTTTTCCTTTTTTAATATCCTACCTCAATATCCTATCCTATCTCAGTAGTAATAACAGAGGTGCCACTGAGCTGTGATTTTTGGTTGAAAAATGTAATTAAAATGTCTCATGCTCGGACTAGACGTTCTTATTTTCGGCTCCCTTTTAAGGTACAAGTTGTGGTACAGCATTAGCAGCTCAGCAGCCAGCCTGAGTTTTTTTATTTTTTTTTAATAAGAGTTGTTGGGTTTTTTTCCCAATAAATATCATCTTCTCTAGGATTAACATTTGAAGAGGCTTGTTGTCTGTCTGGAAGATTTGAGGGTTCAGTGGATCTTTACCGAGCAGATCGTTACCCTGAGGATATGCTCGGTACCGTTACGTTTATTTGGAAGCCCAGGGATGGATCTGAAAACAGGCAGTTGTGGATCTGGGTGCATCCAGCTCTCAAACAGGTATTTTTCTCTGAGTTCAACTTTGACTTCTTCATGCAATGTACATTTTTAATGCTGAAAATACCTTCTGAAAAGTGTAAAAGATCATGCACGGCTTTAGGAATTAAAATTTGGAAGACTGTTTCTGCTCTAACAATAGTTGTTTTGCATCTTGATTTTATAAAGCTTGTGCAGAAGGTGCATGCCCCTGAGGCTTGTTTTCTTTTAAGTATTTGAGGTTGTGACAAGTTTTCTAGCGTCACTGCAGTGTGAGGTTGCTTGATTCACATCCTTCCCACTGGCAGCCCCAGCAGGCTAGGTTCACTCTTGCCGCAGATAATCACGATCTGATACTTGGCGATGAACTCTAAAAATGAAAAAAGAAAACTTGAAAGAAGTAGAATTTTGTGCACCAACATTTTTTTTCTTACATTAATCTGAGTGAGAATAAATTCTTAGCCACACTCAGTATTACTTTCAGCTCTTGCTAGCAAGCTCTGGACTTCAGCAGCATGAAGTTTATTCCCTTAAATCCATATAGGAAAATAAGCTTTGCAATGCACTGCTTGTTGTCTTCATCCAAACTTTTTATTTTTCTTAAGGACATACTGAGAGAGTTAAAAGCAATTTTTCAGTGTTCAGAGCTTGAAGCAATCTGTGTTCCTGAGCCTGTTGCGACATCAGTTCAAGAGGAAAAACAAGAGGATGTTGCTGTGAGCCTTGGCAAGAAACGGAAGGAGGAGGATAAAGATGGAGAAAAAGCTGTGCCAGTGAAAAAAATCATTGGTGATGGCACGCGAGATCCTTTCCAGTCCTACTCTTGGATCTCACAGACTGCTGGCATTGTGATCAGGTTTGTTCATAGTAGAGGCAAACTGTGGCCCTTAACTACTCAATATATCTGAATTCTGGCTTAACAGTACTTGGTGTAAAATTGTGTGTTGTACCATTGTACGTTCCCCTGACATTTTCCTGTGTTGCAGTGATAGAAGCATGGAGATTCTCAGATACAGGCTGATTGGCCCCTTGTCACACTCCGTCCTTACAGACACCTTGAAAGCTGCTCCTCTCCAAACGGTAAGGAAGCTGGTAGGTAGCTTGCCTATTACTGTAGCTTTGATAGGTTTCCTAGAATGTGCAAGCTTGGTTTTGCTAGGAAGAGTCATAAACTACCTATCCTTGCTTACTATAAAGGCTAACCTATGTATTTCTGCTCTGCTAGCTCCTCTGTATTGAGCCTCTTGATTAATGCTGATCTCAGGCAGAACTCCTATCTGGATTTTAAGTAGGAGTAGGAAGAAAACAGAAGCAATGGTGCTGTTGAGCAGACTGTGTAGTATTCTGCTGAGAGATCCAGAATAATTCATATTCTCTTTGACAAACCGTAGATCACATTTCTTGAGCAATGAGCTTGGACACCTAGAGCTAAAGGGCAAGACTTGTAAGGTATAGAAATTGTGTTTTCAGTCAAATACGCAGTTTCTCCAGGATTTAGTATTTTGTTCACCTCTTGGCACGTAGCATCACTGTGGTTTTAATGGAGGTTTTTTGTCTCTTGCAACAAATGTGATGAGGGCATAAAATCTCTAGCTTTCTGTAAGAACTAATTAACAAGATTAGGAAGCATTGTGGATGGCCTTGTTCATTTCTGGAACGCAGGTTAAACTGAACAGCTTATTGGGGATTACTGTGGAGTATAGGAATAGACTGCTGTCACAGTTTAGGGTCAGAACAGTTCTGTTCTCACTCAGACCAGGACAACTGCATCAGGAAAACATGGTTTTGGTTTGAAACTTGAAGAGGAAGAAAGCCACCATAGTGGTTAAGAGAAACTGAGGATGAATTTATACTGGTAGAAAATACTGAATAACCACTTGAGCTTAATTAGATGTGTTGTTTTCCAGGAGATGGCAGATTCAGAGACAGAACTGAATAACTGGTGGGTAGAAAACTGCAAGGACTCTGAAAAAGTATCTCTTCATCAACGTCAAAGTGCTATCTTTGAGCTATTAGAAGGTATTTGGGCATGTGGGTGCTATGAAAGGAAAAGGAAACTCTTAAACTCTAATGGTCAAAACTGGAATGCTAATAAGTTGACTCTAATTTAGAAATGCTTATTTTTTGCTTGGTGGAGAGTAATGCCATTGAGCATCACTCATTGAGCCTAAGTACTACTGTGGCATGGAAAAGATTTGAGAAATGTTACATCAAGGGTTTGGTTTTTTTAAGAAAATTTGAATCCTCTGTGTAGTCCAAACTCTTAATAGATAAACTCAATCCTGTTTCTTATCCTCATGAACTTAAATCTGAGATTGCTAATAGGATATACAGTCTGACGTATAGTTTTTCTCCCCCCATGCACACCAAATGAAGGCAATACCTTGTGCATATTTGTTGTATGTATTTTTGGTTCTAATGAATAGTTTAATATTTGGCTGAGTTGTAAAGTATCATAAAGTTAACATCTCACTTTCTAGCACTGAAGCAGGTAAGGAACTGGCTTTGGTAGATCTCACACTATACTCGAGCTATCCAATGTGAGGCAGTTAAGCAGAGATGAGGTAAAGCTTTTAAAAAACATTTTTTTTTAAGTTCTTTTCTCTGGAAGGCAGCTGCAAACCAAAACTTGTTTCTTCTTTAAGAGACGTGCCAAATGCAAAGGATGACTTGAGTCTGTAACTTGTGAGAGCAACTTTGCTTCTATGCTAAGCATAAATGTGATTGCAAACTAAGTCTTACTCTGCTATTATCGCCTTTTGTTACTGGATATTTAGCAAGCATTGATGAAAACATATTAAATGGAGTACTCTGGATGGCTTCTCTGCCTTAGAGTGGTGTCACGTCCCTGCAGGCACAAATGCACACAGTAGTAGTGCAGAAAAAGATTGCATCTTGACTGGTGGTTTCATGGCAATGTTCATCTGTGTATTTTTAAAGGGATAAGTTCACCATCAGAAATGCCACCAGGTACAATACTGGGCCTCACTGTTGGAGATCCTCGAATCAATTTGCCAAAAAAGAAGACAAAAGCCATGCCAGACTTTGAAAAATACCAAGGTAAAATGCCTTCCTTATACTGTGCTTTTCCTGGGACTCCCAAAGGCAAGAGATTCAGTTTCTCTCTGTATTTTTGTTTTCATTTACTGTCATCTTCTACTGATTTATCTCTTGCTGTTTTCTTCTAGCATTTGATTTCAGAATGTTTCCTTCCACTTTCCACAGCCCCTGGCAGAACAGGAAGAGCTTGAAAGTTGCATAGGTTTCAGAACAGCAGTTGTGAGGGAGGGACTTGCACCAAAGCTGGTCTTGTGCTCAGTGGAAGCCTCTGTCTGACCATACAGATGATCCAGGTTCGAATCCTGGCAAGGCCAACCAGGTGCTAAAAGCTACTTAGTAAGTTCCTGTTGGGTGTGTAGTCTACCTGATGCTGTTTATCTCTCCAAGAAGGTATCTGCTGTTTCTGGTTTGTAGTCCTACACTGATGAAAGTTGCAATTCCACTGGAAAAAGAAAAAGTAACAACTTAAGCATTGTAACACTAGAATTTCAAACTGCCAAGAGGCTGGTTGTGTTAAAAGATGAAAGATGCAGCATGACATCTGAAACTTCAATTTCATTACACAACATTTCAGTGCAAAATTGAAGTTCAGTTGAGTATCAATGTCCTTGAAAAATGTGCAAGAGCTTACACAGTATAGAGTGCAGGTTGTGCTGGACACAGCCTGCCTCATCTAATAAGAGAAACCTAATAGCCAGCTAGCAAGCAGTAGCAAATAGCACAAGTGGAAGGTTCCAGAGACTTGAAAATCCTTCATTTCCTTTGTGTTTGCAAGACACTAGAATAATCTAGCCTTACTTTTCACTTACATGAGGTTGAACACCTATTTTAGTTACTGTCTTTTAGAGCTCTGCAAAACTCTCTGCATTTCCTTACATCACTCTATTCTACCCTCTGGATCTAGAACAGCCTTTCTCCTGTTAATTTGGAGCTACTCCTGTTAATTAGGAGCTACTACTCAGCTAACTTTCTCATCATTACTGTTCCCATTGGAAATGTTGCTGCATACATGACCTCTACTTTGGTTCCTTCCTGCTGAGAAGTAAGGTGAGCTATATAGCCCTTGTTTACAGGTGCTGGTTTTGAGATAATAGAGGATTTAGCACTTAAAAGTAATTCATCACCCTTCATTCTGCTTGTCATATCTATGAAGCTGTGTTCAAGAAGGCAAGATCAGAAAGCATCTAGGCATTGGAAATATCTTATAGTAGTTTCCCTCCCACTGGCAGAGCTGGTTGTCCCTCAGGAAGGGGGTCCATGGTAAAGAGATAGTGATGTAAGACTGGGAGTCAAGAGGAAGAAAATACCAATGTGTTTTTTCCTTTGGCTGGCTGGAAATGGCCATCTTCAAGATCTTTCTACTTGGGGTTATCTTTCACTTGAAGAATATCTTCTAAACCACAAACATTCAGAAAAATTGGTGTTACTTTCCGAGTGGTTTGTCTGTTTGTTTCATCATGAGCTTAAAACTGTATCTGTTCTCTCTGAGTTTTATTTGTGAGAGGGAGAAGGTCCTTGTTCAGCTAGCAAGGAAATGCAAACTGCATGATGCCTTCTAATTCAGGTCCTGCTAAAGGACTTGACGTTACACATTATGAAACAAGTTGAGTAGGCAGAAGGATGAAAGAAAACAAACAATACAGCTGTCATCCTTTTGATTTTCTACTAGACATCATGGTAAGGGAGGAGGAGAGGGCAGCCCTCCTACAAAAGCAGTTAAGGAGAGAATGGGAGGGACTGATGGTTCCACAAGGAAAGCGGCTGCTGTTTTCCACATTTCCTAGCTGAGTGAGTTCCTGATGCTGTGTGGGAGGAGTTACAGGATCATTCACAATCTCCTGCATACCTAGTACATGTGCATTGGAGGGATAATACAGCATGGTAGTTCAACTCTTCTACCTGAGAAACTCCAGACTGAGGTCTGACTGCCACCTTCCTGTCTCCCTCATCGAGTGTTCCTAGCTGTTAGTTGGAAGCAGAGGCAGTTGTTACTCTGCAAAGGCTGTTGTCCTAACCTAATTTTGTAGTTGGCTGTGTGACAGCTACTACCTGTGCTATATCTCTGCCTTAATGGGCCTCCTTGTTCAAGTAGTTAAGAGCACTGAAGTTGCATTGCTTTTTAAATGCTTCTAGAAAAGTAATCCACATTAGATTATTAAACTCAGGTACTTTTCTAATTTTCTTCTCAGGGGAAAGCATTCAAGTGCATTTAGTCCTCGGTGGTTTTGAAAGAAAAAGTAAAATTGCGTATCTATTACTAAAAGGAAGCCTAGGCATAATTGGTGATTGTGCAGAATGCATTTTATGTCTAACCTGCTCTCTGTGCAAACGTTATGCTCTCTTGCTGCTCTTCACTGTTTCAGGACCCATAAGGTCTTCCTCAGTTCTATCCTCTTGGTTTGTAATCTCCTTGGAGCATGGGGGTCTTGTTGCATATTTCACTGCTTCTATACACCAGTTCCACACACTTTTTTTTTTCCCCCTTCTTGCTTTCTGGACATTCAAATACTATTGGGGTTAGTATTAGTAAGCTTGAAATGACACTGTGTATGTTGGCAGATTCTGTGTGTGCTTTAGCCTCTCTTTAACGTTGTGTCACGGCTAACTGATTTTCTTAGGAAAGCTTTATTAATTTAAAGATGCATGTTTTTGTTAAATGAATAGTTTAGATAAGCAAAGATGATGGCTCTAACTTAGGGATTGTCCTAGATGCAATCTGTGAATTAATACACACCTATCCATATCCTTTGTTTTTCTAAAATGCTGTTCTAAGATCAGCCTATGTGGTGTTTCCCCTGCAAGGGATATACTAAGAATCAAAGGCAATTTCAGTTACACTCACTCCTGAACATGTATGCACGTGTGCAAGCTGTGTGTAGTAGACACGTGCAGATGGGGATTTAATCGGAGAACTAGCCTCACTTCTTCAGCCTATGGGGTAGAAAGTTTGTGAAGAAATCACTTTTTGCTGCCTTCTCAGCAGGCTTATGCCTTCTGGAAGTCAAGATTCCCAGTAAGCAGTCGGTGATTACATGACTGCACATTAGTGCTGTTCTTTTCTCTGTTTCCAAGTACACTTCAGACACTTTGATATGCTTGTACTGCCTTCTATGGGAGAATGTGAATTCCACTGCCTTAAACTGCTCTGCATGGAGTATGGTGGAGCTTTTAAACAATCAGCAAATGAGATGCATAGAAGGAGAATGAGCTGAAGCTTCTTCTGCAGACACAGAGCCCAAGTCCTTGCCTGAGAACACACCTCTTGCAGAGGTTTAGGTGTCTGGCATTGCTTGTCCTCCTACCACACACTCATATGGCTCTGAAACTGCTCCAGCAGTGCTTATATTTTTTCTTTTTCTACTACTTCATCACAGAGAGAAGGAAAAATTTCAAATAGAAGCACCCTTAGCTCTGTCATCTAAGAGTGTTAAGGTAATCAGCTATGCAAATCAGAGCAACAGCCTGAAATGAAACAAAACCTTTTTCTCTACCTGCCTCTATTGTCTAGGCACTGACCCCTGGCCCCAGCAGAAGCAGATAATGTGCTGTTTGTTGCTGAGCTTTGTGTTCTTAGTAATACAACTCCCTATTTCCTATACTAGCTCTAACATCTTACTTCCACTATCATCAGCCACTTACTCATCAGTAGAGTTTTCCCCAGCAGTCTTAAAATGTGGACTGAAGAAAACAGGAGAGAGGTAAGAAAGAAGAGAACTGGTCTGAGGATTTGGAATTGTGATTTGAATTACAGTATACTTGGTAGAGAGATTAAATTCCTCAGAAGAGAGAAACTGATGGAAGGATTTAAGTGATTTAGAAAGCAAAACAAACCCCAGCATATTATGTTCCTTTAATATGTAAGACCTTGTAGAAGGCAAAATGAGCAGCAGTTGTGTAAGTTTTAATCGCTGAACTACTAATAGGTTCATTGTATTTTTTTTATTGGTAAGAATTATTTTACTTAATGTATGGATCAGCAGGCATTGCATACTGTACACTGAAGGCTTTTAATCCATAGATCACTAAAGGTAGGTATACATTTTTCTCTGCTTTGGTTAGATTGTGAAGCTGGAGAAGAGAAAGGTTGCTTAATACTTCAATTTTAAAGTTAGGATTTAGAGTGGGAAGCTGGTGCTAAATAAGTAGTTGCATGCTAGTCATACCCGTAAAGATACGTCCTGTATGTACATCTCTTAAAGGCCATCCTCACTTCTCTCACAGGTTGACTTGGGCAGAATTATTTCGGGCGCTTTAATGTTGCTCTTCCTGATTTTCACCAAGCCTACTGAGCTTCACGCTCTTGCCCGAAAGGTCAAATTCCAGATTATTAAAGGTGACATGCTAAAGATGTAACTTACACTGCCAGAGGTCGTGTCATTTGTAATAAGAAATGCCTGTAAGAGAATTCCAGGTTAATGCTTCTAAAACTAAGAGATTATTTCACATTTTGTTTTGGAAAACCATGTGATAGTAAGATGTTCCAGAAGCAGTGCTGCTTGTTAAGCTTTTAATAGTCTGTATCCTTAGTTATCTGCTCATTGCACTTATGATAGTGGAGTGGGTTTGCTAATTTTGGTACTTAAGCTGCAAAAATCATTTGCATTTTGCGTGAAAGATCTCTTCTTTTGTAGATAATGATAAAGTTAGACAGCTGTACCTGGACGGTGTACCTGTAGACTGTGCTCACAGCTTTATCTGGGACCAGGACATCTGTAAGAACGTCACTGAAAATAAAATCTCAGAGCAGGTAACTACGAGGGTGGATGGTGGTGGAGAAACTGGCTAATAGTCCATAGAGCAAGACTCTTAAAATGTGTAGCAATCCAAGAGCAGCAGTTTCATAGCATCAAGCTGCTGAGTTGAAGCTTTTATCTTACAGCCTTTGTGTAGTGTTCTTGCACAACCATTGTTCATGATTCAATTAAAAGGAAGCTTTATTGGGTTGTTTGTAGGACTAAATAGTTGTAGGGCTTTTTATCAGAAGGGTTTGGGATGGGGTTTTCCTACATCACCCCAACTCATGTGCAGCAGATAAAAGGGGTGAAGTGGCACAGAGAGGCTCTGGCCATTCACACCTCAGTCACAGCAGGGATGGTTCTCCTGACAAAAGAATTGTGGAACTGGAAGAAAATAAATCCCTCTGGTTCTGAACTGCAGCACACCTTCTTGTGGGCGTTCTGTGTAATAACCTGTGACTGGTAGAGAGCTCTAAATATGCTGTTAGGGGTTTGACATCTCCTGTCTTGACATTTCCGATGGAAATGGAGGAGCAACCCATAAAATCTATGAACACCAAGTTGCAATACTTGTTTTTCCTCCTTCATCTGTTGTACACTTTTGCTCTGAGTTTCAGTACCTGCTCTCCATCAAGCTCTATGGAAGTAAGAAACGGAGAAAAGGGTTCTTAATACTTTTTTTCTAAAAGCATTTTTCACGCCTCGATGAAGGTCAGTTCACATATGTAGCATATTCCTAGTATGTTTTTCCTGGTTAGAAGCTCATCTCTATATCTTGAAAGGGTATTTGGAAGCGGGGAAGATGGTTACTAACCTATGGGAAATGTCTCCTCCTCCTCCTCAGGATTTAAACCATATGAGAGCTCAGTTACTGGTACCTGGATCACACCTTGATTTGGGTCCTTGTGAATCTAAGATTCCTATCCTGTTGGTGCAGCAGCCAGGGAAAATGGCTGGAGAAGATCGACCAGGATGGGGAAGTGGCTGGGATATATATCTCCCAAAGGGCTGGGGCATGGCTTTTTGGATTCCTTTTGTAAGTGACTTTCATTCTGGATTGCAAGTAAATATGACGAATTATATCATTTGGTTTAATCAGTTTTAGAGAGTATACTTCACATTGTGTAACCAATTCACAGTCATAGGATCAAAAACCTACTTTAGAAGAGGGTGTATCAGCTGGTTGATGAAAGAGGTTTGGTCTTAAAAATAAACAGTAGTTTTCTGTATCTTCTGTTGGGTATAACTGCCTAGATGACAGTCTAAAGCAGGAAAGCAGGGTTTGGGGTAGGGAGAGAAAGCTGGTGCTATAGCTCTTTGGTTTTGTGTTTCTATCAGCATATGTATTGTCTAAAGAGAAATCATTTGGTGCCTGTTGCTGATCCCTTTCCAGCTTGGCTATCTCCACCACGCTGTCAACAAATATGTTGCCTGCAGTCTGGGAGAGAGCTTCAAACACAAAGTTTGAGTTAAGCTTGAATAGTCCTCTGGTGCTGTTTGGAGCATCCTGCTTTCAATGTTTAGGTGACAGTTCTAATGTCTTTCTGCAGCTAAATTTATGCTTTGGAATGTGCAGGGGAGTTAATTACAGTGATACCTGTTGTACAGTTAATCATTTGGGGAGAGACTTTGTCTAAGTAATGTGACAGTCCTGGCAACGTATAAGGTCAGTTTTCTTGATAGATTTTCAGAATTAAATTGAAAATGAAAGCACATGACTAACCTTTCTGTTGAAATGAGCATCTAGAACTGTGTAAGTTTGTTTTTGTGAAAGCTAAAGTGTCAGACTTGCCACTTTCTAAGGCAGTAGCTTCTGAAGCAGTGTTTTGTTTCGGTTAGGAACCCAGAACCAGTACAAACATTGCCATTTTGGGTTTTGGTTTTCCTAACAGGTATATCGAGGTGTACGAGTTGGTGGCTTGCAAGAGGCTTTAAAGCATTCTGAATATCAAAGAACACCTCACACTCCAAATGATTTCCCAGACTGCCAGGCAGGAATGCAGTTTGCCAAAGAACTGGAAGCCAGTCTGCTTGAAAAATTCAAACGGTAACATTAGCTTAAAAATTAATTGCAAGAATGAACAAAATGAACACTGCTTCAGATACTCCATTACCTGATGTTGTTTTGTTCATTTAGACTTGGACTTTACTGGGGTCTTTCACTAGTGTTTTAAATTCTGTATTTTGTATAAAAAAAAGAAAAGAAACCTAGCTGTATTTAACAGGAAAGCTCTGCTAAGCAGGGCACATATAAATTAGTTAAAACCTTCTATTCCCAGAGATATGCTCAGTTTTAAGACTATAGCAAAGCTGCATAACAATAAAATAAACAAAGCTATCTCAAGCTCCCTTAGCAGTAAATGAGGGAGAAGGCAGGAAGAGACAAAGGCAGAATATGAAAGTACATACTAAGTGTTAAAAGAATGAACTTGAATGAAAAGATATATTTGTGTCCACTTCTTAAATGACAGGTATTCTGAAGTTCGCCTTCATTTTCACTACAGTAAAACCATGAGTATGGAGCAGCTAGAAGTCTCCTCTGCACTAGCTGGTGTGAGTTCCCCTTCCAGCTGGGAGGGGGATGTATGAGAAGTTTAGAGGAAAATGTGGTGGACAGTCACAGTAGATGGAAATGTCCAGCATGGCTGAAAGGATACGGTGGTCAGAAATACAGCAGTGTTGTCTAGAAGTATAACTTCAAAATTCTTGTTCAATGAGATTACAGTGGGGATGCACAGTTAACTTCCTGTTCTAAATACTTGGTTTGAAAACAGAAAACATTGTTAGACCAGCAGGACAAAGTAGATGCCTTTTGAAGTGCCAGGAACTGGCCCGAGAAACAAATATTCTTACCTGCTTGATTTATCATTTAGGCATCCACCTGCAAAAAGAGCAAATTATGTCAAGCTGGGCACTCTGTCCCCTTTCGTCTGCCCTTGGGGGCAGCTGACAAGGGACTGGGAAAGAAGAATGGAAACTTCAGGAGAATTTGTACGTCCTTCTTCCCCGCACCCTGAGCGCTGCACAGCTGAGGGGCATAGCTTTGGTGACCCCAGAGCAGAAGCGGTCGAAGAAGCTTCCCCTGAGAGCGGTGAGGTAGAGGAGACCATGGAAATAACAAGCTCTGAAGGTGCCCTCAAGACAGAGGACGTTACAGGCACCCAAGACTTTGGTGAGAGAGATGAAACTCTGAGAAGTGACTTTATTGTTCTCAGGTATGTCAACATGATACACCTATGTCAGGTGTTAGTTCTTTATTTGGGGAAAAAAAAGAGCTCAGCCTTGATTATTAAGAAGAGAGAATTATTTGATCCAAATACAGTGAGGAGATTAAACAGTTTTGTCATGGATCAGAATTTGCTACTGAGTGGAAGTCTTTCTTCTGCTTTTCCCCAGCAAACTTGACTAGATCAGGTAATTTAAGAAATTTACTTAAAGTTTATCACTCTAAGTTCAGTTTTCATATATTCATATTTCACACATTCACCTGCTTCCGGGTGGATGGGGCTTTTAGAGGCTCATGTTGCTGTGTAAATGAGCTTGCATTCTCTTTGCTAATACATCATCACAGGTGGTTCCTGCACTGCTTAGTAAGGTCTGTAAAGAAGAGAGAATCCCCTGCATTCCAGTGCAACGCATGAGGGCAGCAGCAGTGTTTGGAAAGTGCCTGAATGCAGGGCTCTCATCTTTGTGTAGCTACCAGGGAAGAAAGCGCTGGAAGTTCTGAACTGCATTAGTGTCACTGAAGGTTTAGAGCATTTGTGACTTAACAAGTTTTGGGGGTTTTATCACGTAACATCTCAGAAAGAAATATTCATGCATGTGAATTCCACTCACATGTATTCTTTTTGTCCTAAGAGTGACACAAACATCAGCTTGGAAGGTTACAGAGTCCCAGGACTGTTTTTAATCATGCTCTTGCAGTTATGTGGGTGCTGGATTTCTGTTGTGCTACTTGTTAATAACCTTGAAGTTTATTTTTAAACATTTTTAATAGGAGTGAGAAACTACTAATGCAGTTGTCAGCCTGGTGCTATCCCACTGCTGGAAAAGATCGTCGAATCCGCCTGGTTTCTCGACTGGGACAGAAGGAAATGACTGAAGATGTCTTTTTGCCAATCTTGATGAGCTACCCGAGGGCTCTCGTATGGGTCAACTTGACTCTCCTGAGAAAGGGGAACCCTGAATTACATGCCATGATTTGCATCCCAACAGAAGACGACTTGCTGCATCTAAGCAAAGACAAACTCTTCTGTGGTCCTCAAGAACCCAGACATCGTGACATATTCAAGCACAAGGTACAGAAACTAAAAGAGGAGAGGAAGAAGAAGAAAAAGGATAACGTGAAGGCTCTAGAAGGTGACCCTCCGAGTGTTCCAGATAAAGAAACAACTAAGGAGCATGAAGACCTGATTCTCGGTCTTTGGTCAGGTGCTCTCCCAGATGTTACTTCCCACTGCTCCAGAACTCTCTTGGGATATGTCACTCGAGGGGATTTTTCATTGGCTGTGGGCTGTGGAGAAGCTCTGGGGTTTGTTAGCTTGACAGGGTTAATTCATATGCTGTACAGACAGCCAGCAGATAAGAAGGGGCTCGTTCTGTTGAGAACTCCGGCGTCTTTGCAGTACAGATTTGCGAGACTTAATATTGAGGTTTAAGTACCAATGCAATGCGTTAGAGTGCCAGAAATACCAAAGAATGTCTGTCTGCTGTGTCTCAAATGTGAGGTAATTCTGAGCCCCAACAACATTTTGAGGATTATGAAATAATTAAAAAGCTTAGTAGCATTATTAATGAAAATAACTCACGCATAAACAGACCTAGTATTACTTTTGATGTCTGCAGTGCTAAGGATTTCTAACAGTAACACATCCATTATCATGATCTTCTTGATCTCTAAAAAAAGCTTATTGTTCATTTTTCACCTCGGAGCAGTGGATGCTAAAACAATACACAGAAAATCAGTATTTTCCTTTTAGAAATCTTTTGGTCAGATGAATAACAACTTCCCAGTGCTCTTTCACATGTAACTGCATGCAGGCTGGAGCGATATCTGTAGCAAGTGGCTTTTCCTGAATCCTCATGTCTGAGTACAGATGACTGCAATGGGACAGAGCAAAGTAGAGAAATCTGGCACAGAAAGTAGAAGGCTACTTAATGTGGTGGAAAAGCTCTATGCCTAAATGAAATGCAAATAAAATACACCCTGGCTATATATCCTTGAATTACAGCAACTGGAGCTCTTAAATTGGAAGGCATATCAGTCTCTCTCTCTTGTCTGTGAGAGAAAACTCTATTTTTGAAAGCCTTTCAGATGCAAATGGCTGTTGGCGGGTCAGCATACATTTTCTGTTAATAATAGGGGATATTTTGGTTCCTTAACACATGAGATTATTTTTATATGGAATGTGCTAGGACTGAAAGTCTCTTCATGTTGCACTACGGTTTACGGATGTTGCTCACACAGTCAGAAAAGTATACTGGGGGGGTGTGGAGAGAAAGATTTGATTTGCCCGAAGCAGCGTGGGTAGGTTGGTTGGTTTTGGTGTTTTGTTGGGGGGTTTTTAACGGTAGTCTTGAGCTTCTAGCCATTCTTGAGTTAAGCAGCTTGAAAACGAGTTTACAATAATCCACTGTACTTCAGCAGCAGCGTGATACTGGCAGTACCAAAATTACCCTGAAATATCATGTACAAATAAATGTAATCTGGTCTTGATTCAGGAGTCCACTGACTGCCCTTGATTCTTTAAGAAATTCAGTATGGATCAGTTAATGACTTTGTCTTTCTAAGTATCAATCGACAAATTACTTCCCTCAATAAGTTCTGTTTGAAAGAGTCTTAGGCGAACAGATGAATACTAGCTGGAGCTGTTTGTGGGAGGAGGGATTTTGAGTACCTTACCCCCACGATTTGTTAACATCGTGGGCCATTGTCGGATTAAATATGGGAGAACATCTCTGATTGCAAGGTAAGTATTGGAACTGGGGCTGGATTGTTATTATTGTTCTTTAAAGTCTTCCGAAGACCGCTGTAAGAACCGTGCATTGGAGTTAGAGCAGCACGCGGGTGGAAGATGCAGCACAGCTTGGACTCCAGCTCGGTGAGCAGTCGTGCGGGACGGCTCCAGCGTCGCTCCCCTCTGGTGCCCCTGAGCCAAGCACTCCTCACCCCAGCAAGCTCCCGAGAAGCCTCTGCTCCAGAGCCAGCCAGTGGCCCTGGAGGAGAAAGCTTGGTGCTGTGCAGGACCAGGGTTCACAGCTCCTGCCTGTGTGACAGAGAGCTGCAGCCTTGTAGGTATGTCCGAATGAGGAGCCCCTCAGACATGACAGCCTGGCTGCTCTGAGCGAGTTCTCTCATGGTAATAATCAGGGGTTTAATGAACCTTTTGAATTGTGAGCCCCATTGAAATATTTCTGGGATCAGAGTTTCCAGACCTGTGCTTCATGGGAAGAAAGGAGGAGAGGTGATGTTTATATGGCTTTTTTCCCCCACCCTTGCCTCCCTCATCTTCTTAGCAGATACATATTTTCTTGCCTCGCTAGACCTGGCTTATATGTGAGAAAGAAATAGGAGAAGCCCCCCACCCAAGCTATCATTTGTTCTTTTCTGCTTGTAGATCTTTTATTCACTGAATCTTTCCCAGGTTTTTTTGGTTGTTGGCTTTTTTAAAACATCTGGAGTCTTTTTTTCTTTTTCTCCTATTGGTAATTTCTACCAGGTTTTCATTTTGACACTTCCTGTTACTTTTCTTTGATTCCCATTCTCTATTTCTGATTTATGATCCTTGTCTCTGGTGAGCGAATGAATAGAAACTGGAATCCAAGTGCATCCTGTTCTGTATATCTTGTAATACTGTTACGCGGTTATTTTCCTTTAAGTCAATGATTTATGCCTGAAGACTTCACTCTCCTTGTAAAATGCACCGCAAACCTGATAAGTTTAAAATGCTCAAACCTCTCGACCAAAGCTGCTCAGAAAAATACTGTGACTTTATGTAGCTGCAAGGAAACTTTTATCTGTTGTTGGGCTTTCCAGATTCTGGAGTGACTTAGTCATAAACCCCATGTCAACACCAAATAATCGACCTGTGGGTAATTAAAGCCGTGTTCTCTGCACCCCAGCAGGGCGGTAGACCTGTGTTCATCATGTTGAATCAGGTGTGGTTTGCAGCACGCATCTGCTCTGGGCCCTGTCCTCCTGCACTTGCTGGCTGTTGGTAAACTACCCCCCAGCAGCTGGCTCAGCTCCCCTGCACGCTCAGACAGGAGCGTGTTGGGGAACCCGGGAAGCTCTTGCCCAGTGAAAGCTGCTCTCACAAGCTTGTGCCTCCCGTGCTGTTCTCCAGATAACTTGCTCAAAATGGATGCCAGCACAGACCCTTAGCTCTCCTTCCTTCCTTGGCAAGAGCTTTTAGAAGCTGATGAAGCACAGAAGGCAATTCTGGCACTCTCTCTAGTACTGTGAAGAGCTCAGAGGCTGAGGCACTGCTCCTGTAGCTCCCTCGGAGCAGCTGAATAAAGCTGTACTTGAGACTCACCTGGTGAAGGGTCTTTTCTCAGCCTCAACTTCCCTCGTAGTTGCCTGCTATGCTAAGACTGGCACAGTGCCTAAGGGACCTGCCATGCTGGGAGTCTTGTGGTCCCGAGATACGTGTTCTTTACCAGTGCAATTGCAGAAGAGGGTGGTGATTCCTCTGGAATGAGGTGAGGTGGGACAGGGGCCAGAGGGTTGTGTGCTTGTTCAAGACGTTCAGGGTGACGGGTTTGTTTAGCAGCATGTAAGTAATGGAAGAAGTTACCTGGCAGAAAGACAGTGGGGTTGTTGAAACAAATCTGGGGAAATAATTGGCAAGGTGACAGCCCACTTGCCAGAGGTGGAAGCCTTGGGGAATCATGGCACATGCAGGCAGAGGGTAGGCAAATGCAGCGTGACAGTTCTCATTCAGTGCTCTCAGTCTGGAAGAGCCAGATCTGTCAAACCCTATCCATTCACATGTCTCGGTGAGATAGCTGGTAGGAACAGTGCTCGGGGGAGTAAACCATCACAGGCAGGTTTCTGAAGCATGAAGACTGAGAAAAGCAGAAAAGCAACAGCATTCTTGTATTTTCCAAAATGAAAACACACAGGAACATCCCCCCCCCCGCCCCCTCAAAGCCCTCAGGTCCCACGCTTCTAAATGCTCTTCCTGGAGGTCAGCAACCTAAAGAGTACCCACAGTTTACCTACAGCAAATTCAACTCAGCTGTACTAAAATTCTTGGTGAGTGCTGGTCTCATCAGATCCCTGCAAGAGCAAATGAACTTGTGCTGAATACTGAGACCTCTGGGAATGAACAGCGGAGATGAGCTGAAGCCCTTTTGTGGCAGCTTTGACTGTCAGAGCCTGCCTGACCATGGACAAATTAAAAGTAGTAAGTTGGAGGTAGTTTGCAAAGTAGGTAGGGTGACAAAATAACAGAACAGCCAAAGCACAGCTTTCATTTATTGTAGGGGTCTCTTCCAGTTTCTTCTATAGTAGGGAAAAAAGCCTACACAGAATGAATTATTTATTTTTTTTAGACACAAGATGTGCATAATGTCCCAACATCAGCTTGCTTGACACATTTTTAGCTGTCTTTTCATCGTGGGCTTACAGCAGTGCTGCTAATCCAACAGCCTTGCACAACTAAGCCCCGTCCTTAACAGAAATCAAAAAGGCATCCAGGACACAGCAAGAGTAAAGCAGAGACTGAAAAAGCAGCTCTGAAGGAAGAGAGCAGCTCACATTTCACAATCCACGTACGTGAGGATTTGCTGTAATTTCTAGAAAGGCCGGTGCAATTCAGTATTTCACTTCATCTCAAGAAGCTCAAACAGCCAGGATGAGAGAGGCTGTTCATTTCGGCTCAGCCCTTCTCTCAGCATCCCGCTGCTTAGCCCCCAGAGAAGGGTTTCCTGTAAGAAGAATGCAATAGTTGTGATACCCGGGACACCTCATGCATCTGTTCACCTGTGTACCCATCGGGGCTTATTCTCACACATCACTTCTTCATTTTTTTCATATTGGGTAATATAAAAAAAGCAGCACTTTTTTTTTTTTTTGTAAACTTGGACAGGCAAAACCTGACTTTGGAGCTTTATCCCTCAAAAAATGATTTTAAATGTCACCTTAGAAACAAGCCACTACCTGCTCTCCTCACTTGGGACACCTCCGTTGTTTTAACTGTGGCTGGAGTGATGAAGCCTATGCACCTGCAGTTGCAATTACAAATACCACAGATGTACCTCTGAAAAGTCTTACTTGGATTGTAGCAGGTGTCACCCAAGGCACCTTCACCCGTGGGCAAAGCCAATGGCTCAGCGTGGGTTGGCTTGGATGAGAGCGACAGGACACACTTATCTGAGTCTGTTACTTCTCCTTAGTTCTCCAGAAAATTCAGAGTCCGTGCAAATTGTAAATCTGCAATGGAAAATACACTTTCCAGACTGGCAGTTTCTTAACGCAGTCATTTTGCCTTTTTTTTTTTTTTTAAGATGCATGTGGAAGTGTTTTTGATAGAGGCCAGCAGGGATTCAAGGGTTAACAGTAGATAATTTATTTTCCTGTAACACAAAATATCTTACAGGGATCAATTGCATCCAGGTTTCCTGAATATTTTTACAATGCAATAATTGTAAATTAGTTGGCAAATATATCAAGGGGCTTCCAAATGAAATGACAAAAATGTATGAAATTGGCTAAGAACTGTAACCAGATTTTTTTTATTTTTTTTTCAAAGAGAAGCAGATGAAAATAAACGTTATTGCATCAATAAAATAGTAGTCTGGGGAAAGTCTTAAAAGTCTTAATTGTAGTTTCCTTTAGTCCTTTTAAGACTTTCCCTGAGCTACTGTATCTTGAGGCGTTAATGGTTTGTAAGCATTAAATAATTTTAAAAAAATGAGCTGTAGTTTCTAGTAGTGTCTTTCAGAACTTACTTTCATGCCTAGAGGTAGCACACAGCAGCACAACTTCTAAAAACAAACCCACAGGTTTCTGCAGCCCCTGAAGTGTCATTCTGGGCCCATTTGCCAACAAAATAAAGACAGAAAAGAAAGAAACGAAATGAAAAAAAAAACCTTATTTTTTCTTCTGTTAGTAGCCATGGGGAAGGTGAGTTTTACTGCTTTTTAAATTGCCCACTGAAAGCAGGGGGCTCCAGAAAACAGCAGTTCCCTTCCTCAAGGCTCGTGTCTCACACGGCGTACGATCGACCCCCTTTTGCTGCACAACAGCCTGGCCCAAGGTGGGCCTGTGCCGCTGCTCGCACGTGGGCAGACACGTGAGGCACATTGTAAGGGGCTTCCTCCTGAACCTACGTTTAAATCACTTCTCCCCTCGGAGCAGATCATTTTCTTTGATTGCCTGAGGAGCAGAAGAGGCTTGACACAGTTTTAAAATCACAACCTCCAAAGCCAGAGGTATTTTTAATTTCTCCTTGTAAAAGGGCTATGGTTTGAAACTTGAGTTTTCTCTTTATTTAGGAAGGTAATTTGAATGCTATTCTGTATTTTCACTTGGGAAGATGCCTCAGGGCCCGTTCCTTTTTCTTAGCGGAAGGTGTCCTTGCAGCCTGTTGAAATTGCGTTGCAGGTGCAGTAAAACAGGTGACATCATAAATATGGCAGTCCTAGGAAAGGCCTCCCTGTAACACAGAGCAGAAAATAACCTTTGGGGAAGATGGTCTGTCATTCATGCTCCTAAACAAGGCAGGAGGATGCACCAGGTACTATCTTGTGGCCCCCTGCAGTGCCTTGCACATCCATCCCTTCCAGGGCTAGAACGGTGGATTCAGTTCCCACTTGAATTTTTCCCAAGACCTGTACTTGTAGAGCAGGGAGAGGAAACTGAGACACATGCCACCAGCAACACGAATTCTTGGCTGTTTCTCTCAATAGGCACTAAGCCCAATTCTTGGTGTCGCCTGTGTAAACAATAGCAGTCATCCATTTGTTTGTTGGGTTGTTTTTTTCCCTACTTAATATGATTTTTAAAGCAATTTTTTTTTTCAATTTTTTTTTTTTTATTGTAATGCTGTAACCTTGGGATTATTTCTATAGCATACACACTATAGCATATACACGTTACCGTGTACATTAAAGCACATCAAATGAAAAGTTAGGTTAAGTCCACAGCATTAGCATGTGTAATACTTTTTCGGTGGGTAAAATGCTTGTTTCTTCCAGAGTTATTTCCACCCATCAATGAGTTGGGCTGGGCAACCCTCCAAAGTGGATCCCAGCCCATGGGGGATTGGGGTTTGCAGACCTTACTCTGGTTCTCATCAGCTCTTTCCACAAGGTCCTCTGCTGAGTTCCCCCCGTAAGTTTGTACCCAGTGCCCTTGCTGTTTAGTGTGGAGCAGGTTATTTCTTGACAGCTTTGGGGCTGAACTGCAGTAGCAGCCACAGAAGAGGGAAAGGCCACATTTATGCTGTAGCTGTGTTTTAAATTCCACTTTGGTCCTACTCTGAGTAACTCTTGGCCTTCATTTTTAAATACTATGTATTTTTTATTCAGATTTCCTTCTGTAAAAGGCCATCAAAAGGTGAAAGATTACTGTCCCACACTACGAGGAGGGATGCTGTTAGTCTGGCCAAGCAGCTATCAAAAATATGCAGGAAATACAACATAAATTCATTTTTCTCTAAATGCTTTCTACAGACAAGATCCCAGGCTATTATGTTAACTCCAGGGACTACAAAGACAATAACTTGAACTAGAAATCCCAGGACAGTAGCCAGGCTTCATGTGGTCTTCAGGAATGGGAACAGAAAACCCTACCAAAAATAATAACTTCCCTTTCACCACTGAAGACTGTGACCTGCACATGTCAGCTGGATTTCAGAGTTCTTTAAAGAAGCAAGAGAGGTGACCTCTTCTATCTACAAGGTCGATTAAATTGACAACCATTAAAAAGCCTCATCCAGATCCGTTTGCAAAATTAATTTGCGTATTTTCAAGAATATAAATTAGTCCAGCGGGACCTGGACTTGGAGAAAAGCACACAGGCTGTGGTGTCTGCTTCCTGCTCTTCGGGCCTCAGAAAGTTAAGACCACTGAGTACTGAAAAATACGAGAAGCTTCAGCTGACCTCCTGGCTGGAGTTTGAATCTTCTTCTCAAACAGGAGCTAAACAGGGTTTCTGGCCTCACAGTCAGGGTGTACTTTTATCCCATAATCTAAAGCTATAGAAACCCCTTCAGAGATTCCCCTTTGAACTTTGATTGCTGCCATTAAAATGTGCTTCGGGGAGTGCATCAGCAATCTGCTTTCGCAGCCTTCACGAGGCACCCTTCAATTAACGGGACCTTCTTCTGTATGCACCTTCAGTTTTTCTCATGGCAAAGCTTTTTCAAGTGGAAAATACAAGCGGGAAGAATGAAAAGAAGATATTTTCTCTGAGCCTTTAAACATTCAGGCTTATTTTTCCCAAATATGAAGCGATATATCTTTGGGAAAACGCTGTAGAGTATGGTTTGCTTAGAATATTAATTTAAATTAAAAATGCACATATTTTTGATAAGTTTCCTGTTTCCACTTTCAAGCCTTGAAATACCCTTGGATAAACTTGCAGGGCACTTCTCTTCCCTAAGTCTCTTTTTGGGCCCTGGCGTGCGCTCTGTATTGATTCCTTTCCTTCAAAGAATAAACCCATCAATCTCTATTTCCTGACACTTCAAATTCAAGCCGGATGCTGAAGGAAGAAAAATAGTGATTGGCAGAGCTTGGAGAGGGATCCAGGAGGATCAGGGAGTGCCAGCTCATCCAGAAGAAGAACTAGTGTGAAACAATTCCTGGTCTAGGGAAACCAGCCCAAAACTCTCCCTTAACATCCATCACCGACAGAAACAAAAGCTGTCGTGCTTCGGAGCCTGTTCCAACTTAACGAAGGGACAAGCAACCAAAAGGGAAAGAGAGAGGAACCCCCAACTGTGACAGCACATATGAACAACATCTCTTCACGAGGGAAAAAAAAGCACTGAATTAAAATTTATGGCTTCCCAGTAGCATTACATACCCTGGGAACAGTGAGTCTTTCGTTCTTTCCCAAAATGACAAGTGTTAAGATCATAAAATCAAAGTCAACTGGAGTAGTAAATTGATTCTAGACTATCTAGTTCTTCCAGGCTGTGTCACTGCGAGTGGAGTCCGTGGTTGGTTGCCTAGGGTAGCAAAATATTAGGAATAACAGAGCATTTAGTGACTGCTCCTTAGGAGCGAGCCTGCGAGCGGGGAGGTGTGTTCATGTGTTACTGTGCTTAGCGCAGCAGAAACCCTACAACTGAGTCAGACCTGAGCGATGCCTCTCTAGCCAACTTTCCAACAGCAATGAACTAACAGCATTTCCAAAGGTTAACGTTGCTGTAACTGTGCCAAATGGTAGGGTCATGCCCTGTTTTGCTGCTAATACAATTTACTTCTCTAATTTTTTTTTTTTCTCACGACCTTTTCCCCACTATTTGCCACTATCCATTTTGGCCCTTTCCAGTACTGCCGCAGACCTCTAACGCACGGCTGGCATTCCCAGCTTCACTTCTGTGCTCTGCTCTGTCTGTGCGAGGAAGTGCACAACTGCAGTAGCTGGAATCAGTCTGCCTGAGCCTTAGCTGCTCCTCGTGCAATCAACAGGGCAGCCTCTTAGCTTCGGATGCCTGCAAGGTTACTCAGGTATCCAGTGTGTTCTGGCTTTAAATTCGGTTTTCATGGAATATTAACTTCTCAACAGTAAGCACATCAGCACGTGGAGACATCACCCTGGTGTTTACACTTACAATTTGGTGGCACATCAGCCCCTCTTTTTGCTGTTTCCAGGTATTCATCCTAGAAGAACGTGTTCCTAGAAGGCTTGGCTCTTGATTAGGAGACCGCCAACACTTCCACCAGATGTGCAATTGCCAGATACAGGAGTTCCTGCCCTTTGCTCCGGCACTACCTGGTTATGGCCAGAGCCAGGATACACAGCTGGATGCGCTGCTGGCGGTACCCGTTGTTGCAGAAGGGTGCTGGTGTCCTGGGGTTGGCTGGGATAGGGTTAACTTCCACAAGAAGCTGGAAGGACCCACAGCCAGGATAGATAACCAAAGGGCCAGTAGGGTATTTGATGCCATGCTGGTGTCATGCCCACTATCCAGGGGCAGGATGAGCTGGGTAGGGTGCGGGGGTCTCCGCAGGCTGTCCCTGCAGCTGTACTTTGTATCACTGGCTTTAGCTGTTGTTTGTTGTTTCTTCTCCCCTCGTGTTGTCCTATTAAACACCCCTTAGCTGAGCCCTCAGTTCTGGGGGGGCTGTGTGTGTGATTGAGGGGCTGCAGGGTGCTCTGCTCCCAGTCAGGGCTAAACCACAAGTGGGTGGAGGATATCAACCTGTGGTTCTCAGCCTCACAAACTCTTCCCACTGACTATGAAACTTTTTCTTAATGATTTTTTTCACAAGTACAGTGCTTTAATCTTTTCCTCTTGGATGAGGCATGGTGTTCCTGATACTGATGCTGATGTGACACCTCAGGGGCCCTGCTGGGTAACCTGGAACCAGGAGGGAGTAGTTTCCTAAAGTTAGGGTCTGAGAGTGAAGTTACAACCAAAGCCTTTTTGCTGTGTCCACCTTTGTTCTCACCCTAGCTTTCATATAAACCATAAATAACTTAGGTGAAGCTAACGTGAAGAGAAGCAGCAGGAGAAGGACATGTTGCCAAAAAAGGGTTATTTCAGTTATCCCAACAGTGGGGTGATCTGCAGGAGACGCTGGAGAGGCTGTGCAGTGCTCATCCACAGGTGCCAAAGGATGGAGGGACCGAAAGGGAAAAAACCAGAGGCTAAAAGTGCTGGGAGGGGGTGTGTGTGTTTGTGTGTGCAGTGGTGGTGGTGGTTAATGGGAAGCCTCATTTGAGGAGTGACTGTGAGAGAGCTGGCAAATGATGCGCCTCTGAGACCGGGAGAATGTGCCTCTCTGAGATGTGAAGCTGAACAGAAATAAGAAGGAGGTCCCTGCCCATCTTGTGCTGGAACCATCCCGGCTGACCCGCTGGCTGGCTCTGGTCCCAGCGGTGTGGTGCTCACAGCCTGTTCCACCGAGCCCTTGAGCATCTGCTCCTCAATGGGGCCAGCTACTTCTCAGCCTCTTTTCAAACTCAGACTTGGGACCCGTGTTGTAGCATGAAGATAAACATTTTGAAAGCTGTCTTCTTTCTCATGGTGCAGACACGAGGTGTTTTTAATTATCTCAGGAAAGCTTTCCTTGTCCAGGCCAATTTGTTCACTGTTGCTCTTGTGTTGTTGGTCTGTTTGTCTTTGGCCTATAAACCAGCAATTTGGGGTTTCTTGTATAACACTGTCAAGAAAGTGATCTTTGAAAAAAAATGAAATCACTTATAACAACCTTTTTTTTTTCCTTTGCAAATGACTTCACAGAAACCAAATGATCTCCACAGCTGACCACCCAAACCTGCTGGAAAATACTTGCTCCAAATGCACATGTTTAGGTTTAGTCATGTTCTAGTCCTAAATTTTTTCAAGTGATGATTTGAGCAGGAAAATGAAAGTTCTTGCTGTAGGGGGATGACACGGTAGAAAGAAGACTTCTCTTTCTTTCAGAATGATATATTTTTGAGCCATCAGTGCATGATAAGTGTAGAGACAAGAAAGTCCTGCTCTTTGCCAAAGTTATGTCCACTTTACACACACAGACACACACCTAGGCACATACTTTTATATAAAGAAAGGGATGGGGAGAGAGAACAGCAGTGGTTGTTACACCGAGTGGTTTTATTATTGGTTTTGCTGTGCAGGCTCTGAACTATGTGGGTGTTGATGGTTGAGTGTTCGAGACTTAATGAAAGCTGCCTTTGGAAATTGTGACATTCACAATGATGAACATGCTACTCGCTCAGAGGAATCCAGTTATCTTAAACAGACTGTAACAAAAATTTTATTTACCATTTTGGTTTTTTTAATTTGACATATTTCTGTATTATCCTTTTTCAGAGCTAATGCCAGTATTTTTCAGATGACTGTAATTTCATTGCTCTTCTACCGACTAAAGGAAAAGAGGTATCTTTCTTAAGTGCTCATGAAAAAGAACGGAAAAGCAAGACCATTTTAAGTACCAAAAGGAGACTCCTCAATATTCACATTTTATTGCTATTCAAAAGGAAATTTGATGGACAGGAGATGCTAGTCAGACTGTCCTTTTATGGCTCATTTCTGAGGCACCTCTCATTCACTGAGAAAACGTTTTCGGACTCTTACAGGGCTATACCTCAACCCCAAGAAACCCATTAGGCAGCCCGGCTCTTTTTAGGGGTCTGTACATTTACTGTCTGCATCTTCTGGAGCCCACTCACCTTTCTTCTCGGGGATGCTCTTAACAGTGGTGACTGCTGATGCAGCTATCCTTAAAGCCTATACTCTCTCTCTGTTCTTGCATGGTTTGATCATCACTGACGTCAGTCAGAGCAAAGGCAGCATTGAATGTATCGGCTCTGGTTTTAGCCTCTGGTTCCTGGGAATACCCAGGAGCTGTTGCATCTCAGGCTTTCCACACATGCTTGAAGAACAGCATGGGTTACTTTTGCATCGGGGTTGGTTTAAACATTTCCTTTGCTATGACAACAATGAAAAGTGCTATTTTCTGTTTCGCTGTGAATAACAATGGAGAGGTTCAACCACCCCCTGCAGTCTGAGCAATCCCTCACAAACTCGTCAGCTTCAGGGAACGCTCCAGTTCTGCTCTCAGATGTTATTGTAGCTGTGGGAGAGTATTTCTCAACCTGTGCTCTCTGGTCTGAAAGACTGCAGAGAATAGGTGGTGAGATCACTCTAAACCAAAGCAGCTCTCCCCACTATCTCCCCCATCCTAAAGCTGCCCCGACTCTCCACACACATGTTCTCACAGCTTTCAAAAGGCAGGGCAATTTTTAGTTTATTGTTCATAAGACCACTGCATTAAGACTGCTCAAGCAGCCTGCAGCTTACTTCTCCAAAAGTCTGGGGATCTTTGGATTAAAAGCATGGAGAAACACTGCTTTGGAGAAGTGTGTCCACTATTTTATTTATTTGAGAAGCAACAAAATAGCTGCCTCACGCATTGTCTGTGCGCTTTAGGATCAATGACAGCTTGCTGCGTCAGACTTCCATCTTCTACCAGGTGCTTAATACTCATGAATCATGCAGACTAGATGCAGCAGTGCTAGTAATAAAACCCAGTAGGTTTATATTATTTTACTCCAATCCTTTTGTCTCCTGGACACCAGATCGGATGCTTCTGAAGCCCTTACTACCAGGGTTGCAGTAGGCTGGGTTGGCTTTCCCAGTATAAATACTCTTTCTGGAAAATAGAATCACAGGATGGTTTGGGTGGGAAGAGACCTTTAAAGGTCGTCTAGTCCAACCCTCCCCCAGTAAGCAGGGACATCTGCACCTAGAGCAGGTTGCTATATCCCAGCTACTGCATAGTCTCGGCTGAAATGCAGGTCTTTTCCCTTCCTCACAGCTCTGCTCTACAGAAAGGAGGTGCTTTCTGCTGTGCCGAGTTCCCGTTGCAGCTTTTTAGCTGCAGCAAGCCAAGAGCGATCGTAGCAGCTACACCATATCCAGCTTAAGACTAGTTAGACTCCTTGCTCCCACTGTTTCTCCTGTAAAGTTTGTTGGAGCCTTGTTCCAGAGCTTGCTGGAAACCTTGTAATTCAAACACATTAAACCTATTTACTCTCACTCTCATGCTACCTGTTATCTTAGTGAGTTATGTGTACTGCAGTCACACCCCTGGGTCCTACCCTGATGCCACCGAGTACCCCACAAACTGTGTACGGAGCTGACTCAAAAGGATTCAGGACGAGATGCTAAGCAGATGATGCCAAACACAAATGTGTGCAGAGGAGCAAAACTGGTGTCCTGACCACTGGCACCCCAAAGTCCTGCTGTGAAAGGCAAATGGAAGGAATGGGGAAGATCCAACAGGAGCGGTTTTTCCAGAGGTGAGGAGGTCAGGTATCATGGCTACTTACAACCTACTTCGCCTAAATGTGATTCTTTGAAAAAAGAACCCAAACGTTGGTGCACCTCCAAGCACACAGGAATTCACGTTTGTCTCTGAGCTCTGCTGACAAACAGCCTGTCGTGAGCACAGGCTCCAGGGAAGGGTCTGAATGCCTCCCAGTACCCTGCCATGCCACTCCGCCTCCCCGCCCCCCCCCAGCCCTCGCGTCTGCTACCCCGCACGCGCTAGGCGCGCAGCCCGCGACGAGTGACCTCCCCC
>WUAM01000431.1:101915433-102012270 GCA_024336885.1 Actenoides hombroni | reverse complement strand
GCCAGGGAAGGGCCTGAAGGCCACCCAGTACCCGACTCCCCTCCCCCCCCCCCAGCTCACACCAGCGGTTTGGTTGTTGATTATTGAGCAGCTGAAGGAAAGCACAGGAACTCTGGTACCCACCGTGGCTTCTCTGCAATCTGTGAGCACCGGCACTTACTGAAATAGAGTTTGGTCTGTTCCTGTCTTTTTTTAGCACAAGTATATTCTTGTAGGTTGATGCTGAGCTCATCTTAACCAATGCTTTACTGCAGCGTACGCTGCACATTTTACCCTGGTTCATACAGCCCCATGTACAGCCTGGCTCTGCCACGGGCTTGGTGTGTTTACAGCCACCACGTAGCGTAACGAAACAAATTAACATAGGCTTGAGTTTTGGCCACTCAGACGGGACACATTTTTAAGCTATGATTTTTCTTTTGGCCACCAGTTAATGATGACACATTTAAAGCTGTGATTTTTTATTTTGCTTTAGATGACTTATTTATGCATAGCAAATAAGTATTTTTTTCCAGTTCTAATGATATTTGCTACATGTTGCACAACTTCAGACTGTAAGAACTAAAAAAAAAGAGGTTCACTCTGAGCACCGGGGGCACAGCACATCACACCTAACTGACACATGGTAGGGCTGGTACCAGTGAGATATGACCTATGACACGTGCCCAGTTAACCGGATATATCCAGAAACACTTTTCCCTCCAAAGAACACTGTTTCGAGAAGGCAAATGTCCTGGTCTCGGGCACAGCTGGCAGCACTGCGCCATTCTCTGCTGCAAGAGCCCATTTGGAGCTGATCATAAAACTCTGCCAAATTTCTACCATCGAAGCTGAAATTTTTTCATACGAGATGTTTGCCTCAGAATGCTGCCCATGGTTATTTATAACCACTTGATTTAACAGTATGGTTTAACTACAGAGAAAAAGGTAGTGAAAACTCTCTAGTTCTTAGCAATTTAATTTATTTCCTTTTTAATGTAGAAGGAAAGAAGCATCTTTTCCTGATGACCATATGAAGTGCCACCACAGAACTCTCCACACTGCAGCAGCTGGGGCATGGCCAAGAAGAATTAAGTCCTCATCCCCCAGTAGCCCAGTTCTTCCAGTTCCTGAAGGTGTAGCTAATGGTCTCCAGTGCAGACTGGGAAAGGATTTCAGCTTGGGCTTTGAAAGTTCATGTTAACGTTTTGACCAGTAAGAGGCGCTGCGGAGCAGTGCGTGCCACGGAAAGCCGTTTGTTGGGTAAAGCAGTGAGCCCTCTGGAGCCATGCCCACCTCCTTGGCCCAGGGCTGCAGAGCACCCTGCCAGGGTAGCTGGTGGACGGGGTTATGCGAGTGATGCCTGATCTGCTTCGAGCAGTCACGGTGAGATTAGTGGAGGGTTCCCTTCGTGGCCGGTGCCGGCAAGGCGCGGCTGCTCAGTGGGCACCGTGCCATGGCGTTGGCTTCGCTCTGTTCATCTGGCAGAGCTGTGGAGCCTCAGAGTGAGCAGTGGGGGAAATGCCACGTTGTCCTCACCACAGCCTTTGCAAAATTGGGGTTTGTCTCTGCTGCTAGTTTCTAGGTAGAATGTCTGGGAAGTGCCTCTGGAATTCATGTGAGTACAAGTGGGCTTCAGGAAAGGCTCAGCTCAGTTCAGCATCTGTAGCATCAGACCCTGGATCAGGGAAGGGGGGCTGACCTTCAGATCACTCCTTGGCAAAACTACCCCAAGGCTCCTCTCCCTCTTTGGCCTTCCCTTTCAAGGGTGCCCTTTTGGGTTCCCAAGTGAAAACTTTGCTGACTGCAGCTGGAGAGCGAGGGAGCGCAACAAACAGGAAAGTGAGAGTCTGTTTATCTCTGGCACAGCCTGAGTTGTTCTGGGCTGGGTGGAAAAGAAGACGAAAAGTCCACAGAGCACTTGAGCGAACAACAAATGGCAGAAGAACAAGTATAGCAAAAGGGAATGCCAAGGTTGTCATCCCCGTCAGCGGTTTGGATGGGTTTCCTCTGCGGGGAAGTGCTGGGGAGGCTGGAGGAGGGACCGCGTGCAGGAAGCAGGTGGTTTGCTTTACCAAGGGCCAAGCATAATGGCCAGGGAGCTGAGCCACGCACCGGGCCAAGCTACAGCAGATGGGCTGCAGTTCACTCCACTCAGGGATATTTTTCATGTTATGTGTGGAAAAGAGCAGTAACCCTTGTTTGTTATATGAGGTCTTGTAGGACTTTGTTTGAAAAAAAGCCATTTTCAAGATTAAAAAAAAATTTAAAAAGCCATTAAAAATGTGAGTCACTGTGATCACATTCAAAGTGCTCCAGCATGGCCTTTTATTTGCAAAGATTTAAAGCAGCATTTAATTTTTTTTAAAATTAAGAATTCCACCACAAGTTACCTCGGGCTAATTGAGCTGACATTACTGAATTATTTTTTTTCATTTGATATTACTAAGAAAAACCACCCCAAACACCTCAAAGCTGTGAATTCAAACTATTCACAGTGCCAGAGCAACAGCAATCCAGCTGTGCCTGCTCTGTGGTGTAACACGGGGCCTCGGACTGGAAACTCACTCCAGTCTCTCCAGCAAAAATGCCTTTCAAAACCTGCACCCCAGAAGGGCTGAGGGAGACTCGTCCCTTGTGCAGGGAGAGAGCAGCAGCAAGCCCAGGAGCTTGGGGTGCACCCGGAAGCAGGACCATGCGGGGAGACTTGGGAAGCTGCGGGGGGGGACGCTGCAGCCCGAGCAGAGGGCTGAGCAGCTGCAGGAGCCAGAGGGGCCAGGGCAGCCACCCGCACCCCGCTGCTGCCCCATCCAGTGCTGGCAGGGCCTGGGTCCTCTCCCAGGGGAGATACTGCTTTCCAGAGGCATCCCTGCCATGACTGGGGCTGTGAGCAGCCAGAGGCAGCCGGACCAGAAGCCTTTCTGTTGAGTACGACAACTACTAGCAACTTTTCTCTGGTGCACCATCACCATCCTCCAGGCGAGCCCAGCTGACCTGGGCTGGGTGTCCCCGCATCCAGGCACCCCTCCCAGGGACTATTTACCTACTGTGGATGCTGAAAAGCTGCTAGCAGAGGGGGTTTCTCAGGTTCTTACAATATTCGGTGAGAATCCTGCCTTTCTCACCAGTGTTATGAAAAACAGTAGGATGTTTTTGTAAGGTAGACCAACACCTGGTGTTTGGCTAAGTTCTGTTTATGGCACATTGGGAAAATATTTTGAAATGGGTGTTGTAGGACTTCAGCCAATCACCCCAGGAGATGGGTGATCACTGACCAATCGCCCTGTGGGGCTAGAGTATATAAAACGGGGTTGTAAATTACTAAAGGTGCTTCTTTTGGCCTTCTCTTGCTGAATTTGTGTGTTGCTGCATCTCTCCGCTCCAGGCATAAACAGCGACAACCTACAGCACTTTAAAGAGTCCCTGAGTGAGTCAGCCTCCCCTCAGATCTGCATTCAGCTCTCCAAAACCTCCCAGGTGCTGGGGACAGGGCAGCTCTGTGAGGCTGCTTGGTACCGCTGCCAGCCGCCACCGTGTCTGCACCAGCGCCTGGGCCAGAGGGGTTTGGGTCTTCTGCTGCGCCGGGCCTCGCAGGGACCTCTGGACCTACTCTTCGGACCATCACCGAACTCAGCAACGTGTCAGAAGTCAAACTGCTGAAAATATTTGCTGCTGCTGCTGCATCTCTGGGCACGCAGCCCATCTGCTGTTACGTTTTGGTGCCAAACCAGACCGCGTAAGCACCTCTGGGAGGGGTGGGGGGGCTGCAGCTGCGGGCACAGGCGAAGCTGGGCACCCCATCATGGGTCTGGTCCAGCTCTGTGCTACTTCTTCAGTGCTGCTAGGACCTGATTTTTAATTTGGCCAATTACAGACACTGGAAAAATGGACAAAGAGCAGAAAACAACCAGAGAAAACAATCTGAGGGCTGGCAGAAATCTCTGATGGTGAGAGACTTAAAAGGTCCGTCTGTTTGGCTTAGTGAAAAGTCCAAGTCATCATACTGTATTTTACTAGAGGGACTTACCAAGTGCTTTAAATCACTGGCAAAAGACAAATAGCTGCAAGCTAAATCCAGACACGTTAAAATAGACATAAGGCACAGTTCAAAAAGCAAGCGATGACTCATTGCTAGTACAGATTACTAATGGCACTGGTGGATCCTCTACTTTGACTCGTAGCAGAGGATGGGGTGCCTTCTTCTGTAGATGGGCCAGGGGGTTCACACAGAAGTGCTTGGAGGAGATTGCCTGGAGCTGACTGGAGCGGTGCAGGCGGCCAGGCCAGAGCTGAGCTGCCTTCTTGTACCATCAGCCTGCTGTTACTCACCCTGCTGCACAGCATCCTGCTGCACAGCTTCCTGCAGCACATCCACACGCCCAGCATCCAGACATTTGTCAGGACATGCCTGTTAGTTAGTTAACTGTTAAATGTTGTCTGGAAAAAAAATAAACACACGGGTAGCTGCGACGTTTAGTGATAGTAAATTATGTTCCTCAGCTCCCCTCCCTGTCTGTGTAAAACACGGAGCAGCTGTCCTTGGAAACCTGAAGAGAAGCTCCAGCGCTTGGCTGTTGTACTCTATTGCCACAAGACACTTTATCGGCAGCAACCTCCAGTGACAGGTAAGAGCTGCCTAACTAGCAGCCCCCGTGCCACGCAACCTTTCTCTCTTGCTGTTGGTGTTAGAGGGCATCAGCCAGCAGGAAGCTCTGGGCCTGGTACCCAAGCTGTTCAAACGCAAAAAAAACCATTTACATTTTGTTTCAAATGGAGAGCAAAGTCCTGATCTTTTGTTCATGCTGTTCTGGATTTATGCCCACCAGCTATCAAATAGAAGACAAACGACAGCGCTGTTCTTGCAACCCGTTTAATGATTCTGGCAAAAGACCTGGCAGCAGACTCCAAAGAATTCCTCTAGGCAAGGCAATGCCTATTCCAAGGGTGGAAAGCTCCAACTGGAGAGCTGGCAGGCGCATGTTTGTACTGGAGGCTTAAATCAATCATTTCTATTTTCCCCAACGTGATCTAGCAAAGTACAGAAATTGGCTCCTTTATCAATGGCCACAGGCCACTCTTCATGGTTAAGGTGGTAGTGCCATGGGCTACAGTCATGCAATGACTTCACGTAAGACAGTCAGTGCTAGAACCACCTGGTCAATCATTTCTTTCCAGTAGCTCTACTTTGAAAACTGTCAAATGTCTTCTCGCTGCTGTCAACAAGGAGTCCAGGAGACCGCTGTCTATTAGTGGTCCCCTGGAGTCATCCCTCTGCTTTCATGCAAAACTCTCCTGCCACCACGATGCATTTCTGATTCTGCTGCTGAACACAAATTAAATTAAACTGAATTTTCATCACAGTCTGTTTAAGGTAACTGAATTCCTCATCGTTATCTTGTGAACTGACACAAATTCCCCCGGCACTGATGCCCGAGTCCATTTGCAATCAAAATGCTACTGCAGATTTATACTATTACATGCCCTCTTTCCCTCAAAGACTTGGACAAACTTTATGGGCCTAACTGCAAAACTGGGATTTAGGTTAAATAGAAACATACTCAGCAGCCACCTAACCCTTTATTTAGGGTCTGTTCTGTTGTGCCTGGAAGTTCCTGAGTCCAGGAGGTTCTTGGAGTATGTGGAAGAGAACTTCCTGACCCAGCTGGTGAGGGAGTCAACTAGGGAAGTCTCCCTGCTAGACCTCTTCTTCATGACCAGAGAAGGACTTGTGGGTGATGTGAAGGTTGGAGGCTGCCTCGGGCACAGTGATCATGAAATGGTAGAGTTTTCAGTTCTTGGGGAAGTTAGGAGGAGGGTCATCGGAACTGCTACCTTGGACTTCTGGGGGGCAGACTCTGACCTGTTTAGGAGACTGGTTGACAGAGTCCATTGGGTCGGAGAGCCAACTCAACAAGGAGAAGAAAGCAGACGGGTTCTGCAGGGTGAGTGGGCTGAACTGGCTCACAGAGAGCCACAGGCCATGCAGGTCCTCACAGCTGGGAAAAAGAAGATGAGACTTGGCAGCACTCAACGGTGCCAGTGGCTTGTCAGGTACCTGAAGCCGCAGCTTCCAAGAGCAGAAGCTCAAGCTCCTAGAATGGCCAACCTCTCTCCTTCAGTTTTAGGTGACCAGTGCCCTTCCATGCAAAGCATGAGGCCAACAGGAGTAGTGAGGAGCAGGCAGGAAGCCTGCCAGGAGAATGCCAGGCCCCTACCATGGGCAGAAATACAAATCCACTCCAAAAATTCTCTTGTTTTTTTTTGTTTTGTTTTTTTGTTTTTTGCCAGCCGAGATCATTTGGTAAAAGCATCCTGATATTTTATGGCAAAAATGAAGCAGCCTCCCTCTACTCCAGAGCTCCCATTTCCAGGCCCATGGCCAGCTAATATTTCATCTCTCACCACAGCGTGACCAGCAGTGGAACAAGCGCTAAGCGAGTCCTGCTGGTTCTGGGCTGTCCAAAAGCCCAAGCTGGAGCCTGGGGGATACGTGAGCCGCTGCCTGCCCACCACGCCTTCCCATGCGCTGATCTTCGCAGATCCTGCAGACGCTCTCTTCAAGAAAGTTCAGTCTGCAGGTGCAAGTTTTGCAGCTTATATCTGGCCCACATTTTTGATGTCAGGAAAAACAGCGCAAGGAAATAACTCATTATTAAAGAGAAGGGCTCCAGAGACTTCTCCGTATTCCAGTGAAAAGGCTTTTCTTTTAGCAGGCATTCGTCTGGGGTTGTTGCAACCTAAATATTGCAAGCAGAAACTGAAAATGACATTGATTAGAAACTGGTTCTTGAAACAAATCATCTCCTTTTCTTGGCAGAGCAGTAATGAAATCTCATCACTGAATGTTTCCGATCTTGTAATACATTAATCAGTTGGAACATGCTCACAGCTCAAGAATCATGTCAAACTTTTAATTGCACATAATTCCTACAAGTGTTTTGCTCCACAAATTAATTTCAATTGCACCGAGTTTAAAGAAAGCATTTTAAACTTTATTATCTTTGTATAAATCCACAGGAAGAAAAAAAAAAAAAGTCCTTCAGGAAGAAATACAGTACTTTAAAGTAAACCCCAATTTTTTCCACAGATTTTTACATTTTATTTCTTGCTTTACAGAGAAAATCGTGTACCTAGTAACCCTTATTGCCTCCTTCAGCCCTCCTGAGTCATGGAAGCAGAATTTGGAAAGATGCCCAAGGCCATCTCTCCGAACAAGAAACAAACCCAAATCCTGTCACCCATTTGTTTCCCAGGTCACAGAATTAAAACCTGTAGGCTTCTTGTTTCCAGCACACACACCCGCTTGAGACTTACAAAGTGGCTTAAATTTGACTCGCGGAAGAAAGATAAAGGCATGTTCTGTCTCCCCGGAGAAAGCATATGAAAAGAATGTGCTTTTCTTTATTTATTTATTTTATTTTAAGCTTTAGAAAGATGAACTCCAGCTGTAAGAGGGGAAAGGAAGGCCACAGCCAGGCAGCTGGTACAAGTAAGGTGCGGACACGGTCTCGTCCCGTGCCAGCTGGAAAAGATCCATGTTGGAAAACAGCTTCACAAGCCCCACCACCCCCCTGGCTCCCAGGACATCGCTGCTGAGGACAAACTGCAACTCTGGGCACTTTGCAGGGTGTGAAATGAAACTGTCTTATGAATCTTCAGCTGTACCTATTTTAAAATTAAAAACCCCAATTATTTGTGGGGAAAAAAAACCCAACAAAAAAAAACCCGACTGAAAAAACATACACACAGCCTATGGCCCCTATCTGTTACTGCAGATGAATTCAAACCTAAACCAAGCACTGTCCCTTGTTCCTGCAGAGGAGGTGTCTGACCTGTACTGTGCTGGCTGAGCTGAACTGGTGCTGTCAGGCAGGGGGAACTGGACCCACGACAAATGCCCGGCCCAAGCTTTCTTGCCAGGAGGCTGGGGCTGAGGAACACCGAGACCTCCCAGACCTGAACACAAAGCCTCTATTGCCACAGTTCCCATCACTGCTGGCTCTTCAAATCAGTGTGAGACACTACCATTTAATGAAGGAAAATTTGTACTGTTGATGTGACTCTTTGTGATCCTGGCTTTTACAGCCTTTCCTGATGCTGGGTCATCCTTGGTTTAGGAAGAAGGCAGGCGTTGCCCTACTTTTCTTTTTTAGGGCTGTTTTCCCAAGGCACATCAAGAGAGGGAGCATGGCCGGTATGCTAAGGACCATGCAGGTCACCATCCCCTCTGGAGAACTTATCACTTCCTTCACTAAAACCTTGCTTTCCTGAAAACAGAGGCTAAACCTCAGGCCAGACTATACTAACAGATAGTATAGCCCAGCCCAATGCACAGGACTCTGCTGGGAGAATGTAAGCTGTGGAGTGGTTCCCTAGCTCTACCTTGGCTGGGCACCTCAAATGTGTGCCTGTGAGCACCTGCCTATGTTTATGGCAAATGTCCTCTGCCTTTCCCCTGCTCACACAAGTGTTTATTTCCTTGGAAGGGAAGAGAATCTGATGGGATAAGATAATCAGGATTTTCCTGATTACATTACACACAATATAAAATACTTGATGTGTGCATATGGTGTATACTGTATATATGCCCATGATTTTCACTGAACAGGAAGGGTCACATTTTTAAAGGTATTATATGTATAGCAGAATACTGTGAATTTACTTATGACAATGTTATATGAAACTTAGGAGAATGTTCCATTTTATTAATGGTTATTTAGTTTTTCTGAAGGTTTCCTTTATCTTCAGAACACATTTGGCACAACCATGGGATACGTCAAGCAGGAATAAATAATACTATGACTCATCAACATATAGGAGTTCAACATATACTTGAATATGTCCCCCAAAGAGGTGCTGCTGGTCCTCGTTCCAGTGGTGTTCCTCCTGCTAATTGGCATGTAAGGTGCTTTCTTCTTTCAGCTCTGACTTTTCACTGAGTTGTCTTCATTATTCAAAGTGCCATAGCATGTACTGTGAGAATCTGGTTGTACTTTGCCTGTCATTTTTTGTCCTAAGGAAATGGGGTGAGAGCAGGAAAAAACAACAACTCTGTGAAGAATTTTAATAAAACAAATCCCCCACCAATCCATCATTTAAACATTCTTTGCCCCAGTAATCATTGTTTTCGTTTGACTGGTTGTAACAATAGCTTGGAAAACGTCTGAAAAATTCCTTGAAAAATCTGTTGGGAACAGGAATAGAAATTAAGGGAACAGTCTGTTTATTAAATATGACTAGAGTGCATTTGTGACTCAACTCTCCTAGGTCACCCCATTATCTGACATCTCATTTTTAAACAGAGACAGAAAAAAGCCCTACTTACCGGGAATACGTCCACAGTCAATAAAAGGAGTTTGTAAATGCTCCTCTTGTTGATTTCTCGCAATTACAAATACACCCAGGAAAGACAGGAGACACCTGCAAAGCAGCAGTGGCACAGGGTCACTAGAAACAGCTCGCTGCAGCTGAAACCAGACTTTCTTTCCACCTATCTCTTTCAAGGACTTCCAAACCCAAGCTGCCCAGCTTATAAAGAACCTTTTCTTCCTCACAGCTCTATAAATTCACCTTGGGCTTCCTTGCAGCCTAGTTTTTGCCTCCTGAAGACTCCTTATCAGTTCCGAAATTGTACTTTCAGCAATATACACCTCATCAAATGCCTGTGAGTGCGAGACCACAACATTTGAATCCCCGAGCAAACCTTCACAGAGCACCTAAGCTGGCATTCCAGCATTTGCAGCTTCACTAACAGTCTATCTGCAGACAATCGACATCTTTGTTGTTTTTCTCATTTGAGCGAGTGTCTCAGGGGCAAGCTGCAAGCCAGGGCAATGAAAAACTGCTCTGCTTGGATCAATCTGCTATCCGCTCTGTGCTGGACGCAACCGCTAATTCCTGCCTGCCAAATACATGGTTCAATTTGCTGCTCTCCATTTGTTGTCACTTTCCCTGCAGTCAGACAAGACAGCAGCTCCACGCACCTACTCCGGTCCAGCTGCAGAGGGTGAAGAGGGCTGGAGCCCTCAGCCCCATTTCCTGGCAGCACCGTGGAAAGGCCCCTCTGGGAGGTGCTTTTAACCATCTCAAGCCCATTATCGAGTAACTGTCACCTGTCCCCAGGGCTGTGATGGTGCTGGTAGCCAGCAGAAGGTTTCTGCTCTCACAGCACCTCGGTGTCTCTTCAAACATTTATTGTTAACAGCTTCTTCGCGTGCTCTGGACTTTTCCGCAGGCGTGCTGCGTCTTTCTTGGCACGGGACGATGGGAAGAGGTTTGACAGAACTGCCTCGTAGGCAATTAACACATCTAATTGCCCACGCCTAGTGGCACCAAAGACCAGCTGGACAGGCAAGTGGAAGGTAATGTGGGAGAAGATTTCTCACAGTTGTAAAAGTACCCCCGATAACATGATCTGTGGAGAAAAGCAGTGATTCCTCCTTCCTGCTGGGGGAACACATGCTGCTGTTTTTTCATTCCATCAGGAGATTAGTAGTTCATAAGTGTCTCACATTTTTACATACTTGGATTCAAAACCAGGCCTCTGAATTCCCAAAGCACAGACATCAATCTTTCCTTTAATGTTCTGGGCTGGGGTTTTTTTGGGTTGGTTTTTTTTTTTTAATCTTACTATAATGGCTATTCCATAATACTTTAATAACAAGATGGGTTTCTTCTTACTGAGAAAAGAAGGGATCCCGCAAGGCAATACTGCTGCAGTACAAACATGAGTGCAGATTTTAGGCTGATCCACTTACCCGAACAGAAACATGAACACGCTCAGCAAAGCTGCACTGTGGAATTCCCGATAAAATATGACCCCTGGAATGTGACAGAAACAAGAATTGCAGATCTTGACCAGCTTCCAAGTGATATGAATTACAGCTGGGAGGGTCAGGAGCAGTGTCACGCTCAAACGGAGCAAAAAAACCCAACCCAAATTAATGCACATTGTGACGAGTTCACTTTATGTGCCCATCTTCCATTATTTAGGCCTTCTCAAGATACCGCACGGGACTGGAGGAGATTGAATCTACCAGCTTGGAGCATGTCTGTGTTAGTAACTGCACAGTCGCAGGTATTTTTTGCCTTGTCAGCAACCATTTTTATTCAGGTCAAATTCAAGGTCTCCCTCACAGGCAGAGTCACACCAATCCAGCCCACAGGTCCTGCATGGATTAGATAAGCCGCTCAGACAGGCCACGTGGACAGCTTAACTCCAACTGGGAACGCGTTTTCAATAACTAGCTGTGTCCCTGATGTTTACACCAGGTAAAGGGCTCCAGTAGGCAAGTTTGCCAAATCTTCCCGTCTAAAGGGATTGCTAGCTGTTTCTGATCACCCCTCTTCCAGGAATTAGCACCTCTGCAGTGGAGGTGACAAAACCAGATGTGTATCTGGATCTCAGATGTTCACAGCCAGGTAGATTAGCTTTAAACCACTGATGAACATAGTTTTGCTTAGAAATGCCAGGGTGTGAACCAGCACGGCAGAAGTGTGCCCGTAGCTTCAGAGGCTGTAGCTGTGGCTGGGGGGGTCACGAGGTGAGGTACCTGCTACGAGCACCCTGGCGAGATTCAGCAGAGGTTGCTCTTCCAAGCCCTACACCGCTTTCACTAACCTGGTGCAAATGCACACGTATCCAGTCTCAAAGCTATTAAGCCATTCCCGAATAGGTACTCGATCTTTTAAGGAGGCACGAGGCCAAACTCCCCATACGGCCACGAGAACGCACCCCCCTTTTGGCAGGGGTCTCGTCCCAGCCGCGGAGCACGGGGCTGTCCCAGCACAGGTGCCGAGGCAATCTGCGCGCAAAGCAAACTCCCTCGCTCGTTAATGGCAGCTCCGCATGAGAAACTCCTGCATAGCAGTGACAGGAAAGCCCCCAGTGTGCGTTAAAATGAGTCATAAATGTTCTAACAACGGGATCATTTTGGCTCGTTGCTGATACAGCACCTCGGTCGGCCTCCCCGCTCACGTTCTTCAGCTGCGCGCCCTTCCCAAGGCTCGCAGTCCCTCTTTAACAGCGCCGAGTTCAAAGTTCTCACCCAGAATAAAATGTTAAATGCTTAAAAAGTCTTTGGAGTCATTTTATTTCCTTCACTTAACCTAGAGTTCCACCTTCTGAAATAAAATATACACTAACCGCTATGAAACACAGCTGGTTGTCATTTGAGTAGTTTGCCAGGCTGTTAAAATTACTCTACCAGTTCAGACGTGGAGAGGCTGGTGTGCACATGGAAAATGCATTTACTGGATGTCGAGATGAGGATAGGATAAGTGCAGGTACTTCTAGGAAGCCAGCAAGGCACAGTAAACCATACATATCGATTCTGAAAACGCTAGAATTTGATTGGTTTTATTTTGCTCCAAAAGACGTGAACTAACTCATTTTTGAGAAGTTAAACACCTGTCACTCAGGAAAATCTTTTTGTGAAGACAAAGATGAGTGGTGTGAGTTTCTGGTCACAGGCAGTAATTCTCGAAAAGCTGATGTCTAGAAACTGGTTGTGCAGAGGCAGAAGGCCAGAAACAAACCTGAAATGATGGCACTGGTGGTGGAGAGCACAAAATTAACGGGCACGACGGCGGTCGCTTTGTACAGATGCATTGCTTGATTCAAGAACCTGGAAGACAAGCGTTAGTGCACCTTCTGCCCCTTGAAGTTAAGCCGCTTGAGATCAGTTTAACAATAAGCGCGACCGACCCGTTCTTACCACAACAGCAAGCAGCCTCGGACAGATGCATACGTGTGTTGAATTCACCTTCTGGCTTTGACTATGCAAAGTACAAACAAACAGGCGAAAGCGAGAAGGCCGGCATGGGTTCCTCTGTCTGTAGGCTGTCGCTGGACAGTTCTTTGCACCACTGCTAGCAAACTTTTGTTCACCAAAGCTCAGGGCGGAATGCTAGGGTAGCACTGCTTACAGCCCACAGTGGTCCCTGAAAGCAGTGCTGCCTGCGAGCAGCCAGGGACAAGTTGCTCTGATTTGAACAGGCTGTGTAAGGGTGTATGTCCAGCCTGGACGGGAGCATGCAAGTTCTCATAGGAGCTGTTTCACTTTGCTGAAGTCCACACTGCTGCTGCTACTCAATCCAACTTGGCTAAAACCTGTATTTGTATGTTTATCCATGCACACTCTGTCCTGACGGGAAAGTCCAGGAAGGCAGCTCCAAGCCTGTGCTCCTCGTGTTGGGAATTCTCTGCTGTACCCCTCAGATAGGCAACAGAAACCCTCACCAGAACCGTGAGCAAGAGCGTGAGGGACCACGGAAGCAGAGAGACCTGCGGGACTGAGACACTGGCTGTGGAGCAGCCCGCACAGCCTTGACCGGCAGATGAACAAGGCAAAGCAATTAACCCACTTGTACAGAGACCGCAGCTATCAACAATTACCCATAGGGTGATGAATCATGAGCGTGACCTCTGGGATACACCAGCAGATACTCTGTTATGTAAATGATGCATTTTAGACAGAAAGAGAAAAATCAGGAGGCTGCAGAGTGTATTCAAAACCTATAAAAAGAACCACACTTAAATGTTTCACTGCTACAATATATGTGCTCAGTAAAAACCCAAGCTTGGATCTGTTTTAGCCATTAAAGTAATTGCATGGTTATTTTAGCAACTGTTGAACAGTCTCCATGGTGCTTTAAAAATAAAGAAATCCTACATATCCACAGGATAGTCAGGATTTTGAAGTAATTGAAAACACTTCATTATTTTCTCCCATTTGCAACAAACTTGGTCACAGGCACCAAGACAGTGATACCAAGGCCCAGCATTGAATCCAGGAGGATATTCCAGCACAGGCTGTGCTCAGCTGACACAAGACAGTCAAATAAAATGAGAGGAAACAAGCAGAATGAAAAATTTAGACTGACAGCACTGTCTCCATTAGAAAATGTGTCCAAGAGGGAAGAGAGAAAGAGACACTGAGCCCAGGGAATGAAACGGGCATGTTTCACTGCTGGTTTAATTTTGACCCAGCAAAAGCAACTGGCAAGAAGGAGACATTAAATCAGCAGCTTCCTATTTACGGAGGTTTTATTTCCTATTTCAAAGGCCCTGAGCCGTTTTCCCAGGGAAGACAAGCTGGATGTAAATGACTCTATAATCTGTTACAGGGGAGCTCCTGAGTCAGCCATGGAGAGTCACTGCATAATAACGCAGGGGCTTCTCGGTTCCACATGGGAATGGTATGTTCTGCCATGAGGAAGCTGGGCTGGCTCTCTGACTGGAAAATAATCATGCAAGCAAACGCTCAGACTCACACTGGAGCAGTCTAGATGAGATTACTGAATGATGCTATCAGCACCTGAAGCAGAGTGACCGGCATAAAGGGAATAGACTCCCAGTTCAGCTGCAAGCCATATTTTACCATGCTGCCACCCCCAGCAATCTGCAAAGGCAGCATAAAACAATCACTTAACAGCCCAGAGGCCACCAGGGAAAGCTTGCCTGTCACCTGTGCACCAGACGTTAACTAGCTCCTCTAAAGGTACAGACATACAAGGTGGCAAAGCACAACACGCAGATTAACAGAGGCAGGGAGAAAGTTGCAATAAACTCTCTTCTTTGGTCTGACTAGTGATGTAAGCTGGGGAAAAGAGAGGCATAACGAGGGGAAATGTGGCCATTTGATTATTCAGCAGTGAAGGTTTCTAAAAGTAAGACACATCCCCCCCCCCCAAAAAAAAAAAAATTAAAAATAAAGGTTACATAAATATAGATTTCATTTAATGAGTTCAAGATCTGTGCCAAAAGTAAAAGTAGATTTGGGAAGATCTGTAAGGTCATCCTAACAGGAGGTATCATCTATAATAATTTTATACTGAGAAATAAAGCCCAAGGAAACAATACCATCAACTGCAGGCGATCCATGTGTGTCAATGCTCTGCCAGGAATTTGTAGCCTTTAAGTGCAACTTTTATCTGGAGTTAATATCAGTACTGAAAAAAAACGACTGACAAAATGTGTATGGAGGTTAGGAGATAAGGAGAATCCCACTTACTTGACTTGGAAAGCACAAGAAGTCACCATTAAAATGATCATGATATAGAAAACAGGATAAGTTAGCTGCATTCTCCCCTTTGCAGAGAGTGTCATCATGCTGGCCACAGCCTTTACACAAATGACAGTCGGCGATGCTGAAAGGGAAAGCGAGAGGTTAGCAAAGGGTAGGGTTCACAGCAGTGACCTCGAAGCGTCAGTGAGGGAGGACAAGGTGCCAAGTCAGAGCCACGGGTCTGGTCATCTGAAAATACACTGGGGTAGGATTTGGGCACCTAAAATCAAGTGTGTGGTTTTATACATGCTCACTAAGCTGCTGCCTAAACTCGCAGTGGCCTTAGCTCCAGATGTGGTTTGTGGTTTGCTTTTAAGCTCTTGTAGCACTGAGGTCTGCAACTCTGCATCTACCCAGACTTCCCCAATTTCAACAGACTAGCTGAGGTTAGAGTCAGATAAAACCTTGATAGTTAGGACTTGTGTGTGTTTGTGAGAAAGAGAGACAGAGACCATTGCCCGCTACTGGGCACGCACCCTAAACACTGGACTACCAGTTAGAGGTGGTACAAAAGCCTCCCCATCTTCCAGACTTCATTTAGCTCCAGCTGCTACTTTGGAGCCTGTGTTGCATTATTCAGGAGAGGGCTGAGAGGTCTCATCATCTGTTCAAAGCAGCTGGGACACCTCCTAATAGCAGCCTGCATGTGATACCTGGCAGCCTAAAATAACTCCTCACCCTCAGGATTTCTCTGTTGAGATGGGAGCTGGCCAGGGCTGGCCAGGGCTGACTTCTGGGATCACGTGCTGAAGCATCTAACTCTCCCCACGGGGCACGCACAGAGAGCAGACACCAAGGCAGGGTCTGTGTTTCGTTTCAGAGGCCAGGCTCTTGAGACCGTTGCCTGGATTTTGCCCACAGAACAGATGGCTCAGCAGTGCCTTCTCAATGCACTCGGTCACTGTCACTGCATCACCAGAGACAGGCTGCAGGCAACAGCTTTAACACGTCTCGTGGTCACCTCTTGTAGACAAGGGGCTGGAAGGGCAGCCAAGGGTTACTTTAGATTTCCCTTTGGAGCTCGCTCTTGATTTGTTCAAGCTAACCCAAGCAGGCTGCATTTGCTGCAAATAAAAAGTAACGCATTCAAAAGACACGAAAAATGCTGAGAGAGTCAGGGTGTGGATCATGGGGATCAGCGGCTCCCGCCTGGGATGCTGCTGCACCCCCTTCCAGAGCTGAGGAGTGATGGATTTCCGTGGCCTGATTCATCCTCCCGTAACTGCAACGTTCAGATTGGCAAGGAGAAGCTGCACTGTTCAGGCCAAGAGCTGAGAGAATTTGGGAAGATCCAAGAGGGGGGGGAGAACGAATTCAGGTCTGTGGTTGTAATTGCAAGCGTTTTCCTCACAGCAAATCCCAAAGTTCAGGGGGAGTTTAGGAGCTGCAGACATCTCGTGCTGCTCCCGCTCAGCACCATGAAATTCAGTGTTTGTGACAACCTTGCCACCAAGTATTGCACTTCTGCTCCGTAATGGAAACAGGTGGAGTGCTTTAACAAACACAGCAGTGCCACTGAGCAGAGGAGGTCAGGAGCTGGCCTGCAGTGATGCTGACGGTAGGATTAAAAGCTGGACATACTCTCGAGCCCCAGCATAAGCAGCCTACAGAAAAGCTGACATTTGCACTCTAATACGGGAGAGCTGTTATTTTAAAAGAACACTTACGGGTACAAATTCGTAGCTTGAATGGTCCAGCTAAGGGTGAAGATTGCTGAACAATCATTTCTTGTGAAGGGGCACTTACCCTCTCTTAGAATTTTACCAAACCAGAAAAGAAAGCATCAGAGGCTGGTTGGTTGGTTGGTTGCGTTGGGTGTTTTTTGAAAAGCGGAATGATGTTTTTAGTTAAGGTAGTTCTGCAATAAGTTTCAAAACCTAGGAAATGGTTTTCCTATCTCTGATAGAACGACTCCCCACAAGGCTGGCGTGACAAATGATGTCACTTTCCAGCTGTTGTGGCAGGAAACTCAGAAATCCCACTTTAATATGAAATATTTCCCCCCCAACTTATGATAACTCCCAGTGTATACATGAGGTAAGATAATCCTCACCAAATGAACTTTCAGAATTGTACTAAGAAAAACGTTAGCAGATTTTACAATCGCCTCTGTATTTTCTTCATAATGAAAGTAGCTCTGGTATCCAGTGAAACACAAAGGCTGTCCTCTCTTTGAAGTAACCTTTCTACGTTTAACTTGCATCTGTGCAGGTATGAAAAAAGGCAAAATACCCCTCCAGAAGCTGCCCCTGAGACCCCAGCCCTCCTCTGTCCCTCCTGCAGGAGGGGTGCCCCGAGGACAGGGCACGTGTCAGAGGGCAGCGAGCGAAGCTGCTGGGCTCTCTCGCAGCCCCCCCAGTCACTGCTCAGCAGAAAGGTCAGGGGCCAAGCAGAAGGCTCTGTGTGTAGCTTTGTGGGGACTGCCAGGCAGCGGGATAGCTGAAGGAACTGAAGCCAACCACAGCTCTGGGTTTCCTGCTCAAGGGAAATGTCGGTATTTCAAAACTTCCCATGAACCGGGCTTTGTTTGTTTGTGTCTTTTTTAATAGAGCAGAAATAATGACACATTTTTCCGCAAGCTGCATATGCTCACCAAAACCTCAGCAGCCACCAGCTCAAACTGTATTTTGAGTTGATCGCAGCCTGCCCACCAAACCACAGTCAGTGCCTACCGGGGCACGGGTTTGCAGCCCTGCTTCTGTTTAGCAGCTCCATGCTTCCCTTTGGCACTGGTGGCATCAGGGTTGGCAGGCTCCACGGCAAAATAAGACACCAGGCTACACAGTCCAACGGCCCAGGTCTCCTGGAGCCATGTGTTGACCTTGCTTGGGGCAGCCACCATGGTGGGTCTGCCCAGAACTGCAGCAGTCAAGTGTAAAAGCGCATCTGGGGATCTTCAGGTTTCCAGCTACGTGACAAGGAGATTGGACCTGCTCGTCACTCAGGAGTGCACAGTGCTACACACTACTTCTGGCAGGGTTGGAAGCTGCAGAGCAGCTCAGGTGAGCTCTGCCAAAGCTCCTGGGCCCCGTGCTAGGAGATGGGGGATGGTTGGACTCACACTTCAGTCCTCCAAACCAAGAGCCATCAGTTAGACCTAAGGCTCTTGGGGCTCTTCCACCTCTGCCTCACACAGAGAGCATGGAAATCCTTCAAAGCTTCTGCAGAGCTACAGATCCTAATGTTCCTAGCGCTGGGAAACTTAAATGGGAAGACTGTCCCAAAAAGCTGATCTGAAAGCCTGAGCTTTTCAGCTGTGTAAGAAACTGCTTAGGGATCTAAAGGCGTGCAGTTATAAATCTGTGAGGGTTTTTCACATTCAGTTAAACCCTAATTGTCTTAACTGTAGACTTCAGTGAAATTCTGTTTTATCAAAACACTCATGACCGATGCCATTAGAAATGTGTTTTATAGGTCTTTGCAGACTGATGCATGCACCCACTGAACTCACTGAAATTACAACCACCGACTTGACTGACAGAGCTCAAGCACCTTTCACTTCAACAAAATAAAAATAAAAAGAAAACTCCCATCAGTGTTCCATGGAGAAGTGACAAGACAAGGACACCAGAAAACATGGCATGGTGACAAGTTCTTGATCTATGTCTGCAAGTGGTGGAGCTTTAGAGGGAGCCTCCCAACAGTTTTCTAAACTAGTTCAAGTTCAACTGTATTGAGAGCTGCCTGATAAAACGTTCCCCTTGTTTCCCTGGGTATTGATAGTGGCAACGCCACTGCAAAGGCAAATTTCAGCTGCTCACTGAGTTCGTGCCGTGCTTCGAGAAAGGTGGTAAAGTATGAAATGTTGCATGTGCAAACAGGCATAGATAACCCAAAGGAAAATGTCCATACGGTCCCAGCATATCACTGCATTTGTTTACAGAGGGCTTACAAGGTCTTAAGCTGCTCTGTTTTCAAGAACTGATTTTCACAGCTAGCCTGCTCTCCAAAACAAAGCTTCCAACAGTTTGCTTCCCCAGGATCTAAAGCTAAGGTGTTATTTTAAAAGGCTTCAGAATAGCATTACACACAGCTTATTAATTTCAGGAAATCTGTGAAAAGAAACAGTCCCAGCAACAAGCAGAGAAACTGTTTCATAACCAGCTTTTGTTTTCAAAAAGAGACCACAGTAAGAATCATGAGAAATGTTCTGATGATTCTCCTCCAGCACACTACTTTGAAACTGCCCTGATCTAAACGAGCTGGGGAGACTGAGTGACAAGGAATTCTCAAGTAACAGACAGGAACATTAAAGTGAGTAATATGCTCTTACCCAGTAGTGCTACCATCATTAACAAAATCACGATGTGTTTCACAGCCTTTCTTTTGTAAAAGTAGAGGAGAATGCAGAATATTATAATTTCTAAGATCTGAAAATAAAAGGGAAGAAAGTTAGAGCTGGGAAGCTATGTAATAAATGCTTCATTTGAAGTCTTTGAGATGTCACATGCATTCTCTCTGCTTTAACAGTTCAAAGGAGAATTACTTTCTTAAACATCTTCTGCTAAACACTAACCTTATTGCCACCTGGCTGAGCTATCACCAATAGTAATTTCTTTCCTATTATAGCAAAAGTTAAACTTTAAGCATTTCTTATTTCCTTTTGCACTTCTAACTGTATTTTGTCATTGGTAGAATTGAGAAGACTTTTTTAATGTGACAGCAAAGATGCCTGTGTCTATTGGTAATATTTCTTACAGAAGTTCTGGTTATAAGTCCTATGGAGTAAAGCATTTACCTGGAGGAACAGCAGTTCTCTCCTTCTAGCTGTGGTATTCCTAGTGTGACTCTTTGTGACATGAAAGCTTATTTCTGCTACCCTCTTTGCCCTTCTTCCCAGTCCTAAAAAGAAAAAAAAAATCCCCCCCAACACTGTCTTTTTGTTCAAGATTTCTGCCATACATCATAAAGAGGAAAGCATTTATTTCACGTGGTTGTTCTCAAATCACAGATGCCTGTCAGGAGCTCACCTTGGAAAGCTCAGTGACACACTAGCAGACCACACTGCAGGACACCTGCAGCTGCTGAAGCAGCTTTACCTACACTGTGTATGGTCCAACCTTGCTCCTTCATTCACATCTGACATCTCAATGACAGACAGTTACATTCACTGACTTACTCTTAATGTGTCTCTTTGCAGTCTTGCCTTTTGCCATCTCAGAGTATGGGTATTCTCCCTTCTCCCCGTGTTGCCCAAAGACCTCTCTATGCCTAACAGAAAGCAGCAAGTGCAAGAGCCAAAAAGCTCCTGTGAAGCCCAGAAGACTGATGAAAACAGGGATGATGGACCTCTGCACTGAGAGGTGCTCAGAAGCCTCCTAGCCTTTGAGATAGCACGAAGGAAGAAAGAAAACTGCATTTGTGCATGTTGGAAAGTAACCAAATGGCAGAAATAAGACAGAAAATTAGATTGTCATGATTACTGAATCTGGTTATTGTTGGGTTTTTTGCCAACAAAACAAGTCATAGAAAAGCCTCGTGTCTATCTCCTTGGTTTTGTCACCAACATACTATTTTATGATTTATAATGCCACTCCACTTTTAAACCACCAGCCGCTACAAGGCAGCACTAGACTCAAAAATACCTTGGTGTTGTGCTGATGAAATGCTGAAGAAGAGACCGACCAGTTAGTAGCAGCAGTTACATAATGTCACATAGCCAAGTTCTCCATTTGGAGAGCGACTGCAGCAGGAAAGCAGTTGTCAGCTACATTCAGTTACTAAAAATCTCTACCACACTCACACCTCCCCCAGCTTAATAGTGTTCACAAATATGAGCAGAACATAATTATTCTTTAATTCATTTTTTTTTACTTTCATGCTGATCCCTTGCTCCCAAAGGTAACCAAGAGACAACTGCATTTCAGAACATTAAAAAACACTAATTTGGATTTTATACCACCTATCTTCAAAAAACATCAAACATTTATCACAAGATTATAAATGAAACAAAACAAAAAAGCACACGCCCCACACCCTCCCAAAAAAAAACAACAAAAAAAAGGCAAGATGCTGGGGCTTTGGTGTTATTTTTTGTAAAATGTATTGAATACAAGAAAGCATGTTGCTGTTGGTTCTAAGAAAGCATTCCTGGACTAATCCTTGTTTAATTATCTTTGTAGTCTCTTGTGAAGTGCTGGTCTCATCTCCCTCCAGGAACATCTCTCCCCACTCCAAGCTGAAAGATGGGCCAGCAGCTGGTGGGAAAGGCTTTTGCCTCGGTGTCACAGTAAGTGACTTGTCCAGCCTCCTCTTTAGTCAACGCTGTCATGCTGGGTATGTCTAAAGCACGAACCAAGGCAGAAGTCATGTTAAGATCTGCAGACATGTGAGCTCACCTTGGTCTCCCTCTGGAACAGGGACAGGGTTTCGAGTGAGCCTGGGAGAAGTAACCAGTAGGAGCTTTGCTCTTCGTGTCACTGGCAAACAACCCAGGGCCAGAGGGGAATATTGCTTTACCAGGCTGCAGCCACCACAGCCTCCAAATAGCTTCAGTTTCTGTTTTGACAGTGAATAATTCACAGAACAGAAGAAAGCTGTGCTAAATAAATATTCCCCATGTGGAAAGGTACCCAGGCTAAAAAAGTTCCAGATAAGTCCTCTGTATCCTCTTCCATGACACAACCATTCAGGACTGGCACACAGATGGCCGCTCTGCGACTGAACTTGGAGAGAAAGCTGATGTTTGCTTTTCAGGGCTTCTATTTAAGTTTACTCAGCTCTGCCAAGTCTCACATACTAAGCAAAAAATTCAAACAATTGGTCCTCACCTCACACTACCCAGCAGCCAAACTATTCTTCCACGATCCTCTGCCACTCAGTGACCCATCAACAGGTCATCACATCGAGTCAGGCTGCAAGAAGAACACAAGGCTCCTAACAGGTCCTGAGCCTGTGGTGGTCTCCTGAGGATGACACGGAGTAGTGCTCGCTGTCATGTCTGATATCTGCACTAGCTAAACACAAAGTCCGAGAGTGGGCAGTGCACAGATTATATCAGCTTCGCACAGTCTGTTTAGAGGAATGGAAGGAATTTGACTTGCTTACAATCATTTGTGCTACTATAAATAACCTCTACCGAAGTATCCTCAAGCCCACATCTCATCAGCAGTATTTTAAAATAATGATGTTTTCCATGTTTCTAATTATTACCAGAAGGCACCAGAACAAAATACTACATCGTCCGCCTCAACTCTTCCTGGAATATACAGCAACATAGGGACCAGTGAACCAGGACAGCCATCTAAACACTTTGAAGGAAAAGCAGAAATGCTTTGAATCTGATTTGACGGAGATTAAATATTAACAAGCCAATACTCACTACACTTCTGTTTAGGAAAACCTAAGAGCTTCATCTATAGCCCATGTCTTCTGTAGTGACCCAAAGTGCACATAAGCAAAAGAGAAAAAAAACCAAGGTAGGATAGTCGTTCTTTCTCTGACATGATTATGCTACCATGAAGTCTCAGAAGGTGACTCAAAGTTGTCTCATGTGGGAACCAGAGGCTATTTCTGCAGAACTCCTCTGATGCCAGTGGAGTGACACATGGGAATGATTTATCACCTACACAGAACAGTTTGTACCACTGGGGCTTTGTATTTCTCAGCAGACCACATTGGGGACTACTTTTAGAAAGGCGGTTGGACTGCATTCTACTGCTGCACAGTCTCCCTGCTATAAATTTCTACTGGAAACTCTGCAGTTCTGCGGCACTTTTTTGTATCTCAGCAGCCAACCCGTACCAGGCAGTTTACAAACAATTACGAAGAGCTAGTTCCCTGCCCAAAGAGAATGCTTACAGCAGAGTTTGCTTGAACTTCCAGCAGCATACCAGGATAATCAGGCTGGTATCTCAAGAGTCTCCTGTAGAACTTCTCACTTCTTCCTCTTTTTTGGGCAGAGAGAGCTCAAAACAGATCAATCCAGGGAGCAGAAGGAACGATAAATCTCAGTATCTTGTTAAGTCAACGGTATTTGCTGTATACTTGCTCCAACCTTCCCTGCAGCCCATTCTGTACATGTAAAATTGGATGCTGGTGGAGGCAGCCAAGAGAGGGAACAGAGTCCAGGGGTTACCCACCACCTCCTCATAGTGTTTCTTAAGGAGAATACAGCACAGCCTTCCTACACATTCAACTTCTTAACTTTTCCTGAAACAAACTCATAAAAGTCCTAAGATGGGGAAAAGCCCTTTTCCAGCTACCTCTCTGCTTTAAGAAAATGTAAACAGCAAACGGCACAGAAATTTCTGGTGTTGCTGGGTGTGGATGGGGAGTTCTCTCTATCCACCACCTCTACACAAATAGGTGTCAGCAATTTAAAATAAGTGCCAAAAATGCTGGTCTGATTTAGTGGCTATAGGTGGAACTGCAGGGCAGAGAGGGTCCTCCAGAACCATTGTTCTGAACCCCCTCCTAAAGAAGTCCCTCTCCCCCTGCTGATTCCAAGGATTTGCTGGAGCTCTTGCTGAGGCTGAAGCTGCCCTTACTGAGCACCCCCAAAACTCATGAGCATTGCTGTCAAAAGCCTCTCTGTTGCCTGGCTGAAAGCGCATATTGTGTTTTATGTGGCATGATCATCAGTTTCTTCCATCGAGCTGTATCACCATCTTTAAGGAGCTTTTAAAATACACCGAAAAAACGAGCAAGAGGATCAACATTTTTTGTGGTAGCGTGTACTTTCTGCTTAATTACTAGGCTCATGGGTACTTAGATGTATATAAAGTGTGCAGGTTGGCTAAAAGATTATGGTTGTTAACTTGTCTACTCAGTGGCTTTCTAACTGAGCTTCCTACTGAGAAAAGACTGGACACTAATAATGTAAACCAAGTGAGTCACTTTACTGGGGCAAAAAAAAAAGCAACTGCTTCTGAAGCTCCTATATTGCATCTTTTACATTCAGCTGGAGGAACAAATTTTCAGCATTCCAGAGGAAAAGAGAGAGAGAACTTCCTCCTACTCACTCTGGTCCTCTTTTTCATGCTAATTAAATACATCAAAGACGACGTGTGGTATTTGAAGCTTGCATACAGATACTTTAATCAAAATGGTATTTTTGTGTTTGAATTCAGACTCAGGTTGGGATTAACCTGAGTGGCAGTGAAGCAGGCTGCCTCTCCACATCTTAACTCCATACAAAGCTCCTTTTGGCCAGGTTTAGCAACATGGGGATAAAAACAGTGATGTGAAAGAAAGAAGCAGGACTGAAATCACACATAGCCTGATTTTTAAAAGCACAAGTCCACTACATTTCAGAAAAGCACTGTAACTTAGATGTGCATGCAAACGGTGTGGCAGGAACACATATACAGGAAATACAAGCAATGCCAATATTTAGGTTTTCCCTCAAGCCCACCAAACCCCAAAATCTCTCCATCCTTGTTAATCCTGCACAACTGTGGCTTTCTCCTGGCACGTAGCTCAAAAGACATCTTTTGGTTCAGCATATTTTCATCTTGGGGACTGGGGTAATGACCTAGGGACTTGCTCTCTCGTATGAAAAAATCACATAATTTATCTTCAGGATCAGTGTTTTTTTCTGCCAGTAATTCATAATACTGTAAAAAACCCAATAATCCAAATTTTTCTGATTTAGGGAATAGTATGAACCAGATACTCACTAAATATATCAAAAAAGGCCATCCCACTAAGTACTTCTGCACTTGTCTTGCTGTGAGCTCTTGAGGTACACTTGGAGCAAATGTCACCAACAAGTATGTCCCTGTTACTGTCAGTGCTCCTCCTGTAAAGAAAAGGACACGCTATTTTGGTAATACAATATTTGGCAACACAATATTTGGTAATCATGGTTATCCTTGCTCTCCAGCTGACTTGGAAATAGTTTCTAGAAGAAAATTTAAGTCCACTTAATCTGATCTAGGCTTAAGTAATTGAGTTGCTTTGCATCTGCAGTCTTATCTAGTGTAATTTTTATTAAAGACTCAAAGGATTTTGGAAATACAAAAAATGCTGTCAGTAAAGCCTCATGAGTTAGGAATCCAGTTCAACAAAGCATTGTCAAATGTTCTCAATTCTAATACCAAGTGCACGACAAAGCAGCATTGATCCTTTGTATTTCTCACAGGCACAAAGCAGGTCACGTAACCTGATCCTAAACTGAAAGGACAAGTTGCTTACTGAGGCAAACATCTAGGTCATTGATCAGTGTAAATAAACATAACCCTCCCGCAGTCAGTGTGGCCACAGAGCTCTGCACCAGCTATGGACCTGCCCTGCAAATATTAGGCACAGCACATAAGTTCCAGTCCCGTGTTTACGTGAAGCTGTCACAAAGCCAACATTTGGGCTGTTCCCTGTTGTATTTGCAGGCCCACGAACTGTTTTATGAAAGGCTGATTTGCAAAAGACTGTTCATCCATTAGGTTGCCAGGGCCCCTTTTCAAGGTCAAACTCGCATTATTGTGCTTTTAATAAAAATCAGGAAGTTCTGCCTCGTGGACAGCCATCTGACAAACACAGATGTTCATCGAGGTATCAGCATAGGAGTGAGCCGATCCCGAGCTCATAAACTGTATTGGATTAAGGATGATATTAGCTAATCAATTTTATTTTATTTTTTTTCAAGTAATCTTTACCATTCTTGGTGAAACAATAAATCAGTGTGGAATACAAGGCTCGGGGATACAAAACAAAGCACATCCGGAGGGCTTTGCTGGCACTGCTATTGCACACAGTTCCTATGGAAAAGCAGAACTGTTCTATATTTATGTGCTTGCAAAAACATCACCATATTTCCCATCATACAGCTCACTCCTATGGAATGTAGCAACATTGTTAAATCCTTCTTGCAAAGTCAGACTCACAGAAATAAAATAAATCAGCGCTGAATGCTAGTTAAAGCAACACACAATGTATGAGGCCATAAGGGAAAAATGATCAGTCAAGGGAGGGGGGATTCTGAATGTAGCAGCTGAGCTGGCAAACTTGGCTCCCAAACCTAAATAAATATTATACAGTGTTCCTGAAACAATACTGAACAGATCTCCCCAAAACATTGGTGAGAACAGCTGGGATGTCCTCGTTACAGTCTGGACAAACAAGCCTGGATCTGAGGAATGCCACAGAAATACCGGGCGCACCGAACCAGCCCAGACGGTTCGGTGTAAGCCCCAAACCCTGACATACGCTGGTCTCTCACTGCTACTGTGTTCCAACGGCGCGGTTTTGATATGCAAAGTCTCTTGGACACAGACAAGAGGCTGACGTGCTTTTGCAGTGAAGACTATGTTTCCTGACAAAACACCTGACAACATGATCACTTGCTCTTTGAGGTGATGAAATTAACATCAAAAGGGAAGTTGCAGCTTTTAAATGAGCTTGAAATTTTGTGCAGTATCTGTGCAGTAAGAAAAAAAAAATAAAAATGAATGAATAACTCAAAAACGTCATTGTTTTGGTTAAAATTGCGTTGCACTCATAAAGATACCACTAAATACAACCTCAGAGGCAAAAACAGACTATGAAAATAAATTTGAGCAAAAAGGACGCATAAGGAACGAGTTATGGTTAAAAGAGCAGGGAATTTGCAAATGCAGTCTTTTCTACACGCACTGAAGAGTCTCTCTCTTTCTGTAACTTCTTCCCAATTTTGAAAGTACCTGCCTCGAAACACTTGCTGGGGAAAGTGGGAGTGTGAAGGTGGGGGGCTGCGTGAGAGCTACAGCTTGCTAAGCATATGGTGACACACACGTCCAGATCAGCAAACACTTACCCTTACTTACCCAATATATCAGCAGCCCTCATGGTCTTCTTTAGGAATAGGACAGAAATAAATGCACTACCTAGAACAAAAATGTAAAGGCATCTTTTATGTTTGCTAGAATATCAAGTGCTATGGCAAAAAGCTGCCCTGGGCCAAGTTTAATTGTATCTGATGGCCGTTGCCACACCACAGCATGATACAACCAGCCAGGAGGCCATGCCAGCAATCAGCCAACCCACAGGTTTGTCTAAGATTTTAAACACATCCGGCAGGCTCTTAGGTGTCTGAAGAGATGCACTACCCTTCCCACCTCTCACACAGGCACTGCCTACACTGCTCCGATTTGGTCACACGTGGAGGTGGCAGGAACACTGGGCACTGACCGGTGTTACCGTTTCACTCATTTTGCTACCACCTCGCCGTACGGACTTGCTCAAGGCAAACTGCCTCCCAAAGGGATGTAATTCTGCTTCTCTAGACTTCAGTGTATCAGAGGCTTACGAGTAAAGTAGCAGCAGTACAAGTGAAAGGAAGAGAGCCACTGCAAAAGCACAGTATTTAGTACGAACAAAGAGAGCAGTCATCATGTCTGCAAAAATAGCAGGTGAAGAACCAATGTATGTACCATAGAGGAGCCCTGCCCTCTGTCTTCTAGACTGACTTGTAGTGAAGGAGGAGAAAAATGGAACTGAGCCCTGGAAATGACCTCCTGTTCCTTGGGAAGCTCTTTCCCCTGTTCAGCTCTTGCATCTCCCTCGCCCTGCCCCTTTGGGATGGGCAGCAGTGGGTGGGTGAGCAGCAGTAGTGATCAGGAGTGATTACTCCTGGTAAGCAGAGCAGTGGAGACATGAGCTAGAGAGGGAAGAAGGGGTTTGGACTTAAGATGGATGAGACTGTTGGCCACCTGGGAGAGATGGCTCTATTCCAGCACACACCACGAGAGCATCTACCTCTAAGAAGCAGCAAAGGAGGCTGAATAACTCCTGTGTAAGAGAGGTGAGGAAAGGCCTTGGGGAGAGGTGCATCAGTAATGTTAGATTCATTTAGAGACCTCAAAGAAAGACTCTGTTCAGGGGGGACGGTGAAGGGGACACACTGAACCTAAATCACGGGCTGCTGTTGCAAGAGCTCAGTTCCTGCCTACAGTGTGAAATTCTTGGTTTATTCTTGAAATAACAGTTCAACTTTTTTGCAAGCATCTTTGCCTTATTTTCTCCGTTGATCGGACTGAAAATTTAATTTGTGGTTAGCTAGTAGATGTACTACTCCAGATGAACCTAGAGAGGTTCGTGGCAAGAGGGAATCAGAGAACTGGTGTTCGGCATCGTGCCTGTGTTATCCAGTCAGTAGAAAATCAGATCTAGCACAAGGCATAAATTTAAACTGTGATGGAGATGTGTGCAAACGAGTAAGTGCAATAAAAGAATCTTCAGCTGAAAATGCCATACTGAAAGTAAGCTGCCTGACACAGTTTTCTCTATCCAATGTTCCAGTGACAGCTTTGCTGGAGAAAAGACGCCGGTATCCAGGCAACACTGGAACGGCAAAGCTACCTAGGTTTAGAAAAGAGAGAGGACAAAAACCAGGAAAGCATCAGCATCAACCCAAGATAGTGCAGGAAGTAATTACCACTCTATTTCCCTGCTGCCGCAGCTCTCCCAAACCCCAGTTCAGCCCACCCACCTTGTCAGTCACTGTCACAGCAAAGACCCATTGCTTAAGGAACTGATGCTTCAGTGACTTTGTTTGTTTGTTTGTTTGGCTGAGTTGTCATTGTCTGGGCTCTCTGCTTTCAGCGGAGATCTAGTAAATGCCATCTAGGGTTCAATTCCTGTGTTGGCACCCAGCCTGGGGGGAGATGCTCCAAATTCCACCGCCTACTTCTCTGGAGAGGACAAATGGCAGCTTGGGGGGAATCACAGTCTCTGGGGCTGGCAGTGGGCACAGGGAGGCACTGGAATGCAGCCAGATAATGAAACTTGTCACTCAGCCTGTCACCCACTGTAATAATGCATTCAAATGCAGCAAGCTCCTTCTCCAGAGAGAGCTGGCAACGCGCGAGAGATCACGAGCTTAACAGAACGTATGTATAATTAATGTTCTTTATGATGTGTAATATGGAGACGAATCTAAAAATAGCAGATGCTTTAAGAACATATATTAGGCCATCTGGGATTGGAGGAAAAACCGAAGTAGGAGTGGAGGTGCAATACCAAGGTGAGGAGAGTGAGACCCAGGAGAGACTCTAAACACTGAAGACAACTGTCCCTGTGGATAAGCCATCAGCATTCAAGTGAAGAAAAGAAAATGGAGTACGTCTAGGTGGAGAAGCAGAGAACAGCTACGCAGACCTGATGAGATGCCAGAGGACATACACGACTGATTAGAAGCCTTGCAAACTCTGGCTATTTCCTTCAGGGATGAATTTAAAGTTAAGGTGGCACAGCCAAGAGAGTACCTTGTTATGTATTACACACTGATTAACACAATACCTTAATTTCATTTTTATTCTGTTATTTTTCTGGGTTTTAAGCTTCATAAACTTGACTTTTAAATAGTCTTTTATGATATTCAGTTTGTGGGGTTCTCATTAGTAACAGAGTTCTCAAAACCCCAGGTTCTTGGACCACAATACATTACTTACAGCGAGTGAGAGAAATCCATTTCTACAGGAATATCTGAGAATCTTTTCCCTAAAGCACCATCAGGGATATACTTTTTCAAAGCCTAAAGCAACTTCTTGCCCCAGAGCTATTTCGAAAGAGCATATGAAAATGCAAAAGGTTCTCAACATGTCAGTTTTGGTGAGTTAGGTGTAAAACAACTCTCTACAGAATGATGAAAACTGCAGCAGAAATGATCTCTGATACCACTGGCCTCTCCTCACACCCCAAGCCCCACCCCCAAGTTATTTTTGCAGGCAAAAGCAAGACAATAAGCTAAAAACCACAGCAGCCCAAAATTACCCGAGCTACATGTAAAACATGATTTTTAATTTTGAAGTATAACGAGCTTTTTAATGATCACATCAAACATGCATTACTCCTCCACTTCTAATTTAAAAATTTACCAATTTCTCCCCTTGAAGAAAACAACTGCTGTCTTCTCAAACTATTTAAAACCCTGAACAGATGTAGAGCTTGCATCATTGCAACCACACACAGAAATACTTCCACTGTGTAAGAAGAAAAATACACTTTCTGTAGCTTAATTCTAAGGACAAAAATGTAACATCTACTGGTGCCATGCCAATTCATGGTCTGCGGTGCTGGATTCTTGCTAAAATCAGCCACCAGAAGCACCCGGTTCAATAGAATGAGGCACAAACTCTTCATTACTTAATTGATACCGGGTTAAGTGCAAAATTCAGTTGGATGCAGTTAAATGTGGCAGCAGAACATAATCAATGTTGGCCCCATCTATTTTAAGACCCAGGATGCTTCCTGTCTCAGAGGTCTGGAGATATATGATGGGTACAGACCAAATCCACTCTTGGTAGAGACTCCAGTCTGCCTTATCCTTCTCCAAGTCCCTGGTTCCCAAGCAAACAAAACGTTCCATGAAGCCCAGGATCTTTGGAGAACCCCCCGAGATGACTGGGCACACTGCAAAGCACATTCCTCCTCAGTACCCCATAGGGGTTAGTCTTGGTCAGTTTGTCATTGCTCCAAACGATGAACACTTCTAAAATTAAAAGGCTACATGCTCTCTGGCTTTAATTTCAGAGGGCAGGAAAGTATCTAGTGGTAGGAAGTATTATTGGGAAGTTATTGTTGTAATTGGCTGTCTACATCATTTTTACTTTCCGTTCCTTAAGGGAATGTTTGCTAGACTAAATAAAATTTCAGATATCTCTATTGTTTGGGCTATGAAAGGGATACTGTCAGCTGATATATGGGAATGGAATATAAGATATTAAAGTGCTTTATGGGGTCTTCCAGAATAAGCATTTGGGGTCAGTTTAAAAAAAAATGCTTGAGAATTTTGATAAGATATAACAGTTAGGAAAATGATTTCTTGGTATTTATTATAAGTAAAGGGAAATGGAGAATGGAGGAAACAGATGCAATGTTTCTTCATATATTGCAAAGGTAAAGAAGAAGGAATATGCCCAGATAAAAATCAACCCTAAATGTGATCTCCTCTTTGTAACAGTTTAATAACCATTGGAATTTTTTCCTTTCCCACTGCTCTTCACTTCTTCCTAGCTTTCTATATTTGCATTTTATTCAGTTTGGGCAACAAATTAGATTGGTCAATGTGCTTTTACGTTCAGAGATATCTGGATACGTCTACAATTGTTAAGGATGTAACTACTGCCACCAAAAGCACACTAGGATATGTCATATTAATGTACATTACCAACTCAGGTAATATCTCATTCCTTTCTTTGAGAAATCTTTCCTACAGTGGTGAACTACCACAGCTTTCTATCTCGTTCTCCAAAATGCTGCAGTAGTTTAGCATCACAGGTTACAGCTTCCTTCCTCCACTGTCTCTTTGCTGCACTGAACCCACACAGGGTTGGCTGCTGCCTTCCACTACAGCCAGGCAGTCCACAGGGACGATCATTCATCTCCTCCAGCCTCCCACGCAACATCGCTCACTACAACGTCACTTCTCAGCACAAAATTGGTAGCTAGAGACAGACCATGAAATGTTATCACTTGTCAATAGCAAACAAACGAGCTCCAGCAGCGTGTGCAGGGCCAAGATACCGTTTCGGCTGCGCGTGTGAAGCGACTCGATGAAGGGACACGGCCGCACCCCGTGCAGCCTCTGTGCAGTATTGCCCCTGACCACTCTGCTTTGCATTAGGACAACGTGATAACAGATTTTTAAATGTACATTTCTTTATTAAAGTAACAGACATCCCATACCTGTCAATACTTTAATTACAACAAAAACACATGAAGTAAAGAGTAAGATCATATCGGATGAGTCCCAAGGACAGGATTTCTGCTAAAGTCTGGTTAATGGGCACATGAAGGACCAAATGAACAACTTTGATAACGTCCGTAAGTAAACTAAACACTTCAGGAAATTCCTAGTCCCTTTGTGTCACACGCTGCAGGAAGCCAAGCAAGTTTGCCCACAGCGACGTGAATCGGTGATGGGCAGGGGACAAGCAGCAGAAACCGCTCGGTGGGAAGGGAACAGAGGAAACATCTTGTAAGGACTCAGGACTAGACCACGGGTCTGTGTGGCCAGCAGGACGGCAGCTCCCCGCTTCGGGGGCCTGCGGAGCTGGCAACACTGGCACGGCACAGGGTGACAAACAGGTGGGAGATAGCAGAGCTCAGAGTGACACGAAAGACAAAGCTATGGAAAAAGAAAGATACTAGAAGTCTCTGAGTTCAGCAGAGGGTTTATGCTAAACTGTCAGATCATGTAACTGCACAAATAATTTATTTTCAAACCCCAGCATTAACATTGTCCCCCTGTGTTCCTGCGGCATTGCTCCTCTAGTCCCAAGCAAGCACCCCGTTAAGGTACGTGCCCGAACGAGAAATGGCAAACCATCTCACCTACGACAGAGACACAGCCCAGCGCAGCAACGAGGGCAAGGGGGGCGAATCCATAGGCTGCGAAATTGCCCAGCTCTCCGAGGCCCAGCAGGGTAATCCCGCACCACCACAGCTTGCTCCTGTAGCAGGGCTTCAGCTCTGCCTGGCAAGCCAGTCGGAGATGAGCGCATTTCTGCAAAATTAATTATTAGGAACAGTCACGAAAAGAAAGGCTTCCATTGTGTTCTTATGCCTGACAAAAGTGGAATAATTAAGGGGGCTGTCAGCTTCAAATTCCAGGTGCATCAAGGTTTTCTTTCCAAACACGACTTTCAGCTTGTTGTTCAGACACACTGCTTTGTGTGAAGTCGGCGCTGGTTCAGATGTGTGCTTTCCTAGCCCTGCTGCAAACAGGTGAAAAATCTGACCTCTGAATAAACCTGAAAAAAATGAAGTGAATACTAGGTAGTGCTTCCTAGCTATCACTGCACACCTCTGCCCTTCTCCCAGAGCAAAGCTCAGCGGTTGTGTTGTGAATCTGGAAACACTCAAAGGCAGGAGGTGGGTCAGAATCAGAACTGTGGCACTGAACTGGGAGAAGGGGACCAGACAACATGGTGTTCCTGCTCCCTGATGCATATCCTCACCAGAAAGACAATCTCAAAATTATGAAGGCAGTACATGATCATAATTCAGGATTTGGCTACAAACTCCTGCTTGACCTTAGAAGAAGATCTCAGGTAAAGCATTCCCTTCAGAAGGAACACCAGCTATACCGAGATCAACGAGTGTAATACATGCTCAAGTAATACTTCACCAACACTTCATGTTACGTGGAGAAGGTATCATTAACACATGCTATAATTGTGTTCTCTCTGGCTGCACAGCAAGAACCTGCATATAACAAGGCAATTTGACTTTGCCTGGGCTCTGTTTCAGAAGACCAGTGTGATCGTTCTCACCAGGAAGGTGCCATGACTGGGAAGGATGCAATGTTTACTGCACCAGTTCTGCAGAATATCACCTCCTTTCTCAGATTCCTCATCAGCCTCTCAGCACACGGGTCAAACAAATTGGAAAACAAATGATACTGTTATTGTAGTATAAACGGTGGTAAAATATTTTTTTTTCTCTATCGTTTAATATTTCATTTTGGAATTGTCCACGCAGAGCCCCCAGGAAGTTGTAAACTATTTTCCTCCCACTCCCATTCTACTCTGTAGGCTCTACTACAGAGTAGGAGCTGAACAGTCTGTGATACACCATAGTGTCAGTCGTTCCTCTTGTTGAGAGGATGCAGCACATTACTGCAGTTTAGTGCTGTGGAACATGTTCGGGGGATGAAATCCTAGGAAGAAGTTTAGTCCTCGAAGGGGTAAAGAAGCATACGGAAAACAAACTTCACTGAGCCACAGACCAGCAATTCATAGTAACACTCAGGATTTTGCATGTTCCTTTTTTATAAACAAAGAAACAAACAAAAAAATCCAATAAAGATCAAATTGAAACAACTATTAAATCATATTCCAATTAAGAATCCAAGTTTCTGCTGAAAGCCAAATAGAACAAGTTCTTAACTGAATCCTGAGCTCTGTATTCTCCCCAGATTCTTGTAGAAATAGCTCTTGAGAGCACAGTGGGATTGAAAAGAGGTGTGATGAAGACAGGAGGGTGAGCTCAGGGACTCTCCCATAGCCTTCTTTCCCCAGACGTCTGCTGCCTTCTCACAGTAATGTGTGTGGACAGTATTTAGGTGGAGGCTGTCTATGGTCCATCTGAAATACATTGCAAATGGTGGGCTGTTCTTTAGCTGACAACAACCTAGAGGGAAAAGAGGGAGGCTCACTGACTGCATGGTGGGAGAGAGAACAATAAATTTGGCCTGTCCATTTAATATGAGTGTGAAAATGAACGTTGAGATCCAGGGAAAGTCATTATTCATATTTCTAAGATATCATTACTAAATGGAGAAAACCCCATTTTAGAGAATAAATAAAAAAAATCAGTTGAAACTGTCTGTCACGTGGCAATGCAGAGCTATTGGGTTTTCCTAAACAACATCTAAAAAGCTGGAAGATAGTGCAAGCTCAGAACATGCTGCTAATGACTGCAAGCCCACGGAAGTCTGTCTGCATGCCTCAGTACATCCCCTGGCACAGCAGCCACTTTGGCACTCAGTGCCCTCAGCAGACAAAAGACAGGAAGTCTGTATGACCTCATTATTATGGGCTAGACCAAATTTCCACTTTACCAACAAGAGTTTTGCCATTGAAACAGAGCTCATCCTAGTACTGTCCTTGTCAGCAGGTTGGGACTCCAATTGAAGAAGCAGTAGTCACATCAACCTGCCTGCCGTCTCCACCCAAACAGATTTCTTTCCATGGGATTCTCCAACTGGAGATACATAAAATAGAAGGGAGTCACTGAAGAACCTCCTGGCACTAATAAAATGGGTTATTATGAATAGAAGAACTCATATTCCACAGCTTTCTGTTTCATCTTTACAGAAAAAGCAAGAAGTAGTTTTATATGAGACATATGCAGCTCATCAAATACAAGGCAGCAAAAATGCTTTTTCTGGACAGGTCACACAACAACGTCTTCTGTGTTTTGAAAATGTTTGTTAGAAGACCGAAAAATACCATGAAGTCTACAAGATACAGATTGTAATGGATTGTTTAACTTTCTGAGTATACAGTCTAGTTATTAATAGAGAGAAGGAGTTTTATAAATCCCATCCTACAACCCCTTTCCATAGTTGTAAGGTCAGCATGTACCATTACTCTGATGATCTAAACCAGTATTTGCTCAGATTACTTCATCCTGATTGTAGAAGCACTACTAAATCGGTCAAAGTTGGTTTGGAGCCAAATATTGCAAAAACCTTTATGTATTGATTACACTAATCACTTCAGTAAGCAGCACCTAAGACCTTGTGATCATTTCAGATGTGGTCATTCTAGATGTAGACACTCTAAGGCAGGTTCAGGTGATGTCCAAAGGGACAAGCATGTCACAGCTGGTATTTCCTTATGGCACATTGCAAGGAGGAGGAGTGATGAATATTTATTCTGGTCCCACATAAGAATCACAGAACAGGTTGAGAACTATCATACTACCAACAACTGCAGCAGAGCAGTTAACTACAGTTAACTACAGTTAAAGAGAAAGAATGTTTATTAAATGCAGCAAAGTTTGTATTTTGAATTTCACCATAAAACCAAACTGTAACATGTTACCTGCTAAATATAAACAACTCTGAATAAAAAGAAATCATTTCATACCTGTATATTCAAAGAGACACTAATCAGAAAATTTGAAGCAGCAGCAAGTAGAACTCCCAAGAGCTGAGTCTGCAGAAAACAAGGAAATACAAAAATACTTATTTAAGAAGCACAATGTAACAGTGGTTTTCTGATAGTTTTCAGTCACTGAGTTAACACTGCACTGAGTAAACAAATAAAAAATATCTCTACGCAGTTGACTAGGGCTTAAGTAGTGAACAGCTGGGAAGGGAAAGGGCATCCAAATGCAGGAGGTGGTTTTGCTGTCCTTCAGTAGAACACTTCCTTAAATCTCATGAAAGAAAAAAGTAAGTCTTAGTTGAACATATCCACTGTTTGAGAGGGCAGCCAGGGACATAAGTGTCCTGACGGTTTCTTTAATGTGTTATTTCATCAAATTCTTTTCTAACGAGCCTGTCCAATTTTCAGTAATATTCACAAACTTCCTACGAAGCTGAGAAATTCAAAACATTCAAGCAGGATTCATTATGTTGGAAAGCAGCCGTTTCAAGATGCCATTTTGGCAAGCTCAAATAACAGGTACATGGCAGAGCTACCTGTCTGCTTTTCCCAGCACGCTGTGGCACTGGTGTCCCTTCTGCCGTCGGGCACTACCCGTCACCGGGACACCAGCAGCCCTGCAGCCTGCGTCCACACCGGGGACCTGCTGCCAAACGGTACCTGCCCGGGGCCCTGCGGGAGCAGGGCAGAGGGACTTCCCTTTTCCTTTGCTCCTGTGCAAAGTTCGACCCCTTTGCAGGTGGATTATTGCACTCCTCTCATCGTTCTGCACACACGGCAGCTTCAATAAAACAGCAGCTAAAGCAAAACCATTTTCTTGCTCCCAAAAGCTTGTTCTTTTTGAATGACAACACACTCCCTTGTGACAGGGTGGAGAAATGGCCTCATCAGGCTCACAATCAAGGGTTTAAGGAAAAGGAGGCAGCAGGGAATAGAAAACAGAAACTGGCACTTCATTTATCCCATCATTTTATTGCTTTCACATCAGTAATTGTAATACATCCATACTGCCAGCAGCAGAGGACTCAGTCTCTCTGGGGCTCCTTTCATTGCAGCTGCTGATCCCTGTGGCCGCACCTCTGGAGAAATGCTTGCAGCTCCCTACTCCCAGCTTTCAGCTGAGGCTCACAGACACCCGTGCAGGACTACGGAGGCAACCAGCACCCCGGGGAGGAAACGCATCTCCAGCCAGCCAAAGGAGGGTCTCCATCCAGCTCCGGAGGTGGCACTTGCATGCAGCTAGCAGGCAGAGGATGAGGCTATGTGTTCCCTCTGTCACCTAGAAAAACGTGCAAAATCAGATCCACGTATGGGTACCAAGTACCTGCCTCCAGAGGCTGTGCACGGAATGCCCTTTTGGTGGCTTTACACACTGCATGAGCAGACTCCAACAGCAGGTTTGCCAATGCCCTGCATCACTGGGGTCCTCTCCAGAATAGCTGCTGCTTTCGTAGCCCTGGGGTTGCCTCATCAGGTACTAGTGAGTTGGTTCAGATATCCTGTTTTTGGGATTTCTAACATCTTGGCACAAGCACCTTGTGTCTGAACAGGAACCGTTTCCCAAAAGTCAATCCTCTTCTTAGAGGTTCCAGAAATTGCTAGGAACAGAAAACAGGTCAAAAACTTGGGTCTTCTCAGTCTTCTCATTTGTAGGGCAATCCCGAGACGTGCGTAAGCACTGTCGCAGTACTCCCCTGGACAATACTGAGATCAGCATTTCCCTCGGCTGAGGCTGGGACACTGGCCATGGCTGGGCAGGCAAGGCTGCGGGGAGCTGGAGACTGGTCCTGCTGTGGCATGGCTGGAGCAGAGGCTGAAATGAGGCCTTGGGCCATGGGCAGGGTGGGAGAGCCACAGGGGTGGGCAGGGACAGGCAGGACTGTGGGTGCCATCAGACAGACGCGTGCAAAGTTACCGACGTGACACCCCCTTCTGCCTGACTTCAGCAACCTCCTGTGCCTGCACACAGGGAAAAAGAATGCACGTGTATGATCAAGGCAAAGTCGTAGTGGCAATCTGGGCTCAAAACTTACCCTCCCTGCTTAGGTCATTTGATTGTAATGACTACATGTTTCACTTGAGCTTTGCTGTTGGCATATATACTGCACTGCCTGCTCCAGACTGACATGTGTTAATGAGCTCTGGTTAATATGGTGGTAGCACCGTACTTCCAAACCCAGGGCTGGACAGACCCCTAAAGATTAAAAGCAGAGCAACATGCCCTAAGGAGGTCAAATATCACATGGAAGCATTCAAGAAGATGAGATGAAAGTACAGTAACGCCACGCAGCTGTAGCATGGCAAAACTGTCTTGTACAGGTTAGTACTCACACACACCAATATTAAAGAAAAGAAGAGTGAACAAAAATGCAGTAAAGAGGAAAATAAGGTTGCAAGCGTCACAAACCAGAGTACATCTTGAATCATCAGGCCATTTCTAATGTGCAAGAGCCACTGATCCAAGCAGGAGAGAAAAAGTTAGGATACCATATCCCAGGCTAGTGAAACCATGCATGAATGAAAGATGCCCTGCAACAGAAGACAGATTACCTTATCAAACAAAAACGGTTGCTGCGTTGCCCTGAAGGCCACCACAACTCCTCTTTTCCCATCTTGGCATGTAAAAGGCTTCCTTGTTTGTGCTGTGTCTGCCATTCAACATCCTTCAGAGGCTAGAGAACTAGTGGAACAGCCTGGTTTATAAGTAATAAACATATACTCTCTGAACACAGCTTCCAGTTGTGATATCATCTGCAGCACTGCAGATGATGTAAGTCTCAAGACAAACCTCCATGAGGGAATTCAGTTGCAGACACAACTTCAGAGCCATGGTGCTACTTCAGTGAACTAAGGACTTCTACAGGGAAAAGCCTTAAATATTCAAAACTGTTGGCATAAAATGCAAGTCCCTTCGTCACCAAAACATCCATCTGAACATGCAGGCCACTTTGTTGGACCCCAGATTTCAAACTGTTGACACATTCTGCCAGTACATCCAAATGCTTGAGCCTTGTCACAGAAATACCCTGCCCTTATGTTTTCCAGAAAGTAAAAGCCACCACAGATATTTGATTTCCTCCACCTTAGCACGGTTTGGAATAACCCATGAAAGTCACTTGCCAGTTTTGCAGTCCTTTCTAGATGTCACCGAGCACACAGACCATAGACAGAGGCTGTGGACGTTTGCAGACATTTTCCACTGTGAGAAAGCTGGCTTAAAGTGTCCCTTCCTCTGACCTCCCTAATTTTAATAAATTTATTCCTTGCAGACTAAAATCTGCATTGGAGACTCAGCTACTCAGTGAGATGCAATTTATCCATATTGCATGTGTGTTTTCCTAATGCACATTACACTACAGTTGCCAGGCCTGTGAAATGAAAATGTGGAAAGATTAACTTAAGTTGCATTAACTAAAAGATATATGGCCATTATTTATGGAAATCTGTTATGCCTATAAATTGAACTGATGAGCAGAAAAAAAACCCCAAACACTTCAGTTGTATGTTGTTGGGTCACTCATCAAGGCCACTTAAACAGTTCTGCCTATATTTCTTTATTTCTGCATTTATTTGTAACCTAAAGGTATTCCAAATAAATTTAATGACATATTCAATTGAATCAGTATTCAAAAACCACACATCTTTTCCAGTAATTAGGATTTTTTCAGATCTCAGTGGATCTTATTAAAAAGAAATAAAAATAAAGGGGGGGGGAATGACTTCTACACTTCTGAGTTAACTCCGAGCAAGAGGAATTCAGAGTCCTTAACAAAAACCAGATTTTTCCAAGAGCCACCATGTGGAATTAGAAGAGTCTTATCATCTAGCTGTTATTATTCACAGAGCCCTGGCTGTACTCAGTGCTTCACAGATGTATAAAGAAAACAAGGTCCTTGTTTCAGTGGTTTTCACAGTGCAATTCACATACTCATACAGGGGTTCAGGCCCTTCTGAAGTACCGACGGACAGCTGATAGCAGAGAAAAAAGGCAATTACCAGTGTTGGCACATGTAAGGAAAATACATTTGATTTGTTCATTGTGACACAAAAGAAAAAGGACTCAATACACAAGAAGGGAAGAACTGAAACATTCGGCACCATTGTTGTCAGGAACAGGAGAGAGAAGCCTTGGTAACCACATCAGAATAAGCGTGAGTGAAGACAAGCCTGTTTGTTCTTTACACAGGTCACCAGGCTGGATTCCAGAGCACGGTAGATAAAGTGCCTATCTCATGAATACTACAGCATCTTTGCCTTTATTAGGTTTTACCTTTCATTACCTCACAAATGTAAAACAAATTTTTCTCCAGAAGAGAAGTAAACTGTAAAGGCTGGAAGGTGAGCCTGGTAAGTTATGAAAAGGTGTGGCACCTTGAAAGGATAAAGTAGCTGCAGAAGTGGGAGCTTTCTATTTCATCTCTATGCTTTAACAGTTTTCATGAGACTTCATTTATACTCATCAAGCTGATTAATTAGTGTCCATAATGTATAACAGAGCTGAATAGGAATTGAAATATACTATATACTAGCATGGGCAAGGGGCAGAAAGGATTTTACATGGATTCTGGAGGTGAATGGCCTGGGATACTTTGCTGCATAATCAAAGATCATTTCATGTTTTTAATACTGTCAGACTGCAAACAAAAAAACCCCAAACCAACCCCAAACTTTCCAATGGCTATATAACAGAGACTCTAAAACTTTCAGTCATACTTGATAGCATCTTAATAGAAAGATTTTCTCAAGGACCATCACATAACATCTCCATGGCAACTATAGAAATTCAGTACTAGGAAGAGCAAGAACAGGATTATAAACTTTTGCCAGTTTGTAGGTCCCTCAGGAGACACCAGGAAGCAAGCCAGCATGGCCTGACCAGCTTCCTCCACAAACTGGCCAGCTGGCTCAGGAGCTGCCTTTCTGGCTGTGCTTCACGTGGCTCTCTGGACCCTGAACTGAGAGCCAAGGGGGGGACACGAGGCTCATGGGGTCCTGGACCATACCAGTTCATGCCCTGTGAGACGGAGCTAGATGTGCCTGTGCTCAGAAAGACAGGCAAGGCCAATAGGGAGCTGTCTGAACAAGTGAGTCAGTCAGCAGTGCTGCTGGGCATGGCACCAGGCTGCAGGACCAGGCAGGGAGAGCATTGCTGAAAGGACTGCCCGTTCTTCATGCGCACACAAGTGTGCCTCCAAACCAAGCACAGCTCATTCCCTCTTGTTATTGCAGTACAAGTCTTGCTGGAACTATTTCTGATTCTATTTAAATCAAGTACACAAACCTCTGACAGAAATGTAGCCAGTTTAATACATTATTTACCAAATCCTAAAAAGAACTTTTATATACAAATCCCCCTTAACCAGCTGAGAGGAGCTCATGAGAGGAATGACACGCACCTCTCCAGCATCACTTCCCAGCAAAGGCAGGCTGGTCTCCCACCCCGTCTCATTTAACCCTCAGTGAGCTATAACCAACCCTTCCTTTGATGAGCACGGCAAAGCTTTTCCACATCCCAACCCCAGTGCAACATGCCCAGTTGTTGTAGCCCAGTGCCACCCGTGCAGGCCAGGGGTAAACGTGGGCTGGCAATGAGGACACTTCGAAGCCAGCAGCGTTTCAGAACAGCTTCTAACAGGCGTAACAACCGGGGAGGAGTCTCAATCAGATGAAAGCTGCTATTATTTGTTTGACTGAAGCTTCTGCAGACACTACAAGCTTTACCCTCTGTCATCTTGGTAAGATGACTGAGCCACTCCTGCATGGTAACACAGACATTGAATGATAATGTTCATAGTACTTTAGTCACTGCAGGGAGCAAAAGACTGTCACTGAAAGAGAGAGAAACAAAGGAAAGAGATTAATGTGATTAGAAACCAATAAATACAGGAACCTTGTGACAATTCCAAAGCAGAAAAAAACCCAAAACAAACTACTCAAAAAACCCCAAACAAACAAAAAAAACCCCAATCGAAACAACAAAATGCCAACAAAAATGGAAAAGAAACATTAAGAAACAGTAGGTTAGAGCCGTAAGGCAAAGTAAATGGAGTCACGATCTATTTACTCCCAAGCTGGAGCCACAAAAAATTAAACTAGGTTTTAATTGGGAGTTAACTATCTGGCTGCAAGTCTGTTATGCACATAAATCAAGAATTTTGGCTGTTTTTCACAGGAACCTCTTTCCAGTGGAGGTATCCTCGGCTGCTGAAGAAAAAGGCTTCAAGTGCAATTCCTATCAACTGGCACAGTGACTTTGTTGTGAGCAGTTAAGTCATCGGAATGTTAGTTAAGACTCTGGTGGCGATTTTAGCTCCCATGAAGCTGATTTGGTTCTAGAGGACTAAATGTCAGGAAGAGCTAGGCTTGCCCACAAGAGGATATGTACTTCTATGTTACGACTTCACCTCAGCCAGTATGAAGAAGCCATGTTCAAGGAGCTAGCATTTGCTTTGCCATGGGTCATGGTTTCCACATGCAGAGGAATTTCCTCCAAACCTTGCACTCATCATAGTCAAGGCCTTGCAATCACCACAGATCTCTGCATCACAGGGTTGTTTCTGCAGAACACAGCAGGATACAAAGGGGAATATAGCCAGTGTCACAGCTTGCCTCATCCAAGAGTTAAACTCCAATAATCCTGTGATTTCGCTCTATCACAGTTCCATAACCTCTCTTCATTTCCCCATTACAGGCAAAACAGTTCATATCACCAAACAAGACCAAAGCTTGTAGCCTAGATGATGTAAAACAACCATAGACATCATGGAGGAAAATGGAGTTATACTGGTATAACCTCTGTCTGAGCAGTACACATCTGTTTACTTTGATATCAACTATTTACTTTTAAGCATACTGCAAATATCACTGCCATATTTCTTAAGATCTCTGCTCCAGGTCTGGCGTTGATTCATGCACCAACTGTTGGTCTTCTGAAGCTGCTGGCAGTACGTTTCAAAGTCCAGATTAGTCACAGAATGGAACGCATATCTCCCAACTGTTCACATTAACAAATGCCATTCTTCCAGGGCAATCCATGGCGACATTATAAACATGAGCATAACAGTTGATACATGTCACCAAAACTCCAAATGGAATAATCACAGCCTCCAGCTACTAGGTTAGCCAAAAGTCCTCACCTCCCTCATGACTGAAGTGCACAGTCTGCTGTTTGCTCATCTTTCTAAAGCCTTGGGTTTTGAGTTTGGTCAACTTGAGTCGTTTGGATTCTTTTGAATCCTTCAAACAGGAGCTAATCAGATCCAGCAGACTGTTGGAGACATGCAAGGATAAGATCAGACATCTTTTCTGGCAATGCCCAAAGCGGACTTCAGGAGAATCGGAAAAGAAAGATCATACTTCAGCTTGAAAGAGCAATAAAGTCTTCTTTGGGTAAGAAAATTCTAAGGGGCCACAGTGTCACAGGTGAGATTTTATGAGAAGGGTAACTTGTATTTCAAAAATTCCATCAATGTGTATTTTCTTGCCGATTTAGCCAAACTGCCTCATCAAGGAGTCAGATGAGCGCTAGGGCAAATGAAGCAACAGAAGCATAGATTCCAGGTGGCAGCAACACCTCCTCTTTGGGTGGCAGCAGTGTCCCAGATCTACACCACAATCTCATGAAACCTCAAGAGCAGATAGGTGTTTGCCTGAGCAGCCAGACCTCCATCATACATCATGGAGCAACTCCCAGGCAAGGCTGAGAGACACCAAAACAAACAGAGCAGCCACAGTCAGTTTAAAGTCCATTATTGCAGAGTAGTTCAGACATCAGAGGCAGGGAGGGCAAAGCACTGCACTGAGCCAGGCACTGCCAAGGCAGGTCCCATGCCTGGTCTTTCCTGCTCAATGCTGACTAAGAGAAGAGGAGCACTCACTCTGCTCTGCTGGCTCCAGACTAGATCTGATTCTGCTGCTCTGGATCATTGTGCTGAAGAGCAGTACCTATGTTTTAAGCCATATAGTCAGCTGGATATCAGACAGAGCCTGCACTATGCCCTCAATCTTTCTCTGAAATACCATTTGAAGCAGTCCAAAGCAAAACTAATTTCTGCACTAGGTATGATATGTATAACTTGTTTCCTTGCATTTGTCTTCTGCACCCCACCTTCTGACAAATGACAAGAGTCGTAATGTTCCTTATTGCCTAGAAATTTCCAAATTAACATCCAAATTAACATTCTCTTAAAATAGATTAGCATAATTAAGAAGCTCCTTTTAAACTGTCATCTTAATAGTTAAAATAAAATAATAATAAATAAAAATCACATGCACATGCTCTTTAATATCTGCAGAGAAACTGAAAACTTATTTTACCATAGCAGCTGTTGGGAAGGGAAACACTGAAACCAGAGATTTGGGACAGCCCAGTGAGAAGCAGGGAACAGGCACTTGCAGAGCTATAGTTGGTGCTCAGCACAGCTCCAGCCCCGCAAGGACAGTTGTTTCCAGTGTCCTGGCTGAGGTGTCCAGGAGGAGCCACCAAGACTGCTTTAGTCTAAGTGAACTGTGAGTCATCAGCCTAAATAAAAAGGCTTTGCTCACCAGCTTCTGTTGGATGTCAGGCTGTCATTCAAGCAGCTCTGCCAGCAAGGCTGAAGAGATGAAAGTGTCTAGAACAGGTGAAAGTGTCTAGAACAGATGAAAGTGTCTAGAACGGATGGAGGATGGGCTCTCCCATTAGTAGCATTTGCTCTGGGTCTGCATGCCCCAAGGCCAAAACGTGGTCCTGCGTTGATCTGCTGTATCTGCTGCCCAGTACTGTGCTGGGATTTGGTGGGGACCACCACAGGTACCCGACTCCTTCCAGCCTTGGTAGGAGAAGCCCGAGCAGGGTGACAGATGCCTGTGAATAACACAGCATTGGGAAATTAGGCTGTCCTAGGACCCAGAGTAGTGCCTGGTGGAAACCAGATAAGCAAGTCCCTTCTCAGGCTGGCTTGGAAAGCTGCAGAGCCTGAAAGCCTGGGTGCAAGGCCGGCCCAGCTGGCAGTCCTGCATTTGTCACCTAAAGCCACACAGCTTTTCCTAGCAGAGCCTAGTTAAATGGGGCCTAAGCCACGGAAACACTGCTGGATTCCAACACCAGAGAGGCCATCAGCGGTGGCAACAAGTGTAGATCTCACATAGGTGACAGAAGGCAAGGCAGAAAGACCTCACGACGACGTGTTTAACCTGCGGGATCTCTCATCACACCTGCTAGCAGCCACCACCACCACCCTCCTCAGACCGCACCAAGGATCAGGTTTCCTGGCTGCACCACTTGCCCGTGCGGCCTGTGACAGGCTGTGATATATTGTCGCGGGACAAGAGGCCACAGATCCATCTGAAGGGGCTGTCAACATTTTAAACCTCAAACATAGAGCCAAAATGATTTATTACCACAAGCCACAAAATAAAACAGTCTCTTGAGGTGAGCGTCTGGGCAGCCAGTAATAACTCTCCAGTTTATTAAGAGACAGGCAAAGGAGGAAAAAGGAGCAGAAGTTACGTGAATTTCCCTCTCCAGCTTCTGCTCTTGAACTACTCCACACAGCGACTCCACACAACAGCCGTGTGAAATGCCGAGTTATGGAAGCAGGATTACATCCAGGCTTCCACTGACTGCTCTCACCCAGCTGCTTTCTCCTTCTCTGAGTCAATATTATACATAAGGAAGCCCTAACTGATCTCGCAAAATGTTTTTGTTCATAAACAACAATCTTGGACATAAATAACAAATAAAATATAACTAAAGCTTTGAGAAATAAGCCTTTCAGGAAGTGCTGAGGGAAATAAAAAAGGATTAACCACAGACAATTACACACACTTCCTGTTAAGCCAACTGAGTCCACATGTGATAGCTCCTTACCCTCACTACTCCGGCAGACCCCAAAAGATTACAATAACATTAGTTTGCCAGGAAATACTTCGGGTAACTAAGTATACATTTCATCAGAGCTTACTGTGCCATTACCCATGCCCATGTCCCATGGCACACAGTGCAGACAGGGGAGGCCCTGGGAGCAGAGCACCCTGTGCTGCTGAGGCCAAGGAGAAGTCCTCCCTCCACCCTTTCCCCCCCAGGACCACACGTTCCCCCTTCTACCCTCATGCCAACAGCCAGCACCAACCAGCCTCCTCAGCGACCCGTCAGGAGAATAACCCCGATTACAAACCAAAACAAGGAAACGTAACGCCATCACAAAGAGGCGTTATACTACAGTCACGTGGACGTAGGCACTCTAACTTCTTCCCGGGAGCTGCACACCTACAGATATCCTTTAGGGCTTATTCTAGTGCTACAGATTTCTCTAATGCGTGGGTCAGACCTGCTGATCCCATGTGGATCTTTCCAGGCAGATGAGAACCAAGAGAATGAAATGGCCTCAAGAAAAGGGGAAGGGAAAGACCCCTGTGTGAAGACCTGAGACTGAGCTGATCCACTGTATCACAGCCCAGGTAGCTGGGAGCAGAGGGAGGAAACAGTTTCCGATATGTCCAGAAACACAGAATGTGGACAGAAGAATTTAACTCTTGGAAAAATGAAGGTTGGCAGCAGCACACGACCCATAGTTACCTGCTCCAAAGCCTCAACTCAAGTAAGTGGAAGCACAGAAAATCAGTCTCGCCCCCAGACACCCAATCAACACTGAAAAAATGGTTCAGATCTTCCCAGAAAACTACCAGGCTTAGAACACAGCAATCCTCACACAACCACCTCAAGGAGCACAGGAGCAGGGCTGGGGTGTTTTGCAAGGAAACTGATAACCCCACTGTGACAAGCAAGCGGGTGTCCCCATGCCAAGGAAGTTCCTGGCGGTGCCTTCCTCTGCAGCTCTGCAAGCACTCCCAGCCCTGGGACCTCAGTTCCCAAGCCCAGAGTAACCCTTGGCTTCGCACTCTCGTCTCCCAGGAGAGATCCCAGCTCTAGTCCCAGGAGGCACCACCACCAGCCAGCTGCTCTGCTGCTGCTCCAGGGACCCTAGCACAGAAACTCACAGGTTTCCTTCCCTCTGAGAGCACGGGGCAGAGAAATGCCTCCTGCCATCTGGAGAGCCACCCAGAAGCAAATGCGGAAACCAGGAAGGAAAGTTTTCGGGACCTTCCCCCGACTGTGACCCGATACCGGACAGCTCACACAAAAGGGAGACCAGTTATTGCAAGCAATTTTATGCACAATTTATACTAATACTTTGCATCGTAAAAAAGCGTTTTGCCTCTTACACAGCAAAACCTAAGACTGTGGAGTATCCTCCCATGCCTCCCAGTTTGTGATGCAAAACCCAGGGAAAAGGTGAACGGCCAAACCAACCTGCAGTTGATTTTTATTGTTAGCAGATGCTTCAATCTGCTAGCTCCCGGGAGCCACTTCAGCCCCGCTGCTGCAGTTGCCCAAATACATGGCCAGCGCTGACGGCGACAGAAATAACAACGACAAGAAGCAGGGATGCTCTGCCGGCAGCAGGGCACTAGAAGGTGGCTCTCTGGGGGACGGGGGAGAGGCAGAAGCACCTGCCCAGCTGTCCCCAAGCCCCCTGGTCCCCGTGCCCCAGCACGGTGCAGCACGGCGGGCACTCACCTTGTGCGCGCTGTACCAGGGGCCAGAGAGGGGCACGCTCCCGGCCCCCGGGCCCCCAAAGGGCTGCTCCTGGGACACCAGCTCCCAAACGGGCGGGACGCCCATGGCCTTGCCCTCTGCTCTGGCACACCAGAGCGATGGGCGGCCGCAAGGAGAGGCGAGTGGGACCCAGACGTGGTACGAGTGGGAAACAACACTCGGCGGGTCACGGCAGGCGCGGGGCCGGGAGGCCGAGGGCCGCGGGGCCAGGAGGCAGGGGGCTGTAGCCACCGGGACAGCCTCACCCAGGGAGCATCTGTAGCGTAGGAGGGCAAGGGGAGCTTGACAGAAGGTTTCGCTGCCCCTTCTAAGGGCAGTCAGGTGTGGGGCTTTTTTTTCCTCGCCCGGACTTCCCCAATGCCGCACCCTGCTCTGAAAAGGCAGCCTGGGAATTTAACTCCTTCACATCAGTGAAAAAACCTAATGGTAAATTATTAATTCCTCACTGCTAGATTGCAAGAGTTGTAAGTTGTTCTCATATGCTTGTAGTCACTTGCATAAATTCTTACTTCCGACATGTATTCCTCAATTGTAAGTATTTCCCACATAGTTTCTGTGCAGAGACTTTCAGGCAATGGATTTGCTCCCAGGCTGTGGTGTTATCCATTCATTCTGTTAGCTTTGATTTGATCACTTTTAAGCTTTCCTGGGGAAAACAAAAACTAAAAAAGCTTCTAAAAAGGGAGAGCAGGAGCTAGCAAGGTAGGAGCTTGGCAAAAATACGCGGGAGACAGAAACAGGCTTCTAGAGAATCACAGACAGGAAGAATTAAGCCACTAAATCTTCAGGTTCTGGACAAGATAACTGTCCACAATCCAGAGACCTCATACTGTACCTTGGAAGTATTGAGTTTACCCCACTGGTCAGCTAGGCTCAAAAGTGTCCAAAGCCCTGACAGTATAGTAGACAAGGGCCAACAGGCAGTTATTCTACCACCTGCTACAGCAGAGTTTTCTCCTACTCTTAAGTGGGACTGAATGCTTAGTTCCAGTGGGACCAGTGGTCCTACCATCAGCGAGAAGAGAAGAAACCAGCCAGCTTGCAGGAGAGCAGGCTGAGGACTGAGCTTCCAGCAGGCAGGGACATATGACACCTAGGAGAAATGCACAGCAGCAAAATTGACTGCAGAGAGAGAAATAAGGCTGCAGCCCCTCAGTATGATTAACTTGTTCAAAAATGGAAGGAACATGCAATTACAGGAAAGAAAATGAAGTTAAATTAATAATTTCCTGCTTGACTACATAACCAATGCCTGCGTTAGCCCCAAGGTTGTTAGATGGATCCAGCCAGGAGGCGATATAGGAAAGGCAGAAGCGGCAAGGTAGTGCTTCCATTAGATGATGATGTAACACCTGGAAATACAAAACCTTGCCTTATAACAAGAAGCGTTTTCTTGATGTGTGTGGCCTAACTTGAAATACCAGTTTCTGTGACTGCAGCTCCAGTGAGTCCTCTGTAAATACTGCAGCCATGTATACATAGGTACACTGGAAAAAACCAGCTCCGGTATTTCATGGCTATGTAAATTGCTGCAGACTGTTTTTACAATGTTGTGTAATTATTCTCCAGAGTCTAAGCTTACATTTGAAAAAAAAAAAAAAAAAAAAGGAAAAAAGCTTTCTAGGCAATTTGGGTTACGGTTGCAAAAAGCCCTTTAAAGTGGAACTGGAGTGTAAACTACTTGCAGCGATATTTGTCTAGAGAGAGTTGAAACAATAGCTCAGAGGGAAGCGTGAATGGACCCATTCTTCTAACTGGAGTGCTAAACTGGAAGTCTGCTGACAATTTAAGTGTCAACATCAGCTACTTCAAGGCGGATCATTTTAGCAGAAACACCAGGCTAATGTTCTTATTTGTCATCCTCAATTTGCACTTGTTGGATAGCGTATCCCGAGGCAAAGAGGAAAAGCAGCGACTGGTTGTGAAAGGTTGCTGGGCGGAGGGAAGTTCTTCTCTTCTACTGCCTCCTTCACCCACCGTCACCTCTGCTACAGTTCAAAGTGAGAAGCAAAGAGGTGAGTGACTCTTGGGGAAGTTGTCTTCGGCAGCAGAAAGCTGCGGCGGTCCCCACCGGGCTGCCAGTGCCCTTTGCAGTATGGTTCTCTGCTGCCAAAAAGTCACCAATTTCAAGGACTGAAAAGGAGTGTTAAGGGGAGTAGGAGGAGGGGAGCAGCCTGAAATATCTCTCGAGGACCGCTGCTGTTGTTCTGCTTCATTCTTGTTGGTTCACTGCCCAAAATACAAATGTGACTTGTGCTTTCCTCTTGCATAAGAAAGCTATTGGAACAGGTTTTGTGTAATGTTGTCTGTGTGGAGCCCTCGTTGAATTGCTTTTGAAGCTGATCTAGCAGTGACGGATTGCTGTTCTGCACTAGGTCCAGACCTGCCCGCTCCCTCGAAACACACCAGGGGCTCTTATGGCATCCTTTATCAAACATCTCTGATTGTCTTGCTTGTGTAAGGGCCCTAAGTTACTCAGATGAACTTAACCTTTCTTTGTGTTGTAAGCCAGACTTACTAAGAAAGTAAACAGCACTTTAGAAATTATTTCTGCTCAGTTACCACCCTCCATTAGAAAAAAACAACCAGTATGCGCAAATGTCTCTCTACTTGCACACTGCTGTTTTCAGGCTGAAAGGGATGCTGAGGTGATTAGCATAAAGGTATTAAAGCTCTTGCGACTGACACTTAAAATATTTGGAGGAAACAGCCCCAGGAAGTGGAAGCATAAGATGGGATCTGCAGGATGTTTTGACCGAGAACATTATTTCCCATTTTAAGTAATGCTCATTGTGCCCCAAGATTCTGCCCAAAGTCAAGTCCTGTTCAAGAGTTCTTCAAAGCAGGGGTGTCCTTTGCCAGGTGGGCCAGCAGAATAGACTAGAGCCACTTCAAAACCACGGAAATGTAAGGTGTTCTCAGTGAGCACCACAATGCATTAGCAAAACAGCACGGCAGAGATCTGGCACAGGAGTCAGGGTCACATCACATTGCTGGGGACATGCTCACCGTGTATGAGTACCTGCACATGTATTTTGGGTGGTTGTCCTTGTTGCACTGTGGGGAATCTGGGGCGGCTCAAAAAATACCACAGGGTAAGTATCTTCAGAAAGGTGACCTGACTTGCTGTTGTTGGCTCTGTCATCCATGAGTAGCTCGAGCCAGCACCAGGGTCACTTCATTTCAGATGCTTAATGCACTTGGGTGTCTGAAGAGGAGACAAGAGGGCCTCTAGTGTTTGCTTGTCCATGTCCCATCACTTCTCTGAGCTTACACTTTGTCACTGTAGGTGAACCACATTCTTAGTCGAGGGGAGTCCACATCCTTGACTACTGCACTCTGGTCACAGTCACCGCCAGTCCCTAAGCCAGAAAAGGACAGAGGTTGTGGTTCCCTCCTCTGCCAAACAGGAAAATGCACTTCCTGCAGGGCAAGCACCTCGGTGGTTCCACCACTACCCGCTCCCCAGAGCGCGGGGGAACCTTCCCAGGGAGGGCTGCAGGCAGGGTATGCCAGGAGTGCTGGTGCAGGACAACTTGTGGAAGATGTGTACAGACAGTTGATTTTTACAAGCAGCTTTCATTTCCCTTCCCCCAGCAGCTTTACAAGTCCATGGTGGAAGTATGTACTGCTCCATGTGCTATCGATTACAGGCCTGCTGGAAGTTGCTTTCCATCTTGAAGTCGACAAATGTACAGAAACCAGGAGTCCTGGAATCAAGATGTACATTACAGACCTTGAAGAAGGCTTTTGTCTTCCTTTCTAGATGGTGGATGAGTGAGAGATTTGTAGACTTTGGACGTTTTCATTTTTGCCTTTTAGACCCTACCAATTTAGGCTTAATCCTGATCCTTTTCAAACCGATGGCAAAGTTCCCACTGACTTCAAAGGAGAGGGTCTGAGCTCTCAAATACGTTAAAGAACAATTTTAAACAAACAAACTTAAGAAGGATAAGAATTGCATTTTCTCTCTCCATTAGGCATGCAACTTATTTTCACCAAATGTAAACGTTACCTGGACATCTAAGCAGTGATGTGGTTTCTATTATTTCTTTAGGAGGCTACAGTACCCAAAGTATATTCCATACATACTTCTTCATTTAGGAGCCAAACATAGCTATGTAAAGTGAGCAGCTTGTTTACAGTAGGCCCTTGTGGCTTGCTATCAAATTAGTGGCAAATCAGGACCGGAGTAAACAGAGGTCAAAGATCAAACCCACAATTTCACATAAAATTCCAGACCATGTACACAAAATTTAAAATGCAAAATCTTCAAATCACAAGACCATCAACTGCTCTTAAAACTAATCAAAAGCAGGAAATGAAATTTAAACATGATTTTAATCCAAATTTTAATGGAACAGCTACATCGTGGGTATCTTTTAAACCATGACAGCTGACTCCATGCTACTTATTCTCACTTGCCATGAAACAAGGTTTTGGTGCATCTCGCTCACTACTCATACAGGCCATTTCTCTGCTTCTTCTCCTTTTGAAATGAAGTAAATTACAGGAAAAGTGTTACCGCCCAAGACTTTACATTGGCTCTGCTCCTGCTAAAGCCCATGGTAGTTTTGCCCCGCTCCTTTTCAGTGCAGCGATCCTCTGCGTTCATCATGGGGAATGGTAAGATTCTGTTTGCTCCACTCGGTGCTGGAAGGACTGTGTTTGAATACAGGCAGGGCCCTTGGCTGACAATCCCTTATCTGGAGGCCAGTGCCCATGCAAGTGTCTGGCAAGAGATCCAGGGCCATGCCAGTCACGTATGTGTGAGTTAGACTGATCCCAGACAGCCTCAGTCTGGGAGCAATCCTGTTTCTGGACCCAACTAAGAGAATGTAAGAACACAGACTCCTTAAAACTGAAACTTATTTGTTTAACGAAGATTTGGTTACTGAATGCCACCAGATGTCAGCATACACTATATGATTAAAAGCAAGTGTCTAAGACCTCTGAGAAGTGAGCGGTGATAAAACTGCCTTCTGTCTCACAGAAATGATGCACCGGATTAGCTTTGCTGTGGGAAAAATTATGGCAGAGATTAGCTGGAAGAAATTGCTTGTGAGGTTTTGCTCAAGTATCTGCTCAATCCTTCCATGCTTGGGGAGCGCCCATCTGTCTTCCCATCACCCCTTCTCCCTGTCCACAGGCCTGTGAGACATCTGGATCAGCCAGTCCTGTGGATCACCCAGTTCAATACCTGCTAAAACAAGTTTTAGACCATAATCTCTGTATGTGAGGGCTCCATTTTCTCCTACTGAAATTAATGACACAGCTCTTCAAAGCAAGGCCAAGCCTTTGGGACCCTTCAGCCAGGCTTCTTCCCTGTCTCTTACTGCCTGTTTAATGGCAGGACCTGTAATACAACCAAACACACCCAGTCAGCATCGCGATGGCTTGATAATTTAAATTTTGTGTACATATACTATACGTTTTCCTCTTCCTGCAGTCATATGCTCCTTTCCAAAGAGCTAAAGCATCAAGGCTTTGTAGTGCAGTCCTGGCCTTGACAGGCCCTTTCACATCTCTTTTTCTTAATGAACATGTACAGAGCTGAAACTTATTCTGCCACTGTAAATGTTGACCTAAATCTGTCACTATCCACAGAGAACCCAAGAAGTCAGAGAACACTGATCTATCAGAAAGCAAAAGTCCAAATAAGATAGTCAGAGCCCATGGGACAGCCAGGCAAGGTGACATCCCTTTGGAGCTGGGAGTCAAAGTGCCACACGGCAGAGTTTTCCAGCACATGTCCTCTTTTTCTCTCTGGGAGATTTAAGTTAGTCTTGAGGATTTTGCTGTGTTTGGCTGGCTCTCTGGGCATACAGCAGCTTTGCTAGAAGGTCCAGGACAAGAGCTCCAAGTGCACTGGCACCTCTCCAGACTTCACAGCCGTGGCTACTGTGCTGCAGCAGATAAATTCTGCTGGAGACACGTGCTGTTATCACCACGCACCAACACAGTAGATCTGTTGCTTTGAGGCAGCTTCAGAGGCTGCACATTCATAGAGAAGACACAGAAAGCACAATATTTCTGGATGCTATCAACGCCACTAACTACGTGATATTCAGCTGGTTTGCCCCTGCTCAGCCAGTCTGCTGCACCCCAGAAGCATCAGATGTCCATACCAGAGGCACACGTATGCAGACCATCTGTGCAGCAAGCTAACTGCACGTGTGTATGCTGTAACATCACCGAAACTCAGCCAATCCAAGGCCAGAACATCCATCAGGTCTTTCAGTCTCATCCAGGGCATGAATTGGAACAACCCGAGGACAGCTCTGTTTGCACTGAGTGAGTCTGACCTAGAGAAGGGCACGTCCTGCCTGTGTTTCTGCTAGTGGCCTAGCAGTGAGAGGAGGGAGCAAGTAGCCATCAGCTTGCTGAGGGGGTGCCCGAGTGCCTCTTTCACCTGGCGCTAGCTGTGCTCTGGGGAACACCCCACTTTGAAGGGGGAAAGGCAGGCACCTCGCTTCAAATCACTGGAATATCCTTAAGTAGGATTTGGGTGCCTATGTGCCTTTGAAGATCTGATCTGTGCCTCAGAAACCTTGTTCCACTGAATAGCCCATTGACTTCAGAGGAAGGAAACTGCATATTATAAAAGCTGTATTCCAAAACCACAGTGAAACCAGCCCCGGAGTCAGATACTTTATGTATTACAACCTTGACAACACTTACATATGGTGGCAGTGAACTGAAACAGTATGATGAGTTCCTATCTGGATTGGATCTTTTATTTTTTTTTTGGGGGGGGGGAAGTGATTTAAAAATAAAAATTATGGTATTTTGGTAAATCCATAAAATCCCTGCAATATTAAACACAAAACCTAAAATAACCTGAGGCAAACTCCAGGATAACTGGACTGAGAGCGCACTGGGTTCTTCCCTCCAAGAAATAAATTGTTAACATGAATATCACATATGTCTGTGTGTGTGAGTGTGCTAGGAGCAGGGGAAGAGCTCAAATATGTTTAATAACCAGGCAATTGATATCACAAAGCTTGTATATACACAATATTGCTTGTTAAAATATTTGGAGAATTGGAAACAAGCTTTCTTCACAAAGGACAAAATCTTTTTATGCCTTTGTGTTTTAAATTAAGATTCAATAGGTTTAATTCCCTTAGAAGTTCTGTTTTCATAAATGTACCATTTTGCCCTTTAAGAACAGATAAGATATCCTGATTATAAACTAACTTTTACAAATGCCAGAGATCAAAGTCCTATGCTTCTTGCTTTAACTACAGCAACACTAACTGTAGTGTTTCAGAAAGGCTGCTTTCATCCTTATAAAAGCATCCAAGCAAAGAAAACCTATAGAGATCTTCAGAGATTGGGATAAAATTAGGGGATTATTTGGACAGCACAACAGTGAATAATAATAAATCAAGAACACGGCGATAGATTTCTTTCGCAGAGAACATCTTCACTGAGGTGTATTGACACAGATGTTTCCAGAAAGAGCCAGAAGAGATCCCTGAAGTGTTTGCTGCAGAAGGGCAATGTTTGCTGTGGTGAGGAATACTCTCACCATAGAATAAACTGCATTTTGCAGGGGTATCTCCTAAGGGGGGGGGGGACTAAATACATTTTCTTCAGACAAATGATGGATTTTAAGTACTTAACTGAAGAGGAAGCTAATTTCATTAGTGGAGAAAATACTTGTTTTGCCTATGGTTGTTTTTTTTGTTTTTTTTCTAGATATAGACAGTTTTGTTAGAATATGTATTCAAGTTCTTAAAAACAATTCATACAGAAAATACCTCCATCAGGGATGCTCTATGAGTTTTAACTTCCTTTGGGGAAAGGATTTATTTTCTTGCCAGAAATTTGGTTCCTTATTTAAGGACCATAGAACATTCCTTCTTATATTTATTGTATTTTTTACCCTATTATAGTAATTTTAAGAGGAATAGATCTTTTTACCTCGGACTGCGTGACAGTGCCCCTTTTTCAGCTCAGACATGAGGAACTGATCTATTCCGAAAATACCTTTTTCATTATTAGAAAGCCATTTGCGATACAGAGTTTACAGACTGTTTATGATAGTTTTGACCACGATGGAAAGAAAAGAAAGAGCAGTATAAATTGAAATCAAGCTATACCAGACAAGGAAACATATTATATAGGAAAAGATTTACAGGATTTCAATCAAGAGTGGCTTATGTGTGTAACACATGGAGAGATTTCTGGTTGTTGCAGATCCTCCAATTCCTCATCCAGTCCTTGCACATGTGGAATAAAAGGATTCCACCCAAATCTCAAGCCTGCAAGGTTTTTCTTTGACCTGTAATATACTCTCCAAAGTGGAATGGGTTTTATGGGCTTCTCCCAAAAGTGGGTGATCAAATCGCAGACGCTTGTGTGGGTGGGGAGAGCCCGTTTTCAGTCCGTAGCAGCACAGTTTTTTTCAACTATTAGCAGAATTTCAAGCAGAAACCTACTCATGTCTTTATTAATTAAATTGTGCAATTCCCGTTATTTAAATAAGCGCAGTTTGCGGTGTGCACAGATACCTTCAGTCATCACCATGGTTATCTAGATCAGGTTTGTATTCACTAGTCAGCTAGCTCAGGACATGTGTAAATGAGATGTATGACAGAAACTGTGGAGATTGCTTTATAAATAGCTGAGATACAGATAGAAACTGTAAGCCAGGGGGCATTTTACGTCTTTGACATTTTGAAGAGGTTTATTTTTTCCCTTTTTCCTAGAGGGTGATTTAGATTCTCTGGGAGAAATGGTATTTTTGAGTTTGAAGGGTATAACAAGTTTCCCTTAACTTTTTACATTGGATGCAAGCTGTGTTTGCATTTCTTTAAAGTCTTGTCTTGTCCTCTTTTCTAGTTTAGTGTTATCCTTCAGGACGAATCTTTTGCATGTGTACATCCTCCCTTTTCCCCTCCGCCCTGGGATGTGGGGATAACGAAGTAGGGATTATGCCAGTAAGCCTGTGGTGGACTTCTGAGGTTGCATTTATTTTACCCATACAGCTCCAGAATTTGCTACTTTTAAAAATCCAAATGTAGTCAAAGACTACCTACAGAAGAAGAAAAAAATTATTCTAATTGCTTGCTAAATGGACTGCAGGGTTATGCTGGGAGATGAGACATGCCAAGGGACAGGCAGGAACCACAGCGATGTCACAACCCTTCCCCGTTCAGGTGCGCACACCCATCCCTGGTGGCGGGGGGGAAAGAGATTTGGGACACAGCATCTTTCAGATGGGTTCGCTGCAGAGCAGCTTCTGCTACAGCCTGCTGGGGAGAGCTCCACGGGGCAGGGGATGGGGGCTGCAGGCTGCTGGCTCGCACTCGGACTGTAACGGGGTTTGTAGCGCTGCACCGACGTTCGGGTCAAAGTGCTCTAAAATAACCTCTGCCTGGGTTTGCCTTACGTGCCACTGCATGTGAATGTCCTACCATTAGCAGTCATAGCACTGATAAAGCTGCTTGGAAAATGGATGGTTGGTGGGGGGGGGTTTTGGGTTTTTTTTTCCAGTGCTGTTTTTTTTTTTAATTAAACCTATGAAAATGCACAACTCAGTCTCAGGTTTCCAAATGAACACTTGAAAATTGTCCAGGAAAGAACTTCTTGCCACAGAAAAGACAAAAATTAATGAAGAAAATTTTTCATTTGAAAAATTTCAAAGGAAAACATATTTTCCAGGCATCTTAGCTGTTGCAGATGACCCATCAGCCTCATGTATGGCTCACAAGTGTTCCCTGGGTAGATGTGTCAGTGGTTTTAAACAGTGTATTGCAAGGATCAAGCTTTTGTAATAAATTAGTTCAGGACTAGTAGCTCAATTTTATGTTTTCTGAAGATGTGAATATAGATTCCTCCAATCTCCATGTTTTCAACAAAGAAGGGTGTATTTGGTATCTTCTATTTTTAACAAACTGCATTCTGGCAGCACCTACACTTCCCCAGCACAGACCAAGACTCCATTGTACAAACATGACAAAATAATAATTCTTTCCCCGGTAACGATTTTCACATGGAAACCAACAGCAACTTCTCTTTGCTCTGTGCAGTTTGATTGGCTGCTCCAAGGTACCGAAAGCAGCTACCCGACGTGCTGTTAGGTCTCTGCGTGCAGTCACCTGAGCAGCAGTGTGTGTGTGTGTGTGTGTGTTCACGATTCCTGGGGGTGCACGCTTGTTCTCCAGCACATGCTGGTGCTGCTGAACTGTCAGAGAGAAACCCCTCCCTTTGGAAATGTGGCATTGTCTTAGAGCTCACAATGAACCCTTTCATTCTCAGTAAGACTGTGTGCGATAGTCACCACAAGGGAAAAAATACAGAGGAACCGAAGGGGAGACGGTTTGGGATTCAGCAAAGAGAAAGTTCCACCACGGATGGCTCAAGTATTGAATCCCTACAAGGCTGAAACTCTTACCTGCAGTTTATACTTCCTAATTATCCAGTAGAGAATAACGATAGACAAAGACTTTCAGGTGACTAGAGGTTTCATGGGCTTCATTTTGGGTAGTTCCTATAGCGATGCTATATAGGAACCTTGTGACTACATCAGTGGACAAGGGAAGACCTGTCTGGACTTCTGCAAGGCCCTGGATACAGCCCCTCCACAACATCCTTCCCTCTAAATTGAAGAGATGTGGATTTGATGGGTAAACAGTTTGGTGGATGCAAAAATCTCCTACTTCACCATATAAAATATGCACATACTACAGTATACAAAAATAACATGTTACATCTGGTGTGAGCAGTCCCACGACCACCACCCCGCAGCAAGACCCTGTGTAAAGCGACGCAGCCTGAGCATAGGGTGACTGGGGAGACACGAGCAGAGAACGGCATACAGCAGGTATGACCTGGGAAGTAACCTAGTCTGAAAAACAACCAGCTACCCTTTGGTACTTAACCTTTCCTTATATATAATTAAGCCGTACGCTCCCATTTAAAATTTAAATTAGCAGCTCTTGTAGGTGCTATTTTTGCTTTCTTCATAGCTGCCTAACAGCAGGGACCCAAAGAAATGTTGTTTGGAGAAACAGAACTGAACTAGTGGAGACACAAAGCCTGCACGATGCTTTGCCATATTTATCCTTGCCTAAAAGCACCGACTGCCCGTTGGGTCGCAGTCACATACACAGCCTGTTAAGTGACACTTTCCTATTCTTGGTCACAGCCTATTAGCAGAAGAGGGGAGATTTTGCTTGTTTTGGGACTGTACTAAAAAAAAAAATAAATAAAATATTGCTGACCTGAGCAAGTGCTGGGGTTAGGCTATGGACCACTTCCACCTGCGTCCCCAGGAGCAAGCTGTGGGGATGAAAAATGTGGACAGCTGCCAGAAGCACCTTTTCCATCAACACAGCCGAATCCTGAATAGGAGGAGTGGAAAGCAGCACTAGGTACCTCCAGGGGTGAGCACTGCAAGGAAGAGCAGGGATCTCAGCAGCAACATTCACTTAAGTAGTGTAGGCACTTGCACTGTTGCACGGCTCTGACTTTATGATTTATAAGTTATACACCAACAAATCCTGACACTTCCCCCGGCTCTCTAGCTGACTGGTGGTACTTGAGTATAGGATCATAGGATGGTAGGGGTTTCCTACAGGCCAAAGCAGACACTTCAGAATCACAAAGTCTCAGCTTCACGTGCAATTTGACATTTGCACTTGATAAAAAGCCCACCCAGGACAGCACGGTGAGGGACGGAGAATAAGAGACAGGAGAGCACAGAAAGAAAGGAACGTTGAAAAAGGCTTTGATGTATTCAGCATCTTGTCACATGGATGATCGTTGCAGGAGGGAAAAAAGATTACAGTAATAATAATAGTACTACTGCTTTGCCGTTGGTATAGTGCAAGGGCCAAAGCAAGTGCTGACTACACCCTGTCAGCAGGGAGATCAAGGGATTATCTGATCTGTTTGGTCTCACTTCTGACTTTTTTCCTTACATAAAACTCCACTGGCTGCAACTGATTTACACCTGAGCAAATAAAAGCAGAAGCTGTTGCAATTACTTGCTCCTCAAACGACAGAAGAGAATCTAGAGTTAAGAGCCTGGGTTAGGATGCTTTTCTCTCTGCTGGCTAATTGGTAGGAAGCCAACATTTTCTGTCAGAACAATGTCACAGTAATGTAGCAATAGACATTTGCAGAACTGAGCCTTTTCATAAACTCCTGCCAAGCTAGGTGGATCCCTGAACACATCCTCAGCACATAAGAGATTAATTTATCCTCCTTTTTCTTTTAGAGTTGGCAAGCGAATGCACAACAGCCTGAAGTGCTGTATCTCCTGGGACAGCATGGTCCTCGAATACAACCATGATCACAGCTGGAGAATTTAGGAAACCTAAATCCCACAGCATTTGGCAGACTCTGCTTGATTCCTATGCTTGGATATCTGACATTCTACAGCTCGAAGGGGCAACATATTTGTGGTTATGGCGGAAACTCAGAAAACCTGGACATAGAAAAGGATGCTGCAAGAAGAAAATCGGGTGTTTGCTTTGCGGTGCTGTCCTACCCACAACTGCAAGTAAAATATATTCCCTTTGTATGTCATATGAATTCCAGAGTCTCTCTGACAGGCTGTAAGCATCCTACAACCTTGTGGTGCTTGCTCCATGCCCTCAGCTCCAGCCCTGCAACGTTTGCTGGCAGCAAGGGAAGCCCAACTGTAGGTGCAGGTGTCCCCGTCACCTGCTACGCTGGTGCTCAGGGCCATGAGAGGCTGTCAGCCACACATAATGTTTCCCTCTCCAAAGGCTCTCTGATACTCCAGAGCTAAGGGCCATGATCTCCTCCTTCAGCTGGTGTCGGTGGGAGAGAAGGTAAATACACACAGAGTGAAAATCACCCGTCCGCAACATCCTAAATGCCTGAATTACATTTAAACACCTTTGCACAGGAATGAGTTCCCTTCACAAAAGGTGTCTCCTTCCAGATGGCAAACCCTGGTTTTACACCGTCACTTCTCGTGGCACAGCCACAATCCATTTCTATCAGCCAGGCCTGTTGTCACGAACCTGGTTCTCTCTGGGTGGCAGCTGACAGCCTTTACTGATGTCATCAAATGTAATCAAACCCAGAGAAATTAATAAAAGGTAATATATTTTGCCATTACAGCATAATAACAAGGAGAAAAAAGTGCCCTTTGTTGCAGAGTAGTTGGATTTAATGCTGTGATTGTTTGGGCTTTTCTTTTAATCAACTGCCATCCTTGGAAGAGCAGGCGTTACCTGCTGAGTGGCTCCATGTGGCTACTAACGTTGAGATCTTCAGCTTGTTTGCAGAGTGGGCATCCCTTTCCTACAGCTTACAAAGCAGACACCAGCAACCCACGTGTCCTCCTGTGTAAAACCACTGACCTCAGAACTTGTCTGCGTGCCTCCAGAGATGTCATTAAAGCTGCATGATGCTGGAGGCTGCGGTGCCCAGGAACAACCCGCCTGCTAAAGACAGCAAGAGCTGGCTCTGAGTTAAACCAGTGCGTTTGTATTTGTTTGCTTTTATTGCTTAGTCATTGGCTAAGAGGGAGAACATTTGTCGCTTGCACGGTTTTTCCAGCAGAGCACCAGCTCTCCTGTCTCTCTCGAATCTTCAGCTGGCTTGTGTAGCACATGCACTCTCTCTCCTACACCCACTTAACTGCCAAGGTGTCTGAGATGCCTCTGCTCTTTCTACACACCAGAATGCTTTTTTTCTAAGCTGCAGCGGGCACAGAGCCCTATCACACAAAGCAGAGGAGGCAGAAGTCACCCACTCCCCGGGGAGCAGAGGAAGGTGTAGGCAGTGCCTCCTGCTCTGCAGGGGAAGACTCTCGTGTCTCCCTCGGGTGACCCGACCCACCTTGCTGACCAGAGGAGCCCCGTTAGTCACAACTGCTCTGAAAGCCAAGATGGCCTTGCTCTGTGTGAGTATGCAAGTGCAAGGCACTGTAAACAGGCCCGAGGGAGCAGAGATCATTGATGCCATTAAAATGAAGCTCATCTCTTCATCCTTGCAGGGCTGCAGAGCAGCAAAGACAAGCAAGAGCACCCTGAGGCAGACAGCCCCTTTCCATCCTGCAGCAGCTCTTTTCAGATGCCCCTGCACACGCTGCTTTCCACACCAGCATCCTCCTGGCCTGTTGCTCATCTTTGACCCTGTGCTGGGATCAGGCCAGAAGAACCCGTCACAGAGCTGCCAGTTGACAAAGATTTCTTGTGGTGGCCATCGTGCCTGCCCACCTGGAAACAAAATCTCCCTCCACTAATAAACCTTGGCACACTCAGAGGCAGGGAAAGGGACATCCTCTTACCGATCAAATCCCAGCACTTTCTCAGGGATGGGACCTTAAACATTTATACATACTTATGGCTTTACATCGTTTCATTTCCTGCAAGCTTCTCACTAACAGCCTGCTTTGATTTTAGTCCATGTGGCCAGGCAGGATATTATCAGCCAGGCAAACAGAGAGGCTCCTGGTATTGATACCGATGCACTGATATTTATGAAGGAAAAAGAAAGAATATTTTTTCCTCATTATTTCCTCCTAGGGCTTCCAAATATACCTTAACTTACAGCAGTAGTGCAGGAAGGAAAAGTCCCAGCACTGAGGGAGAACAAAGCCAGCCTATTGCCCTTTCCCCATCTTCCAGGAATCAAAATGTGAGAACTTCTGTGATCTTTCATGTAGAAGAATAGTTAAGGCTAAAGTCTTAGATGAGTGCCCATTCATTACCTGACACTCTCATTGCCCTCAGGATTCACAAAAATTGGACTGCAATTTTGAGACCTTTCTGCTTCAAAAATTGCCTTATTTTTAGAAAGAGACATTCCTGCATTTATTTTGTCTTTGTGTGATAGATTTTTCCCTTCCCAAGTCTAAGACTTTGTACTTGCCTTTATTGAATTTCACCTAATTGCTTTCAGACCATTTCTTAAATTTATCAAGATCATTTTAAGTTCTCCTCTGGGCCCCCAAAGGGCCTGCCAGCGTGGTGTCACGTGTGAATTTCACCAGCACGTTTGCTCTTCCATCATTCAAGTCATTCATGAAAATACGGAACGGTACCAAGCCCAGGACAGATTTCTATGCAATCTCATGCATGCAGCTAGTCCTGTTGGTCAGCAAATTCTTGTGGATTACTTTTTGAGTACCTTTTAAATCACATTTTCAAGTATTTCTGCATCCTTCCCATAGCAGTCTAAGCTAGACCAGACTGCCGAGTTTCTCCATGAGAACATCAGATGGAAAAATGTCAAAAATCTTACTAAAGTTGGGATAGATCACATCCGCTTCCCCCTTTCCATGAGGTCCGTTTCTTTTCAAGGAGGGAATGTAGATTACTTTGACATGGTATGCTCTTAACAATTCCATTCTCCTGTTTCTTACCATATTTTTTCCATCTAGGTGCTCCTAAATAAATGCATTTATTTGAATAACTTTAAATCATTGTAAAGCTGTCCAAGTTATAAAGTTCCAGATCCTTTCTCCACCCCTCGCGCCTTTTAAAGGAGGTATTTCTATCTCTCTTAGCTCTGTGACACTGCCACTATTCAAAGTCAATTGCTTCTGGTTAGAGATTGCTTTTGAAAATTCTTTGGCTTTCCAAGTTTTATTAAGCTTTTCTGCATGAAAAGTCTAACCCACCACAATAAACTTCATATATATCCCCCCTGCTTTGCCCTAAACCACTGTCCCCTTGTTATTATAAATTACATTGTGTGTCTATTTAAAACTTCTCATTTCCCAGCCCTTTTTGTTGCATTTTTTCACCTTCTACATCAGCTGCATTCACTGAAACCTTTTTTGGTTTGGTTGGATTTTTGTGCAAGCCTTGCTGTTGGCAACAGCTTTGGGTCCTTTAAGTCTTTCTCATAGCTACCTCATTCTTATGTTGTAGCTTCTATTCAGTTGAAGAACATGCCCTTGTTTCTCCGTGGATTAACAGATGAAGAGGAGCTCCTGAGTGCACTGCTTCTGAGGGTAAGGAGATACAGTGACAGGTTTGATGGGGTTTGAGCAGCCTGGTCTAGTGCAAGTTGTCCCTGCTCTTGGCAGGGGGTATGGAACTAGATGATCTTTAAGGTCCCTTCTAACCCAAACTGTTCTATGATTCCGGTCCAGTAACGCCAACAAAAAGATTCAGCTGAACTGGGGGAGGGTGATGCTCTGAAGAACAGTTTGACACGGCCCATGAGTGAACCTACGTGTGAGTTGAACAGAGAGGGCAAAGGTGTTGGGACGAGAGCAACTTGTTTGTGGGCCCAGTGATGTCTTTTAAAAGTGAACTTGCACTTTAGGGTTCCTCCAGTGACCAGGCAGATGTGCAGGAGGCTCCAAGCATCTCCACCAGCAATTTTTTTCACATTTCTCTCATTAGAAAAACACAAAACTTTGGCCGGACTGGGGAACTGATCCGGTAGAAACAAAAGCATATTTTACCAGAGCCTTTTCTTTTGATTTTTCATTGATCTGGTTCAGAACAAAGCCACGCTAAACACTGAGGCAGTGCCACAGAGGCAGCGGTAGCGTAGCTGGAGGCAGGGAACAGCAGGAACCTCTTAAATCCCCTCCCTGGTGGGACCGGCGCTCCGCAGGCCGGCTCTCAATGGGAGACCAACTTGCAGATCTGAAGTAAGCACCACTGAAATGCCACGCAGAGCAGAACTGGGCAGGAATTTTTGCTTTAATTATCCTTCCCCACAAAAAAAAGTTTACATTGCAACTTTTGGCAGGAACAGGGCAACGGCCAGAAATTTTCTTTTTTTAATGTTTTGTAAATAATTGAAATAGGATAGTTCGAGGGGTTTTGGTTCAAAGCCAGCTTTTTTCAATTGTAAGTTAATTCATAATTTTAAAAATATGATATCGACATCAGAGCTATTTCTAGATTATTACTCAGGCTGTGCAGATGAAGGGGACTTTGTGGATTAATGGCTGCTCCCTCAAAAAAAGAAATGCAGTGCCTTTAGGATGGAATTTCCGTCTTATTCCTTTCTCAAACATTAAACATTTATCTTTTTTTTTTTGAGGAGGAAATGTAGGACAGGCAGGAGTGATTGCTGTGGGCCACAAAATGAGACGGGGTGAGCTGGATCAGAATTCAGAAGCTAAACCTGCCTTCTCTGGGCTGCACCCTGATGAAGTGAGAAACCTGCTATTCAGTGATTTTGAGATGAACAGTAATAAAATCTTTAACTTCAGGCAAGGATGCCTGAACTTGACACGGCAAAGAAGTGGACTCAAGCAGAACTGATCACCTGGGGGGGCCGAACAGTCGATCAGCAATTTCCCCTTGTAAAAAGGGGATTATAAAATCACAAGGTAGCTATTCTGGTTAACAACATTCTAGACAGGGGCAGTGCAGCTTTGCGTATGTCCTAAGCAGCATCAGATAGCTCAGTTAACTCCTGAGATATGCGCTAGAGAAGTAACGGCAGGGTCTGGCCCTGCTGGAATGCGATGACTTTTAACAAGCATAAAAGTCAAACGAGTTGTTGGTCATCAAGATATCTTCCCAAGATGTAATCATGGAAAATTCTTTCCAAGAGCTGGTGTTTAGACCTCAGAAAATGCACAGCAAATTGCATTGTGATTTATTTGTCAGTGTCTTTATAGGTTGGGCGTTACTTTACCCCACAGCTGGAGTCAATTTTTAATATTTAAAAGTGGAAAGAAAGCAAAACCTAAACACATACAGATCTGTCTGTTTTAGATTGTACTTTTCCCAAACATTACTGTTTAGAATTGAACCCTGAATAGATTTCTGCAGAGGCCAGCTGGCAACACAGAATCAAAATAGCTGGGACTGGGTAGACGATATAGAAAGACCTCCTAAACTGCAGTTAGATGATCTGGTATTCATAGTCACTCCAGAAATAAATCTAATCTTTCCCTTCTTCTGATAAAGCACATGAGGTTCTGTCATCTTTTCTTTTTTTTCTTTTACCTCCATCTCTTTCTCACTGTTTTTGTCTTTCTCTTTTCCTGCCTTTCTCTCTCTTTCTCTCCCTCTCCCATGGCAAAGTGCTGTACCGAGTAGGTGTGGTACACTGCATTCTTTAAATACAGTAGTTGCTGGTTACCATGAGAGCCTGCCGGAGAAACAGATAAATAGAGTGAGGTGGCAAGGATGATTTACATCACTCTCGAATCGCACACATTCGGAGCAATTAATGGAGAAATAGATGACAAAGAAGTTTTCCAGTGCCCATCAGCTTTTACTTGGTTAGCCAGGAAAGGCTAGAGAAGGAACAGCTGGAGTCAGAAAGAGATTCTATTTCAAAGCCCATACTGTGCCTACACTACAAAATTCAGTCTCCTGCGGCTCAGTCTCAAGCTTTGTTATGAAGTTGTGCCTGGTTTGCTGCAGCATCAAACGCACTGACAGGCCAGTGCTTAAAGTACAGCTCCAAGGGCCGGGATTGGGGAATTTTATTGCCCGTTAGCCAACATCGTGCCAGGTGATTTCAAAGCTTAGACACAAAAGCAAGTTACCATCACATGCGGATAATCACGCAGCAGCCAAGCCCCACTGACGGAATTTACACGTGTTTATCACTTTTAAGCCTGCAACTAAAGGCTAGGCAGCAACTTAACCTGGTCCTCAGTTAAGTTGTGCCTGCCACGGACTAAGAGCAGCAACACAGACACAGCTGGGCTGATGCACAGTGAGTTGTTAAGCCAGATCCTATGTCTAAGTGCCAGGAAAAATCACTTTGCCTCTTCCTAGCTCAACAACAAACCGCGATAACATTGCCTGACTCACAAACGTACTGTTACTGTAGTCCTTGGTGAGGTCTCAGAGATTCTTATGTGGAAGGGAGCAACAGAAACGGTTTAGTCATTGTATTATTACTGTGGATCCACCATACAGACAGAAATCACCGAGACTATTCCCAACCTCCCTCCTTTACCTTAGCAAGAGAGATCAGTGGAAGAATCATTGTCTCCATTGCCAGCAGCTTCCAGCTTCTCTGAGCCTCTCTGTGTTATGGTAGAGTACACACATAGAAACAAGACCATCTTTGCATGGCATATTGGACTTCATGCACAATTTCAGTCTCCAAGTTGCTGGTGAGTGGCCCTGGCACCCCTGCTGGGAGCCATGGGTATGTTTACCAACAAAAGGTCTCTGTAATATGCAACATATGGAGACAGGAAAAACAGCTCTAATTGGGAAAGGCACAATCCCATTTGGTAACACTGTTGTTCCTCTTAATAGTGTTTTATTTATTCTCTGTTCCCTACTGAGTCACAGTGGATGCCAAAAGCCAGGACCACCAAGCAAAGCTGGCTCCCTCCCAAAAATATGCCTTGCCTGAGTGGATTCACTCTGTGAAGGTTTGCAGGGAGATGTTCTCCTTCAAAGATTTTTATATGATTGGAAGGGATGTTGTGAGATAGGCAAAGAATGCTTCCAGCTGAGAAAGGCTTTAGCTTCCTGCCTGTCTAGTCCAGAGCAAGAAACTTTTTGGCTGTCTTTGTGGAGCTGCTGCCTGTAGACCACAAGCCTCTTGGTTCAAACCTCAGCTGTGAAAATGTGCACAAAAGGAGCATTTATTCAGCAGATGGGGGACATCTCTGGTTGAGGAAGGCAGCTAATTCAGTGTCTGGCCAGCAGCTGGCAGTCCTGGCAAATGATATTTTTGTTTAAAATGTCAACTCCTGTGGTTTGTCATCCCCATCGTGACTTTTCACATCACTTCTTTGAAGATTAGCACAATTACAAAAGGTTTCTATTACAAACCTTTCAGGATCAGAAGAGATCCTTAGAGCAGCTCCTTGCTCTTAAGGGCACCTGGTCTGGAGCGCTCAGGCTCCATCATGATGGGACTAGTTTCTCTTTCAGAAATCTGCAGGAGGTGAGCAAGGTAACAGAGACTGCTGTGGTGGCGAATGGGAAACCCTGCTGAGGAGGGCTCCCTGCTTCAGATCTTAGACTATCTGCACTCTATGAAAAGCAGCATCTTGCTAGCACTAGAGGCTACCTGTAGTCAGAGGAAACATGGCAAGGAATTTTCCTGACAAAACTGTACTTCATGGGAAAATCTTTTGTTTCTACTTCTGCGATGTTTTTGTTTGAAAAACCTCTTGCTCTCATCAAATTCAATAAGCACAACCCTGCCTGGATTCCGGGCAGGGTACACAAAACCAGAGCCCCTCTCTCCAGGTCCATGATGCTGGGCCAGTCCAGCCAGCTGGGTCTGCCTCAGCTCTCAGCAATCGAGAGTTCTGCTCAGATCAGACTCTCTTGTTTTGGAACATCTCTAGTGACACTACAAAATTCACGTGTTAAAATGACTTGTAGTACTGAAATAAGGAGTCTAGTCCAAACTTAAAGAAGCCATCCCCTTTCCTGACATACATGCAGTCTCATTATGAACTGCATTTGCATCTTGCATGAATCACGTGCTCAGCTGTCTGAATGGAAATGAACAGATTTGGGCTGGATCTACTTTTTTTGCAAGGATGACCCAAATCTTACCACAATATTACAGAATTTTCATGTCCACACAAAAATTTGCTAAACCAAAGAAATGAAAGAAAATCACTTTTTGGTGTGCAATGAGAGCACAGGAGAAGAATATTACAGAAAAGAAAAATACATTAAAATTCAAGTCAGACAGAAATATAAAGGGTTCTGTCTCTCTCAGTCCCCAATCCATTTGACCCACATGTGTGTACATGTCAACTTTTTTCACATGTTCAAGCCTTTTTTTCTCTCTGAAGCAAGGAACACATAGATGTAGAGTCTCGGGATGGGAGGACACTGGAAAATCATGCAGATAAATCTATGTCACAGAAAGTTTCAGAGGCTGATCTCTGCATCATGTCTCAAACTTACTGTTGGAACACATCCACGTACAGACTTGACCAATAGAAACACATCCCTAAACAAAGTGCTCCAATGTTAAACGCTCCTCCGTAATAAAAGTATGCTGGCATATATCTACCTGAAAAGATCCATTTTAAAAGTGGTGTGACAAAGGACAAGATTTAAGGTAAGTTATTAGGTTTTGCTCAAGAGTCAGATCTAACAATGTTCTCACCTAGCTGAGGCCTGGGCAGGTTTGGCCTGGGTCCATTTCTCTAGAGAAACTGGACGCATGCTTGCATAACCTCAAGACTGAATGCAGTGCATAAATGTGAGCCAGGACACCGCAGTCCTGCCCCTGTTTCCTCTGTTCAGCATCACTTGAATGTGATGGTCTTGCTGCGGTCACCCCCATACCTTGGCCTTAGCCAGGGACTTGTCCCAGTGACAAGGGTCTAAGTTGAACAAGGCAGTCCCAGAAAATCCTTTCCTAATTCCTGTGGTTAAATCTGACGCCCCAGGGTTGCATATGTCCTCATTAGGAGAAGAGGGAGTTTCCCTTCATCCCACTCTAAGCAAAGCACTTCTTCACAGCCCCAAGGAAGTAGCACCATCAGCAGCTGTAGAGGTGTGTGTGCAAGTAAGCTCTGTCCTGTCCAAGAAACATCTGCGGAAAGTCTCAGAAACTCTTACAGAGACACTCTGAAAAATATCAGGTAAAGAAACTATGGAACAGTTTTGTGCTCCTGATGAAGTGCTCAAGCAGACCAGCTGCAGATGGGGTTTGCAGGTAAATCCAGAGTGGAGGCTGAGGGTCACTTTACTCTCAATTTTGACATCTCTGTACAAGAGGAGGCATCCCCCAGAATAGGTCCTCATCAGCACAAATGATTCAAGAGCATGCAGGAAGGAAGCAATTCCAACAGCAGCAGTGAAATCAGCCTTTCTATTCCTGGCAAGATATGACTGAGGAAGCCCTGGCAGCAGCTCCTTGGAGCAGTGTACTGCTGCACCCCACTCCTGTAGCAGGAAGCTATTGCTGGGTACCAGGGGAATTAACCAGCAGAAACCACTGGTTATTAATCATCAGAAACAAATCCTCCTGCTTTTCTGTGTCAGGTTTTATAGCACAGATAAGGGCCTTAAGCAGGGTCTTAGCAACACTTTTATACACCCTTTCAACAGTTTGTTTCTGAATACGCCCAAACAAGCTGTTGTCCATCTCTCCCTCTTGTCAGGAAACTCCAGCACTGTAGCACTTAAATTCCTGGCTGAAATGCAGGCTGCACTTAGTCATTGAGGTATTTGCTATTTACTTCAACAGGGTAAGAACTGCACAGTTCTTACTTGCCTGAAACCCCAGAGAAGGACTATGCAAAGTTGACTGGAGGAGGCTTTCACAGAGCTGCTTCCTGGGATTGGAGATTGCTGCCCCAGGAGAGGGATCCTTCACGGTTTCTCATCTGTGCCGCTTTTCAATTCCGCTACAAATACACAGGAGCAAGCTCCAAAGGGTGAGGTGTGAGCACGTGCTCCAGGGCAGTAATTGCTTCTTTTGATATAAAAAATGACTTACGTGGGTTGTTTGTGAACTCCTGGACTTGTGAGAGCCTTTGAGTACCCTGGGCCAGATATACACCCAAGCTGTGTTGCCCTTCTTTACTTGGGCAAGAGCTGCCTACAAATGGTTACTGCACCCTCCCATACCCCAGAAATCCCTCCAGAAATGGGTCTAGGCAGAACCCACTGTGTCCAGTCAGACACCTGCTTTGAATCATCACTGCCTACATCTGAGTCGTACCATACAGCCCGTCCACCACTGCACAGAGAGGTGGCTGATGATGCTCCACTGCAGCTCTTTATTTTGTCATCCTCTACTTAATTCTAGTCTCCATCTATGGGGCACCTATACTCTAGGGGCACCTCTTGTAAATGTGTGACCTGCAGAGCCTTCAAAAGTGAGGAGAAGGTGGAGAGGGAGGCTTTCATCTGCTGCTGTCATCCAAGAGAACACCAGTGGTATGACACAGAGATGGAGAACCTGCAAGAAAGACTAGGTGTAACCAGGTCAGGGAAGAGGGAGCCAGCAGCTGTGTGGACCTAGACCCACACTCACACGGAGCTGCGCTGAAATCAGCCTTGTCTTTGAGTAGGTGTAGAAAGAAACTGTAGCCTCAACTTCACCTATCTTCTTATGGCAGTGGGGGAGCCTCAGAGAGCCATTCTTGGGGCCTGAATAAGGCAGTGAGCAGGCAGAGGTCCGAAGCTAGTCAGCAGGAACATCAGGCACAGAAATGCAAGCGCAATTTAGCCCCAGTGGTCTAATATAAAAGATGTGTCAGTGACCAATTCGCTTCTTGGGTGGTTCTTCTGATGGTAGTTCGTGGTTTCAGTTATTACTTTCAACAAAGGAATGAGGATAATAAAGATTTCTGAGTCTAAATTAATCTTGTGAGGCTTGTAAAAGTTATATTCTGTACCAGCTTTGTGTTAGGCACAATCCACTGGCTTTTATTTGCCTGAATGTCCTTGACTTCTGAAATATGCATAATACATGGAGATACAGGATCCCACAAGGAACACGAAGATGAATTCACATTTACTCTGCATTAAAACACCCATTGTTGAATGTCAAAGGCCTGTCAGGAGAAAGTTTCTTGCAAATGTTAGCACTCAGAGCAGGATCAGAATTTTACTTGGAATTTGGAGTCAGACACTGTATTTTCCAAAAAATAGCTACTCTCACATGACTAGCAAATAGGCCAGAACAAAATGAGAGTTTTCAGATAAAGTATGCTCTTCTGCCAGCTATTGTGAAACTCTGAAAACCTACGCATGCTTGTAAATAGATCATCCTTACACGGAGGGAGATCTCTAAATGCACTGTGACTCATGCAGCTTAAATATACAAGGATGGCTCGTACGCTGCGCAGCGCTGGAGCTTCTCTGTGTTACATATGCACAGACACACGGTATGCAGTGTTACAAGGGAGCACTGAGGAAGGAGAGGGGCTGTTTACCCGGTGAGTTTTGAGGAATAAAGATCCAATCGTCATTTTACTGTCCGTCTAGGTAAGGGCTAATCAATCTAATAATTATCAACAGGACATTTTTAAAGCTTTAGAAGGTCTTGTTTCACTCAATAAGGAAAGAAAATGTATGGCCATCCTCAGAACATTGTACGGCAGGCTTCTGAGTCTGCTCACCAATGTATTACAGAACAGCTTTTCTTCTTTCTAGTCCTTATAGTTATGAATACTCAAAAATGAATTGCTTACAGGCTTAAAGTTAAGTGCACACTAAGTGTTTTGCTGGACTGCTGCTTTGCTTAAGTGCTTTGCTATGTTCTCCATAGACTTGCAGTCTCAAATCCTCATCTGTCTTCCCCGTGACTTTGGCATTTAATCTGGCAGACTATGTCTACATAGCTGTGAAGGATGGTGGACGCGGCAGGCCGTGCATCTCCAAGTCAGGTGGCTGCCATGGCGACCCCTGGGTGGTTGCTCTGGAAGGCTGCCTGTTGGCAGATCACCCACGCCCCTTCCAGCATCCCCTGCTGCACGTCTGCAGGCCGGACCTCTGATCGCACCAAGGAAGGCAGGAGGAAGGGTGACTGGAGCTGCCCCTCTGGAGGAGGTTCCTGAGACTCTCTTACAAGACAGCGGAGATGTGGTCCAAGAGATGCAGATCTTGATTTGGAGCTTGTTTGACCTGGGAGTCAGGAATCTGTCCATGCCCTTCTTAGCATCTAGAGGCTCAACTGAGCTTCACTTGTCAACAACAAAATGGCGCTGACAAGTTTTGCACACTTTTTTTCATATTATTCCACAGTAATGAGAACTATAAACATCCTTTTTTTCAGAACTGAAGGATGAGATTTTTGGAACACGAATCTTTGGAAAATATGGTAAGGAAGTTTTCTGGAGCACTGAACGTGACCGGTGACTGTACTCGCAGGCTTGTGAGCCAGAACGGGGCAGCGTCAGCAAGCGCTACAGGAAAACCCGAAGAACTCAGCTTTGTGCACACCTACCCTAGGAGCCTGCTTGCAGCCCCGTCCATCCATCAGCACATGCTTGAGTGATTCCTTGAACTAAGGCTTCGAAACAACACAAACCATTCACTCCAAGGGAGGGAAGAAACTCCTGAGACTTCTGCAGCCTGAATTTTGAGCATCAAACGCTAACATCATTGCTTCCAACCGAGCTAGGAAAGCCAGAGCGATGCACGGACATGTGTGCATGAGCAGCTCACATTGAACACATTTAGGAAGGCTGGGGAAAGCCTACTTGGAAGGTCAGCAATGTTCACTAGGCAAGTCTGTCACCGCCAGTTATTCACTGTGCTGTAATTCAGAACATGGTCCTTATGTTACAGATTTCGTGACTGCAGCCCCTGCTCAGAAAGACTCAGGAGCACAAGGCACTCTGTTTACAGGCTCTGGCTCTGCACAGGGTTTCTGCATGTGAACGACACCTATTTTCATTGGAAGGGACTTGCCAGCAGCAACTGTCAAATTTTGGCCCTGTGAATTTTTGTTGTGAAAGGAAAATTTAAAATCTATTCTTCGACTTGGAAAACAACCGACTTAGTGATTCTTCTTGACATTTGAGGAGACAAATAGTGAACCCTAGTAGTACCTTAGTTCTCCTACTGAAAAAAAAACCAACCAAAAAACTGCACATATTATGAGCCTGGAGGGATGCAGAACTTTGAGTGCCTTTTGATACCTTCCACTTCTTTTGCCATTGAGATGTTTGCTGATGGTCCAAAAGGGTGGAGGCATCTCTGCAGTTCTCTCTGGGGGCTTTTAAGGTTGTCTTGTGTTTGTGATGTGTTCCAGTCTCACAGCTGTAATTTTTCTGCTGTCCTTTTGATATTATTATTGGTCATGAGTTCATTTCCTTACCCAAACTGGCTGAGGCCTGTTTGTAGCCATCCCTTTCCCTTACCACATTTCATGTCTCAAGAGAGGTCCCACAGCCAGTCTCTATGCGTCCTGAGTGGTGAAGAGGGAACCCTCACCCAGCAGCCCCGCTTTCCCTTGCCAGAGGCAAGCAAGCACCCTCTCTGGGCCCAGCAGGACTGGGCAGTCCGGTGACCATGGAGAAGGGCACCAGAGGGACAACGATGTGCCTGAGAGGTGGGCAGAACCACCACCCACTGACACAGGGGGACCTACTAGCTGTGGATCAAGCAACTCTTTCTTCCCACAGGCCAGATGTTCTGCTTATGGCCCACGGCTAGTGAAGGGGGTCGGTGACCCCTGCCCACGCTCACTCTGCAGGAGTATCTCCGCAGAGTCAGGCAAGATTGCAAGGAGTCTCCAGCCTTTTACAAGCAAAGAAAGTTCCAAAAGACTCTGTATCCCACGGCTGTCCCCCCAGACCTTTCCCGCTCTTTTCAAGATCCCCAAGGTTCCACGTGAGCCCTCGGCACACCACGCTCGCACTGGGGCCGGGGCATGAGGAGCTAGGTCTGGCTCCAGCCGGGCCACAGCGGAAGCGGTCACACCATGGCATGCATCCAGCTGGTGTGGAGCTGCTCCTCAAGTGTCCAGGAACACATATGCTAGCCTAAAGACAGCCTGAAAACACGGCCAAACTACCCTTTTACCTGGGCTGGTAGGAATGCCCAGGAAAATGTAGTTCACTAACTCAGGTTCCCCTATTGCTTTCCATCTGGCTTCTTGCTGCAGCATCTGAATTGCCCAGAACTGTCAAACACTCAGGAGATACACTGACAAAAGAGAAATTATGAAATCAGTTTAAGTAGGAGATCTGTAACAGATCAATAAATCCCTTCACTGGTTTTTTTTTTTCCTGTGTCTTCTGAGGCATTAGGATGCGTGTGCATCATGTTCTGAGTCTTTCCTCTCTCTTCTTCCTTTACTAAACAAAGCCTAAGATTCTCACTCAATTACATTTCTCTACAACTCTAAGGAAAAAAAAAAAGAAAAAAGAAGAAATACGATGAGACTTCTGTTAAAATCAGTGTTAGCAGCACTGTCTCATATGTTGAGCTTTTCCACTGCCGCTAACCCAGAATATGGAGCAACACAATTTACTCACAGAATCGCAGCCTGGTCACCAACTGTCCCTTATACTAGGGGTTTACTGTCTTAGTAGGTGACCTCCTTTGGCTGCCATGTGGATGAGGAAAACAAACCTTCGATTCGTGGGCGCGCAACTTATTTGAGCAGATAGGGCATTCAGACGCACTGACATCGGGTAAGATCCCGTTGCCACCCCTCCAAACCTCTCCCACAGCCCTCACATCACATTCTCAGTTTAAGAAAAGCTCTCAGCACAGAGTCCTTCTGCACAGAGCTGAGCTCTCAGAAGAGGTACGACACTGCTTTATCCATATCTAAATATCCTGTACTGGCATCACGAGGGTATCGCATCCTCTACGGAAGATGGCATTCGGAGCTGAGTATTCACTGTCAGCATCTGTACTTTGGAACTTGCTGTGAGGGGGGAATATTTTGAATTCCCCAGACTTTGCCAAGAGAAAGATAAATGACCGTGGTGTAAAATTTCCATATTTTAATGGCATCCATTTAATGTTCAGGCTTAGGACTTAGAATAATCAAGTAAGTTTTGTTTCTGTTTATAGCTCGTTTCTGCTCAATTTCCTCTCCTGCCTTTCACAGAAACACAGCGTGGCAGGGCTCAGGCTACGGGTTCTACAGCAAAACGGTTAAATCAAGTTAAAATTTGTTTCCCTAAAAATACACTCTCAGCTCATACAAACCTATTTACTGATCCTATTTTCCAAAAGCTCCACCTATGCCCTAACTGAACAAGACTACAACACTCTAAGCTTTTGATGATACGACTTTTCCCAGATACTGCGTACTGTCTGTTTCTAATTCATATGTATGTTTCTGATCTATGACAATTGGCTGGTTTATTTTTAATATCATTGCTGCACATGAGCAATAAAGGGTGACACTTCTTCAGAAACCCACAAACTAGCAATAAGCTTCTTCAGTTACAAAGGAAAAGAGTAAAGCCTTGCCATCAAGGAGAAATCGTCAAATCTTGAGAAGTCACAAAGAGAAGAAAAGGGTTTTCACATGGTTTGCAACCCACATACTTTTTTTTGAACACTCAAAGGTTTGTTGCAATTGCCAGCCAAGTGCTACGCAGAGAATTCCAGCTCTACCAGCACTGTCAGAGCTGCCCCAGCACTCTGAAGTTAAGCTAAAGCTGGCTTATGCAGCCAGATACAGTTTTTCCAATTGCACGGGATCACTAGGGAAGGATGGGCAAGGTCACCAAGGGGGAGATGTGGGGCTACCATAGCCCACCTAAGGCTCCCTGGCTCCTGGGGGAGGAGAGGGCACTTCACAGGCCAGACTCAGAGTGACTTTCACACAAAGCAACCACGGATGAGAAAGTATCATCCCAGGGCTAAAAAGGCACTCGGAGGACAATACTAGGCTGGCCTAAACCCACATTTTGTCTCCTTCTCTTAAACTGAAATGAGAGTAAATAAAAGCCTCCTCCCCAGTGGCAACATCTCTCCAACCTGCTGAAGTGGGGCGAGACGAGCAGCAGGAGCATGAAGATGACTGCAGCTGCTCTTGGATGGGCCATGGGGAGAGAAGCCAGGTCCTCAGCAGGCTCTGGCAACTGCTGGTGGCCGTGAGCTCCTAGCTGGGACCACCCCATCAAGATACACACTGAGCAGCTACTCTCTCTGCAGAGTGAGGGGATGTTACACTTTACGCTTCTAGACCTGATCATGGTTTATTCAGCAGGTTCACTACCATACGTAAGTAAAGAGCAGTTTTCCAACAACTCCCCTTTATTTTTCATCACATCTTTGGCTGGTAAAGGCCATCTGTATAAATATCGTGCTCTCACCATGGCCAGGTACTAGATCTAGTGTTACACAATGCTCTGATGACAGAGCTAGAAAATATCAATAAAGTGAAGGCTAAGCTGATGAGGAACCAACATATCATAGTGACAGCCATTATCAAATCAGGCTGGCTTTATTAAGGCTCTGTCAGGCTGGGTGCTGAGCCTGGCACTGTCTGATATCCTCACCAGTGATCTGGAAGCATAAAATCATTGCTAATAAGATATTTAGTAACAGAAAGGTAAGTAATTGTGTAGGCTGGACAGTTATGCAAGACTGAGGCTCTGCACTTGTTCTGCCTACATCCCCTTTAACAGAGGTAAAGTCTGCATTATATACTGCTGGCAAGGAATGGAGACCTAACCTTTGCAGAGGGATGAGTGACTGGGGCCAGGTCCCAGTAAACAAATACCCCACCAGAAATTCCCAGTGCAGTATAGTAGAGGAATTGATAGTGAGTAAAACTAACTGAAGTCCACCACTGAGCATGGGCACTGAAATCGCAGCACTGCATATCATCAGCACTGTCTTTCTCAAGTCTTTAGAAGGCTTCTGGGAAAGTGAAGAAGATGCAAAGAGACGTCAAAATGTTTGAGGCAGAGAGAAAATGTCTTATATTGGGACACTCAAAGCGATCATCCTGATTTTAATAAATAAATAAATAAAAATATATGACAACCCCCCTAATTTACAAGCACGTTAATGGGAGCAAACACCCAGTCTGAAAGCACACTTCATTTTCATAGAGAAAAGCGTAACAAGAACCATGGATGGGAGATGAAGCCAAATGAATTCACATTGGAACTAAAGCACAGATCCTTAGCAGTAAGAACAATTAACCACTGGGGAAAAAACAATTGGAAGGGGTGGATTTTCCATCATTTCCTCACAATGTCCCCTGTTCAGTCTGAATGCCTTTCTGCGAGCTACATTTTAGTAAAAAAAACCCTAGCTGTTGGACTTAGAAGCAATGGGGAGTAATTGAAAAGCTGGAGATACACAGGAGGTTGGGCTCAACTGGCAGTCCCTTTTGGGCTTGAAAATCTCCTGCATCTATGAACCACGTTGCTAAAATTTTTGCCTCATGTCCTAACAAGTGTAATGGGCAGAGAAATGTTCTTGGTACGGATATCTGTAGGCTTTGATTGGGCAGTGATACGTATCACTTAATGAAATCTACAATGAGGTGACAGATGCCATCACAAATATCACTGATGGAAATTGTTCAGATGCTTGTTGCGAGCCTCTGTTGTTATATTTCCTTCTCTGTAGATTTCCTGAAGGATTTGTTGGCCTGCAGAGGTGATTACGTGCCTTACTGTACAGAGGGGAAGAAAGCACTTTTTTCATGTAGATGATGCAGACCATATTGATTTTAGTAGCCAGTTTATTAGAGAAGCAAGTTCCAAAATGCATACCATTTAGTTGCTTGGGGATTATAGTCAGTTGCAATTTTTCTGCTAATTTAAGTTAGTGTAGAAATAAAAATATTTCCATGTTGATTTTATTTCAAGAGCAATGAGATCGCATGTCCAGTGCGGAGCTTTATTTGACAGAGAAACCTGCATCTGTATTGTATCACTGACAGCTAGAGCATTTGCCTGCAGAACACTACGGAAAGGTCATGATTACCAAGAGAAACATAAATGTGTGTGCACTTACTAGCTTATTTGACTTGGAAGCTTACAGCTAGATAGAGCCGAACAGAGTATGGCCATAGGTAGGAATATTTCTCAGGGAGGGGCGTAATCAGTTTGTGACTTTAAAAGAAAAGCATGAATGTGTAGTCAACCTACTGTTCCTTACTGCAATTGGCTTGTAGGCCTGTGCTACATTATTTTAAGCAGCAGCTGCCTATTAGGAGATTTGTGAAGGTCCTGCTGATTCTGAAAGAGCAGGTTTCATGTTGACAGATTGAATAATGCTGTGTTTGAGACTTTGCTTCCCACTCTGATGAGCTGAAATTCTTCAGGAAAAGAACGTGTTCTGGTGTGTAGGTATCTCGTGCGTATCTCTTCCCTCAGTGGGTAATAACAAATATTTCCCCAAAGCTGGCTTCATCAGCAAATGTAACAGCAAATGTACTGAAAGACACGAGCTCCAGAGAGAGGAAAAGTTCACCTCCCTTGGTAAAAGCTCAGCATGCCTCTGAAATCATCCAGGCTCTCAGCAAGAACTGCCTTTCTCTCCCCCACATCACAAAAATAGCCTCTGAGTTCAAACCGATCACATACTCATCTTACATAAAATGCACAGGTTCCCAGAGAAGCTTGTGTCCTATTTGCTGAGGTGTTTACAGAATGATTTTGATGCTTGCACGCGATGGAAAAAACTCAGGGCCCAGGCCACCGTTTTAGAACTAATGCAGAGGGTGGTAATGATGAAAAAAATATTAGAAATACTACCAGGAATAGCACTTTTATGGATGGACCATCAAAAACAAGACTGACAAAATGAATCCTCATTTCAACAGGAAGCTGCAGTTGCAGGTATTATGTCTCTGCTGCCTGCCACGCGTGTACCTAAGGCTACATTTGAGGCACACATCCCCTGCCACATAGCTGGCTTGGGCACATGCCCAGAGCACTTGGATCCCTTCTGCCTTTGAACACATGGATGGCACAGGCACATGAATGTCTGCACCGAGTCCCCTGCTGCACCTTTACCCTCTCAGTGGCATCTCACAGCCAGCATCAGGCAGACAGGGCTGATGCCCAGGGCTTTTCTGGGGGGCTGACACAAGGGGCATTGGACCCTTGCTGGGGAATCCCTGTCACAGTCACTGGGGCTGCAGCAGGGACTGGTGGTCTGTGAGGAACTTTTTCTCATAGCTCTACAACAACAGTTCAAGGAAAATTCAAATCCATCCTTTTTGGCCCAGATTGCCAGCTCCCCAGTAAGATGAAAATGGCCAGTACTCACCCTTGAAGGTTGAAATCACACATTTTCCTCATGTTGGTACTGGGGGTGAAGAGGACAAGCCACGGTCAGAGATAAGGTCCAGGTCTTTATACATTCACTTCATACTTTTTCAGTCTCTACTTCCAGCTGCTGCAGTGGGTGCTGGGCTGTCCTCACTCCCGTCCCTGGCTCACAGGACTCAGAGCCCCAGTGCCACCTCCCCAAGCCTGCTACCATGAACAGGGGGTGTTTCTGTACAGCTCCTTTGCTAGCCTGCCTGAGCTTCTGGTGTTGGATCTCCTGCAGGTCCACCTGCTCCCACTCTGCCTTCTGGAATTAACTCAGTCCATCCCCATAAATAACATCAAGGTGCAATCTGCTCAGCTGAGGCCACATGTGCACAGGATTTTTCAATGAATTAGACTTCCCAGTGTAATGCCTTGCTTTAGGGGGGGGCCTGGTCTGGCTGACAAAGGTGTTCCTGAAAAGCACCTTGTGCCTACTGCACTGTTGGACATTGGGATGTACAGAGATGGAAGAATCCCTTCCCTGGAGCAGTTTTCTTCTCCTCTGCCTGATCTGGGTGGGCTGTTAAGCTTAATTCTCTGTACAATGCTCTGAAGAACACTCCCCATCAGAGGATCCCCTTGTCTTCTCTCAGACCTTGCTTTTATTCACACATACCTGTTTAAGACCAGTTCTAAACAGAAGCCAGCTCAGCGTTCTGCCTCAGGTGAACTGGCCTGCCCTGGGACATGACACTCTTACCCTACTCACTGTACAGCAGAGATCTCAGCTGGAGAGCTGAGACCTTAATAGCCATTGTGATTTGCATTAAATGCATCACAGTGAAGCCCCCTTAATGTCACTAGGAGAGGCAGTATCCTGCTATCAATGCCCCACTGTGGTTCAGGGAATTATCCCAGTAAATCCTAGAAGGATTTAATCTGTTATTTAATAGTTATTTAATCAGCAGAGCCCAAGCTCAAAGTTTGCAAACAGACATTAAAATAAAAGATGTAGAAGTGGGTTAGCCTGAGCAGGAGGCTTGGCATTCCTTAACACAGACGCAATTTGTTTTCATGACTTGTGTAACTACAGCCTCTCACCCCTCCATGTAAGCAGCACTCAACCTGCAGGGAATCATTAGCCTAAAACAATTACCAGCAGATTTCTGTCAGGTCTCAGGAGTGCTGGGGACTGCAAAGCTTATCATTTGGCAATCACTGCATCCTTAACCTTTCCAAAGGCAGCAAGAGAGAGCAGGAGCCAACAGAGAGCCTTTCAGAAGTCTTTTAATAGCTGCTTTCTCCATCGGTGTTTATAGCGACCGTAGCCAGTGGGTGTAAAAAGCTTTCTAAAGCACCCAGGGCCTCCCTGGAGCAAAGACAGGCTGGTGTTGGGCATTGCAAGAGCAGCACATTGCTTCACAGGTGCAAAGCCACTCTACACCCTTCCCTTTCTCCTCTGTGGAGCCCAGAGCTGACCGTGACTTTCCCCAGCACGCTGTCCAGGCCTGGTGCCATTCCTGCAGATGTGGCTTTGGGCAGAGCGCGTGGGGCTGGGGCTTGCAGGGGCAGCACGCTAACGTTGTGTCTCTGCACGGGGGGCTCTCTTGGTAGGACCACCGGCTTGGCTGAAGATGAACATCTTAATGACACTCGCAGGTGCCACTCCAGCCGTGGGTAGCTGGACCCACTGAAACAGAGCGCTCAGGCTGCCTGGCTTGGTGCGGTGGATGCTTTGTGCCTTTACAAGCACCGTCCTTGAGAACATTTTTCACTTGTGAACAGAAAAGTCCCTATCCTCCGGAACAGCTGAGACTACTCAGTAACACTGTGGAGCAGGGACAGCAGGGACTAGTTAATGGCTTCTAATCTTCTGTTGTACTCTGGCTTCAAACTGAGCTGGAGAAGCTTAATACCATTTAATGCTTTTAGCTTCTAAAGGATTCGCTGGAAGACAGAGCGCTCCACCCATCCCCTTACCCTAATATGCTTATTCCTGCTACATGCTTAGGTAGAGAATAAAGCTGGAAATCTGCTCCCTAAAAGTAATGCACTGTTATTCGCGTGTAATCCAAGAACCAGGATCTCTGTGCAACATTTATGCTACCCGTGCCAAAACCCAAAAAATCTTGATCTCCTCTTTCCTCAGCTGGTGGATCTGCAGCTACAGCTGCCTTGGTTCCGTGCTTTTTACCTAAGGCTGACAAAATAATCAGTAACCTTCATTCACAAATGCAGCGTCTTCAGACTGTAGCCCTTCTCACTTGAAGCATCCTTACAAAACACATGTGGCTCTGCAGTGAGACTTCCGTGAAGGCCAAGAGATACAGATCTCATTCAGGATATTCAGTATCTCCAGCAGTACAGTGACACCTGTGGACAAAGAAAGGGCGGTCTACGATCTTTCTCAAGATAAGGTTTGCACACAGTCATCCTTTTTTTGGAAGCTGAGCAACCTTAAGCCCCCTCCTGCACCAGTTAGCTTCAGTGCCACAGATCCAGCCTGCACACTTTTAACTTACTGACTGAGCTGCAGGCACAGAACCCTTCCTTGAGACCCGCACCCTTCACTTGGCCACTGAGCACGGTGCCCCTGCACAAAAAAAATTCTGGATATCTTCCTGCCTGGAATATATTCACTGGCCTCGCTTTCTACCTAGCTCAGTGCTGCATCAAACATGAGGTCCTACCACCCACCCACCCTCAGCGGGCATTGGCCGTATCATACCTCTGCTCACATTGTTCTTTCCAAATCCCTTCCTTGATTCCCCTGCTCTGGAAGTTCATGCTTTTGTCTTTACCACCTATCAGTTTTTCTTACTAAATATCCATAAACATCCACGTGCCCTGCTCACCTTCAAAGCCCTCTTTGCAACTCCTCTGTCCCAAAGCCTACCTAGTAAACACATCAGATAGCTCACTACTGGGCTAAGCTAGCACTAAGCTCAGGTGTTTTAATGTCTCGTTGTGCTGAAAGGCTTGAACTCTGCCCCTAAGATAAGGGGCAAGAAGAGACTGGCAAGACAGTGAGATCTATTTCTTGTGGAAAGAAAAGATTTTTCTACTTCCATTTCTCAACACTGACGGACTTCAGAAAAAAATGAACAGAAATGCCTAACAGTGAAACTCTGTTTCTCCTCATAACCGCGTCAGGTCTCGGCGATGCTGATCCCCACGGGTCTGTCCCTCCTCCCAGATGTGAGTGATACCCCTCAGTGCCTTCTCTGCACCAGCCTGTGTGGCTGAGCCACAGCAGCAGGATGTTGTGGAGTGCCAGTGGCTAAGTGGCGGGGGGCAAGAGCTGCGGGCACCTGATCCTGCCTTCAGACAGCAGGTTGCTGCAGTCACATTGCCGGGTCTACTGCCACGTGGGAGGGATGTTGTCTCTGCTGGAGATGACATTTTTACCCCGTTTATCTCCCTCCTGCCTGCACCATTCTAGAGCAGTCACAATTTGTTTCCCAGAATTTTTCAATGGTAATCTCTTTCCTTTTGCTACAAATTTAAGACCTTCCTAGGCAGATGAAGAAGTATTTCAGTAGATGAAACCCAGCATGAAAGAATGACCACCTGGCCATCACGACCCATATTTTACATTGTTAAGGGACTGGATTAATAAATAAAACGAGATTAATAAATTTAATAAGCAGTGAAGAGCATGAGGAAATTCCTTTGCTGGTGCAAAAGCGATCACATCCCCGGTCACCAGAGATGGTGCGTTTACTTAGCACCAGCATGAAAGTCATTCCAGAGAGCCAATAAAGACAAAATCTCATCAAACAAATATGAACACTCCTTTCTTATTGATTTACAAAACCAGCAGATGAAGGGAATGAAGAAGCAGCCTACTGCCAGTCCTGAGAGGAGCCTCAGCTACAAAACATGCCTTGAGAGACGCATGGAAGTTGGCTGGGAAATAAGCACTGTCACAGAGATTGAACACAGGCTGAGAGTCCATAAACAAAGAGGAACAAAAGATAAACATGAACATAAAGAGCCAATGGGAGAATATCTGAGTGTGGGGAGGGGATGAAAGGAGGGCTAGAAATCTGCTCGAAGTCTGGTTTTATTTAATGTTTATTAATGATCTGGAAGGAAGCAGTAAACACCACATTCATTCAATTTATATTTGATGTAATGACTCCTGTGAATTAGAGAGGTGTTGTGTAAACCAATGGGGACGGACACAAAACATAAAGAAACCTAGAGAGGCTGGAAATAATAAAACAAAAGCCAAGTGGATGGGCACAAGACAATAGTCTGCAGGAGGAAGCTCAACCTCAAATGCAGACATGCACTGGAGAAATGTGCTTAAAGAAGGGAGACAGAAGGTCCTAATAACAGCAAAGACCAACAAACTGGCTGTGAGCTTGTGAAGCAAACTCATCCTAAAGGAAGCGAGAGGGTAAGTATCTGGACCTGTTGATTTATGAGGAATTAAGTCAATGAGATGAGTTTGGCTGCATGACAGCTAAGCAAAGAAAGCAGAGTGTGCTCACGTGTTGAGGTTGAGAAGAACTGCTGGAGGTGAGGAACCACCTTGGGACCTCTATCTATCTGGACACTGCGAACATTGCAAAGGAGGAGGAGGGCTGATTTATGGAGTGGGGAGGAACAAGGGTCAGCAACAAGCTAAAAGATCTTTAGATTGACTCATTGACAGGGTGAGCCGGATAGCCCCGTGAAACAACTACCTGTGGAGGGGTCTGACATTTCTTTCCCTACATCCCTTCAAACTAGATTGCATAAAAACACGTGAGAGAATGGAGCAGGGTTTTGTCTTTGAGAAGATGGACTGAATACCGAATAGAATGCAATGGCAGCCAGAGTGACTGCAGTCTGGATAAAAGGGTTTGACTGCTGAGAAGAGTCACCTCTACCACGCCTATCTCTCCCCTACAGCCCTCACAGTACAGTCATCTGGGAAGGAAAAAAGAAACCATAAAACCAGTGGACAGCTGATGACAAACAAAGATAAGAGAGAGGCCAAGGAACTACAGGGCATGACCTGCCAGCAGGCACCACTGAGAGAAAAGTCAGGTTCAGAGCAGGGAACCTGGCACTTCAGAGCTCAGGGGTGGCACAGTTCCTCGGGGACAAGAGAGACCTGAGCTCTCCCCCCTTCCACCAGGCTGGAGTTGAGCCCCCATCTCCCCAGCGTGCCCCAAGCACGCAGCTAGCAGAGGGGCAGTGGTCACCACCGCTCCTGTCCACGCACTCACTCGCTTTCTCTAGAAGGGACGAGGTGCAGGCAGTCTGAAAAACACTCAGCAGCATGGATTGTGAACCTCAAAGCTGACAGCTCGGCACAATATGGATTTGCATGGCTCTAGAGGCAGGACTAGAATCTGATGATTAAGAGGAACTTAGCTGACAGACATGCAGATGGCTCAGGAATTTAAGCTATTGGGGTGAAGAGGAAATGGCAAGGGAGTTTTGAGGACTAGCTCTGGTTATGGGGTAAGTTAATCTGGCACTAATATCTTACAGGATCATAGTTTTAAGTTGTTAAAGCTCTTCTGTGTGCCACGAGAATGTTCAGAATATACTGGAAAATTACCCTTCATTTAGATAATTCTGTTTCCCAGACAAGCAGTTATAACACATTATAAAATGAGATCTCATGCTCTGGGATGAAGGCAAGGAGAAAAGAAATCTATTGAAAATTATGTTTTCAAGCATAAGATACTGGGAACTGGCTTCCCAGCTGTCTGGAGAAGATAAGGACAAAAGTGAAAGCGAGGACCATTTTAATACATCACTGGTGAGGAAAGCATTAGGCTTGGCAAAAAGCTGCATTTCTTTACCTCAGTAATAGCCAATGTTTGTGAAAAACTACCCAAGGCTGGAAATAAAAAAGGAAGCATTACCCTCTATAGTTCCTCACGGTTACTGACTCAAAATTGCTCAAAAAAACCCCATAGACTTTGGTTTCTCATTTGAGATGCTTAAGAGCAGGATTTTTTTCAGTATCTAAAACATATCTTCAAAACACAGTTCCCATAATAGTGGGTATTCAGCGTGTCCCATATCGGATTCCAGTTGTCAGGGTTTCCAGAAAATCACTCACCATCTGCGAAAGGCTTTGAGTTAAGTGACTAGCCCAGCGTCACATAGGAATGATGTTCAGAAGAATAACAACAAAATCCATAATAGCAACAGAATCCAAAACCAGGACAGCACGCAGTTTCCCAAACCACAGTACAATCCTTTCCTATCTTGAAATCCTCTGCCATCACTCTCCACAGTTTCTGCAATGAGGTAACCATGATTCATCCCACAGCAGGTCCATCCTCTGCAGTGAGGGTAAAAAAACCCAAAGAAACCACCAGTCTGTGGTCATGCAATTAGAAACTGGAAGATAATGCACACAATGGACCTGAATTATGGCAATTTTAGTTCTGGCATTCATTCCTTAGCCTGGCTTGGCAATTATTCTGCTCTTTTCTTATGGCTTGGGTTTTGTTGGTTTGGTTTTTTTTACTTTTTCAAGTAATTTCTTAGGTTTTTACAAAAGCAAACTGGAAAGACAAATTCCTCATATGGAACCAGCTGATCCACAGCTGAGTAAACAGCAGAAGTGGAACTTTTGTATCCTCAGCACTGTTCAGTGGGTGAGCGAGAGACTCTGGCAGAGCTGCTAATACCGATACACCGTTATCGTCAGATGGTCTTTGCATTTGCACAGCTTCAGACATGACTTGTGCATTCCACGGGAAAACAGTGGTACATCTTCTTCTCTTGAAAACTCTCCCTACAAATTGGCATCTCCTTCTGCCATTCCATTTTATAGTTATACCAGCACACTGGCTACCCTCCAGGTATAACAAAAATAAAGCCATATTGTTAAAAGAGGGTCAGTGGCCGTGTTTGTCTCCATATATTTTAGGGACAAATAATCTACCATAGATCTCTAACTGGAAAGGAAAGCTAAGTACCTTCTTCCTGAAACTGTGCATAGCCCCTGTGCTGATTCCTGAACCTAAAATAAGAATGAAAGCATAGATCTCTGTACTGATCTTCCACAGGTTTTATGTACTTCCAATTACACTGAACCCCATAGACTTATTTTCAGAGGAGTAACACCAGCAAGTACCAGTAGTTGAAAACAATACATTTTTATCATTTAAATATGGCTGTTTTCCCATGTTAAAAAAAATCACAAATGATCTAATACGTCTGTACTTAAAGGCCTAATTATTTCTTCTTCTTGGCAATGTAGATTTCTTATCTCAATCAAAGTCAACACAGAGGCACTAATAAAACCATTAGATCTGAAGTACCTCTGGTTGTTTAATAACTTTGGACTTATATACAAATGGCTCTTGGTCTTCCAGCTCTAAATATCTAGAATAACTGAAGAAGTCTAATGCATTTGCCTGAAGAAGAAAAGAAGCCAAGGCTGGAAGTATTGCATTTGGAATGTAGAAGCAAGAATCACACAGTCAATCATCCAAAATAAATGATATTATTATTAACATCACTCAGAAGCTGTGTGAAGGAAGACAAGCTGAAAGGACATGTTTAAACATGCCAAATGTGCTTGGGATATCTCAGAGGCTTTTCGCTGTCCTCAGGTACGAGCTTATTGGTTCTTTATTTAGGGCTGGCTAACCTATAAGGCAAGTCAGTACACTGGGAAGCCAGAAGAAAGTATCAGAGGGAAAAAAGGAGATGGTTTACCCGATCATCGCTTCTTACAACTCCAGCGACCTGTGGCATAAATCCCCATAAACCCAGTTTTTTACAGTTCCTTTGTTTCTAGTGACTAGGCGGAATCCGAAAGGAAGACAACTCTTAAGGAAGCCTTCGAGCCAAGTTCCAGGTTGATATAGCCCATGAAATAGCAGCAATAAGCAAAGGGACCAAAATCTGATGCCATTTATCGAGCAGAAACACCAGTGCTTGAATGGTAGCAAATAAAGCGCTTCTCATCAGTACTAGGATCACACCCCTGCTTCTAGTACTGTTGCTCCATAACTGATGATTGATATCTAACTTATATCCACTGTTTGGCTGCTCACCAGCAGAACATCACGTGTCCATGAGTCAAAAGGTTGAACATCTACTTCATACACTGAAATGCTCTGCTCAGCACTATCAACTGTTGGGAAAATCCACACTAACAAATACTTGCTAGTTTTTAATTTAATTCCCCAGAATGGCTGAGGCTGGAAGGCACTTCTGGGGAGCTTCTAGTCAACCCCTGCCCAAAAGAGGGTCACACTGACCATGACTATGTCTGGTAGTTTTGAATATCTCCAGGGATTGAAGCTCCATAGCATCTCTGGGCAGTCTGTGCCAATGTTTGACCACTCTTGCATTGAAGAAGTTTTTTTCTTCCATTTTAGTGGAATTTCCTGTGTTTCAGTTTGTTGCCTTGGCCTCTAGTCCCATCACTGGGCAGCCAGAAGAGTCTGGCTTCACCTTCTTTGCACCACTTTACACAATCAGGCATGTTACACACGTGACTGAGATCCCTCAGAGCTTGCTTTTCTCCGGGCCGAACAGCCCCAGCTCTCCCTGCCTCTCCTCGTATGTCAGATGCTCCGGTCCCTTCAACGTCCCCCTGGCCCTTCAGTGGACTCTATTTCTGCCCACGTCTCTCATACTAGGAAGCCCAGACCGGTACTAGGTTGCCCTTTGGAAGAGGGAGGATTCTTATTCTCCATTCCTGCGTACAGAAAGTGAGCACCTTCCCCTCTGGGAAACAGTATGCCTCTTCCACACGTTGATTCTTGAATTGCTTTGCAGGCAAGGAGTGGAAGGCTTTCTGGATGTGACCTGATGAGATGTATTCCCTTGCAAAAGAGAAGGCCAAAGCAAGACACCTGCACTGAAGGTAGGCAGAGCAGCTGCTCACAGTTGCTGTGAAGTTAGCTTTAACAAGCAGCAGCCCTATCAGCATGGTCCCTGTGACAGGGATTCCTCCCAGCAGGGCGGTTCTGGCGATGTATGTAAGCTGTCAGCTTGTGCTGAAGTGCAGCCTGGCTTGCCTCACAGTGTCATCACCCAGAAAGGGCAGAGGACAGCGAGTGTCAGAGTGCCTCTCTGCACGGTACTCCTATGTTAGCTGGGCTACCTAAGCAAACCCCTCGCGTTTTAGTTCTGCTTGGGATGACCTATACTCTCGGGGCAGGCTCCAGGAAATCCCCATGTCCTGCCCAGGGAAATCTCTCTGCTGTTGCCTTTCATCTTTGCCGGGCTGTGTCTCCAGTACCAATCTATGCGGGTTAACACGGAAATTTAGTTAGGGGAATTGGATCTTTAGATCAGAGAAATTTTCCTAGCTGAGTTGCTTGGCTACGTTGCAACAAGAATACCTGTCTAGAGAGTGTTTCCTGTTACTAAAGGCATCACTGAGGAATGTTTAATTCTTAGCAGAACTGCAGTTCTTGTTCTATACAATCCAGATGATATAAATAAGTAAGCCATGAAATGTTCAGAGAAGACAAATCACCAGTCCATCAAAATGCCTGATAAATTAGTTCAACAGACTGGACTACAGACATGTTCAATGAATCATCATCACACAGAGTAAATAAGTTCAGATTAAGTAAAACTTGATTGAATCATGCTGAAGTTTGGCACTTAACAAACTAGATCAGTCCGAAGTCTCACATTAGGAACACATAATCTCTCAAGATTTATGAGTGTTATTGCTCACCACATATGTTTCTAGGTTACTGTTTGCTCTGTTGAGAACTGGATGCTCTCAATGTACAAAGGTTTGCCTGCTATTACACATTTTAATCTCCAAGAAACTATTCTTCTTGCTCCCCTCTTTGGGGTACAGAACAAACTTTTACAGTAGTAAACTTCCCAATTGCTTCCTCTCCCCCAGTAAAATTTCCCCTTTCTCCCAGGTTGTTTTCAGTTCCATCTGCTCATTCAATACTATTTGCTAAGACATCTGTAGCATGTTATAATATAGTCAAAATGCAGATGGACTGAAAGCCAAACTCAGTAATTTTGGTTTAGCATCCTCAGCTTTTTTGACTCAGTGACACTATCCTCACACGCTGGTTATTGTGTTAATCTCTTTGTAGTTGCAGCCTAGGAACAACACACGCCCGTGGAAATCTTTTAAACCACAGATCAAGAGAAGAAATAACCTGCCCACTTTTAATCAATAATTATGTTTGTTTAATGTTTACATTATGGTAATATCCAGAGCTCACAACTAGGGTGGAGATACAGATGAGCTGACTACTATGAAGATGGGAAGGTAAAGGCCTTTACAAAGTGAATTTAAAAGCTGTAACTGCTTGAAAATCTGATGTGAAGTTCTCTGGTGTAGTTCCATAAACCCCTCAAACATGTTTGCATTTAAGGATTTCTTTGTTCTGTAAATACCGGCTGAGGATAAAGTCGGTATTATTAACCTTATTAAACTTAAGAGTATAATATGCAGTACGAGTTCCAGACTAATACTGACGGAGGCTTTCCTCTCAGCCTCGGACGGCAATAGCGTTTTACAGCATGCTTCAAGCAACAAACCAGCCAGCGTCACGGGCTGGGGGCTGACAACGTCAAAAAGGTGTTATTTACAACCGCAGGGTTATCACGTAGGTAACTAAGCCTCGTGTCTTTATCCAAGCAGCTGGATGTATTTGCATCTGGACATATGGATCTTCCCCCATGCTCCCCATCTCCTGTTTTACTGAAGGAAGTAACACCATCTCTGGAGGGCCCAAATGGTTATGTCCCAAGAGGATACAATTAGAGCTGAAATATGGCTGAATTTTAAGTATGTTTGGTACCAGTCAGTGTGTTCAACAGAAATGGCCTCTACAACTATAGAAACAAATAAACAAAAAAACCCACAAAACCCAAACCACAGAAAATATTAATTTTGTTCAAAAATTCTGCCCTAAAATCTAAGAAGTAGTGGTGGTTACCATGCAAGCGGTGCCTACACACACACGGATGCACAAACAGAGAAATAATATTTGTCACGTTATGGCTGGGCTCTGAAAGAAGCCTGCTGATGGTTTCTTGTGAAATACAAAGGTAATATTTGCTGAAGCAAAGACAGTGACCCTTATGGTCCAGCCCATCTGCAGAGCAGACAGGGCTGCTCTACAAGGCAGCTTCTGCCGGCTGCAGGACATTGCTCAGTGAGACGTTCTCTGTTGACTCGGTCTCTGCCATGCTAAGCTAACTCTTTAAGTTAACCCCAACAATACTGAGAATGGGGAAAACTGCTGTTTTCCCCACTGCTACACCTGGAAGAAGGCTGTCTGAAGTCCATCTTAGTATGCATTTTGTCATAGGAACAGCAGAGAAACAATCTGCAAAGCATGCATCCGTGCCAAGCTCTCTCCAGCGAACAGGGCACAAGGTGGGCATTCACAGGAGAGCATGGCTGGTGTGTGCACGTGGCAGGGGCACGGGGAAATGAGAACGGGAGAAGAAGGGACAGCGAAGTAGATCAGAAGGGCAGCAGAAGCCTTGCAGCAGTGGCAGAAGCACCGCTGCACGTCCAACAGTTGCTCTTTCCAGACACAGCAGAAGTACACCTGCTCTACTGATGGCCGACCCTGCGAGTCACACAGAGGGTTTCCGAGCCAGCAGCAACCCTGTGAGCCATAAAACCCACTCTCTTCAATTACAAAGTGATCACCTCAGAGTAAGGCTTGATGAACTGATATTTATGGAGCACTTTTTGATCCTGAGATGAAAGTCACTATAAAAGTCTACAGATTTTTCATAATGTTCATAGACCACCTGCTCAGACCAGTATTCGCTTTTAACATCTCTTGAGCCAGCTACCAATCTGATATCTCCACGGGATTTTCCTAAAACAGCTGTGGCTGTCACATTTAATCTCTCTTTTTACTAGGAACTCTGAGAAAAAGGAACTCCTGGAAAAGGAAATAAAACAAATTGCATTAAAACCGATGGTGAGAAGAAGCCCCGTAATTCTGTTCCCACAGCTCATGGATTCTCCATCTGTACCTTTCAGAAAGCTGCCACAGTGACTAACTCTGCAAGCTTCACAAATTAGTCCTGACCTAGATTCAGTGAAGTCTTTGATCAGCGGCTGGTTCGTGTAATATTTCGACTGCAGTAAAGTTCAGAATTGCTCCACAAAGCAGCAGTTTTAAAAGAAAAACAAATAAAATGGAATTCAGGTTTCCCTGTGCTCACAACATGCTGGCTCTCGCTCGACTTTACACCAAATGAATCAGCCAGCGAGCCGAAGGGTGAAGTTTAAACTGCTGATGTATTCTCCTATTTCCATAGTATACACTCTTGAAAAAAAAAAAAGACTTCATTATTTCCTCTTACTCTTTATTATAGGAATAACAAACTCCAGGAGAGGAAAGAAAAGCAGGATTCTGAAAACCAGAGGTGGTTATAATTAAGTGTATCGTTAAGTGCTTTGTTGAATTGAGGTTAAAAAAAAATGAAGTTTAAAATCATGTTAGCTAATAATAAAACAGTTCAGAGGGATTTTTTATAAACTGATCTGAACCATATGAAACTCTTCAGAGCATGTATCTGGACTGGCATCCCGTCAGAATAAGAATAAGGTTTCCCATGATGTTGTGGACTTTCTGCATTGTGTGTAGAAGCTGAACACAGATGTCCCAACATGTTTCAGAAACTGTAAAACCTTTTGTTCCACGATAGCAGTGGGAAACATTAATTAGAATCTGATTTAGTGATCTTTTTTTTATTTATTTTTTTTTTAGTTGGCTTATTCTTTTTTAAAATATAATCCCAAAATATCAAAGCGAATCAAATCCAAAGGAAATAGTTTCTTGATCCTTCAGCTACTAGCGAGAGATCTCTTAACAACCAGAATCTCTTCGGAGGCACGCAAGAATGTGCGCGCTCGCTCGGGCCGGCAGATAGGCAAGCCGAGCTGTGGGATAAGTTACAGCCCAGCCCCAGCCCCAGCCCAGGGAAGGCACTGCCATTGCCCAGTTACAGCGAGTGACTCAGAGACGGACTGCTGCTGGTTGTCACGGGGCGGGGAGTGCTCTCCCCTTCAAAACGGGACACAGGCATTTTACAGGCTATGGAAACAAAATTAAATTGCTTTTGCTGCGAGGGCAGTTCCTAAAGAATAAATGGTTAAAGTTGATTGTCTGCTTTCTTCTAAGCAGAATTTAAAAAAGACCCACAAAACCAAACCCAACAGCCTATATCAATCACAGTAAAGCTTTGTGTGGCATAAAAACTTTCTCTTTGTGCTTTAGTTTGCTAAAAATAAAAGAGAAGCTGTTGGAGGTGATATTACAGAAACTTACTTTGTTGGTGGCATGCAATAGTCACATATCTCCCAGATAGTGCCCTTCCAGGCTATTTGCTACAAACACCTCAAGGAGAGGTAGGTTTACCTTAAATTCCCAGCTGGCAAACTGCACATGATGGTTTATGAGGCAATGGTGGATGATCCACTGGATCATACTGGGAGACAGTATTCACAGAACGCGTTTGGCAAGCTTCGTGAAACCAGCTAGGCCAACGTGCCTTCCACTCGCTCTCTTTTGACAGTGCTGGGTGCTGAGGATGCACCTCTGCTGCCAATTTGAGACCATTCCTTTTCGGGTCCATGCTGCTATTCTTTAGTCACCCAGGACCCTTAAGATGCTCCACATTCAGGCTGACTTCAGAGGCAAACTTTGCTCTTCTCTCAGCGGAGCAAATAAAGTGCAAATAAAGTAGAGACTGAGGAACTGCGAACACTGAAGCCCCCAGTGCAACAGCTAAATCCTTCACATATGAAGACAAAACAAAGGATCTGAGTGACTTCATAAAATCCAGACAATGCTAATATTTCTTATTTAAGAAGCTGAGGCAGGAATCAGCATCTTCCGAATCTGTCCTGAGCTGCACAGTTACTGGGAGGCAGAAAGGGCTGGAGCCCCTGACAGTCCGCTAGGGTTGGAGCTGGGTCTTAATACTTAAGTTAGCTTCCTGAAATCTTTCTACTCACATCTCTGTGACCTCAGCTGAAGATCCAGTAAAGCTTTCTCTCAAGCTAGAAGATGGCTGCAGACACCAGATATGGCAGCGTCAGGCTGCTTGGGCAGCCAGTGAGGGGTGGCAGTTTTCAGTTACAAAATAAATACATTGGACAGATGAAGTGTGACATTCTCCTGCACTCCCCAGATTGTTTTTTAAGTAAAGATGCTTATGATTCTAAGCTCTACTTGTCCCACCGCAGACCAGCCTCATGCTGGGTGGATGCCGGCCATGAAATGATCGCTCCGTCCTTGCCAGTATCCCGAGTGACCAGGCTGGGCAAAAAAAGGCAAGCACAACAAAAGGACCCTTCTGCAGAGCACTCTTAGGCTGCACCTGAGGCAGAGCAGCATGTCCTGGTGAGGTCTGTGCTAACGGGGTGTGAAGGGCAGAGGTGCAGGTCTCATGGCAGGGCGTGTGCCCTGTGGTGTGACTATGTGGATGGGAAGAATTGGTTACCCACCAAAATCTCATCCAAAGAGATGGGAGGGGCAATCACCAGATTAGGAAGCTGTGTTTTGGCAGCAGAAGCAGTCTCTGCTGGCTGTTACTAGTAGAATTGCAATGTTGTAACTGTTTATTTGAAACACAGGATTAGCTAAGGGCCTCCTAATTCCAAACTTCCCCCAAAAAAATCAGGAAGTGCCAAGAAAGAAGGACATAATACTGATGCCTGAGTCAGGCAATGGTGACAACGTTGGAGCTGGCCCATCATTGCAACGCTGAACAACTCTGCCCCGAAGCTCACTAACCTGTGTCAAGTATGCTGCCCTAGGAAGTTAGGGCAGTCTGTGTCGCCTAGCTCAAGAGGTTTCTCCTGCCCTTCTGCATGCTGATTCCATAATCAAAATAAGCTTTCTTCCCAGATTGAAACAGATGTAAGTTTAGGAAGGGGTTTCTCATATTCATGCTTTTTGAGTAACACGTTTCCAAGTAGGTACTGCTTTCCTGCTTGTGTTCAACTTGCCTGGGTTTCTTTATTTACGATAGAGATTCTTGTGTCACAGATACAGTTGTGGAAACAAGAAACTATCTCAAATAAAAATGCTTTCTAGAATAAAGGGCCCAGATTAGCCTCAGGTGAGCTTTTCCTAACTTGAATATAGCAAGTAGCATTTTCCCCATCTTCTTCAAAAGTGCACAGAAGAAATGGAGACAAAACATGCCGCACCACGTAAGCATGAGGAATGTTCTCAGAGAGAGCAGATCAGCTGAGGATGTATCAAACCTGAGGAGCTGCCTACGGGACCTATGTTGTAGCTGGATTTCCCAGGGATTTGTTTTCTAAATACACTGAAGAGTGACAGGAAACAAACACATGAGCAGGATGCAAATGCAAATGACATAGAATCCTAGAATCACAGAATGGCTGGGGCTGGAAGGGACTGCCAAAGGTCACCTAGTCCAGCCCTCCTGCAGTGAGCAGGGATACCCTCAACTAGACCAGGCTGCTCAGAGCCTTGGCCAACCTCACCTTGAGTATCTCCAGGGATGGGGCCTCAACCACCTCCCTGGGGAGCCTACTCCACTGTTCTACCACCCAGTAAAGAACTTCTTCCTGATAGCCAACTAGCCTTCAAATGCTCCAAGACAGCCGACTGACAGCACAGAACTAGGGGTTTTGGTCACCACATAAAACTAACAGCTACAACTTGGATCCAAGAAATACCCCTTTTCTGGCCATCTCCATTCGGCCAAATGTTAAAGAGGTCGTGCCTACTGCTGACTGCACCAGTGCCACTGGGAAAGTGACCACTGGACTGCACTAGTTTGTCGTATCCAAAGCTGCAGTTCTGAAACCCCTTCTTTCCCACTGCTTATTGTGACTAACAGCGCTTACTCCTGCAGCTCAGCTTTTGTGTTTTCACCCAAAGGGAATACAGTGCTCAGACTCAATGTAAACAAAACCAAGGTAGTGGAGCGGATCAAGAGGGTCACTTCAAAAGCACAATCCCGATTCCAAGTAAAAAGCTCCTGTAAACATACGGCAGGCTCCTCTAATATATTGTCATTGAGGTTTGTAGGTGGGGTTCATTTAACCCACCTCAGACATTAGTTTTCAGTAGGGGCCAGAGGTTGAAATTCTCCAATCTATGCTAAACGAAACTCACCATTATCTAAAGATCCTTTTTTGCCTTGCACTCCATGATTCTGGCATATGGTGATTTAATTAAGGCAGACAATGGTCCCCACAGGGCTTGCAAAAGCAAATATTACCATGTGTCCCTCCTAGGCAAGAATCAGGTGGAGCAGACACAACAGTGACTAAGCAGGTCAACTCACAACAAAAGGCATGATACTGCAGAGCCGTCACAGCGAAATTTCATTGCTCATGCAATCAGTGCACCGCAAAAGATCAGTATTTGTCACTCTGTTGAGGTGCTGTCAGCCAAAATGAAATGTTCAGTTCATGTTCAGTACATGATTCAATTTCTTTAGCTGCCAGATGGCCTTTCTGTGGCCCGCTGGAGCTCCACTCTGTCACAGAGGAAGCCTGTTCCCGGAGATCACCATCACTGCCTTGTGAACTCCTAGTGCGGTAAAGCGTTTGACTCCCCTCGTTCCCCACTTTTATACTGCAAATGCCACAAGAGCTTGCGGGTCCTAAAAGAGCTGGCGTGTCTGCCAGGGCCCTTACAGAACGAGCAGATTCATAAACAAATGGCCCTGTGGTTATGGGAGGTTTGAGGAGACCACGCAGCGGGGCTGATCTCGGCCTGCTTTAAACCTCAGGTTACAAAAGAGCTGGCTGCGGATGTCCAGCAATCAAGCATCGTGAGAGTGGCTACCTTGCTGAGCTGAGGGGGCAAGAACCAAGCGTGTTTAGAAGGGTCCCTCCTCTGCAATACCCTCTCTCAGTCAGGGGTTCTGTCAAACTCAGGCTGCACTCCAACCATTTGGACAAACACCCGGAGAGGGACGCAGACTTTATGAATTTCTTTAAATCCATTTTCAACTTACTCATTCTTTTAGACTTGGCAGTATGCTGCAACAGTCCTTTTCCAGTATTTAAATGCACATTATGTGCAAGACTATTTTTATTTCTTTAAGAAGCACGGGAAGCAGGAGAGCTGCCTTTCTGGAGATGAGAAGTCACTGTCACAGGGAAACGTGCAGGGCACCGCTGCCTTTGCAAAGCCTCCTCCCCGCTGTGTGCAGCCTCCGTCTCCTGGGCGCACCCTCCCAGGAGAGGAAGAGCCGGGGGGACCGCAGGCAGGAGCAGCAGCACTCTGCCCATCCAGGGGGGCAGCCGGGTGTGCTAACTCAGTGTGGATTCGGTGTGCCACGGGAAGCACTGCACAGGTAGCGAAGCACGCTGGGACCCAGAGCCCCAGCTGGGGCGTCTGGAGCAGAGGGAGGGGTGTGTCAGAGCACTGCAGGGGAACGGGAGGAGGCACTCACCAACAGGAGAGCAAAGCAAGAGCAAATCCCACCCAAGAAACGGCGAGCAGGGGCAGCATCTGTGGCGTTCCTGAAGCGAGGCTCTTCTGCAGCATCCCTGGGGGCTGAGGGTGCTGTGGGTCCCTGCACACCTCCGTGGGAGCGTCCCGGCACTGCGGGGGCTCTGCCCACACATTGCACCGGCGCGGTGGGACACGGTAGGGTGACCACAACACCCAGGCAGGACAGCTGAGCAGGCCCTCGAAGACCCCAGCCGCCGGTATGCACCAGGACTTACTGGCCCAGCCCCACGTCTGCACCGGGAGGTTCCCGGGAAGCAGGGCTCGTGTGCTGCCGGAGCTGGGATGTGTAACCTCTCTGCGCTTCCAAGGGTTCGGGGAACACGCCGAGGGTGATGCAGAGGGAAATGTGGTCTCCTGACAGGCTCAGTGTGAGAAGGGAGATTTATTCACTCGCCTGCAGCGCGGGCAGAGACGCGTCTGTCGGTGACGGTGTCACCGGACATGGTTCCACACGCCGGCACCAGCACCCTGCCCCGCCACGAGCGAGAGCGCGGGGAGGCCGGGCCCCTCCGCTCGAGGCGCGGTCTCAGGGTTACTCCGCCTGAAATCTCGCGCGGGGAGGTGGGGGGCTCCTCGCCGCACCCCGCGCTCTGCCCGAGGCCCTGCCCGGGGCCCTGCCGTACCCACTGCTCCCCGAGCCCTGCCC
>WUAM01000431.1:101858898-101906339 GCA_024336885.1 Actenoides hombroni | reverse complement strand
TAATTAAATATAAAATTTATATAGATAAAAGCAATAAACAATAATATAAATGTATATAAACTTATAACAGTACAGAGCTTGATTTGTTTCTGCATTTTTTTATACAAAACACTGAAAAAATCTAGTCTTCTTCCATAGTTTCAGCGGGGAAAATCAGTGTAAGACAAATAAATAAAGACTTATCTACAGACTGAAATAAGGCCTGCATTTTAAAAAGAATTTCATGCTTTTGGATACGGTTGCTAAGAAAAATGGTAACTCTGCTTAATCCTTCTTCAAATCATCTCTGACCTCCGTAATCTCTGGACTCTAACACCTGTTTTCATGTGCGATGAGAGATCAAAAGGACACCTCTCGCTGCTAAGCCTGTATAACCCATCGTACCGTAATAAAAATGAAATGTCAATTGATGCATCACACTAAAGGCTTAGTGTCAGAAAAATCCAATCTAAGCTTTTGGTCTCCCTCTTTGATGTATTGGCTGTGAGTTTTTCCTTAACAGTAACCACACAGCCTTTGGAAGGCTGGGAAAGTGGCAGAAAGATCCCAAGAGAGGAAAAGCAGTGTTAGGAACATCTGAGGCCACAGCCATCCTCTCGTGCCTTGGTCCCTTCCTTCAGTGACACCAGGGGAACCAGAGGATGAATAGGAGGTAGAGGGGGCATCTCGTGTGTGTGCGCTTCTCTGTGCACACGTGTGTACAGCAAAAGGAGGATTATAGTGCAGGGCACAACCCTTCCATGACATCTGGAGAGGTGCACGGTTCATTCAGCCCTCTTGCTAGAACCACCTCCACCCATGGCTGCCCAGGGTCGGAGCATGGAAAGTCTCTCCATGCACAGACAAACCTCCTCTGCAGTCAAGACCCTCCTTGACCCCAGAAAGGAGTGAGGGGAAGGAAAGGAGAAAACACCTCCCTTTCAGCAACTTTGACTGGGGTTATTTTCCATGTTTATTTACTTGGCACTGTCATGGTATGTTTCCATTTATAAAATTTTTAAAAAAATTAAAACTTCTTTCTTTAGAAGTGGAAACTGAATAAATAAAGCACAAACATAAGACAATAAACATAAGTGGAGAAAAATCAGATGTGAATCAGCAACGTAGAATGCTGAGTTACATAGATTACTACCTGATTTGCTGTTGTCAACCGACACTTGTTTCCCTAACATCCACAGTCAGCCTCAGGAGTGCCCTGGCCAGGTACAAGGGCCACAATGCTCTTGCTTTTCTCCCTGCAGAAATTTAATTATTTCTTTCTCGTTTCTGTGACAAATACAGCTCTTCTCTAACCCAGATGAGCCTCTAAGGCCTAGTGAATGAATCTGTCCCAAGGGATTTGCAAAGCAAACAATGGAAAAAAATACCTAGTATCTCGTCGGTCAGGGATTTAACTTTTGTTAGAATCTCGCCATCCCATGTTTTCAAATGACAGGAAAGCAGGAAAGCAGAGACTTTACTTCAGTGAACAGAAGAATAAAAGCTGCTGCTGACATTTGCATTTGTGCACAACGTCCCAAGAACACTTGGCTCAGGAAATGCTCTTAAAAGTAATGCCCACATTCATCTTTCTGAGGAGAAGGAAGAGAAACAGCAAAAGATGGGGAATTTTCAAGTATTCTTTAAAAACTGTAACAAGCTGAAGGAAAACAGCGGATGAGCACACACCGCGTCGACAGCAGTCCCGTGCCACAGGGAATGCGCTAAACAGAGCGCGGAAAGAAACTTTGTGAGAAGGCATTTTAAAACAAACTCACCAGGGCAAGTCCCCAGGCGCAACGTAACGACGTCACACTGAGCCGTCAGTGTCACTTCGCCTTACCCCAAGAAGATGAAACCGGCACTCGCACTCTGCAGGGGGGGAAACACCGCACGCTACCCAGGCCTTACCTTCCCCAAGGCTTGCGCTGTCAGTGGGCACGGCCCCCTGCACCCCAGCCCAGCCCAGGAACACCCCCCAGGCCAGGAGTGCCCCCAGGCCACTTCCCAGCCAGCTGTGTGACACCACAGAGCAGCATCAGCACCCTTGGAAGCACAGAGAGAAACACCACCGAAAGCTGGAGCCCTTAATATTTATGAAAGCAAAGCAATAAAGACTTCCTTAGGACGCAAGGTGTTTTTAATTAGTTTTATAACCACATATACACTTAAAGAAAAGGCAACCCTCATGGTTGTCACATTGCTAAGACGGCACGCGCAGGAAGGGCTTTACAGAAGCTGTACAGTGTATGTTCTGCTCGGGAGCACCAGCACCTATTCATGGCGAGTAAGGCTCTCTCCTGTACTTGTGCACGGACTCCCTCACCACCAGCTGTATTTACACCGGGAACTTCAATAGAATGGATGGAGAGGCAGCCTGAGCCACTGTGCACTCTCACCCAAATATACCTGGGCAAATACAGACAAGCTATAATTTACTGTAAATAAACAGTAAATCATTATAATATCCAATAACTGTCAGATTAATTCAGAATAGAAGTAGAATTTTGTCACTTCAAACATACCACGTTTCACTAAGGAGTTTTGTTCACTAGTCCTTTTTACTCAAGTACCTTTGTGGGAAAATTCTTAGAGAATATTTTTTTTAAATCAGAAAAGAAACGGGCTATGGAATAAAACGAGGCATGAAATGTATTCACTTTTCTCAGTTAAGCCTATCCGTTCCCTAGTGCGGTTCTCACTACACTAGAGAAATCAAAGGAGCAGCTAAAACTGCTGATGTCTGCTAGCACCTCCAGGTAAGGGATGTTGGTGAAGACTTCCGCTGTCTCGGGGCTGGGGGGTGCTCAGCTCTCCCAGGATGAGGCCTTTAACAGCCTTCGATTGCAGAGAGAGAGAGAGAGAGAGACTTCCACAAAGCACTGAGGATTTCTGCCCTTAGACTGGCCTGATACTCTTCAATAAGATACTCGGACTTCAAGAGCTTGCAGCAATGTCTTAAGCTGGAAAAGTCGTTTCCAGAGCTGACAGAGATGTGGATATCTGCACTCACAGAAATCAGGTTCACAGTATTATAGAAAGGAAATAAAAGCATGAGAGATGGCTATGGAAATGAACAGTACTGGTTACTATTAACAGAATTTCGCTTCCGTTAGAATGAACAAGACAACAACTATACATGAAAAATTAGCTTTTATTACAAATGCTTAGCAATAGGAAATGATTTCTCAACTTTTAATTTTTTTTTTAACTTACTAAACCTAAACATACAAAGTCAGAAGAAAACAAGAAATTCCTTGATTAAAATCTTACTGAAGGTTAACTTGTCTGTAGTTCTATCAGACTTTCTGCAAGGCTTGCTTTAAAAATGTCTTATTTATTGTACTATTGGCTTTTCTTTACAGAGATGCTCAACCTCCAGTAGAGACGTGTGTGTAGTCATCAACATGGATGACTTAATTCATTTATATAAACAGAAGGAGGAAAAAATAAGTTGTATCCATCTCTCAGTATGAAGCCTATTTCTATGTGTTACACTTGCCCACGGTTTCGAGCGCAATATGCTGGCTTCTGAAGCCAGAGACAGCTCTGACACTGACAGCAGCACACGCCGTACCACAGAAGGGCAACGTGACTCATTTCATATCCACTGGTGACAGTATTCTTTGGTCACAAGCGTCCTGTATCTACCTGGTTTAGAGTATATCAGAAGCTAATTTTTCCACCCATTTTAGGTAGCTTGTTTCGCACAGGTCGCCCAGAGAAGCTGTGGGTGCCCCCTCCCTGGAAGTGTTCAAGGCCAAGTTGGATGGGGCTTTGGACTACCTGGTCTTGTGGGAGGTGTCCCTGCCCACAGCAGAAGCATTGGAACTAGACGATCTTTAAAGGTCCCTTCCAACCAAAACCATCCTGATTCAATGATTTTTATTTCATTCTGTAGCTTTCAGATTTTTCTCCTGCCTGTATAATCCACACCTGTGTGCATGCATATGCACAAAATCTGCTCGAGTTGTTCCTACACAGAGAGATCAGGAGTGAAGAAAGGACGTCCTTTATCTTCTGATACCTTTCAGATGTGAGACTGCACCAGCACTAGTCTAAAAGTGCCTGTTTCCTGGAGTGCCTGGGGACAGGCAGTTCCTATTCAGCTCACTGCATTACTAAAGTTCTCAGAACGTACACAATATCGAATCTGTGACCATCTTATTGCATTGTCTAGTACCGTGCAAAGCCACGTTACTCAAAACTAAAGCCTTGTTTCTGGTGGGAAAAGTTTAAGACTAAGGGAAAAAGAAAGCTGCTAAGGATGCAAGCAAGAGTGTCTGGACAGTGACACTTCGCTTAAAAGGCACGCTAAGAAAAGGCAAGCTAGGTTCCTCTCCTGATGGTTTAAATCTGCTTTATAGTTTTTCTTATATATACAGATCTGCATATATAGGTGTGTACACATACACAAATATATGCATACACATATCTTTGAGGTTTTGAGAACAGAAAGTTCAAGAACTCAAAATTAATTTTAAATAAATAACCATAATAATAGGGGGAGGTTGTTGCTAGGTTTTTTCCTGCATTATGATTACAACCTAATGAGACAGTGATAGGATGACACCATTTTTTACTTTGTATCATTTCATTGTATAAATGTGAAGCATAAGACTACCAGGTGCATTTTATCTTGCCTGAAGTAGTTTCTATGGATCTTCTGCATTTTTGGTTTTCCCTAAGGCATGGCCATTACTTTAAGAAATATGAAGATAGCTGAGGGTAAGGATGTTCTAATAATCACAACTGGAATGTATGTGATGCAGGGTTTCCGTGTGGAGCGTGGCGTGCGGGCAGACACACAGGGGCAGCTCAAACCCAAGCATGGTCCCAGCATGGCTTAGTGTGCTGAGCACAGAAAAACTTCCCTTCTCCTTTTGCATAAGCTCTATGATTTAATGCACCATTTCCAAAGTCTGCACTGTTCCATCTAAATGGTCCACGTATGGTGCCGGTAAATGTTAAGAGGTATGAGATGATTACTAACTTCCAGAAAACATTAAACAGAAGATGCCCATACAGTAGTCAGCATTAAAAGTTTAACAGCCAAAGGTTGCATGTAAAGATCTTTTCAGCTGTCCTGTTTAACAAAGTCCGACTAATCACAGTAAAGTTATTTACACAAAAGGCAACAACAACAAAGATACCAATAGAAAACACAGTAGATTGTTCAGAAAGTGGATCACATTTTTTGCTAGGTCTGAAATATTAGATATCCCACAATATAAACGAGACAGAGGAATTGTAAAAAGATATTAAGAGCTTGGTCCTGCATTTCCAATTCCCCAAAATCTCCCACAGAAGACTACAGAAGTTTTGAATGTTTAGTGATTGCAGGACAAAACTCTCAGATGACTGCAAAACATTGCTTCTTTTCAGTACTTCTATTATATACAAATATTCATTTTATTTTCTTTGGCTTTTAAATTACTACCCCTTCATATCTTAATGTCAAACCACACCAAACCCAAACCTCTAATAACTCCCCTCTCCCCCTAAAACAGTGATGAAAAATTAAATGAACCAAAAAACACATCCAGAAAGTGTAGCTGTTACTTCATTATAAAACTATCGTGCGTAACAGAGGTTTATACTGGTCAGAACTGCAACAGCAACTGGAGTTTACACTGAAGGAGTGACTGCAAGAATCGCTTCTCCTGAACAACAGAAAAATCAAAACTGATTAGGCACTTGTTTTCTTGTTTAATGAGGGATCACTCGGTGTGTGTAAAAATGACAGCAATGCACTCCACAAGAATGCTCTGTAGCATTAACAACTGCTATTGCTCAACTACAGCCACAGTCCCTGATCCAGGAGAGCAGAAAAACATATGCCTATTACTCAATTTATGCTTAAATCCTACTGATATGAATGGGCTGGACACATGTTCAAGTGCTGCCTTGAACTGGGATGCTTGCTGAAGTGGGAGCTTTAAAAGATAATATAGTGGTGAGCTTCTCTTCATTATGCTACAATACCAGTTTTATCTAATCTGGCTCTTCCTTCCACCATATTATCCTAATACTTCCTAATATAAAAGAAAACAGGCATAAAATAAATAGGATAAACAAAGATTACATCATAAATATGCTACTAAGCGGGAAGAAAATGTATTGCAACATAAGGCTCTGTAGCGCTGCACAATCAAGAAACTGTTCCAGGTGCTCCAAAACACAACCTAACGTACAACACCGAGTCATCACTGTGCTCCTGAAAAAGACTGGGAAATTACAGCTCAAAGTTCTAGTACATTAAACATTTGAAAATGCAAACCAGTGGTGATGTGCTTTGCTGCCCTTGCAGAACACCACAGGTATGGTTCCTGCACGGCTCCAATTGCCATTGCTTGTGGAGGACATTTCAAAGGATTGGCTGTTTGGGAACTCTCCGTCACCTCCCTTCAGACTTACAAAGTTACAGTGCCCACACTGACTCGTTCTCTCTGAACGCAGAACGAACTCAGAAATTCTGTTGCCTCCGCTTCTTGGCGTCCATCGCATCCAGGATAGGCTGCCTCTTCGCAGTGTACCTCTGGCGCAGCTCCTCAATCTCCCGCTCCATCATGGGGTCCAAAGCCTTCAATCGCATCTGCAGCTCTTCTAAACTCAGGTTCTTTAACTGTAAAACAACCACCAACCAACACAAACAAACATAACACAAAAAAAAAGATTAAAAACTTTACAACAGAAGTGAAAACCGCGACCTTTCATAATCCTTTATTTTACAGTCGTGACGTTTTCACACATTTTGAAGGTACGTTTACATGGATATAACTGTTTATATAACCAAAAGTGTCAGCATGCTTCACAGTAAATAATTTAACAGCACATGAAAACACAAACACACACAGTACATTTAATTAAAAAAAAAAAAACAATAAAAAAGATCTTTGCAAACCTTGCAAATAGATTGTAAATAATTATAGGGCTGGAGCTTAATTCAGGCTGAAAAAGAGCATGCCACAGTATACACAATGATATTAATGTATATAAAATATATTGCTTAATCAAATACTTCGTACTGAACTTCTGTCTCTTACAAAAGCCTGAAAAATAGCTGCTGTAAGTAACAGTCTGACAGATATTCAGAGGTACTATCTGATACCAATGACAAGGCACCTGTCTTCCTCAACAGATTGCTGCCAGAACTAGTCAAAGCAAATTGCTAACAGAATGTTTAAATAATACATGAAATAATTGCTGAATTGATGAGAGGGAGTTACCTTTGACAGAGCTCTTTTCTATCGAAAAAGGTTTTCTCACAATGCTAAACAGTTTGTTACATTTCATTCACTGACAGCGAGGGGTCCCATAACCAGTACGCGGCTGTGCCGGCTGCTGCAAATAAAGGCTGGAGTCTTGTGGGGCACTGGGGCACGGTGGGCACTGCTGCCCCTCCTGCTGCTGCAGGGAATGATCTGCATTTGCAATATGGTCCTTTGGTTGGCCTATGGAGTTTTTCCTAAGGAACTCTAGTGCCTCTCTGCATTTCTTCCTTGTGAGAATTCCCTAGTTGTCAATTACTCTTCATTAAGCTTGGAAAATATCAACAAATTTCTAGTAGTACAAATAATTTCATCCTAGGAAAGGGATAATCTATATTTTGTTTGCAAATATTCTGGCATTGCAAACAAGTACACCACCTGACGCAGGAAGAGAAAACATTTTCTGAATCAACCTTCCAATGAGTCAATACTTTGCTGATGAATCCAGGGCAGCCTTCCATCAACACAGGCTGAGCTGTCTTCCCCGAGACACGAAATACTACTTTTGATCTTTATTTTTATCAGCAATCGAGGCACATAAATTACCAACACACATTGCTACAGAGAGTCCAAACCCCACCGCTATGATTTCTACTAATAGACTACATTGTACATAGTAAATAAATAATAAAAACCAAAGAGAGAGTGGAGATCAGAAATTTGTAGAAGAGCATATGGAAAAACAACAGGCATATTTTCATGCAATGTCATTTTTACCCTAGGATTCCTAACGAAGATGAGAATTAAACCCCAGAGGTCTAAATATCTTCCGGGACTAAAGATCCTTGGAGCTGTATGAGCGTCAGAAGCCTCAGATGTGCTGACTAGCTCATCAGCAATATCTGTCTCTCCCAAGGACACTTCCCATTTCTTAGGAAGGAAAGAGTTGCCTCCCAAGGAACCAAATATCATCTAGTTTACTGTATTTCTCCCATTCCACATATACAAGAAAGGACAAGAATCATAATTCCTTGCTCACCAAAACTTTTGCAGAAAAACACCTTTCCATTTTCAGAGAAAGAAGATTTAAAAATAAAAATAAAAATCGCACCATTCTCTTTCATTTTTAGCCCACTGGTAAATGTAACTGCCACACGACAGACACTTTTCAGCAAAGATATTGTTTTAGAGAAGCAAAGTGTGGGAGAGATCTGCAGTATAATGAGGTGACAACGCCAATCCTCCTGTTTAACACATCCCAACACAGCACAGGGGAGAGCAGCAATAAAACTATGGGGTTTAGGACGGGCGGCAGGGGAAACATATTCGGGGCTCCACGGACCAGCAAACAGCCTAAGGAAGTCACCGCGAATAATCCTGCGAGTGTTTTGTGAGGACTGCCACTGATGAAGTCTCCCATCTGCTCTGGGACAGCCGGGGCAGCCAATTACTCCCTTTCAGTCACCGCTGTAGACAACTGCCTTAAATTGCACAGAACAGACTCCAACTGATGCAATCGTAAAATTATTCTACACCAAACCCCATTTTTTTATAAATTGTCAGAGAAGAATGTGATGAGTGAATTTTTATTTAAATTTCAATCAAGAAACAGAGCCAGCAAACAGAATTAAATATTCTTTAAAGATCACAGACAGCTGGAATGGAAATTAAAATATAAAGAGAATGAATTTTTTAATCCAGAGAATAAGAACCTTTCAGAATGATCTCAGCCACATTACCCAGGGGATGCAGGGAGCTGCAGCACTCACATGTATGAACGGCTGATGCTTGGGACATTCAAAGGAAGTAAATGACAGAAAAGAGGGACTGAAACACACTGAAAACATAGTTAAGGAGGTCTCATCTAGCTGACATCAGAGGTGAAAAACACTTGATCAGCCACAGCTAAATCCAGGATACCTGTGTGTGTCTGTGCACACACCTCCTGGGTAAATCCTAAGATATTTTTTGACTTCTGTCTGTGGTATAGATATTACCTTGTGAACCCTAAAAGGCTGCAAAAGTCCGAACACTGAAGGCAACAGCAAAGATATCAGATGAGATCTGCAGAAATAACTCAAACAAGGTATTTAGTTATTCTTGTGTAACTTATTCTGCTGCATGATAAACATTTTGATTCAAATTCTTAAGGCAATAGAGCTCGGCTCTCATTTATTTTCACTTGCAACTAGTTTGCAATTTAAACTGCCATGTATAATTTCCCATGTAGTTTGTTGTTGTACCTCCCAGGGCTATTGGTGTTAAGGGAAAGCAGCATTCAGCTGAGCGAGCTACAGGAATTCAAAAAGGTTTTAAAGTATATTTTGACAGCTTTTTAAAAGCTGTAAACTGTAGCACTTTGGTAATCGGGATAGACTTTATCCAACGATGGCAGAGAGATCAACTTCTGCCACTCCAAAGCACAGATTCTGCCAGGTCCCTTTGGAGATCAAACACCCACACGCACACCACAGGCAGCACCTAGTGTCAGGAAGGGACACCTCCAAGACAGAGGTCTTCAGGGAATGGAGTTTCTGGTAGAAGTGTTCGCCTTCACTGGGACCCTTCATGTCACCAGGTAACTCCATGGCTTTGGGAAAGCAGCGCTCCAAACTCTAACTTACAACGCCAGAAACCTATCAATTACACGCAATAATATATTCCACTCAGAAAGTGTGTGCATCTGTTTTAAACACACAGAATCTCTTAGCGTGGGCACGCAAACTCAGTTTTCCCTGTAGGAAAAATTAGGTGTGTACAGAAAAAACCTTTTCTCCTGAAAGGTGTATTTGTTGACCTAATCGCTAAGGGAAGCAAGGAAAAAAATCAAAGCAAAACTGTCTCCAGAGCTGGATAACACCAAATAATTTCTTCAGCGAGTTGATGGATTCTCAAGACACAGTTGTACTCAAAGAAGCCCCACTGAAATTCTCTACTCTGCTTTGCTACAGCAAAGGAAATTCCCTTTGCCCACAAAGAGAAGGGCGGACAGTCATCCTTGCAGGGGGAGCTCCCAGTGCTGCAAGGGGAGGGCCAGAAGCTCCTGTCTCTGCCTTCCCCCCCGATACAGGAGGAAATCCTGGTGGAAAAAAGGCACCCGTGCAGAAAGGAGCTCCATCAGCCCAAGCTTCCAGCAGCAGAAGACCCTTTCAGCAGTGCCGACCAGCACAGAATGAAAGCGTAACTAACCTTTCCCCTGGGCTGTAAGGTAGTTATCTTCAGAAAAGGCAACTCAGCTGCACGCTTAGGAGACTGGGAAGTCTGGAAACCTGGTGTACCTTCGCTCAAACTTGCAGCAAATGGGACAACCATCATTAACCTCCCCCCTGCCTCGTTTTTCAACTTATTTGTAACAGGGTTAGAGACTTTTCCAAGAAGTTAAAAAGCAGCAGAAGGGATGAAGAACCATTAGCCAGCTTTTCCTAACATGCCCACCCTCACTTATCTGGGACAGAGTAAAAAGCCCAGAGCTGGGGCAGCTCCAGACACGAAGCGCTGCAGTTGTGCCGAGAGCACAGGGCAGAGCTGCAAGCACTCCAGAGCCAGGTGCCCTCCTCTCGCGTGAGGATGGCAGGAATCACTGCTGATCAGTCCGGGCTTTGAAGAAGCAGTAATTAACTTCTGTAGCTGAAGAGAAAATAACCCAGTGTTATCATGCAAGGCTGGTTGACTCCAGCATAGTTTTGCATTCCACAGGAAGAATATCCCCTATGCAGGAAACATCCTTACTCTGGTCAGCACCAGTGCCAGGTTGATTTCGTTCACATTTTCACACAGTGACACACACAGTATTCCTTCCTCACATACCAATGCAGTCATTTCCCAGAACCAAACCTTAACGAGGCAAGTGCAACAGGTTTTACTTCTTTGGTCTTTCAGTCTAGCTTCTTCCATCCCAGAGGGGCCAGCTTCATTGGGATCGCTATTGTCAGCAAACCAAAGAATAATTACTTTCTGTCAATACTACTGCCTGCAGGAAGACCCACACCACACCTTACATATTTTGTTCACAACCCTAGTCAAATCATACTGACAAGAATCCCGACCAAAATGGGCACTTGGAATATATATATATGTATATGTGTGTATATGTGTGTGTGTGTGTGTATGTATGTGTTCCTGTCTACAGACCTGGGTTCTGCAGCAATAAGCTGAGAAAGGAGATAAAGTAGAACCAAAAATGGCCTCTCAGAAGTCATCAAGTCACAGGGTGCAATGGAAATCCACCTGTGTCCAGCACAGGAGTCTGGAGGGAGACCATGCATCTGAGATAGCTGGTGGTGCTTGCAGGCCATGGATTGAGGCAAAGGGCTCTGGAAAAAGGTTTGGAACTCATTAGCTGCGCTTGGCCAGCACATATCCGTAGCTATCCAAACTCTTCAAAGGGCAAAAGCCAAAGCTTTGGTGCATGTAGCACACTACAATCTTAATCCACCCTTGACAGCAAGCAGAGGTAAATAAAAGCTCTAGGCCGGTGATATTTTCAGCATGATAAAATTAGATTTCATTAGTAAGTCCATAAGGCACGAGTTACCATTGCAAACCTCCAGCCCATCAACCCACATTACGGAACACTGCCATTAAGCCGGTGCAATGAAAACAAGCAAATGTATTTCCAGGGTTTAAATTGTTCAGAAAATATATATTCAATCGAAAAATAATCTGTATCAAGTTTGTTGTGTTTACTTGGAAAAAAAAAATATTCTCCCTAGCAACTGCTTAAATGAATCTTACAGATGCAACATGCCTTATTAGAGGCCTTTGATTAAAAAAATATGGATTGTTAATACTGTATTCTGAGTCATCTATTTTCCCATCTGCTAGTAATTCCCACAATACGAACGATCAACAGAATGGCTAACAACAATAATTTTCTATGGCAATTGCAGAAATGGGTTGCCTACAGCACTTTCTAAGATTTAACCAGTGCATGCCTTGGATTGCTCTGTGTTGTTAGTGGCCCCAGGTAAGAGAGACTTGCTCTCCAGCTGTTCCCCAACCTCTGCTGAGCAGCTTTCTTTTCTCTAATGGAATGAGCTCCACTGACGACTTCAAGCTCTTTCTTACTAGTCTAAAACGTTAGGATGCAAAAGATACAAGGTGGGCCCTTCCGACCAGTTTTTCTCCTCTGTGAACTCCCAGCCAAAGGCTGTGCATCTGACGGCTGCAGGAGCTGCCTCGGGCTTGGGGGCCAGGCCAGGCTGGCCGGGCCGAGGCCAGGTCGGGCCAGGCTAGGCCGGGACGAAGCCAGGCCAGAACCACTCTGCCATGGTGCCCTCAGGAGCTGCCTCAGAGCCTGGCTGGACACACCTCACAGCTCTGGCTTGCTGCCATCCCCACTCCTGCTGTCTCTGCAGGGGGCAAGTGAGTTACAAACAAACATACTTGATGGTTTGGCCTATCTGAAGAGCACGTCTCATCCGAAACACAGAATAACTGATACAGGTTATACAAATATTAAAAGGATCTCCTTTCCTACCGCTGTTTTTGGCGATTTTTGAGAAGGACCCACAACCTAACTCTGGAAAGCCAAAGCTCATTCCACAGGACTGCAGTAATCTTAAGTATTTTTGGGGCTAAAATAAGCACACAGCACTAAGAGAAAATTAAAGATGGACAACTTCATGTGATTTGTAAAAGTCTCTTTAGGGATAGAACTGCATATAACTATCCCATGATTAATTCCTATTTTCACTAGTAGAATTCTCTCTGCTCAAACATTAAAGCTGTACATCATTGTATCAACACAAGCTAAATCTTAGTTACTAGCATGAACGTTTTTCATCTCTAGAAGACTTTTCTCAGAGTCACAGAAAGTTACATTTCAACAGCAAACCACCAAGGGAGGAAAAAAAAGAGTTTTCTATAGCTTTAGTGCATACTCTCATTTGTATACCTTTAACTGAATACTGCCCAGGGAAATACTGCCAATCCTAAAATTCAAAGATCATGAGCTGGGTCCTTCACCTTCATTATATCACCCTTTAAAAATTAGATTCCTAAAATAAAAGGGTTTAGGAAGAGGGAGGTGTCTTTTTATTTCCCTTTTCATTTTTAGTCATGACAAGGCAGATAGAATATAACCATTTCTGCAATTAAAAAGGCTAAAGAGTTGGGGGGGGCGGGGAATAAAAAAATAAAATCTATTAGCCAAAATCTTTACTGAGTAACCCTGACTACAGGAGCTAAAATCTAAAGAAAAGCAGAGCCCATGGTGAAAGGCAGTGTGGAATTAGCAGTAACGCTAACCACTCTTGGCAATTTACCCAGTTCCTGACAAAGCCTGGCATGTAGTGTGTATTAATGTGTTCTCATAGCCTAAGCAGTTCAAATTTTCTTTATAATTTATTTTTTTTTTACCTGCAATAGCAGCTGTTGTCCGTGTAGCTGTGAGGTATGTAATTTATTTTAAATAAAACAACGTAGAAAAATTTGAACGCAGGGCAATAAACTACAAACAATGTATCTAAAAACCTGGCAGCTAGTAAACATCCGGTAACAAGTACCTTGGAGACCAAATCTTTAGTATCTCATAGATAATAAGTTTAATGAATTAATTTTTATAGTGTACAGAAGGGAAAAAAATAAAAATCTTACCGTTCACTCTTTCCTATGTCATTTACAGAGTGTGTTGTTACACTCCACCCTTACAAGCGAGTCTACTGAAGCACACCGCTTTCATTTGCCATCTCCTTCTCTTCAGAACTGCATCATCCACCACGGACATTTACAAAAATTACTTTTAGAGTATCACGGACAAAAATTCACAGTTTTTTTTGTCTTAGAGAAGATCTTGGTGGGTTTTTTTAATATACTGTGATTTTCTATACCAGGCATCTCAAGCTGAATGATACAGTTAGCATTTAGGAACACTATGAATGTTTACTGAAGCTCCCAACAGTAAATAATGTAAAGTTTAGGAAAAGCACTCCATCTGGATACTCACTATGCTATTTAAACTTGATTGCAAATATACCCACACAGTGCTGCCAGCAAAGCAGCTACCTTACATGCTCTAAAAATATCCAGGATTTCCCCCCCCCAGCCCTTTCTAATTAGGGAGGAAAAAAAATAATTTAAAAATAATTAGAAGAAAGCAAACAAAAAACCCTACAAAACACATTTTCTGCTATTACCAAGCAAATATACAAAGCTTTACAGCGAGAAGGAATTCTTTTTTCTAGAGCTCTTAGTGTACTACATAAGCAGTATCAAAAAGACAGTGTTTTATCTCTATTAACCCACAGCTCTCCAGGGCAAGTGCTTTGAGTTGCCCCTAAGGGGCTGAGCTCTCAGCGGGTATACTTTGAAAGCTATTTTTCTTGGATAGCTCCGTTTAAGATTCTTTTAAAAATACAAAGAAAACCAGAAGCTTATTGACTAGTGAGTTCTGACACAAGATACATTCATGCACAGAGATAAGCCTGAACTCGAAACCAAACCCAGAAAAGCATTTGAAATGCCTGAAGAGCCAGGGAAAAGGCTAGAATAATTCTAAACCTCAAACCTCAGTGTCCTGGTGAGGGACAGTACAAGCGAATCCCAAGTTTTAGAAGTACAAGATGTTGATAATCAAAACTAAACCAAAAATGAGTACAGCAAAACACAATTTTCCTAAGAGGAGAAGTCTGCTGGGGGAGAGCCGCGCGCCCCGCAACCCACAGCGCACATGCAAGCTTCTATCTTACTCGCTGGGCGACCTCAGTTTAGTTGTATTCTTTGTAAGGAAGAAAATTCGTGTTATTTTAAAGCAGCCAGTTCAGAAAGGATCTAGGAAGATAACACAACTCTTCAATAGATGGCAGAACGACAGCCATACTGTTTGCTAGGGTTTCTTTCACACAGAAAGCTTTCTAGTAGGCACGTACAACAGAGGATGGGGTTCAGCCACTTGGTACAAGACAGACAGGAAAAATCCTATAGTCTAGAAACTTAAGAAACTTTATAGGCAACAAATGCCAGGTTTCTTAATCCCTGGGAGATGGAAGTAAATACAACAAAGATAGCAATTCCTTCCTCAGTAATTGTTTGGAACTCTTTTTTCTCCCGCTCAGAGTTTTCCTAAGCACTGAAGGAACTCAGCTTGCTAAAAGATTGGGGTTCCCAATAGCAGGGGCACAGCCCCTGGTGCCCCCTGTTCCACTCCTGCATGGCATTCAGTGGCTGGAGATTCCATTTGCCTATGACAGCTCTGACACGATGAAAAATGATTCAAGTTGTTTGGGAATTTCTTTTATTGCGCTCAGGAACAGAGCGGATTTTTTGAAAATCTCTTTACACCTTAACCAACAGTTTATTAACTCTTCCTAATGCTGCCTTCTATTGAAGCCTTATCTGCAAACCGTGCCCATCGGGCAGAAACTGCAGAGCTTCAGCTGGCTCATTAAAGTGGATTTAGTTTTGTCAATACACATCAGCTCCACATTTGTGAAACACTGCTTAAACAAACACTGACTATCGAGTAACCTTTAATCAACCCCATGAAATCCACTTTATGATGGCCTAAATGTAGTAGGCATCTACTGTCTTCCTTCTAATCCAAACTAAATTAGTTCTAAAATAAGAGAATAAATACAGAAATGGATAATGCATCAAATAGCACTACTTAGCTAGCAGCTTTTAAATAACATACAGTATCTTTTCCTCTACAGACATGTAGTAGGCTACTCACTACAAATAATATACTAAGAAATATCCCAAAAATAGGAAAATACAGAACAAGATAATAACTGATAATCATTGACGTCAAAATACATTAATCAAGAAGCCCATGTACCAACATACAACTAACAAAATACTAAATTAAAAAAAACCCAGAGCACTCATCTTAATGAGCAAGAAATCCAACCGTAATCTAATTCTTCACCCTAAACCACAACACACCCTGTGAGAAGTGTGATGCTAACTCCGTATGGATTCAGAAACTCCAGTTATTCACTGAAGAAGATTCAGTGGCATATTCACTTACTGAGTCCAGAACTGCCAATATCATTTGCCAAAGAGATACTTTATTATTAAATATTTTGTCTATGACTCAAACATTAATGCGATCAGGCCAAAAATGAGCACAGTTCTTTCTTCCCTTCACAGTATTCTCTCCTAGGAAAGTCTAAAGCATTTGATCTACTTGCTTTGTCACAGGGTACAGAACAACACTAGTTGTTTTAATTATACCTCTAGTTCTGCTTACTGTCTTCGAGACTTGCACTGCTGCTGACACAGCTGGAGACCTTGCATTCTTCTGGTCTGAAATCAGAGGGGAATTACAGACCATGTCCCAGCATCCCCTCATCAGAGAAGTGACACTAACCATTTAAGAATGCTGTAGAGATGAAGGCAACGTTTTGTTGGGATTTTTAACCACAAAAAGGTAAGGTTTTCATTATAATATTCCTACTTAATCTCACGCACACACATATGTATGCACACAGTTGAAATTGCCAATACTGTATAAATCATGAGAATTCACAAGGCTGTCAAATCAAACATAGTAGAGAAACCAGAAAATAATTTAGTAATTTATTTTTTTTCCAGTGAATGTTAAATTCACCAAAGGCCCTATTAAAAGTCACAATGAATGCAAATAATGACTTCAAAATATTTTAAAATCCCAAATATATGAAGAGGCATTTTAAAGTAGTAACATAATTATGTTGTATATAAAAAAAACCAATCCTGGTCTTGGTCCATCAGTTCATTTTTTACAATGAATAATTTTGATTGCTTCCATGAAAATTAGTGATTCTGACTTTAAACATTCACTTAAAGCTATTGGCTTCTTGCAGTTCCCACCCATTTAAGTCTCCAGCTACTTGCTCCTTCTTCCATCAGTATCTCCTCTTGCTTTAAACACTATCTTAGTGAAACATCTCATTTTCTTGTTTTTGACATCAATATCTCCAGACATCTTCCCTTCTGAGAGTGGTACTTATGCCATCTGATGGTCTGTACTGCTCAGGGAACCCCAGCAGTTAGGAACTAAATGCCTACTAACCTGGTTGATGATGGTGTTGCTGGAATGCCAGTCATGTTTACCAAATCCTGGCCGTTACAATAACAATAGCAAAAGAGTAGTCTCAGTACTTTAAAAATGTATCCCACTTCCAAAACAATGCTGTATTTATACTCCCCAAGTGGCATAGCAGTCCGTAACACCTTGCCTAGTAGCAGTCATTTTGGAAAGCTATACTGTAATTCTACTTAATCATATTACTTTACTTAACTATGCTGAAAATATTGCGCCTCTAGCTCAGCAATTTAATATAACGCAAGATTTTGAAAGCAATATCACTTGAAAATTGACAAATTTTCTATTTGTTGTTGCCATAACAACCACAGAAAGTTGTGTAAGAAAAGAGCAAGCAATAAAGGATGAAACGCCACAGGAACAGATAACAGAACCAGTCGTGTCAGCAGGAGCCTTAAGGAACATTTCAGGCACAAACAAGTTCATGGATACAATTGTGGAAAGGTGGATCAATGGAAAAGGGCACTTCAGGTGGAGAAATCACAAAGGTAGTTACATGGCATTCTGCCAATGCTCTCCAACAGAGGTGACATTCAGATTAGTCAAAACCTCTAAGAAAACTGAAACAGATAAAAATTCAGCAGAGATTGACAGACTTTTTTTTTTTTTTTAAACTATTGCTTGTAACAATTTCTAACTGCTGCAGTATTGCACAATATAAATAGTTAAAAGCCCTCAAAATCAGAATACAGTAATAGCTAAATTGCTGCCAGTTCTACACGGTTTTCTGAAATTCCCTCCAGCAGAAGGAAGTAACAATTGACTTAGGAAGGAATTCAAATGTAGGAATCTATTTTCCTGTAGGTCAACCCACTACTGCACTGTATAATAAATGTAAACATGAAATTATATCATTCCATCTCTGCTCCTCACCTTTCCAATGACCTTTCAGAGAAAACATCCTGCAGCCTGAATTTTGTTTAACATGGAAGTCATACAGGCTGGATTAATATGACATTCTTACCTACAAGCAAAACATCTTTAATGCATTTATTTCTCCTAAAATAAAATCAAATGTTATACAGATATCTCTATATCAAAGCTAAAAATCAACATACAGACTAGTCAAAAATCAAAGTTTTGTGTCCAGTAGAAGAAATAGTGCATTTACAGCTCTTTGTTTCAAGAATTAAGGAAGCCAAAATCGAACGTGTCTCTAGTAAAACTCCTTTTATGGATGTTATTCGCTGACTTCTATTGAAAACATAATCAAGGAAAAACACTTTCTTTTCACATTTCTCGTGTTTCAAAGGACAAAAAAGCAGATGGGATTAAAACAGAGTTCAAACCAAAGAGGGTAAATATAGATTTGATTCAGCAGACATATGGAAACAATTATATAAAGAAGGGAGTTGTTGCATAAAAAAGTTAGTTCAGGTGAGATGCAACTACACCAAAATACAAGAATCTTCAGAACAGTCTGCAAAAGCACAGAGATTAAGGAAGCAGCCTCATTCTGTACCTAATCTGAGATAATGACAGGAAGCAGCCAAAAAGATGAGTCCTGTCATATGAAACCCTTGGGCTCCTGACTGCTGCCTTGCAGGGTGAGCTGGGACAGAGGGGAGGACCACGGGATGTCAAGAGGTTTCCTGAGCATGCAAATTGACTCAGCTCTCTGGCTACCTGACTGCTACGGGTGACTGATGCAAGGAGAGCACCAGAAACAAGCGGGTGCCCCTTCTGCCACACCTCTGGCCTCCCATCCCCTCCGTAAGTCTGAGGCAGGATGCCATCCACCTGGCCCTGCTTCCAAACTGGGGGCGAGGCCAGAGCCAACAGCGGGCTAGTATTGAAACTTGTAGCAAATGCACTTTCTTTAAATCCTCCAACCTTTGCCAAATTTGGGAAAATAGGACTCAAAAGATATCAGGACAAACGGCACAATCACCAAAGTCTCATTTTCTCAGGAAAAAACACCAAAAATAACTTACAGCTAGACTGCAGAAAAATCTTCTTTGTACAGGGCAATTAAAAAGTGGAAACACCAATACAATTAAATGTTAACAGAAAACACAGTAAAACCGAGCATCCCATTTTGGACAAGTAAAGGTTGGGGTGGGGGATCCTAAAAAAAAAATTTTTTTAAAATTAAAAAAAAATAATCAAAAAACCACCTACGAAGTCAGCTGTGCTTTTATGACTAAGTGAATAAAATTTATTTTATACACTGGAACTACTAAAGAATTGCAAAAAATATTCCCCCACCCCAAAAGCTCTGGCAACAGGATTAGAGGTCTCCTCGAATTCAGTCTGCAAGCAGAACTGTAAACAATTTAAACACAACAGTTGGGGATTCTGCAGGGCTGGGGGGCAACCAACACAGAGACTTTCCCCTTCCTGGTGTTCACAGCACTTTAGAAGAAACACAGATACTGTGGAGCGTGATCGTCAAACACTATCAGTGGCTACACAATACATGCTGCTGAAAACCTTTTCTTCTATGATATCAGCTTACAAAAATAAAGTACTGCAGTAACTTCTTCAGTTTTTATATCTCTTCCTAATATAAACTACTGTGAAAAAGCGAAACTGGAATAAAAGCCATAGAAAGAATTCTAGTACAATGGATTCTTTTATTCGCTCCATAAAAGTGATATTCTCACATGATAAAAAGAAGGTGAATGTACTGGATGTAGACAGGGATCTACTCTCACACTGCAGTTACACAACAATCAATTTTAGAACCCAATCTATCTCACCAAATGTAGTTCTAAAAAGCCTTCACACCCTTGAACAGGAAGAAACTATCTTTAGAGAAGAAGTTGAAGGTGTCACAGGCAGCCCACCCTTTTTGTTGCTTCGGTGTCACTGCTGAGGTCCTGACCTCTGTTCAATTGACTGCTCAGGCAGCCCCCGGCTGAATTCAGCAGCAGGCAAAAGCTTCTCTCCCAGAAAAGCCTCCGGCGACTTGGCAGCACATCTTATTACCACTGTGCAAAAGCATCACCTTATCAAAAAGTGCCACAAATTTCAAAGCAGCACACCAACAGCAGAGTCCACAACTGCTGCGCTAGCTCCGATAAAGCCGCAGAGACAATCTTAACACTTCAACAAAAACGTTTTATTTAAAATATTTCAGTGAGGAAATCACCACTTTCCTTTTTGCAATAGATTTTGATCAGCCTTAAAAACACCACAACTAATTACAATAAAAGTTGAAGTCACAATCAGAGTCTCATTACAAGACATTTCACCAGAAAGTGAATGTTTATTAGGAAATTCTCTGTCCTACGAATTAAAAGGCTGGAAAAAAAAAAAAAAAAAAAGACAAAAAAAAAATCTGCAAGTATTGCAAAATAAGCTACTGCATAGCCTACTAAAACTCTCCAAATACTGAGAGGCTACAACACTGCAAGGAAAAAAAATAATCTTACTCCTGAAGTAATGACACTGTTTACTGATAAGGACTGTAACGCCTCGTTGGGTTTGATTTTACGCTATGCAGCACGTTGACACTGGGGTCAAAGGTGTTTCTAAACTGACAGGCTAAGATTATTCCCAGACTAAACTGGCAAACCCAAGGCAGTGTGGAAAGAGGAGGTTTTCAGTCACTGCCATACAGGGCAATACATGGTCCAAGACCACCCGATGAGCTATCGCAGTAGCTATCTTGTAAGGCTGCTGGCTTCTCACGAAGCAAAGTCTTGAGTCCAGCCTATCTGTATTCAGATTCTCTTTATCACATCATCATGACATATGTGCAAAGCTCAAGGATTCAACTACTTTGAGGTGACTGCTTTGAAAATTTCAAAACTGGAACAAGTCTGAGATGTAAAATACCACTCATAACAGAAGGCTCCCACAAGCAGTAACTAGAAGCCCTGCTACACTCAAAATGGAAAGTCACCTAGCACAGCCACTCCAGGAGGCAGAAACAGACCCAAATCTCTCCACTAATGATTCCTATGAGAGTCTATCTAGGTAGGAACTTCCTAAAGTGTCAGTGTAAGCCTGACATTTGTCAAAAGCAATCTTAACATATTTACCAACCTCCTCAGATGTCTTCTGTAGATGTCCCTAAATGGATACAAAGTCTTTCTGTATTTACAGCAAAATTCTATCTTTCAGCTGTTTCACACGTAGACACAGTTGCTATTAACAGAAGTAATACAAAGAAGCATTTTTATGGGGAAAAAAGTACAGAGTAAATCAACATATGCTTTTTTTTTTATGTACAAATGTAGCAGATTCAGTGGAAGCAGAAAAACCTCCCTTGAACAATCTATCAAGCATGCAAGACATCACTCACATGTAAAAATCTATATTCCAGGTTCCTGAACACATCGGACACAGCAATACTAGTTAAATGTCACAAAAGGACTGCCTGCCACTAGGTACCATGTATTCAGATGAGTAAAACGTGAAACAAAGCATGAAGTTTGCTAGCACAGTCAGCTAAAAAATAAAACTACTCACAAAAAAACCCCAACCATAAGCCAGCTAGCTTTCCCTTAGGTCTTAATACCTGACACTTACTCAGCTGATAACCACTTGCATATAAACATCTTGGTAGTTTTAAAATACCTTTTTTCCCCCCCTTTCTTTTTGGCTTTCTTTTTTAAGGATAAAATATTCTTCAAGCTATTTCCCATCATATCAAGCACAAACATATTTTCATTTAACTTTGGGAATGGAACGTGCCTTAATCTTTTACTTCTGTTCAGTGGAAGAAACTTGTATTGCTGAAAATACGAGGCAAACCAGATCCTACTTCAAATACGATTTACACTATGTGTTTATGTATTCTCAGGGATCCCACATTCCACATTGATACTACTTCTTTTTGAGGGGGGGGTGGTTTTGTTTTTTTTGATTTTATGTTTTTAATGTAGTCAGTCCTGCAAAAGGAGCTGGCAGGATCACCAGGCTCCTGCGTTAGTAGTTTCATACATCAGGCACTCATTTCAATTTTTGGCTGAAAAAGGTCAGTATGCTTTCCACAGTCCTGGTCTGGTAATAGGCAGGGACGTTCCCACGGCTCTGGCACCAGCACTGGCTTTTGCAAAGGGAAGCGCACATTGCCAGCCAGGCAGTGCTGCAGAGGGCCAGCCCCCGCAGCCAGAGCGGACCCTCGTCCCCCCCAGGCCCGGGCTGGTCCCCGCAGCGCATCTGCGGTCGGTGGGTCTCACCGTCAGCGGGCAGGCAGGGGAGGAGAGCCCCTTCCCGCCCAGCTGCCCTGGCAGGCGCAGCCGGTTACCACAGCCGGTTACCGCAGCCGGCTCCGGCACACGCTGCGCCCTGTGTGCCAGCGGCACCGGCACGTTCCGCTGCTGACCGCTGCTGGAGATGAGCTTGCCGATGCGCAGCTTAGGTCAGTTGCTTTACCTTCCAAATGAAGAGGGGGATTATTATGTAACGAGAAACCAGCGCAATTGTTTGGCAGCAGGTTCCAAGAAACAAATACTTTTGTGGATCCAAGGTTGTGAGGACAAACTGCAAAAATAATGAACTCATTTTACAGTAGAAAATAAGATTAAGGAAAAAATCCCACAGAAAATAGGAAACAGGATTAGTTATGTAGCAGTAAACATAAGGAAGGCAAAACCATGAAAAGAAATATGGGTATCTTTAGAAAAACAAGTAGTAATCTGACATGAAAGAAATTTCCAACGTTACCGCATTCCCATGACTACAACTAAACCAGCCCAGCAGCACCACGGTGCTCCTCCTTCCTCACCTGGGAATTTCACAAGCCTAAGCCCTAAAATAGATAACAAGACACGAACAGAAGATTAAGAATTATGCCCTCCTGCCAGACTAAAAATAAAAACCACCACCAAACCACCACCACTGCCACCACACTCCCTGCACAACCCAAAAACCCAACTGCCACACGAGCTCACAAAAGCTCCAAGAGAGAACTGCACAGCACTTCTGTAAGCACGAGCCAAAGCTTTACGGGCCCCCGCAGCTTTGGGCTGTTGTAATTTTTGAAGACAGATCTAAGGGATGTCACCTGCATATACATGAAAATGAAGCAGCACACTTCACCGTATTTGTCTTTCACGTAACTTCTCCCAAATTACATTGGGTACAAAAAAAACCAAACGCTGCTATCCTTGGGCAACAGAAGACCACAAAAGCCTCCCTTGTGAGGCCAGCTCCCACAGGGCCCGCCTGGGACTGGCCGCATCCCACCCCAGCCCCGTGCTGGGGGAACCGCGGGGCCCTTGGGAGCAGCTCGGGCAGGTCAGAGGTGCAGAAGCAACGACTGTCATCGCTGACAGATGAATTCTGCCTGCACTAGTGCTGGGTTACTGTGCCGTGCGGCGGTGGATTTGCCACTGCTGTACTGTTCAGCGTGCTTACAAAGCCAGGAGTCGAACCCGCTGGTACACAAGTCGTTACTCCCCTTCAGGGATTAGTTCTGAAGCTTTGAACCACTTGCTCGGTTCTGTGGCCGTCAGTAGAACTTCACCCTAGTAACATTTTTGCAGAGTGCCTCTCTTACTGTCTTACTACCTTTTTTCTTTTTCCCCCCTTTTTAAAAATCTGTGCCATAAAGTTGTACATCATCCATATTGTATTTCCATTCCAATTCAACACCAGGCATGGGAACATATTTCTGTGTTACAGGTACTTTTGTATAAATCTGCGAGTAGTTTAATTTAAAAGGCATGGACAGCAACCTAAAGCAATCTTTGACCATGCAAAATGTTTTATAAATAGTTCCATGTGCGCCGTTCATCTGGAGTCTCACTGGAGACGAATAATGACCTTGTATTTCGTTCTCATTTACTCTGAATTAGCCAAGCCTTGTGGTTTTAATTACATACTTAATACACCTGGCATGGTCTAATTACCAAAAACAAAACATCATTTAAACAAAAGGTGACCTTGAACTTCGTCTATCAAAATACCGGTTAACTTCAAGTTTGCAGTTTTTACCGAACTGCCAAGACATGCAACAGCAATTTTCCCAGTGTGATCACAGGCTCTGGGGGCAGCGGCCCCGCTGCACTAGGAAACATCTGCACACGCTCGCCCGGCTTCCCTCATTATTGATGCAAATCCCTCTTAGATTTCAGTAGTGCTATAAACAGCTCGAGAGGCAAACACCAAGTTCACACCACTGATATTTCTAATCTTCGAGACTACACTGGATCTAGGTTTGACAAGCAGCAGCCTGGGGAAGCTAGAGCAGAAAACCTGTTCCAGAATCTAGTGATTTCGTATGAGTATCGAACTAGGAGCGAAGGGAACACGAAGCTGTAGCAATCAACCTGCTGCGAGAGAGGCAACAAAGGGCTTTGACACAAGGAACTTAAATACCTCAGTTATCCCACTGCTGGAATATGGTTGGTTACCTGCTTGAAACAGACTGTGTGCTTAAATTCCTTCCTCAGCCATGTTGAAGAGTTTCAGGGACAAATTGTTTTTACAGGAACGCGTCGGTATATTAGTGAATGGCCTTTACTCATTTGATACTGGTTTTTCACTCCTATCTGTGACCAAGTCACGCTAGGAAATTAGGCACACCGTATTTAATAAAACATCTGGAATTTAAAGTCAACGGAATGTAATGCCGACACAAAATTCAATAAAGCCTAAATTTTCAATAAGGTAACCAGATCACACAGCACTTCACATTACTTTTTTTTTTTGACTGCAAATTCATTTTACCAGGAGAATCACTGAAGGACACATTCTTCTCACAAGATTTCTAGTCATTCCCTTGTACTCGTGACCTCGGTTATGACTCGCTACAGCCCTAGAGCATCCTATCTCAACATGCCAGAACAGCAAAGGTACAGTGCATTTGAGGGAAAAAAATGTCACTGACAGTGTTAAAGAAAGACAGGCATTAAAATTTCAGTATGCTCAGCAAAGATCTAGCAAGCTACCGGCGAAATCATCACCGGCTGGCTTTCGAAGCTCCACAGAAGAGCTGCCTACGCTACGCGGTGCTGGCCGCTGGGGCCTCGGGAAGCAGAACGGCCGAAGGCAGAGCTGGCTGTCAGCAAACCTGGCAGCGCTTCCGTGGGAACGGACTGCTACCACCACCGACACGGGCCGTGCTCTGAACACGGGTGACAAGCCAGTTCGTGGTTTGCAGGTATAGTAAGTGTGGATGGACAGATGCTTGTTGAGAAAAAGAATTTTTCACCCATCACTTGGTTACACAAATCCATATAAAAGTATCCCATGTGGATAAGCAAATACATTCAGGATTATCATTGCAGGCTGGACGTGATGATCTCAGAGGTCTTTTCCAGCCTCATTAATTCTGTGATCCCGTGATCACGAATGCTGACAAACACGCATTGCTTAATTTACTCGGCTAGCAAAATAAGGACCACAGTAAACTGTCTAAAGGAGAAAAGAATCCCAAACTTTTAATACCCCAACGATGTAATTCAAGAAATATACTAAAAGAAATGAAATAGTAAGAAAAGATTTTACAGCATAAACAATCTATGCACCAGATCTTGATTAAACATACACATCACTTATTATTTAACCGAACTGCAGTAGCATCCAAACCAAGACTCCGCTGCCTGGCACTTTGCAAACAGCCCAGAACAGGGACTCAAACTAAATGAGAGAAGCTTTTCATAAAGCAGAAGATCATTTCAAACTGAAGAATGTGGGAGTGAGCAGAGTTTATGCTTTACATGAGACCTTACGGCAGGACTCCTGCATCTTACTCCAGCTCTGCTATGAACTCAACTGTGGAATCGCTCGCTCTCCGTTTCTCTGCCACCATTCTCCCAACGGTAACAGCATTTATTCAGTTTCCCACTACAAGGCTCCAGTTAAGGCAGTCCTTGAATAAATGCTCGGATCTGAATCCTTCCGTCATCTCTCAACCAAAAGATATCTGCCGGTGCAATTACATTGCTTTAGCTCTAGCAGAATTCTTACAAGACAGGCTACGTCAAACACGCAAATAAGGCACCCACTAATATACCATGAAAATCATTTGCCATAGGTTCAGTGTTACATTCCCTTCAGGTCTGGCATGGTTATGCTAGTTTGAAACAAAAATAATTCTGTCAAACAATGCTAGTGCCATAAATGTAACCTGGAGCACAATAGGTGGGTTAGATTAGCAGAGAGGAACAAAGTTAACACCAACAATTAAAAAGGTACGGTGGAGAAAAAGCCTTGAGATGATGCAGGGAAAAATGCTCCGAGTTCTCATGAGCTCTGACATGAATTGGCACAAAGAGTGAACCATAGGATGCTGTGGGTTGGTTTGGTCCAACCCGCTGCAGTGGGCAGGGACACCCTCCACTAGAGCAGGGTGCTCAGAGCCCCATCCAGCCTGACCCTGAACGTCTCCAGGGATGGGGCCCCCACCACCTCCCTGGGCAACCCGTTCCAGTGTCCCACCACCCTCAAAGGAATTCTTCCTAACGTCCAACCTAAATCTACCCTTCTCTAGTTTAAAACCACTGCCCCTCATCCTATCAACGTCATTTATCTGCAAATCAGAAACAGTGATAGTTTTTCCTGAAGAGTACTTCCCTCGATAGCAAAACACAAATAAATCACCATTTCACAAGCACAACACAGGCAAATTAAGATCTGGTCCAAATAAGCTGACATTGTCTACTTTCTGAACTCTTCAAGCACACCATTAAGTATTTTTATAGCTAGAATTACACCACAATAAACTTCTAAAAAACTACTGCGAGAAGGCAAATCTATGGTGAACAGAAGAACAGAATCCTGAAGATCAGTACACAGTGCTGGTTTTGGTGGGGTTTTTTTCCCTTTTGGTTCGGAATCAAGAGACAATTCTACAAGTTTCAAAGACTGTTTCCTCAAGTTGGCATTCATATTTCTAGCAATGAATGTAATTATCTTAATATACACGTAGTAGAAGATATTTGTTCCTTTCAAGCCTCTAATACCAGCCGTGAGACATCACAATTTAGTCCAAGCAGAAAATCCTTCACTCTAAGACAGTATTCCTACAACTGCTGGATTACATGAATGAGCTACTGAGACGGAACAGAACGGCTCCATCTCTGCCTTCTACACAACACAACTATTTTAACAACCCTGGCAGCATCCTTGAGGATAAATTCCTTGCTGCCTGTCAGCGGCTAGGCTCTTCCTTCTGGGAAACCAATAATTTATTTATATGGTATCTTAAAACAGCTCGCACATGAAACAACAGAGGGGTTTTGTTTGGTTTTTAACTTGACGGTTTTATCTCCACGTCCAAAAGGGAAGACTCGGAGCTCAAAAAGCTTTTCTCTTGAGTCTGTCTAGAGTCTGTTTAATGTATAGGGAGAGAAAGTAGCTCCTTAGGGAAGGTGGCACACGGACCAACTAATCTCCCCTGGCTGTTGTCAAGGCATCACAAGGCAGTTATGGTATTTTTGTTCCCGTGCTGCAGTTCCAGAACAAAGGATGGCTTGTCACAACTTAAAAATGAGTAGCCTGACGACAGAGGTCCTGTTGCTGGAGAACCAGCTATTCCCACCTGTGAATGCTCGTAATGCAAGTACAGCCTCGACCCCTGGCAGAACTGATCACATTCTTGGCAGCTACTGACAACTTGGTTGTGCTCCAGGGACCTTCAAAGTAGAAATGAACTCCAAAGCTACGTAATAGTTTCTGAAATGGGTACTTACACACTCATGCGTGCATCGGTTTAGTTGGGCAATATCCTCCCTAAGATTGACACTTCAGGGAAGACTTAATAACCTATATAACTTCAGTAAGTTATTCCTCCTTGGAGGATAAGAATTGTTGAAGATTGTTCAAAGAGCTAGAACTAGGCATAACATCACAAAAATCTAAACTGAAGATTAGAAAAATATACTGTTTACCTGTCAGAGCTATAAAGCTGTGACACGAGCCCCCGAGGAAAGTGATGGAAGCACCTTCAAGGGAGGATGTGTTAAGCTAGTCTGGAAAAAAGCACTGCGTGGTACATCTGCTTTAGTAGGGATACAGAAAAGATCATTTAGTAAGTAATTTTAATCTCTTATTTTTCAGATTTACAGTGGTTTGGACAAGAACTACCTTGTACAACACGTCTATCGAGAAATTTTGGCTGCATGCAAATTAATAGCAGAAGCAAGTTTTCCTCAAATACAAGGTGTCCTTAAAGCAACCCTGTCAACCCACAATTTAGTGGCAGATGCAAACTACTATACAGACCCTGCAGATTCTTCCAGGTAATTGCAGATAGGCTCCTGACTAAATAAATCATATTCTAAACACAAGCTGTAAACTGCAACTTACATAATGCAGGTGAGCCAAGTTAATACCGTGCTGAATTACAGGCAGAAACCTGATATTGGCAAAGAGGGATGAGAGGGTCAAAGAGGGTCAGTACAAATTCCCAGAAGGGCAAAGCTAGAGATAGGCAGGTATCTTATAGAGATAAGAAAGCTTAAGTAGTTGATAAGTACAAATTACTAGCTAGAGCATCTAACTAAAACAGAATTAAGTTTACAAATATTCCAAGCTCATGCCAGAACAGGTGATAAATCACAGCCGACGGAGAATCTCTTCGTGATGTATCACTGACAGAAAGGGTGCTTCCTGGGCAACTTGTGATGGCACATCTGACATTAATTCAATACAAATTACTTGATCTACCGAATCATTCATTGTTATCACACAACGTTGTGTACAACATTTATAGTAAAAGGAGAGATGGAAGGAAGAGGCAGAAAAAGGTGAATCTGTTGGTATACAAGCAAGGGGAAGCAATTAAAAAACAAGAAAAAGCATTTAAAACAAGGGTTACAGATGCTATCAATAGTCTAAGACAGGAAAGTGTAAAACAGGTTTTGATTCATTTTTTTTCCACTTGCATAGTCACCAGATGACTGAGATGTTACACCTGTTAGAACAGAAACAAAGCAGCAGCTCAAAATAATGCTACCCAATTTCAAGAGCCATCTTCTTTCTATTCTTTTTTCATACTGTATGGATATCCAAAGAATTTCAGTTTTAACTGAAATACCAACAACTGCTGAAATAAGAGAATGGAAATGTCTTCTATAGTCAATTAGTGTATAAAAGTATAACTCGATACATTACACCAACTGTTTATCTCCACAACTCTGCCTCTCTAACACCGTTACAATTTGATTGTATTGCCATGGAGAATAAACTCAGTCCAAGCTTCCCTAGAATTTTGATTGCTGCTGAAGTTTCTCCCTTCATCTTTGTCCCAGAATGCCTTACTACTGAAAAAAAAATTCCACTCCTTCTAAATGCCCAGATAGGAAATCAAAACCATAAACCTGGCAGCAAAAGAGAACAAGCATTACAGTTTCCAGTGTTACCACAAGACTTGCAACCTCGTGATGGTTTCATTATTTTCATTTTCTTGCAATAGCGTGCGAAGTTACCAACTCCAAACCTTAAATCAGTGTTTGTTTCGTAAAGAATCACACATTTAGATGCAGGATTCTTCAAGCAGAAGTTTCTTCTAAACATATGTTTTATTCTCTCCTAATTCTGCTTATTTCACTAAACTAGTGGATGTTGCAGTATACCTTCCTCAAATTCTCCGTTGAACTCCCACAGGGCTTTTTATCTTTTTTCATAAATAAGAATATACACCACCACCTAAAATAAGTTGTTGAGCAGTAACTAGAACATCTTTGAAATGTGCTCTGTGCACAATACTGGGAAGATATCCTTTTAGTGTTTTTTTTTTCCCTTTGCAGTATTCCTCGGTATACATACACAAGGTCACGCTGTGAAGGCTGCACAAGTGAGGTACCAACTGGTAAAAAATGTGCACCCTCGTATCCAGAGTCCCAAGTAACCTTTCATGGGACTTCAGGCAGAGTTAGGAATATACACGTGAGGTGTACATTTGAAATCTGAGTGCCTAAAGAACAACTGCAATTTTTGTTTGCAAAAAATGATCCTGATGGAGAGGATGGAGACCTCCCCCTCCAAAGAGAGAGGGTGAGGACAAAGCTGGCCACCACCCACAGAAACCGCTCCCCTCGGCTGTGTATGTACATACAGTGAGCTTCCTAACACCTGCTGATAAGGATGTTCTCAGAGAATCAGTGTAGGATCAGGAGAACTTCAACACTCTGGCCTCTGAGACATAAGGAGTCAGGCAATGCAAGTCCTGTGACAGTAAGCCTGAAATCCCAAAACTAGCTGTTCTCACAGAGAGGTAGAAGAGATTCTAGAATAAAAACTGCATTTGTGAAGCTAGGGAAAACTTCTACCTTTCAACTATCATAACCTTCTGAGGATCTCAGTGAACCAGTGGATTAGAGAGGTACCCAAATGGGACCCCACGGATAAACCAAACCAAGACCAAAAACATTTATTCGTGTAAACAAAAATATTTCTTCTTTACAAGGAAAAAAAGGCCCACTGAAGCATCTCAGAAAACTGGTTTGCGTACCTCCCTAATACTCAAGTCTACTCACTCACAGTTCTCCAGTCTCCATTACCAGGAATCTCAAGAAGCAGAGAGCCAATATGAGTCTGAGACTAGATATATCAACCCCACAGATCATCATCTTTTCTGCAGAGCACCAAGATCTCACGCCTCTGTTTGTTCACACAAATGATCATCCTGGTACGCTCGTGGTGTTTCTGACACACAGAGCCTTCGACTTTCTCTGCTACTGGATTGCCACGGTGCAGCACAATGTGGGATGGGCCAGGTGCCATCCATTTCTTCAACTGCAACCGCCCCTTGGGATGTATCTGAACACAGCACGGGCCCGCTGGCTGAACCTCACCAGAGGTAAGGCTTACACACTCCCTAACATACCTACTCACCACTCATCTAGCTGTTGCCAAATACCAAAGCAGCTCCGAGCCAGAATCGTGGTCAAGTCCAGGCTAAGGACAACCAGTCTCCAGCAAAAAGCCAAGAGATGCATCCAGGCCACCCTGAAGCCCTTGTACTGCAGACAAGGCCTTCCTTCTGAGAAGTCCCAGAGAAAGCTGCTGACTTTAATGAGTAGGAATTTGGAAGCAGTACTTCTGTACATGTGATATGGGGCAATTTGAGGACAGCTCTGTAAAAAGAATGAAAAAGCAGCTAGACCAATTCTGTGTCTCTGGCAAGTGTGAGCAGTCATGTAGAAACTCACTGAAGTGATCTTAACTGTAGGACAGATGGTATTTGTGCTTTAGATCACTGAGGGGGAACCAGACCTGGCACTCTTTCCGCCGAAGCGAGCATCTGCAGTGGTGCTTCTTAGTTACTGAGCTACGGCTGCACGACACGAGTGCTGTAGCAGGAAAAGATCAAGAAGAGCTGACACAGAACAAGAAAGCTAAGCCTTATGTCAAAGATGGGGATGAACTCCCAGCTACAGAAAAGTGCTGCAATGAGTGTGGTGGGTCAGTCGTGGCTAACGGCCAAACGCCCATCCAGCTGCTCGCTCACTCCCCCTCCTTTGCAGGACAGGGGATGAAAACAGGGTGAAAAAGTTCAACTCTCAAGATAAAGATAGAGAAATTGTCCGTGGTGGTAACTGATAAGCAAACACACTCTACACAAGGAAAAATTAATTTATGACCAAAATAGATTTGGGTAGTGAGAAACAAAAAAGAAAAACATTAAAGCAACACACCTTGCCTCTTGGAGGAAGGACTTCAATCCATGGCTTCATATCAGCAAGTCTGCAATAATGCTAATAGATTTGGAGGGAAAACAAACAAACAGAACAACAACAACAACGCAGCTAGCTGAAGTGTTCCTCCTTCTTATAGCTTCCACTGAGTAAGGCAGAGGTTCCAGTATTGCTAGAACTAAGGTGAATCTGTGGTGCAAGTATGACATGGACTTCTCTTTAAATTTGTCCTTGCCAAGAATGCACTTTCCTTTCAGACACAGATGACACGCTGCAGCCACTCCTCTCACTCCGTCATAACAAAAGTGCACTAAATGGAGAACTGGGCTACACCCTACTAACCAAACACTTCTTTTGGCATACTACACCGCTGTCCACTTCGTAAGTGACAGTTCTCACAATAAGCACAGCGCACCCAAGATGCCAGGTGGACTTCACTGCACTGATTTTAAATTTAAAGCTGTAAAATAGTTTCTTGAATTGGCCATCTGCAAAATCGTCTCTCCACCATATGTTAAAATGGCAACTGCCAGCAGCAGAGACATTTCAGATAGTAATGCACTGATTAAAGCTGTCAGCCTGTTTTTCAATGAAGGCATCTCAGCTCTGGCATTAATTTCTCCCTAACCCATGGTCAAATAGCTTATGTTTGCTGACTTCCACAACATACGATACAGGATTGCAGAACCAAATCATCCCGGTGTTTTGTGACAGGACAGTTTGAGGACCACAGGATATGGAAACGCTCATTCTTCAGAGGTGCTCTATTTTGGGAAACTGCAGTAAGATTAACGAAGATAGAACAGAGTTAAAATGAAACTAGATTAGTAAATTGCTCCATAAGGATTTAAGGCTGTAGGTTTTCTACAGCATCTGTGTCAATTCTAGGGTAGCACAGGCACCTGTAAAAAGGTGGGTGCAGGGAGCACAGCTTGGTGTTGGGGAGTGATGCAGCTCCTCCGCTCGCACATGGCTGCAGAACCTCTCAGCTGCTGTTGCCGTGGCAACAGCTCTTTACAGCGTGGAAAACAGGTTAGGTAGCTTCAAACTAACCACTGTTTCCTGTGTCACTGCTTTCCCCTGTAGTTCTGAATTAGCCCACCTCTGAGATGATCAGTGGGCTGTTGCCATAGAGCCAGCAGCAAACAGGGCTCTCTTGAATTCCACAGGGATGCTGGAGGAACACGGAGCGGGGCCTCCCCCCAAACCCTGCAGAAACCCCCTCCAGAGGCATCAGCTCTTTTCCATCTCTGCAAGTACCTTTTCCATCTGAAAACTGCTCAGGGCTCGCATTTTTGGGTAGTGTTGTTTTTTAACTAAAAGGGCACTGCAGATTTTGGGGGTCAGATCCTGCCAAGCAGCGAGGGCGGAAGGTGCACTCCTTGGCCATACGCCCTTCCTCCCACAGGCTCTGCGCTACGGAACCGGCCAAAACACCCCAGCGTTGTGCAGGGAACTCTGGGTGGGGAAATGCAACCCCTGTAACCCAGGCCTGCTTGAAACCCCGGCACGTAAGTTAGGGGACAAGGAATGAAAGAGCCGCTGCGCTACAGCCAGCAGCTCCTCCCAGCTCCTCCCCTGTTTGGCTGAAGCGGCTTTGAAGGTGGGCTGCACAGAGGTGCTCACAGCTTGCTGAATCATCAGGCACAGACAAGATCCCACAGGACGAGCATCCGTTTCATTTAAGTGAATGTCTTCATTGCTTTAATTGCATCTGTCTGAAGGTAGGCTTACTTACATTGGTTTCTGCATCTTGACTCAGTGGTATTCTGCTAGCTAAATGTAAGCCCTTGAGAAAGACAGCCATGAAATTTCTCACCTTGCAAAAGCAAAATAAAAAGTCCATTCCACCCTACACACAAATATCACAAGCACCATGGAAAGCTCACATTTCTAGCTCCGTGAACAGCGTTAGGATTCTGGTTCTTGAGGTGATTCTCCATGCCCCTGCAGCGCGTGGTGCTCTTGTGTGCGGATGGCAATTACAACATGTGACTGTAATTAATGGCAACCTTTAAGGAAGGATCGACTTGGACAAAAACATAAATTACCATTCTGTGAAACTGATAATTCAAATGATGCTGCAGAAAAAAAACCCAATCTGTTTGCACTAGAAGCACATGAAGAACTACCTTAAAAAAAAAACAAAAAAAAAACCAAAGGAAAAAGAAAAAGTACACCAAAAGCCACCTCCTCCAGGTTCCCGTGGGACCAAAGCCCAAGGAGCTCCCAGTAAGAAAGCCTCTTCCCTCCATTCACACACTCACATGCTCATAATTCCCTGTGTGAAAAAAACCATAATCTTCACAGAGGACATAACAAAATAAAAGAGAGAATCATTTTGGGAAGCTCATTTTCACTAAGAGAACTTTTGGGGGTGATGGGGAAGTCTGGTCTTAAGTATCTTCAAAGAACATTTTTTTCCTCCATTCTTACTTGAAATAAGAATATTCAAATATAAAAGAATAACTAAATATATTGGACTGTAGTGACACCATGAGGGAAAGAAAAAAAAAATAATGAAAATCAAAGATGTTTTCAGAAAGCTGCACTCAATTCGCATTCACAACCCTAGAGCTGCTCATCCAGCGTCATTCAGCCGAGGCTGCACAGTTAGCAGAGTTCCTGCTGCTCAGCTGAAGACCTAACCTTGTCTGCTGCAATGCAAAGGAAAACAAGGTAAGTCCTTCAAAAGGGTCTGAACTGACTGCTTTTGGTTTTCATGGAGGCACACTGGATACTGTAAGGGAATGCAGCCAGGGTTCTTAGCCGAGTACCAAGCAGCTTTTTGAAACAGGTCTAACTGCTACTATACCTTCAGAGCTTTCCTACAGGGCAATTTTGTCCTGCTATCTCTTATTCAGCTTAAGAAACTACATTTTCTTACTAATATTCTTATATCTGTGCAGATCCTACTGTAAACACAAATGTAAGCAATACCCAGACCTTTCTGTAGATGCTAAACGAGCATTAATTCTTCAGGTATTTCTTTCCTAGAAACCAGGCACACTTGCCCTAAACTGAGGAATAACGAGAAAAACAGCCCAAACTGAAATTTCTAACCACAAACCTAAATGCAGTTTCATGTTTAGGCACACAAACGAAAGGGATTTACTTAATAATCTCACATAAAACAATGACATCTGGATCATTTCAATGTATACATTTCACACCTTACTAAACCAAAAGTAAATGAGAGTAAGTGTATTCTTACAGAAAGACAAATTTTGCTTTCAAGTGTCACAGGAGTTCCCTTTTATCTCCAAGTTATGTAAGATACAAGAAAAGGAAATAAAATTTACATGTAAATCAAAATCTTCTGTGCAATCCCTGGTTTTGGCAAATCTGTACTAAGTCCAGTCTAATCAGATACCTGAAAATATTAATTCCAAATAACAAAGAACTCAAGTATTATAAGCCCTCTGTTTGAAGTCAGTGCCTTAATGCACAAGTCTTTTTCATACTTACAAGTTGTTTGCAAACAAAAACTGCACAGAATCTCTTCCATTCTTCATAAAGCTCAACAGTATTAAATGCCAGCCATTTAATTTCCAGTATTTTGTTTACAAAATATTGCCAACATCTATGCTTAATATATAGTCTACCCTTGTACTGGCTACTGATCAAAACATGACGCACAGAAATCTATTACAAACTTTTTGGTTATTAAGTTAGACACACAGACAGTGATCTAATCAATTCTATATTTTTTTTTCCCCTGTTAAATTGCTAGAATCCTACCTGACAAGTTCTCAGGTAAAAAAAAACTAAACTGAAAAAACCATCCCTTGCTCTTTACCAAACCACAAAATGAGGAAACCCTCTTCAAAACTAAGGAGTACCAAAATTACCTTAAAATAGTCTTGCCAAATTCCAGTCATGCACTTTGCTCAGGAAAGTCTTATTTTTACTCCTTTTAATTACCATTAATCACCATAGTAAAGAGTAGGAGAACAGATTTTGCTCTTGGTGGTAAATTGTCATGATACTCTGAGACGTGATTTGAAGGAATGCTGCTGGAACCCTTTAGTAGAACCCGTGCCCCTTGCTGTCAGCACTCAGGCTGGGGATCAGACACTGCACACAAAGGTGGGGTATCCCATCCTGGCATTAACAGCATCAACAGTGTCCACACAGCATGGAAACTATTGGGATAAAGTACAACCCTCCCTCTGCCCACCTTCTCCCCCCCCCTTTTTTTTTGTAAGCAAAAGCAGAATAGAGTTGAAACTGAATTGGTTAGATGGACAAAACCAGGAGCATCTGAAACTTGTCCAGCCACAACTATTTTTTCCACGTATTTAAAAACTCTTTCTAGGCTATACATATTACTTTGCTATTTATTACACACCCATCTCGAGGAAGTATATTAGTACAGACAATTGGTTACTAAGGTAACAAGATGTTACTTTAAACCAGCAGCGCTGCTCTAGCTCATCAGCTTCACTCAACTGTTTCCTTTGTTCTCCTTAAACCCTGCACAATTGACAGCCCTGCTGTAGAACTGAATCTATACTACACACCTGAGCTATGTTTCAGTCTCTCCCTTCCAGCCAATGAGAAAAGAAAAGGTGGTTACATGATGCAAGCATTTAACCTCTGGAGTGAAGTAGTTTCCTTCTTAACTATACTAAAAATTTGAAAGTTGGCTGAAAATTAAGATTTAAAAAGTCTTCTAACTAGAAATTATTCTGCAAATAAAATACACATTGCACATTGAAATTATCCGACATGATAAAATAAGATGGCAGGGATACATAATCCTTTCAGGAGAGAAAACAGGCAAGTTGTATTGACCAAATCTTGGCTGAAATTTTCCAGAGGCAGACCCATGTTTGGGAATAACAGTTGACTGCTAACTGCAAAAATTGTCAAAGTTACCCAAGGTCTAATTCCTCCAAAATATTAACACTCCTAATAAACAAATCAAGTATGTCACTGTTTTTGAGAGCTTGACCTTAAGACCTGTGTGTTCTCAACATCTTCTATGATTACACCCAGCAGCCAGCAGCAGCAGCTTAAAAAGCCTCAGGAAATAAGGGCATCAGAAACATTTACAGGAGGAGGTCCCCTACAACAACCCTCTGCTCCAAGCAGGATCAACTCCAACAAAACTCCTCCTGACGTGTTTATCTAGACAGGTCTTCAACACTGGGAATAACTGCAAAACTTCTGCAGCCCTCTGAGCCAACCTGCTGCCCTATGTTGTTATCCTGCTAGACATTCTTCTTACCCTCTAACTGCAAACAAACCGCTGCAGTTCAAGCCTGCCTTCTTGCCTTATCTTCAGGTGACGTGTCAATGACAAGCAAAAACCTTTCTGGTTTTCACATGTAAGAAGTTTTTTGGCCTAGAAGGGTGTTTTCTGCGCTCTTTTGGCATACACAACTCACATAAATGATACATCATTTCTGTCAGCTGGCACGATGCACCTTCCAAACCTGCAGAAGCACAGCACGAACATTTTGGCGTGACTGGCTTGGCAATCAGAGGAACAGCTTTAAAATAATCCTACAACTTCAGACCAACGGAAGACTGATTCTGTTTGCAGCCTAAACAAACTAATTACATAGGAGACCAAATTCCTAGCCTTGTTACTTCTGTACTAATCGGTGAAGGGACACACGGACAGAGAAAGGATCCTGCGTTCAATACCAGCTGGAGGAACGCTGCCCAGGTAACGCATTCCTCTGCTTTCTGCAAGACAAATAACTTGTGGTCAGAAAATACAAACGGGGCTTAATTAAATCAGTCAGTATTTGACTTGAAGAGTTTATTAAAAAAAAAGCAAATGTGTCATAGGTTGGTCTGTTCTCTTTGCCTCGTAAGAAAAAAACCCACCACACCAACCAGTGCTGTGTTTTTAACCTGCACGTCAGGCTGGCACAAGCTCCTAGTGCCTGCCTACAGAGCTGCATGATAAGCCAACAAACCCCAACCATGTCCTGCAAACCATCCGCGGTGACTCCCGATACAAACCTCTCTCCCACTGAATCCCCCCACACCTTCCATTTTCTGAAATACCACTCAAGGCACAAGAAGCTTCTGTACTGGCTGCCTATAGCGAGAGGTGCAGAAGACTCGAGGTTCACCCTGTCCTCACAGAATGAGCTAGAGAAAGCGTATCATGTTCATTATGTTACTCTTTCAGTCTCTCCTCTCTTAGTCATCCCTGAACTGATCCGACTGAAGTTCTGCACGCAGACTGCCAACACCAGTAACACTTCCATTAGCTAATGACGTCGCAAATAATCTCCTCTTCATCTCATACACATATAGCCCATGCAAGCCCAGAAACCCAAGTTTTGTGTCGGCTTAATTAGGAAAAAATTCTTCCTGTCAGCATATGGAATTACTTCATGATATTCAAGCTACTAATTAAAAACAAAGACAAATGAATATATGTTAATACTTAATTTTAAATTTTCAAATTACTTCGAGGAGAATCTCAAGCGGTTGAAAATATTTTCATTTCCATTAATTAGAAAGAAGACTGTACCAAACAAACTCATCTGCTGCTTAAAGAAAACCAGAGTAAACCCAGCCAAGGTCTGGACAAAGAATTTCCAGTGAAGCCAACTCAGCCTAGCTTTATTACTGAATTATTAATTAAATTCTATATGGTCTTCAGTCATTTTATGGTATTTACTTTTCTACCAAATGAATTGTGACATTATAAGTTTATAACCGAAGCGTTCAGTATCTGCAATACTATTATTTCACAATGATTATATTCTAGTGTATTTGTTCTGGTTGAAACCCAGGGAGATATTCTGCCTAGGGTAACAGATGGCTTTTCAAATTTCTGTTGCTATTCCAGAATCTTTAAGTCACCCAAAATGCATCTACTTAAACATGATACTGCAGTTACTGCAAAACATGATCTACATGTTCACTGTTTAATATTTAACAATCTGGGTAACATTCCTGTTTGGAAATAATTCTGCTAAAGAGGGAAACCATTACCCTAGCATCGCTGTAATGTACAGATTTGCCTTTTTACATCTTATCTTCTCATAAGAACAAGTAAACAACTCATTGAAAATGACATAGTATATCCAATCAGTGCGAATGAAGCAGCGACTCCTTCCGAGTAGTGTCAGTTGACAGGTTATCATCAATCAGATCAATTAGCTAATTTGTTAACATTGTGTCCCACACCCACACATATTACTAACAGGTGGAAGGATTTACGGAGCAATTTTATACCTTAATGAGATGGAAAAAGTCATGATGGACTAAAGATGTAAGCAGCTGGTTATTTAACAACGTGCAAACAAAGCACATTATTCTGGTAAGCCAAGATTTACCTGGGGTTTCTCACAAGATACAACTTTCAAGCACTTCTTGCTTATTAGAAGTTCACATTTTTTGGTGCAAGCTATCTTCTGCAACGGCCACAGAAATGTGGTAAATGCTACACAAAATAGCACAGAGACTGAAAGAGGTGCAGAAACTCGGGCAGGCTGCTTCCACAGCACCTGGTGGCTGTGCTGCTCACGTCCTACCCAGCAATCTCCAGACGCACGTAGCGAAAGCATTCCCCGTGGACAGAACACAGCGATCGTACCGGCAAGATGGTCACACAAACACACGGGAGCTATAAAAAACAACTGCTCTTAAAAGGAGCAGTCACTTCGGTGGCTGAATCACACACGTCGTTTGCACTACCTCAGCACTCTGACCCAAACTGCTGACTTGTGAGCTGGCACTACAAGCTGGCCCATTAAATAGCTCAGCCTCGTTACGAAAGCCGCTTGTAGGACACATCGTTAACATCGCTGTGAATACCATACCCGCACGCAGTGGAGCTTTACTGCAGCTTTACGCGGCCAGAGACATTGTGCTGCTTTTCCTCACAACAAGTAGTATCATCTTGTTGGTTATATTTACTGGCATCAAAGTGTGCTGTGATTAAAACGCCACTGAACCTCAAGTAAACGGGACAGAATTGGGGTTAAAAATATTAATTTTGCCATTTGCCGCATGCTCCTCGAGAATAATGAAAATGTGTAAAAGTATTAATTGAAAATGAAAATCCACCTGACTCCTGAGTGTGAAAGACATAGGAGAAGTTCCACGTAAAAGCTGAAGCTTGAATAAACACTAGGGTTTGTTGGTTTGGGGTTTTTTCCTACAATTTATATCCAGTCAGAGCTTCAACACTTCCATTTCGAAGAATGAAGAGGAAACAAACCAAAACAACTTCTACAAGTACTGCCCTGGAAATACATTTCCCCGAGATTCACTAAAAAAAAAAGACCTGTACCTTTTGGGTTTCAGAATTTAGCATGCCACAATGAAACCAGACAACAAAGCAACTGAAAAGAAAGAAGGGAAAAGAATCCTATATAAATTCCTAACCACAGAAAAGATGATGTTCAAAAACCTTTGCGGTAGTTTGGTTTGTATCTTTTTCAGAAGAAGCATTTAGAAATGCAATACAAAAACCCCCCTTGAGCACGGAAACCAGCACCTTAGTGCTGAAGCATGCACAGCAGGGTTAATTGGGGGTAACAGTAATACTCCAGGTGACTACAGTACCAGGATTAAGTCTAGTTCAAAGCTACTTGCAATATATCCGATTCAATACAACGTAAAAGCTGAAGGTGTGCAGTGACAAGGTTTCCCATCAGCTCCTGGACCGTTACATCACTAACGAGCACAGACCGATGGAGGAGGTGCAGGCGCAGGACCAACAATCAGAGGTGGATCTCAAATTCCCACATGGCATTCATGAACGAGAAACAAGATCGGCTTGGCAATTGCAAAACAGATGTACTTCAATGGCGAAAACAAAGCATAAATACGTACTGACGGAAGAAAAAATGTTGCTACAATTACTTCTGTAAAAAAGCTCTTTCCTTGGAAAAGTCTCCTATTTTCATTGGCAAGGAGTTTTTTAAACATTTACGTCAGGGCAGAAAACTATGCCCACACAAAAACTTTCAAACCAGACATAGTGCTAAATTCATTCTGCATTATTTTCTACATCCATTTAGCCATCTTAAGGGAAAAGTTTCCAGTATCATTTATTTACATCATTTAAAACCTGCAGCAATTGTGTGAGACTAACTGCTATACTGCATTCCATGTATCTGTACATTTAAACAAATAAAGTAACTAGGTACTGTTTTATCAAACAGCGAAATACACTGGGAATGGGATAAACTCTCTCTGTGACCTGATGCAGCTACACCATTTGGCCATAAGAATTAGCTCCAATTCTAAAGGTCTCGCCTCAACACACAGAAATAAGCAAACCGACTCGTTGCCGGGATTTACAAGGATTGTTCCGTCTTCCTTTTGTCTTCTCCCTCCCACCTTAACAGGATTTCTGCCTTTTCTAGTTCATGCTGCAGTGGACACACACACTAATAAACTTGCAGTAAGTCTTCCTACTGAAGGCACTAGAATCTCTCTTCCTAGCACGGCACTGTCTTTTTGCCCTGGCTCGGAAGGAAAAGGCTTGTTGGCTGCGGCACTGGCACGTCACCTACGGCTTACAAGGGGCTGTGGGCAAGCAAGAACAATGGCATCCTTCAACAAAGGAGTCTGGGGACCTCCAACTTACAGAGAACCCCTCCTCTTCTACACTGAGAGTTGGGAGTACTATTAGAATATACTAGCATTACATTAGATTTCGATCATTCATATTTTACTTCCAGCGAATCAGCCTCTTCTTTAAATAAAATTACGTCTGTCAGCATTTACCATCAGGATCCTTTTCTAGGTCAAATTAAGGCTAATTGCAAACAAAAAAGAATGGACTTATTTAGAAAAAAAAATTTTATGATTTATCCCTTTCACGAATCATTTACCGACTTCATGTCAGCAACTGAAGATATTCACGCTGCCCTCACAAAGAGCAGACAATATATTATGCATGCTGCCCACTGATTTAGCCTTTCAGAAAGTCTCTTGCAGGTCACTTATCAATACTGCCACTCACTGTCTAACATATAAATAGAAGTGCTTCCAGAATATATAAATAAGTAATGATAGCCTATGGTTCAAACCAGCAGGCTGTTAAAAACAATATCCCATGTGACATCAGCTGGTACCAGATGCTTCAGAGAAATGTGTTCTTGAATCGACTGCTCTGAAGCAGCACATCCATTATTGAAGTCTTTCTCAGGCTGGCTTATCTAGGGAAGTGTTTGGCTTTCATCACGCCTAAAATTCCACCCTTATCCCTCAACTACACACACTGCCCATGCAAATAGCTATTCAGCTTGTTTGTTTGTTTTTAAAGCCTATTTGGTCTTCAATCAGAAGCATTCTGCAGCAACAAGCCTTACAACACTGCCTTTTCAGGAAGCCAAGGAAGGTGGCCCGCACGAGCTGTGGATCCCCCATCACTGGAAGTGTTCAAGGTCAGACTGGACAGGGCTTTGACCAACTAGCAAAAGATGTCCCTGCTCATGGCAGGGGAGCTGGACTAGACGACCTTTACAGGTCCCTTCCAACCCAAACTATTCTAGGATTCTGAAGGCTTTGACTTGCCGGCCCAAAGGCACTAGCAAGGTTTGCTTACAACACAGAGAGCAGTTAAGTTTCTGAAGATCAGAACTCCTCAGGTTCAGTTTCAGGACAAATCCCTATTTCAAGAAGGCAACTTTGTATGTACAGGCATTGTTGACAAGTTCCAGAGGGTTATCCGTGTCTGAATTATTCATGAATAAGCACTTACCTATCATGATATTAGCATTTACAAGAAGAATTATTTTTTGCTTGCATTTCTTAACAAGTAATAGAAAAGACAGGATGAATTTTAAAGTGTTGGCAATGTTATTGCCACTGCAATAACCCCACTTAAATAACTGCCAGATATTTTCCAATGAATAGTGCAAATAATTATTTTGTTAGACAATTACCAGGATGACGATGGTTGCATTTTTTAGTCAAAAAAAACCCCAAGTCTAAAAATAAAACAAAACAAACACACACACAAAAAAATAACACCCCACCCAAACCAAAATCCATCTTAATCAAAACTCTCCAGCAGCCACAGTCTGTACTGTGCTATTTACTGGCTTTACTCCAGTATCTACAAGAGTGAGCTTTATGTAGAAATGCAGTTAAGTGAAAACTGGGGAAAAAATCCCACACCTACAGCTGTCACCTAAAATTAAACACAACATTTTTCTCCAAATCTCAAGTGTACTTTCAAAAAGGTGCTATGTGATGATATTTAGCTACTGCACTGCAGTTAAGAACTTGTTTAATCTGCAACAGATAAACTAAATTCTTTCTAATATCTTAAAAAAATTAACAAAGGTGAAAGCCAGGTATAATTACCTACAAGTCTCTAAACAGTAATAAATTATTTCACCTTAAGTGCAACCTGTAGCTTAGGAACATTTTCTTTTTGCCCCTATTATAATTTGCAACAGAGGCAAAACCAAACAAACTTCACATATTTTGGAGGGGGGAGAAGACGGGACAATTCTATGTAGAGCGACGTGCGCTACTGGAATAGTACCAACAAGCTGGCTTGTGCAAAACAGTGGGACATCTTCATCTCCAAGGAGATTGATTAAACAGCTCCAATCCCATGTAAAATAGCTCTCATTTTACTGAGATCCTTAGCAAACATGACAATATTCCACACCCAAAGCCATTAATTCATTTTTTTTTAAACAGAACTGTGTCAAATTTTAAAGTTGTTATAAGACAAAGAACCAAAATCACTGAAAAAAAAAAAAAGTAGTTACAAAGAAGTATATTCATAATGTCACATACCACTCCTCATTAAAAAGGCCCCGAGTTAAGCAAATGTTCTTAGTTCAACAACCAGGACGAGGCATTAAGATTAGATAACTGGATGGTATTCTTGACAGTTTATTTATTGTACTCGTATTAATGTATTATAGAAAAGGATTAGCTATTTTTGGCACATATAAACTAAACAGCATGCAAGAAAGTAAGGAAAAAAAGAAAATGCACTTACGAAATCAAAGTCTCCATCTTGAGGGACTTTCCAGTTATCAGGGAAAACGTTTTTGGATATGTGGTACGGTTCGTGCATGTTCTGATTACATTTTTCAGGGCTTTTATTCTTGGAATCTTGTTTATCAAAGTAGTCCATGAAAGAAGGCCTTTGAACTTGCGGTGAAGTAGCATTTCCTTAGTTGAAAGAAAATAGGAAAAAAAAAAAAGTGAAAATTACTCTAAAGATTAAAGATTTACTGCACTACAAAATATACTCCATTTATTAATTTTCTTGGACTTTACAGAAACAAACACAGTCATCTGAACATGGTGCAAGCCTCCATTTGTCCCTTAAAGATCTTTGGCATAAAAGCTCATAGCCAAAGAATGATATCCGTGTAGCAAGACACAATGTGGAGAAATGTTGAAGACATTTCAGAGTTATACAGACAAATAATATTAGAAGTTACTTCATGCGTTGTCTATTTGTTGTTACAGAGACTGAATAACACAAGGTGCAAAGCATCCCTTTGGGTGCTGAATGTCCCTAACTTCAAGGCCTGGTCCAGAGACTCGTAGGAAAGCAGCAGAGTGCCATCAGTTTCATCAGCGGGGAGACTTAAAAATGATTTAGAAAAAGAACTTGCGAAAAAACCCCACACAAACTGCATCAAGACAGCTCTTAATTCTATTCACAGCCAATGAGGATTCTCAGTAAGTTGTAGGATCACACTCTACAGATGGCAGCAAAGCATCTCATCTCCATGCTGTGGAAATCCTGGGGGATTTTTGTTATCTACACAGCTGGAAAATCTTCACCAAGCAGATCAAGATCAGCCTGAACTCCCGTTCTATAACCCTTTTCATGACACTTAATGTAAAAAAACCCAACCCAACAAAACAACTTAACTCTAAATGATGGAAATCAGTTCTCATTTGTGGGATTTCAAAGCACATTCATTACCGAACAGAATAGTAAGTAAAACATATGTAGAACTACTAAAGCACCTCAGAGACAATATTTGATATAGCACTGACTCGTGAAACACGTAGTTGCTTGCAGTGTAACACATTCTACAGAGAGAAATATGAAATACATTTCCACAAGTAAAATAAGAAACTGGATGACAGATATAAATAACTAAGCTTAGGAAAAACAAGCAAACAAACATACAAAAAAAATCTGTTAACTGATCATAAATTACAAAACAATTTCTCAGCAAGATGTGTACCGATTGCTGAAGCCATGAAGAGTCACGACAAGCTCCCAGGACCACTAACATTGAAGCAGCAGCTTCTCACACAGTCACATCACTTCAGTTTAGCTCCAAGGAACCACTCCAAATGTATGTGGGACAGGAGGCAAGAAGTAAGAGGCAAGCAGGAGAAGGGAGAATTTACAGAAGCCTAATTTTAGAGTCCTCCACAGAGACTCAGCAAAGCACCAAAACCAGGCTTCTGCTTTGAATCTCCCACTATAGTCACCTTTCTTCCCCCACACAAACTATGGAGAGCACAGAGACAAAAATAGCCCTCTCCCCCTGTTTTAACCACAGAAGTTGACACTTAGAAGACACTGATGATTCAACATTTTCATGCAGTATGAGAAAACATTAACTTATTAAAAGGAAAGTAAATTCACATACTTTTCATGGTCCCATCTTCCTCTTCATCATCATCACTATTTATTACCATGGTCCCCAAGTCTGATTCTAACATAGTACTGTTGTGTTCAATCATTGTCTGAGCACCTTCACTCATCGTGCTTGTGGCCCTCATGGTACCAGCACTCTCGGAACTGGTCTTCACCATGGTGTGAGAGTCCAGCTCATCTTCATCCTACGGAGAAACGTTTGCCAGAAGACAGCAGATCATTAACAAAACCAAACCGAACCGAACCTAAGCAGCAATGATTTAGATGCTCATTCTTTAGGTCTGTATCTTCACATGACCTAGATCTACTGCTAGGCTTCAAGGTTTAAAACTCAAAAAAAAGTTACAAACCAAAAAATGTTCCATATAGAAGACAAATAGAAACTTTAGAAGAGAAATGTTGCCCACACACCCACTTCACATCAGCATCCAGTTTTGAATATCCCAGCGATATGTGATGGACTACACACATTTTCTGTACGAGTAAAATCTATTACACAAGGGGAAAACAGAACAAAACAACCAAAACACTCATTGCTTGTTATGTAAAAAAAATCATCCCCATCACTGTGAAGTCACTCTATGTCAGATTCTTGCATTTGAAATACAGATGGCACTTTCAGCAGTTTTATAACCATATACGCATTGCATTTCCTCTGCTGTGTCAAAACTTCACTGGAGTTCATTGCACTCTGTCCCTGACTAGCAAAGTATTCTAGCTGGGCAGCTTGAAAGACTATTGTATAACAGTTTTTAAAAATTTGCCCGTTACAAATAGTAGCTTGTTGCTCCATGTAACATTAAACCAAGATATCATCCACAACAGATCTCCCCTTTTTCCTAAACCTTTGCATTGCTTCATATATTTTACAGTTTTAACTGCAGAGAGACTTGCAAGGGCAGGGTGTAAAGGAAATGGATATTAAAAAATAAAACCAAGCCTCAAAATCCTACTAGTCTGGCACTAACTCTTTCTCACTGAAGCTGTTCCTTTCCTTTCCTGTTACTCCCCGACACAGCAGACAATTGGTCTCTCTGGGACAAACACACAGACACCAGCCAGCTACCCTGCCCTAGTCCCGGGTTCTCCCATGGTTGCTCTCAGCAGATACAGTTCGTAGCAACACCAACACACCAGAGCCTGAAAACCACTACATTTCAGCCAAAAGGCACACGAAGAGGTCTAATTTTGATTTCGAGAGGCTGGCTAACAGCATGACTTACTGAGATCAGCACACAGACCTAAACCTGTGATTGAAATTTCAGAGGTCAAAAGAATCGTTATTTTCCGGATTATTATTTGTGAATATATTAAAGTTCTTCATCTGCGTGCTTTCTGGGTTTTGTAGTTGCATTCTGAAGCACCGTATTGAGTACCCTACCCTACAAAACCAGTAAGGAGACGCTGCTCTGCCCCAGCGCAGCTGGTTTCGAGCTGCAGCAGCAGCAGCAGGAGGGGAGCGCAGGCAGTGTGAGAGCCTGCTCTCTACAGCCATGGCCCCTGCCCCCACCCTGCAACGGCCTTGCTGACAGCAGCGTTTGCTACCAATTCTGCTTCTGCCCCTTCTAACAAGGCTCCTCAGAAAGCAAAGTCCAAGAGCAGGTTCTTGCATCGCGTTTTACAAGTGCCAGAGCAGTTCTTTCCAAGCGCTTCTCTCTGCGCGGCAGCACAAGGCACTCCTGGCAGAGCACAGCCTAGTCCTGCCACCGAGCACTGCAAACAGCAGGGAAACCCCTGCCTTAAGGCACAGCAATATCCATTTACAGATTTGCTTGGCTAAGATGAATACCAACTTGCAGTGCTTATGGTCCTAAGCTTAGTAAAACAAATATGAAATGAAACAAACATTTTCCTGACGCTTAAAGGCCTTTTCACTGCCTTCTAAAATAAAAAGGGGTGGCTAACAACATGAACAATCATGAAATGGAGTCCAAAGTGACCTGTTTCTATCTTCTGCTTCATCAAAAAACTATATACATATATATATATATCTTTTATATATATATATATATACACACACATTTATTTTTTTTTCTGTCAAATCAAATATCTGGATTTGTTCCACAGAATAGTATTTCATTTTCCAGTCCAAGTGT
>WUAM01000431.1:101844505-101858785 GCA_024336885.1 Actenoides hombroni | reverse complement strand
AGGACAGGTGACACCAACCTGACCATCGAGGGATTCCATCCCGTATACATCATTATTTGGCTTAGAGCTGAGGGATCCAAGGGGTCTCTGGGCTCTTCTCCCTTCTTAGACTGCTTTGCCAGCTTTTGCTTGGCTTGGCTCTCCAGAACTATTATTCCAGTACCTCTCACAAATATGAAATGCAGCTAATACAGCAGTAGACTACACTGCATCTGAAGTAGTAACTCGGTAAGACTATCCAGTGCATCCAAGTTATGTAAGTGCACATTGACATGAGAGATGAAAGCAATTCCTTCGTACAAGTTCTGATTCATGCTTTACAGTTTGTAAATATTGATGTAGGACTTCTGATCTGTTGTTAAGAAAGGTAAACTCACTGATTAAATACAAACAAACACTGTCTCAATTTTAACCAGGAAAAAAATAAGCTATTAAAGCAGAAGTGTCATGTTCTCACACTGTTTATGAAAACAGATCCAAGAATCAAGCAATAAAAGCAGACAATTCTGTAATTAAAGTGCCTGCTGTTCTCTGGTGTGCAAGCACCAGGCACCAAAGCTGTCTTTGGCAGGGGTTGCCGGCACTCCAGTACCCACACCAGAGAGAGTGCCCAAGTGAGAACGCTCTGGAACCGACGCTAAACCACAGACACTCTGCCCGCTACCATCTCAAGCAAGCACAAGGGAAACCTTGCCCATACCCTGCAAGCCTCCGCGACTAACTCTTTGGATCTCCTTCGGTAGCAAGGTAAGCGAGAGGAGTGACGAAATCAGGACAAGGCGTGACAACGCAGCCTGGAGACCTGACTGCCCCTCACAAGGGCTTCAGCGCAAACACCCCCCAAGGCTCCACAGCACGCGGACAACACAGCAGATCTCACGGCCTCCTGAGAAGCTTCCCCAGAAGAGAGGGCCCTGAACACCACCCCTGAGCCTGCTCCACGATAGAAACAAACGACCCGAGGCAATGCAGATTAACGGACTCTTCTGGTGCAGTTTTAACGTTCCCGGGAAAGAAAGGGCTGGAGACTGATAAGGAAAATAACCGAAGAGAAGCCAAGACAGCAGCTGGCCTTCAGAAGCTCTCCAACGGGTTCCTGCCTGCGAAAGCAACACAAGAGGGCACCAGAGACAGCTAACTGGGCTGCAAGGCGGCAAGCAAGATTTACACGCTGGCAAAGTTCAGCATCCTGTAAAATCATTTCATTCACCATTAACACCTCATCATCACCTTTGAAAACCGTGGCTGTAGTCACAGCTATCTTTTTGTAGAAGTGCTGTAGTAGCTACACGAACATACGATATAGTTTGGTCAAGAACAAGGATTCTGTAGAAGCTCCTTCCGCGTCCAAAGCCCAGCACCAACCTGAGTACCTGCTTAAGAGTGAGCACGCTTAAGGTGCTCACATCTTCATTTTATATCTTACCAGCAGCATTTTGGAAGACAAAAGGGGGTTCTAAGATCATTAATAATACCTCTGGAGGACACCACCACCATAAATAGATACGTATCTATAGATCTTCTCATTTCTAAAGCAAAGTTTACTGCCAAACTGTTTCGATATACTTGGTCCCCACAGTTTAAGGTGAGACTCGTCAGCAGAACGGGGCAAGACTCAACGCTCACACACAGGAGAACCCCCCCAAGCTCAATAGGTGTCCATCCCAGAAGGGTGTTTAAGCTGGTTTTCTATCTCCTCCTAACTGACAGAGCCGCACACAGTGACCTCCCGACGTTTACTGTTCCCGTGGCTGGTTTCTGGCTCTGAACTGGAGCGGATTTTAACGATATGCTCTTAAAACGCCACTTATGCCCCTTGCATAGCTATACTTGACTCAAAGTAATCTTTATATAGTTCTAACTTCAGGATACTTAAAGGACTGCAATCAAATTTAATCAGCACATATGTCAAGTGTTCTTTGGCTTTAAGGAAAAAGGCGATACAAACGGGCAGTTTTAACACTGTTTATCGTGCAAAGTTACACATGTATGCACCTATCTGTCTGTGTGTACAAATGCATCAAACTAAATACAAAAACCCTTCAGAAAAATACAGCCTGCTGTGTCAGATTTAAAATACAGAATAACTCAAAATGATTCACTAGTTTCTTTAAAAGAACTAAATAAATATTGTAAAAATATAGAAGAATAATTGCATGAATTCTTTTTTAAGGTCTCAAAAGACAGATGCCAACTTGTCATAATTAAAGAAACTTTTAAATCAATGAATAGAAAAGATTACATATAGGAATAATTGATTATCAACGTCTGGCTACGTTGTTGATAGTGGTCAACCGCCAAGTGTCTTAAGAAGAACAAAAACGGGGTACTGAAGTAGTAATTCCTCGTTTGAATATTCTAAAATAACCTCACAGCCCTCCCATAATAGAGACATTAAAATGTAAAGGAAAACATACAGCAAGAGCTGCTTGTTAGCTCATTCCTTTAAAGATCTACAGAAATAAATATTTAGGTATGTTTCCCACGAGCTGCCAGGCAACGAGTGACTTTACATTCCCATCATAGAGCTGCCCAGCTCAGCATCCAACTCACACCACACTTCAAAAAAGGCACGAGAGAAGAGATGGGTCACGTTTAGTAATGCCTAAACCAACATTTAAACTCTGATATTGGGATTAACCTTCTATAGAATACACCACTGGCAATTTTTGCTTAATTAAAAAAACGTGCACAATTACCTCAGCACCTATCAAAACATGTCAGTTTGTCAGCAGGCATTCTCATCACACCAGCAGCTCCGGTAACAAGCATAAAATCGATTCAGAGTGCGCTATTTGTACTGATACTGTATCTCTCTGGAAGGACATGGACATGAAGACTGTATTCAACCTGGCCCTTTATTTACAGCTGTGTAACACAAACTTTGAACAGCAAAAAATACATTACCACTAACAGTTTCTCACACCATAAAATGTTGGCAGGCAGAGGTAAAAATGAAAAAAATAAGAATCAATTTTAGGGATGTGGCTTTTCCTCGCTTGAAGGAAAACAACCTGAATTGATCCTAAAACTTAAGGACATAACTGTGAAAACTTTGCATCTGATTAGTCCTCCAAAACCACTCCTCTCCATTCCACTTTCAGTTTTGTAAGTCACTTACATATTGTGATGGGCATTCAGGTTATATATGGCTGAAGAGAGCATTAAAGCTCTAAAACCTTACTCAAACGTCACCGTCAAGGTTAAATCTGATTTCCTAACAAAAGGAACGTCGCAGTTAAGACATTTTACCCCTTTCTTCTTGATGGGTCCCAAAACAGAAACCAGTGCGCAATGAGCACGACTGCTCATGTTTTACAGAGGAAATTCTTGGGGGTTTAGATCAATAAATGCAAGCCCCAGGCAGGTTAACTGAAATCATTCTTGTCAATAGTATACAGCCTCAATTCACTCCCCATGAGAGGCCTTTCACGTCGATAGACTCAACACTAACATCAATATTTGCTCTTGCTTGTAGGTGTTATTAAAAATGCATTTCTCCCGGTTGGAGTCAGATTTGCACTTCTATAGTGAGGAACTCACAGCTGCATAATTGGGAAAAATCCACTTTTCAGGTGTTATTTTCCAAAATTTATCTGCTAGGTGGCCGAGTCACAACTGGTGTTCCCTAGGGCTCAGCAGTGGGGCCTGTTCTGTTTAGCATCTTCATCAGTGATCTGGACAAGGGGACCAAGAGCACCCTCAGCAAGTTTGCAGACAACACCAAGTTGGGCAGGAGTGTGGACCTGCCTGAAGGCAGGAGCTCTACAAAGGGATCTGGCCAGGCTGGATCCATGGGCCAAGGCCAATGTATGAGGTTCAACAAGGTCAAGTGCCAGGTCCTGTACTTCAGCAGGACCCCAGGCAATGTTACAGGCTTGGGGAAGAGTGCCTGGAAAGCTGCCCAGTGGAATAGGACCTGGGGGTGCTGGTTGAGAGCCAGCAGTGTGCCCAGGTGCTCAAGAAGGCCAACAGCACCCTGGCTTGGATCAGCAATAGCGTAGCCAGCAGGACTAGGGAAATGATTGTCCCCCTGTACTCAGCACTGGTGAGGCTGCACCTCGAATCCTAGGTTAAAACTCCCACCTACTGCAATAGTAGCACAAATAACAGACCCCCACCCCAATCCTGGATTTGAGGTTCCCTTATCCTAAACAATCCAGGGGGAGCATGTGGGGGGAGAAGTAAAAAAAAAAAGTGTAGTGTTACATTCTGACATTTGTACCTGTGCAAAAAGCAGGAGGAGTTGCCAAAGGCTTCTTCAGCTGAGGCAGACCAAACTGGTGCCCTACCCTGCTAGCCAGCAGCAGGAGAGGGAAGCTGTGCACCACACACCGAGCTGGCACGGGCTGTTATGGCTGTGCCTGGCAATGTGACTCCCCAGCTGAACCTCAGACAAAGTAATTAGATGTCATACCTAATTTTGGGTTAATGCAAAAGACATCAACAATGCTCAAGCGTTTGAGGTCCTCAGTTCAGAAGGCAACAGCAGGGAGGAAAGCATGCTAGTTTTTATGACAGTAATAAACCAGTTTCTTCAGAGATCAGCTACTCAATACATCTAGTCACAAACATCAACTCTGCATGTCAAGTCACACATCTTCACATAGGCAACATTTCTTAATGTAAAAAAAATAATCCCAGCCTTCCCTGCCTGTTTTATTACTGACTAAGCAAATACAATCCAAAGTAAACCATCTTTATAAACACAAGCTATCAATGCTCTTAGAACATACTCCTGGAACAGAAAAACATCCAGCAAACAAAAGGCCATAGTGTTTGCTGGGTACAAAACACTGCACAGAATCTGGTTGAAAGGTGTTCCTATATATAGATCATCAGCTAACACTCTGTAACACATAACAAGGACTCTGCAATTTGGGACAGGGCAGACTGCAGCACTGCACTGCTCTTCTATGTTTGCTCAGAGCTATAAGATGTCTACTGACATTCCAGTCTCCATCATCTTTGTGTGTTATTCCTGAACGACCTTGGTTCTCATTATATATGTGGCAATACACTTTGAAGTGCATACTGCTGCATTGCACAAGACAGCACTAAAATAAATCACGTAGGGAGAGTAATAACGCCAGGAACACTGACTTATTCCTAACATTGCCAAAAAACTCTAAATGCAACCTATTTATCACTTGAACTGCTTCTCTCCTCAAACATATGCTGATAACACCATCTGAAGAAAGAAATGCCGTTACCATATTCACTTTATATGTGCAACTTGTGTTCACTACTTACCGTGCATCACAACTAGCCATTCTGCAGATTAGACTTCACAAAAAGTTAGGTTAAAAAGTGAGTCTGAACAGCTGAAGTTGACGTAGTTTCTTTCCCCACCTCCTAGAAAAACTTTCTATTAGGATATCTCATGAAGTCACGCTGAAAGCTGGCTCATGTGGCATTACTCACAGCAGCATTACTCATCATAAATAAGAGTGGAATACTTAGCCCTCACAGAATAAAACCCAGGTAGAAACCTGGTAAAGTGTTTGAACGCAAGTTTATACAGGAAGCAGGGGCAAACAGATAGTTACAGCAAGAACTGGTACGCACCGAATTTTCTTCCTCCTCTTCTAGTTCCCTCTGCTGTTCCTCGTGTCGCTTCGCCTTGATCTCCATAGCTTCCGTGATCAGGTCCCTTAAAATTGAAACTGGCTTGGCATTCTTAATAAATGTATGCTAGAAAAAAAACGGTTCGATCATTAAATGGCATAACCATTACAATAGTTATGCTTCAGATGTAGCTACAAGTATTACTCAACACCACAGATCTCAGTGACAAACAGAACTGTACATTACACAATGACTAAAATCTGCACTACCACAACATACAGTATCTTTTAGCTGCTTCCTAACTAAAACTTTACTGTAACTATTTGTAACAAAAGCAAGCCTTGAGAAATGTAATCGTACAACAACTGCTTTATAGCTAGGGATAGAATTTTCCATAGGAAACATGCAGTAAGTAGTAAATAAATACTGTGGTGATTGTCTGACATAGAAAAACAAACTTTTCCAGATATTCAGTTACAGAATTTAATTAATCTTAACAAACTGACAGCATAAATTAGTGGCTGTAAGCAAAGCAACCATGGCTGCCTACTTCCACAATCTTGTACATAAAAAATTTCTTGATCTATGATATTGAAGTCTAGATTAAGCAAAAAAAAAACAAACCACCTTACTTTTAGAAGGAAGATCAATTTGTAACTCAAGGCCATTTAAAATATCCCTTTTTCCTTTATGGCATGTGCACAGTACCATTTACATTCACTTTGCTGTCTAGCAAAGACCTGCTGTCAGAAAGATTCTGATCCTTGCATCCTTATACGCAAATACAATTTCAGTAAAACTAAACTCAAAGTGCCTCAGAAACGTATTAATATTAAAAAGCTGTTCCACAAAGAACAGAACTGACGAAGCCTCATGTCCTACACTTAGCATCTATTTCCTCCCTCGATATATTAATTCAGTTACTCTCCTTTTTCCTCCATGGTCTGTCCCCAAAAGCAGTGCTTTCCACCAACAGCACCTCCAGCTCTACCACACACGCTCCAAATTCCAGATGTGGGGGAACAGCAACATGTAGTCCTGTTGGGCACAGTACCTGGCCTTCTGGCCAGGAAGCACGTGGAAAGAGGAACTCAAGCTTTCCCCCTGCCCCCCTTACTTGCACACATCAACACAAGTCTCTCCTATCCAGCTGGCAGTGTTCAGCTATCCACACAAGCTTCCAAGTCTTTGAGGTCTGAAGTACTGATTCATCATATGAAAATCTCTAGCTTTCAATTTTTACTCTCCTCACAATCTAGGGTTTGGTGTGAAAAATAAAATATCTTATGGATTTGGCTGTCTATTATTGGAAACTACTTCGTAAAATTATGTTCTCCTTGTAGTGGAGCTTACTGGAACTCAAATTTTAAGAGAGGCTATTGCTATCTTGAGGTAGAATAAATCTAGCATGAGTGTCTTACAGATGAAATTTCAGAAGATCAGATTCTCAGGTAGACTGTTGAACAAAGAAATTTAAGAATAGTATTTACCAACAGCAGTGGAAAGGATAAAAGAACATTAAGTCCTCCAACAGTTAAATGAATTAGGTAGGAATCAGGAAAGTAAAAGGAGAAAAAGATTTATCAGAATTTTTCACATCTGTCTCATTATCAAAATGTACAGGAAATTTTGGATTCCATTTCAATCATCACAGAATTTATCATAACTTTTTCTAGAACTTCTTTTTTCTTCCCCCTCCTTCACTACCCTTGCTCTTTGTTTTCCCTTCGTTACCTGTAGGCTTATTTACCAGCCCTGAAGGCCGTGGATAACACAAACCCGGGGCCAACGGAAGAAGCTCTCTTAGTGCTTCCTCTCTTCCCCGTGCACTAAGATATGTGGCCCCTGGAAAACAATGTCCATTTCACAAAGATTAAATCTTGCTTGATAGATTATTCCCTCCTGTTTGATTTTTTAGTTCTTGGAAATTCCTCCAATTTATTTCTATCTCCATACCAAACAGACGCAGCTGTTGAATGTCTGCAGCCCCTGGAAGCTCAGGTCAGCGAGCAGGAGAAAGCCAGGCACACCCTGTCCTGGCTCCACACCACCAACTCTGCCTCACATTTACAGGTGCCCACTTGGACAGCGTAACAAGTTGCTTCTTGTACCATCTGCACCAGATCCTTCTAGGACACAGAGCAACACGTCTGCTTAATGTGACATCACCAGAAGGAAAGGCTGAACACACCCCAGGGCTGCTCCACACTGAGGGGCAACTTGGGCTCAGTTCCTTTACTGACCACCTGCCTAAATCCTGATACCTACTGAGGGCCTCTACCCATACAGCAAAGATCCAGTTTTAATAGCAAGAAGCAGCACTAAGCTATATAAAGAGAAACTAATTTTTAGAAGAGAAATACAATAATAGGGGCAGAAATACAGGAGCTAACAGAGCAAATATGACAAAGTGGCAATGTAGCACAGCATGACGATAGTTAACATGAGATTTGCCTGTAGAAATTTTCCCAATAGTTCTGGTTTGAGACTAGAGGATGAAAGTCATAAAACTTGCATTTCCTCAGTAACTTACTGACCTGTAGCAGCTGTGTTGCTGTAGCCCTCTGTTCAGGATTCTTCACTAAGCATTTCTTGACAAAATCTGTGAATTCATCAGACCAGAGCTCTGGCTTCCGGAAAGTTGGAGGGGGATTTGTAGGAATCATAAAAATAGCCTAGATAAAAATCAAATAGCAATAGCAAGTTTAAACAAAACACATCACCATAGCATTGAAGCCAAGTAAATAAATTGCTTTATCCACCTTTCTTATCGGGCTAAGAATCTGGAAGACAAATTTTAAGTAAGCTAGGATTTCCACTGAGCTCGAGATTCAGGAAGTAAATCCATCTGCTCCTAATGTAGCTACTTCCCTTTAGATTCTCTCTATTTAAACTCCAACCCAGTGTGCACATCTCTCATTATTTTATCTATTGCTGGTTATCACACTTGAGAGATGGTTTCCTTCTTTTGGAAACTCTTGGTAGAAATGACAGCACTGCTTGTTTAAACAGACACGGATAAACTTGATGTGGGAAGTCAAGTTCACCTCCCTTAAAAGCCTTTAGCTTTACAGCATCACTTGGGAAACTCGGTAGGATTATCATTTCCTCTTGCATTCAGAATTCTGCAGGTGTGATTTTAAAACTTGCTTTTCCTAGTAAGGTTTAGAAAGCTATGCTAAACAGCATAGGACCACAGTAAAACATGACAAAAAGAAAACAATCAAGTAGCTGGTCTACTAGCAGTGAGAATTTACTTGAAATTGAAACGGCAGCGTTCTACCTGTGTAACAGACATTTCACACTGCTGAGAACCATATGCAAACCAAGGTTTTTAACAGGAAGAGAGATTCATGCTATATAAAAAAACCAAAACCCGCAATTGTCCACCCTAAGAGTATGCCATTTTCTTTTTTTTCCCAGGTTTTCCTCTCATTATAGATTTACTCTCATAAGGAGAAAAAAAACCCCAAACAGTACAATTCTGAGAAACTACTACAAAAGAATGAGAAAATTTGAACTTCTGTATGTAATATCTCAAATGCAGTCAGTGTCATCTCTTAATATTTACACACGACATCAACACACTATTGAGAGCTAAGTTTACTGACCAAAATCAGCTATTATTTTCTTCTAAACCCAGGTTCAATTCAACCACATTATCTAAAGTGAAAGGGAGTGGAAGTTGTTCATGTGTTTTTCTATGAGCACAGGCAGAAATACATATTCAAAAAAGGGGAAAAAATTAAATGAGAGATCATGTACACTGTTAACATAGAGCACCAGAAGCTTCAGCCTGTGTTTGAAACATGGCCTGAGATTCTATCCATAACTTCTTAAGAAGTCTGACTGGCTTTGGAAGTTGGTTTAACGTGTTCAAACCCTCATTCTTCTCAATCAGCTGCAGCAAAGCAGAACCCGTGCATGATGATGCACAAACGCTTTAACGTAATTTCAATAAGAAGCTGCTTCAGTACTGACCAGTTTGCTTTAATTCGAATACTTCAAGATTTACAAAACTCGTTCGTTATCTGCCTAATGCAAGAACTGCAAGAGGAGACCTGGTCGTTTAGCTGGATAAAGACATAAGCTACAACAGCCTGATGCTTTCAGTTGTGCTGCACTAGTAGCCGAAGCCAGGCAGCAAGCGTGGCACTCTATTACCTGTCACTGGCCTTACCTGCTTCATTTCCAGACACAAGAGTAACTGTCAGTACCAGCGAAGCGCTGCTGTCTGGTGTAAAGTGGTGGCTAACAAATTCAGCTCCTTCTGTCCTTGAAAGTAATGATCACTTCTGAACTTCGAACTGATGACTTTTAATCTTATCTGTAGCTACTCCTAACAGCTAGCTCTGCAGTAGCTATTGAAAACACATGCCTACTACTACAAGACTCCTACCTTCTGTTCCCGTGCTGCCACAACCTGTACCTCCTGTCCCAGAGCAAACACTGACCTGTCTCTCCACAGGTAAGCAAAGCTTAGCCACAGAGTCCTGCTCAGCTCCGATGTTCTGGGAAAACTATTTGCCTTTGCCAATTGCTTTCATCAACTACGCAGCAGTTAAGAACTGACAGCAAAGAACTGACTTCTTTATATTTCACAAAGGACAATGAGAAGAAAGAGGGAATTCATGAATCATTCTTTTATGGCAGGCAATAAAAGTCACAAAAGGAGATATTAAAGCACTCGAATTAGGGTCCTAAATCCACATTTATGCTTTGTATGTTTGTCGAAAATACCTACTTCAGAAACATGGATATTTACTTAACGCTTAAACCGAAGACTTTTTAAAACCTAAATGAGCTGTTTTAGCCAAAAAAAAAGAAAAAAACTTAGATGCATTTTTGTAATACAAGAAACCATATAGAAACTAGTTATTTCTGGTGTTTAGTCCAACTCACCGATGCCACGACAGCATGTACGTCTCAGCACTCCTTCTGTTAACTAGCCTGAAATGTTGGGTTTCCATTCCACCTTCCCCCTCTACTTCCTAATTTGGGCTTGCATATTTCTCCGTAGAAAAGTTACACTTCCTCTCTTTCAGCATCGCCTGTGATGTAGCTTCCCAACACTTCTGTTTCCTTCCAGGAACCCTGCAAAGCAGGCCTGAAAAACCGTAAAGCTGGTCCCAAATCTCCAGGAATAAAACCCAAATGCTTATCTGAAAGGGACCTATTCCTCATTTTGGCTTCCATTTCTCGTCAAGTACATCTGCTGGAAAATGACTCTATCTTACTTTAAAACAAAACTAAGCTGCTTTAGTCACCCTGTTCTGTGGGTGCCAAGGGAAGCAGGAACCTAAGAGACTTGGGTTTTTTCAAGTTTCTTTCATCTCACCCTGTATTTTGCCAGTCCCTGTGCCCTCCCAAACTACTACTAGTAGTAATTTTTTGCCTCCATTCCACCTATAATTTTCTCTAGAAGTTTCCCACAGCTATTGCTATTAGCTCAGCTCTCACTGTAGGACTGATGGCAGTGCTCACCCAGCCAGGCTTAGGCAACTGTTGCTTAAAAGAAACCCCAAATATAAGCTACCATCCAGCCAATTACAAGAGCTGAGCTGGCAGTCACGAGTGCAGGAAACTTGAGGAGGAAATTGTTCAACAGAGGGGGCAGGCTCAGAGAAAGAGCTCTACAAAAGAGCTAGGGCTAATTCTTCTCTCTCTCCCACCTTCAACATCGCCTTCCACGTTTCCTTACATATCCAAGACAGACTAGCAAGTCTTCCTCAAGTATACATCAAATATAGAGCCAAGGTGTTTCATCGTATCACTCCATCTTCAGTTTTAACCATCCAATCATCCTTCTAAAAACAATAAAAACCCCTAATTGTACCATAAGCGTTGTCTGGAAGCACCATGAAGCTGAATACTGGACTGAGAACCAAGTCTTCAGTGAGAGCAGAACTGCACAAGTCAGCATGTTATTTTCTTCTTATTATTCTTAAAGGGCCCACCATTTAAAATTAAGTCCAGGCTGAAAACATTCCATTTTTTTGTGTGAATGTTCTTTTACGGAGAATTTTATTGGCATGAAAATGTAATTACGGTGATGATGATGAATTAGGAAACAAAAGAAAAATAAGACCCTCATATATTGGATTTGGAACTTCCTTATCAGCAAATCCTTGCAGCTCACTCTTCTTATCAGTCAGGGTAATGTATCTATTTCACACAGCCCACGAACACGTTAAATGATCAGCAGTAATCTGCTAGACATACTATGTCTTTGGGGTTTTAGCTCCTTGAATAACCTATCTCTAATGTTTAGTGGAAAAAATAAATCCCTTGCAATAAATTGCAGGGAATGAAAAGGGTAACTTTTACTGTGATTATTTGTTCAGTATCACAAATGTTACTGAAGGAGACAGCAAAGATGTGTATGCTGTGGCAATTTTGTGACCTGCATGCTCTGAAGCTCCATTGCTAAAATCTACAAAGGCTTTTTTTATAGAGGTTAAGGACACAAGACATGCACAGGCAGTCTGTGACTCCCTAGGCTGTGGCACCACAATTATACTACTTATTTTATCAATCTACTGAAGAAAACAAACTCCAAAATACATTTTACTCAGTAAAGGTACATTTTTTCTCTTCTTTTTGATGCACGTCACAACACTTCCCCTCCCTTCTTCAAAAGCCTTCAAAAAGGCTACTGAAACACCACTAACTATTTAATCACAACTCAACAGCTGTCTAGAAATGAAACACAAGAAGGGTGAGATACTCGCAGGTTCTACTCTGCTGAGAGCTTCTGAGGATTGTTTTTTAAATCCTGAACTACAATATTGTTACAACAAAGTCTTTTTCAAAACTTTGTAACAGTGCAAAACACAGTTGCTGAAAAGCACTTCACCTGTTTAAAGACAAGGAAGTCATCCAATTATATCTTTCAAAATAATGCAAATTTATCCTGCTATGTTCAGTGAATAAATGCTCCAGACTGACCGAGCCACTCAATGGAAAACTGCTTCTCCTGTTAGCTAAGATACTGAAGAAGTTCTTACCAATTTAGAAGTGGGGGGGGAAAATGTTCATTAAAGTTACTTATTTTTCAGTTGACTTTAATAATGAATCATCAAAAGAAAAGTGGTTAGAAATGCCATTATGTAAGTAAAAATTAGAAAAACCAAAAAAAAACCCACAACAAAATAAAGTCAAGAAGTCAGCAATCACATAGCTAGATCACCAAAACAGACAGCTTTCCCCTCTCACAAAACCTGAAACAGGGATAGTACCAAATACAAAAAATGCTTATTGCTAGCACTAAAATTTTACTTCCAACATTAAGCTAAACCTGAAGGATTCCTGTAGCTGTTTCATTAAGACAGCAGGGAGCGTCAGCTCAGGCGGCGAGCAGCAGCCCCGAGCACCGCGCTGGCACACGCTCCAGCATCACCAGCTCCCAGGGCACCCAGCCACAACTGCCAGCACAAGTTGGAATGCAGGAAGGGGCAAGGGGAGATTTAGCCCAGAGAGCTTCTGAACAACCAAGAATGGGATTACAAATTCTGTATTCAAAGGAGGATAACATGTGTGACACTCAATACACGATTCCGCTGTGCTCATGTCGGTAGCTCTTTAGTAGTGACCACTGATTAACTCGTGTAGACACCACACACATTTAAAGTTGCATTTAAATTATTTTAGGATTAAAAAATAAAAAGGGGGGAGACACACCGAGAAACAAACAAACCAACCAACCAACCACACAACTATTACCAGTGGTTCAACAACCATTCACTTTTATAAGCTTCCCGCTGGAATTATGACCTTTGCTGTTCAAAGCAAAGCATGATTCATTTAAGATGTAAAGTAATAAAGTAATAAACAGAGAAAAAAATACATAATGGAAAGAATAATCACATGATTAACAGCAAAAATGGATTACTGAAAGATAATCCATTTACACTGACCTGTACATTTATTATTGACAGTAAGTTCATAACATCGGCAGAGTTATAATAGGTCAACAATGTAAAGATACCAATCTCAAACATTTTGCAATAGTCAGGGCAGTTGGAAATCTGAAAAGAATCAACCCTTGCCTTGTTAGCACTGCATGCAACAGAACCCTGCCTCAAGATTCACCTCTGAACTTACTCTTTCTACTAAAGGTGGGAGCAGGACTCAGTCATTCTCACGGGTCCCTTCCAACTTCAGGTATTCAGTGATGCTGTGATACTGCCTTTAACAAAACTGCTTTAAATTTCTACAGAATATTACAGATAATTTGTTCTGTGACAACAGCTTGGAAAAGTCAGCAAAGGCCACGAGTTCGTCCAGTTTGGAGTTTAACAGGTTTAAACTGACACGACTGACTTTTAAATCCCATCACATATCACAACTTTAAAGTTCTACCATATCCTGAGACAAATCTGCACTGTCATATTTAAAAGGCAGAATTTATAGCACTGGCTGTTATCCAATTAGCAAAACAAAGAGCAAGTTCCACCTGTTAACTCATCTAAAAGGAGCGTGTCATCTGCACGTCTATACACTACTAAACTCTTCTTTCAGATGAGTAATAAAATATTACTCCCCTCCTTCAGCTTAGACAGCAAGCCTTTAAAGAAGTACAACAAATGCCTTTCTAAAGTCTATTTAGAAATAAATAGTTATTTAGAAATAAAAAATAAAGCATGGAAATATCTGCAATCTTACTAAGATTTTTAACTGTTCTGCAGCTTCTTTGTTTTTGGGGGGGGGGGT
>WUAM01000431.1:101823713-101844405 GCA_024336885.1 Actenoides hombroni | reverse complement strand
GCGCGGTGCGGTGGGCGAGGGCGCGCTCATGCGGCTAGACTGGGGATGAGGGGGAGGTGAGGTGGGAGGGGGGGGGGGGGAAGAACCCAACAAAAAAAAGAAGGGGGGTTGATTGCCACTGGGTGGGTCACACAGTGGCTACAGAACAAAATTGGCTGAATTATGTTTTGATGAACATCAAACACGGAACTGAAGCTAAAAACTACTATTTTTTTTTTGCACACCACCTAGAATTCTCACATTGAAAAGTACTAATTTAAAAGCCATCTCTTTCCACCCTGAGGTGATAGATAAGAACAGACTCCCCACAAGTTTTTGCTGTTTCCTCTTTCTCCACTCAATTTAAAAATCCATGGTTTTAATATTCTAAGTAGTACAAATAATGTAGTTTCCACTTAATTTTTACTCTCCCCAGTGGCTAACTAACCTTTTCAAGCTTGCTCATTTTAACTTACTGCAGTAGAAAAGAAAGACACAGCATTTAGCAAACACTACAAATAATAATTGTCTAAGCCTCTTCTAGTTCTGCCACACCATTCGCATCCCTAAATCAAGCTGAGCTGCCATCTAATTAGCCACACTGGAACCCTTGCCGATAACGCGGAGAAGCCAGTTCCAGGGGGTAGGAAAATCCTCAAGCTTATCTCCAATAAGCAAACAAACAATGTGTCTTTTTTAATGTCTTAGTTATGAACAAGGGCTGAATCTTTCCTGACAAAAACACTGGCTATAAAATGCTAATTACAATCTCTGCCACTAAATAGAACACCAGTTTAGACTTAGTGTAACCGACTGCAAGTCTGTCAAGGGTCTACTTTCTAACCATCTCTGAATTTGGCATCTCTCTTTCACAGGCTTTCCACTTCTCAACCAGTAATATCAAGTGCTAAGTATAATGCTGCATGCATTATAAAACAGTAGCCCAGTTAGTTATTCGTTCAATAATACACCCAATTACGTGGGTTAGATATTACTTCTACCATGTCAAGGTCTTTTACTCAGCTCTACTTCCTCCCAACTGTTACAGGAAAAAGCAGTTTAGCAGTGTGGCTGTCGCAGTCACTGAGGTATGCTAAGAATAGAGCAATGGCTGAAGCAGCAACTAGAAACACTGGTATCACATCAATGAGCCTTACCATGCCCTTAATTCCCAGCAGCTTGTCCCCAGCTTACACAAAAAGACCTCAAGGCAGGTAGGGGGAAGGAATTTCGAATGCAAAGGTTATTCAAGCCATGGCAGCTATGTACAGTCACATGTAAATGGCCTTTCCTCTCCTGTTCAAAACCAGGTTGGCATTCATTCTCCTGGCTCTTCTGGCGATATTCAATAAATAAACTCAATTCACATGAAAAGCATCTCAAAGAATATCTTATCAGGACTCATGTCACTTAACAGCCTCTGAATGGCACAGTACTTTACAGCACAGGTATGGAACTACCAATCTGATCTGAGAAAGGCACCCCTGAAAATGCTGAAGATCTCACCCCTCTCTCTTGCTCTAATTGTATGTATTCATTCCACCCAAGCAGCTTCTCAGAAACTCCTCTACCCAACATGATGGTCCCCAGCTTGAGACAATAGTACCTAAAGAGCTCCCTACAGCAGAGACAACAGAGGCAAGAGATATTCATAAGCAAATAGAAAAATAAGGCAGGCCTGACATCTACAACATCAGCTGAGGGATGCATGCACTTTAAAAACAAATGAACAAACAAGAGGATCAGCTGGTTAGCTTCCCTCCTTCATAAACTAATTCCAATAAAACTCTGCCATTCCTCCGCAAATCCAAGGCTGCAAAGCACACCCAAATCTATTTCAAACCAGAAATAAGAGCAACTGAACTGGAAGACGAGGCAAGAGGTGGAAGGCTGCTGGAAACTACTGGCTCAAACTTCAGGTAGAGAAAGGCTGGGTGCTCTGTCTGAAGAGATGGCACTAGGCACCTGGAGCAAGTGCTAAAGCAAAGGCTTCTCTAGAATGGACAGCAAGACCAGAAAGCGCAGACAGCGACACCTTGATTACTCCTCCTGGGGTTTCTCTCGGCTCCTTACAAGAAGCTCTACGTGGTGATGGTTGGAAGCAACGACTCAAAACCAGCACAGCATACCCCAAAGGGCCTTTCCCGTGGCACAGCCCCGAGCACCGCATAACCAAGGCCCCCACCAAGCCCAGTGTCCAGGGAACTACCCTCTGTGTCCATAAATGGATACGCCCACTGAAGAAGGGAATAAGGCTTCATAAGGTAAAGGGAACATAAAACCACAGGGCATAGGAATGCCATAAAGATGATTAAACACGCTAACCAGCCAGGACAAAGAATATCCAATTGAAGCCAATGTCACTTACCCTAAATCAGCCGAGATACAGAAGGAAGGAGATGCGAGATGCCTCTGCCCTTTCTTCACGCAGAGGAACCGAAGAGAGCGCGCGAGTGTGCCCGTTAGAGATGGCTGGGCTGCAACGCTCGCGCTGTGCGACTGACACAAGCAGTGGTTTCGAAAGGAGCCGTGCATCCAGACAAGACAAACAATTCAAGCTGAATTGAACTGAAATTCAAGCACAGACTAAACTAAAAAGCTGATTTTAAAAACAGCAGCAGAAGTTTCAGATAGGATAAAACCAGGATAAATTCAGTCAGTGATTCAACACCTGCAATTGCATTTTTCATCTGGCCATATCCAATGAGCCCAAGTTAAAATGCTGTCTTGTGAACCTACCTATCAGTACAGATAAATACAGAATGATTTACCAGAAGATCTGATGAATTCTGCTCCGAAGGACGTATCTGACATCCAGTTAATGCTGGGAATGCATAACAAGACCCACGTAAACAACAAACATTTTCTACACACTATTTTAGCATTCCCAAGGCACCCGTTCTTAGTAATAAAGCTGACAGAGCCTCAGTCTGGTATCAGATGGAGATTTAAGTTCATTATAGATCCTAGGCATAAATATTAGATTTCTCTGCCATTTGGACTTAACGCTCCATATATAAAAATGACTCTCACAGAAGGAAAACCCACCTTTGGTTGACTATCATTGGAATGGTTATTTGAAACTAGTAATCACACAATTCTTTCAAATTCTTATCATATTACAAATATTTTATCAGAAACAGATGTTAGCAGCACAACTTAGAATTACTGAACAACTTTTCTTTCAATTTCATAACAAATTAGGCACTGCTTTATGGATGCATCTGAAGAAAGTTAGAGAATTGCGAGCCCTAAGGCACAGGACTGGGTGTCATAATTTAAACCATCGCCAGCTGAAATGCAAAGGCATTAAAAACACAACATTTTACTATGTAGAAGGAGTTTCTCTCACAAATGACAATCCTTATTTGTTAATAAGTCCTGAAGTCTCAACAGCCAGCAAAAGCTACCATTTCAATCCTAGTAAAATTCTTACTAACTTAATATTAAAATTCTCTGAATGTTCACAAATAAGTACTGAACCACAAATAAACAATTTAATATTTTATATTTGGGTTAGTCACTAAAGGCCATCTTGGGCATAGCAATCATGAGATAAGAGCTTTCGATTCATAACATCACAGCAACAACGAAGCTAGTGAAGGGAATAAAGCACAAGTCACCTTGCCTTGTGAATCCACTACAGCAGCTGAGTCTAAGTAACAATTCTCCAATTTAAACAGAAGGGAAGATACTGTCAATGCTTGTCTTTAGCACCAAATTTGGTGTCTTGGCCCCTGGTAATCCAGTTTACTGCCTTTAAAGTCAGTCTGCAAGGCTATTTATTAAAACATAATTGTCAAAGAAAACTTAAAAAGGTGAAAGCTTTTGTCAGTAGCTGAAATTCTGGAGTATGAAATTGCTTATTTTAGTAACATCCACTGTGAGAGCCTTTTGATTAAAGTCATGTTACAGCAGGAAAAAACCCTAAAGTTACTGTGCAATTGCCAGGGTGGCCAGTCTCCATCCAGTCGCCACGTGTCTGCTGGTAGTTACAAAGGTAATTCACTGTAGACCTCTGTCTTCTGTTAGCAGTAAAGGCTAATTTTACGGAAAGTGAGTTCCCTTAAGATCTGAAAGAAAGCTGAACCAAGCATATTTTTCTATTCTGAATTTGAGTAATCAAGGTAACATCTTCAGCAGACTATCAAAGCAGCAGTGGGAAAAGCACCCACTCACTGCGCAGAACAATACCTGGCAGACACATGGCCCTTTAATGGCTTATGAAAATGAATGTTACACACACTGACTTCAGCCGTCAGAAGATCAAGCACTAAGGGGTCAAGAACAGACACCACAAAAAGCCAGCCAATGAGCTCAAGCTGTCCCAGGAAGGCAAAATGTGCCGTAGCAAAATCTTTACCTGCAGGGACTGTCAAAGATACAGAGTCAGAAATATAGACTCCTACAGACTTTAAAAAAATAAACAAACAAAAAGCCCCAAGTTAACACCACAGTTCTAACGCTGTCAGTCAGAAACATAACATTTCTACCCTTGCTCTGCCATTGAAGTATCTACAGAGGAAGATGTGATAAAGAAAATGACACAAAAATGAAGGGCGAGAGGTTTTTTTATTGAAACTTTCTTCCTTGCCTATCTGCATGTACCCTGCTAGTGACAACAACCCCCGCAAGGTACCCAGTGCCTTTCCTTCCAAACATGAGGAAACTGATTTGTATGTTACCGTGTCCTGCAAGCAAAGCATGCCTGACTACAGACCAGTCTTCTTTAAGTCACCTGTCAACCACAGAAGTAAACAATAATCATCACAGGGATCACTTCATCTCTCCATGAAACACTTGCAAGAGGCAGATGATCAAACAGGCAGTTGTGATGCGAAGGGGGTGCCTCTCATGCTTTAAGAATGCACACATACAATAGACAACTCTAACACGAAAAAACAACAGCCTGCTTTGACCTCCTCTTGCAGAAATCCAAGTCTCCAAGTCCAAGCAAACGTGCAAAAGCAGGTCTAATCAGGACATTAAAATGTGCTAAATAATCTACGTGTTCTGCATGGTCCAGAAAGAGAGGGTAGGATTCAACTTAGACTACAGCAGAGTAGTTAAGCTCTAACTACTGTCTTTGATGGGACGAGGAACACCAGAGGCTTTTTTGATCAAAATGACTGATGTGTTTCAAAGCAGAAATCAGAGCACTTCCTCACAAAGTTTAGGTTTTTCCAATTAACTCTCCGAAAACTGTAAGTACAAATGTGATTTATTTTTTCCCCCATCCATTTGGAAGTCAGTACTATTGAAAGCTCAGGTACATCAAAACCACTCAGCATACAGGGTTGTTTGGTATCACTGGCAATCTTCAAAACGTTTTAAAGCAAACAGAGGGCTGGTTCTTGGGAGCAGATTCTCCACAACCCCTCCCTGCAGGTCTTGGTACCTTCAGGTATACTGAGGTAAACTGCTTCCTCCAGAAAGTCAGAAATGAAACAATTGACAAGACTGTTCAGAAACAAGCTGTGTCAGCACTGCTGACGTGATACAATTATGCTGATGTAACAGCTTCTCACCACAGAAAGGGGAGATTACACTCTGTCACATGCTTGCAACTCCTCCAGCGCTTCTCTGGCACCATTAAATCAAATGAACTCTGTTTTGGTAGAAAATTGTCACCAAACCAAAAAATCCACCAAAAAAACCAAGCCACCCCAACCACACTCTCACGCAAACCCCACCCAAACCAGACAAATAATCAAACAACGAGAGAAAACCACACCGAAACAGCACAAACCCAAAAGCCCCAAGCTTTCTATCAAACCAGACATTTGGATCAGCTCAGTGACGACACCAAACAAGTTTGTCAGGTACAACAAGCACCAGACAGCAGAAAACACTAGGTGTAAATCCTGACACACCTCAGAGGTGTTACCTTCCACGGCAGCGAGCTGAGCTGACGAAATTCTACGTTTTCATTAAGTTGGGGGAAAAAGGTAGAAAAGGAGTTTAAAGTTTGCGATTATTTTCTCAAATTTCCGAAAGCTTGCCTCTGTTTTTATTTGTTTGGGTTTCTTTGGTTGGTTGGTTTCTTTAAGGCTTTAGGGGGTATTTTAGATCTCTCTATACGGTTCAAACTCTGAGAATGTTTGTAATTCTGCAGTTTAATACAGACATTTTGTGAAAGCTTTCGGAAGAACTCTGAATGACAAACGTGCAGCTAAGGGCAGGCCTGGGCCGTTCTGGTACAGCCAGAAGGGATGGAGCCAGGCCATGCCAACATCCACCTGCTGCCCTGGCCGAGCCAGGCTGTCCAGGCTGCTGCTGCGACGCGCTGCAGACAAGGCATCCAGCACGGACATGCTGGCCGCTGCTCCGCTCTCACTCGCGCTGGGGAGCTGCGTTGGGGGCGTGTGGATCCAGTCGGGCTTTTCCAGCAAAGCTCCTTTCAGACAACACTAAACCAGCTTTAAGAATCCCAATGCCAGCCTGGAAACAGAACACGCTCCCTTCCCGCATGTTTAGATAGGTTAAACCTTGTATCAGCCAGCTTTATGCTGAACCAAATGCTAACCTACCCTCAGCTGGCACAAAGTCAACAGTGGACATACTGCAACATATGCTTCAGCCACTTGACTTCGGGGAGCACACTCAGCCCAGGCACCATGAATGAATCCAGCTGTAAAGGAGACGAACCGCAGCCCACAGCAGCAGGTACTTCTTACGTGGAGAGAGGCAAAGGTCAATGAACTGAGAGGCCAGGCACGTTATCTAGATCCAGACGCCCATCAGCACGGTTACTGCTCCCCAGCTGGAGCCAAGTCACGTAGCACCTTCCGAGAGCACTGCTATCCAAGCACCCATCAACTTTCCAACACCCAGACAGACTGACAGACGTGCCCTTTGCCTTTTAGCCTCTCCTACCACTCCTCCAGGGCTACAGCAGGAAGACTCCTCTCTAGCACCACCAGCTCACTGTAGTGCCTCCAGTCTAGCACAGACCTTCCAGCTACTTCCTACTCTGCCTATTTTCACATCAAGAAAGCGGAACCACATCCAGTTGCTCCCGAGTCCCCATTTATATATGACAACTCACATGAATGGTCAACTTTTAAGAAACCTTGTACTGATTTCTCTACACAATTCAATTAATCTGTTTAACAACACTGCGTTCATTAAAGCTTCTCTTTTAGTTTGTTTTAAAAACTAGGAACTTACACATGGCCATTTTCACCCCCATAAGCCACATGCTTACCATTTCTGGATAGCAAGAAACACAGCTTGCACAAATTAGCTGCACAAATTAATTTCTCTCTCTTGAGAGAAACAAACAAAAAGCAACATGGACTAACATTCCTCCCTCGCCTGACCAAAGCCACTCCAGTATTTTAAGTGTACACACGGTTGCTCTGGAGAAACTCCCAACGAGAAGTACAACAAGGAGAGTATGAGCAAAGCTCAGTGGTGTCTGTATGCACCTGCCCAAGGCAGGCACACCCTCTGCTATGAGGTCAGGGTTCACAGTTAGTGAACTGAATTGCAGAAACATCCCGGTTGACAGAGAGGGCTCTCTCAGCACATGCATGTCAGTTTGCCCAGAAACCTTCTGCTTGCTAACGCTACCTGGTTTAGCTATGTAAACATTCATGGGATTCAAAAAGGTGCTGGCAGCAGAGAGAACACTGGGCTACCATCTCTGCTGCCAGCCAAGCCTACAGTGACAGCACCAGAAAGCTGGGAAGGACCACAGGGGCCACCAGAGCTGCTGCTGAGTTCCAGCAGAGGTCAGAACCCACTGAACAGTCTTCTCCGAGAACAGATCACTGTCCGTTTCCAAACTGCTCTGATTTTCCCAAACTCTCTAGTGCTTCTGTAATTGCCACTATAAATCAGAAGTTCTTTCTAGTTCTGATTTGCCCCACCAATGTTTTTTTTAAATCATCAACAGTATAGCATGCAATACAGGAATACACTTTGCAGAGGAGACTTTTGTTGGCTAAGCAGTTGTTCAGGTAGGCAGGTAATGATAAGCAGTATTTCCAAGAATTATGTCTATGTTTGCTTTCCTGAAACAGAAACTAGAGACTGATAATGAATTCAGACTGGAGGTGTTTGGAACACCATATATGTAATCTTCATAATCAGTGTGAACTCTGACATCGTAAAGAAGAACAGAAGAAAGTAGAAATCTGGAGGTAACATTTCTGTTGGCTTTATTTCTTTCCAACTTACATCTAGAATAAAATTTTGGGTTCAGGCAGCTTTAAAAAAAACCAAACAAAAAAAAACCCCCAACAACTTGCAGTCTACTTTTCTGCAGGTAGACAATGCAACTTTCAAATACAGCTGCTTCTGCCGTGGATATCCAAAGTACTTCCTATACAGTCTCTCAATGCACTTCAAAAAACAACGCAACGCTACAAACTGGCATCAATACAGAAAGAGCCAATACAAAAATCACAAATTGCATACCCGAATCATTCAAGGTAGTTCACAAACTACTGACTGCGTTGTAGACCTTTCTTTAAGCATTTAGTCAGTAAAATAAAAGGCTGAAATTAAAAAGCCAGGCTGGTTTCATTCTTCTCAAAAACCAGGGTGGTCTACAGGCAATTTCTGATACCATTGGTGTTGCTGGGGAAACAAAATGAAAACAGGTGCCATCAAATAAAAATTAAAGATTTCATTCTATTTTAAAGCACCTTAAAACAAAGTTTCCATAAACTTTTCAACTGATACTACAAATTTGACAATACTTTATAACAAGAAAAGGATTATAAGTTGTCTTTAGACCATCAAGTTTTAACTGAAACAAATTTAGACTGATTGGCAACCCTTCCCTTCAAATAAATAAATTTCTTCCATTAAATATGCATCATCCTCTTTAAAAATGACCTGGTGTACATTTTAAGGGAATATAAAACCAAGACAGAAACAGGCTATATACAGTCTTAATAAGCTTTCTCCATTCCAAATTTTACCCTCCTTTCAATCTAAAGCAATTTTTTAGATGTTTTTTTTTACAAAGTAAAACAATCTGTATAGACTTAAGTGTTTAAAAATATTAAAGTAGTTATAGAAGCTTAGTCTTTTCCCACTAATCTGATTGCAGTTTTCTCCCACATGATTCAAAACCAACTAAATATTCCTATAAATAAAATCCAAGTATACTTTTGCCTTGAAGAAGCATAACAACATGTTAAGAAATTGTCAAGATAGTAGTCAAGTCTCTCTAAAGCACTTCCTACAAGTCAACTAGCTATACTGACAGAAAACATGTCAAAGGTTTAAAAAAAAAAAAAACAGAACATACAATGAACACTCAATAAGTGTTGATTTAAGCATCCAAGAAAATTATTTACCAAGGGTTTTTTTGGCTTAATGAGATGCTAGTCACATACAAAACAAACAAACATATGTACTTCAAAGGAACACACAAACTCCCTCCTCTTCAATAAAACTAGCTGCCAGACCTCTGAATAAAAATTTGTTGTATATTTTGTATTAATCCTGCAACTTGAAAGATGATAGAAGTAAAAAGAAATAGAAGCATCTGTAATAAACATATATAGCTATTCACTTAAAAGTTTTTTAACCTGTCTTGTATTTCATAATGTTCTGCAGGGTATTGTAGAATTTGTAGTAAAAGGAGTTAAGTCTGTGCATAAACACCTTGCTGAATAATTTTCCAGGTCCACGGTGCAAGTTAAAAAGAACCTGAATAAGCTCAGCATACAACGGTGTGTACAAATGAGAGAAAGGCCTCTTTAAATACAAATGGCTGTAAAATTAATTCATAAAAAAGTCTTGTAGCATTAAAAGTCCGCTCCTAGTTTTTTGATTATTTCCTACCAATTGCTTATTTCAGATAAAATTTTCTTAAGATCTTCAAATTGCAGAACAGTTTTGATCTGTTAGTTTTACTAACACCACAAAGGAGCAGATCTCTAGTAATTAAAAATTTCTGCATTAAGCTTTTTGGTTGGGGTTTGTTTGCTTGTTTGTTTTCAGCATTTGTCCAGGGAGAAAGCAGCCAGCTCAGCAGCAGAGAGAAATGCTTACCTGTGCTGCACTAGTTTGGTGAATACATTCCTGGCTTTACCCATGATAACTGTTCTCTCAGATAATCTTTAATAACAGATGTTATTAATTTATTTAATTACAGATGTAGGGCCTGATACAATGCTCATTACAGTCACCAAGAATCCTTCCATCAATTTCATGGCTTCATTCAGCATCTTTGAAAAATAATATTCCCATTCCCAGGTCAAACATTTCCCTACTACGTATCTTGCAGATAAACAGGTAGTGTCATGGCACGGTCCTTTTTCCCAATTAGCACTTCTAAGAATCTGAATCATGCACAAAAGATACACAGCATTACATGAAACTCACCAAGATCAAACTTCCTTTACAGTTATTTCAGTTAAAGTTTCAAGTTAACTCACTTGTGTGTAATTATGAAATTACTGTACTGACCCTCTGCTTGCTTTGAAAGTGATTAATCAAAGTCAGAGAAAACCAACCATCAAGTGAAGTATGTTTCAAATTTCCCATCCAGGAGTAAGTCTAACAAGATGAGCTAATTTAATTTTAATTAAATCCTCATTTAGAAGCATGAAATAAATGTTTTCCATTTAATTCAAATTAAACCCAGATCCAGTGCAAATTTCAAATGTTCTCCACTTATGCTACTTGGTTACACATGACAGATGAACATTTCCTTTTTGCACACACATGCAACCAACAAACCCGATACCATTAAAAAAATTAAAGAATTTATACTTTAAACACTAATAAACATTATTTACTCTATCCAAAAAAATTCTAGTGGTATGAAAAAGTGAAAATGCATTCTCTAAACCATCATAAACCACTTATTCTAGATTCTACAGTCACAAATAAAGTGCACAACTGCACTTTATATTGCAACAGTTTTACTACGTGAACTTTCAAGCCATCTCTTCACTGCAGGGCAAAACAAGATAAAGAGATGCAAGAATAAAGCAGGTAAGGAAAGCAATACCTACAGGAAGAGAACAATTAGGGACATTAGGCTGCAGGCTTTTCGAAAGCTTTAATGCAGACAGAAAGAGGGCCTCGTCCTTCCCCGATTAATTACCACACACACCTCAAGCCATGTTTCTGCAGTATGTGTATCAATGCTAACGCCATATTCTGTGATTAGACAGACAAATATGAATGAACATGAACCTTTATAAAGGATTGATTTCCTCTTATTAGTAAACTCTTCTTGCAGATTTCACATGCTACCGCCTTACCTCAGTGGCATCTTCTGGATTTTCAAAAGGCAAGATCAACCCAACCCCATTTGCCATTATTCCCCATCTTTTACTTTCTTCTGCTCCTTACTTTCTGCTTTATGTCATTTTTCCTCTCTACGCAGAGCCAGATACTGACAAGGTAGTCCCTTGATTAAAAGAACGTAGATAAGCAGTTCTGCACCCTTTGTGAATCTCTAGGGAAAGAGAACTGAATTCCTGTACATATTCAGGTGGTTATGTGGTTTGTACTCTCAGGAGTCCCATAACCCAGGGGGAGATCTCATTTGTTTCTGTGGAAAGAAGGGAGTACAGCTTCTTGATAAAACAATGTTCCTTGGACTATTAGGGGAAAAAACACTTATCTGCAAGCTTTGCCAGAGGACAAATAGTATTTTTCCTATTATGTGGGAAGCAACTCATTTGACACTGATTTTTCTTCCCCAGCCCCCCAGTCTGTACAGAAACCATACTTTATTTTCTGTTAGACGAGCACTGTATCATGGCCACAGCATTTCAAGAAGGAAGAATCACAATAAGTTCACAAATGGACAGCTGGGACTCGGGTTTTGCAACTACTTTAAGTCAACCTCAGCACCAACTTGGGCCAATCCCAAAAAAAGGGATGACCCAGTTCTCCTACGGGCTCCAGCCACCCCTTGTTGACCCCACCTAGTACAGGCACCACGTTAGCAGCATCAGTGAAAGCTCATTCTTGTTACCTGGTCAGCTCTCCCGCAGCCCCCTGAACGCTCGCTCCAACAGCGATGAACGATGCAACTGCATGGAACAGGCAGGAACCCCCCACCCCTCTGCAGCCACCAGCTGCATTTAGGTCAGTTTAAAGCAAACACTAAAGTTCCATTTAAAGCCTAGAGAGGTCCACAGGTCTTCCAACAGCCCTTTGGGAAGGCTGCAGCAAGACACATACTTATCCAATTCTAGTCTACCGTCTCAAGCATGTCACATCAGTCTCTTAGGTCCCATTGTAAACACACCTCATCATGAATTTAGAACAACTGTGGCACTGTGTAAGATGACACACACTCAAATCCTGTCCAAAGAAATCAGATGTTTTATGAAAGACAAGAAAACGGTGGAAGATCTGGTGGAAGGAGAAGTCATGATTCCTTGTTCTTTCCACTGCACGCACTCCTGCCTTCCACAGCAGTGGATGTGTTAGGGTCTCACGTGCTTTTTTCAAGACTTAAGATTTAACTATTTTAAAATACTCTTAATACGCTAAATTGCTTAAAATCCCATAGGATATTTAATGGTATGGAAAGTATCATAGCACAGAATGCACAATGGCAATACTGAGGAATTAACCTCCCCGAGCAATCACACTCAGTCCTTCCACAGCTCGTTGTCACTCTTCCGCAAGATTCTGAACGAGGTAGTAAAATAATAAACAGTAATATGCAATCAAAAATCCATATTTTAAATCTCTTTAAATATTAGTTCACTATCTAGAAACAGCAGGCAAGATCTCAAGTTACAAATTAACAAAAAGTGTCTCACAAAGTTCTTTAAAGGAAAAGGACTTTTAGAAGTTAACCTCTTTCCTAAAGATAAGCAAAAGCACTAAAATAAGAAAACAACCTAATACACTTTTACAAACCTACTCTAAATTAAAAGCAGTAATGCTGAGATAAGATAGGTGAACTCGGAAAGAAAATAATAGAAATCAATGAGACAATTCCATCTGTTGGACAGAAGAAATGCAAGTGACTACACAGAAAGACATCTGACATCGCCACAAGTGCTTTTTCTTTTTCCCTCTCCTCAGCTTCTGGCACAAAAGGCACAGAGGAAACTATTTTCTCTACAATTAAAAAAAACTGGTCTCAATCAGACAACAATGTTCAATGTGACATCTTCCTTGGTTCTTACAGCTTTACACAGCATTAATTCTCACTTCCATCTCCAGTTTTAATGCAATATGCTAAGAATAAAAAAAAAACTGGGAAATGGTAGATTGTTATAAGATACATCAGGAATAAAAGGTTATTACAAACAGATTAATGCAGGGTGGAAATGACACAGGCTAAGCAGGAGGCATGGTTAATCTGGGTAAGTGCCATGGAAAAATAAATATCATGATTGGACTTAAGGCAAATGGAAGGAGTTCAAACTGGCTTCCTCTAACCCACTGCAGAACATGTGATACCCACATGTCCATTTCCAACAAACCTCACCGTACAGAAACAAAGGCCAATACTGTGAAGTGCTGAAAAACACATCTACCACCAGCTTCTTCCATACCACAGCAACGTGAATTATTTCAGCTGCCCGATAACCATGACAGAAGAGAGTTGTGGGGGACAAGGGGAGGCTAGCTTGTTTTTTCATTTAATTTTCTCTCTCTCTCTCTCTCCTTAGAGGAGAGCTACCAGAACTCACCTGAGGCACAGCAACCTCTAAGTGTCAAGTGCTGACTTGCAGACAAAATCAAGTTTTATAAAACACAGGCTGCAGTTTCACAGTTGCTCGACAAGGCTCCACGCTCAGCTGGAGGCACCAACTCCACTCAACCCGCTTCCCTTGCCCATCTGCATGCTCCTCTAACTTCTCCAGCTCACTGCTGGCAGGTCAGCTTTCCAGAACATCAATTCCTTTATCCAGCTCCATGAGAGGCCTCAAAAAAGCCAGTAGTTTGCTTAACAGAAAGGTCAGGAACTCCTTGCTAAGGATAGGCTGTAAACAGCAGCCCACGCTTAAACTGGCTTGAAATTGCTGACAATTGATGATACCCTCACAGCAATGAGTGATCATGTCATTGCTTTCATTACAGACCTTAAAAAGAGAGCAATTTAGAACAAAACAGAAATAATATAGACAGATACCGAATGAAGGGCAGAGACTGAACCAAGCAGTTAACAGTTTGAATTCAATTCAGGCAGTGGCAGGACACAAATACTCGATCACTACAGGACAGCATACATGTTCCAGTCCATGGGGGACCCAGGAACACAGCTGTTAAAACACATCCCTGCAGCTTCAGAGTAGAGATTGTAGCACCACACTGGAGCCTCCTTTAATTAGCTCCACTACAACTTCGTAACTGCTCATGGCAGCAGAGCAATCAAAGGCAGATGCAAATTAACCACATCAGCCCTAGCTGCTGCTCAGACTACTGCAATTAACATGCTTTCAGTCCTGCTACAGGAGCTAAGTTATCTAGGTTTGAGTGATTTTTGACTCATCAGGACATTCCTTGCTATTTCTAGTGGCTGCCTCACAACACTTTAGGGCATCCTTCAGGACCTCTGTATTTCTTTCCTCCTTTAAAACCACCTGAAAATACTCCTCCTTTGATGAAAACTGAGAGAAAACACAGAATTTTCACTTTTCACCATTAGCAAAAGCACAGAAGGACTCTGACATTCAATAGGTGAGGCACTCCACAGTTCTTAGATGAATTAAGCATTAGACTTACTGGGCTGGCACATGGTCTTGACCTCTGAGCCTCAAAACCAAGCAGGACAGCTGCAAGTTCTGTTGAAACTCAGGTTTGCAGCAGAAACAAGTAATATAACATTGATGACACACAGTCAAATACACTAAAACAGGAATACTGCAGCAGAAGAACAACAGCTGTTTTTTGTCCCCACACAAAGTTCCATTTTGCACCTCTCGCTTCTCATTCCTCCTCAGCTGCAACTCGTGCAGTTTTCTGGAGTAGCTGGAGTGCGGTTAAGCAGAGGAAGCTATGCTTGTTTGCATGGAATCTGCTATTTCCTCTCTGCCAAAACACTTGTTTAAAGAAGTCATGTAACATTTCTATTACACAGTAAATGCAGTTGACAAGGAAATGGCCTACTGGCAGGGCATTACCTTTGTGGCAGTGCCAGCCACCCTCCAGCAAAGCAGTGCAGATGGTAATTCCAACAAGCGTTCTCAAGTAACCCAATTGTGCCTCACGTAAATACCATGGAACTCCAGCAACATCTAGCAAAAGCAATGAAAATTTGCCCAAGCTTTCATGCTTGCCTCTGTCGATTCTGTGTCATAACTAAAACAAAGTAGGAAAGCATCTGCATATGTCCAAAAGTCCTGTGAAGCTGTATCGTATGACACTGGGAAAACTATTGCAACTAAAATCTGTGTATTTCTTGTTAACCACTGTAACAACTCGCTAATAAAAATTAAGAAAAACTGCAGGTATCAAATATACAAGAGTACTAACTGCATACAAGCCCTTAAAAACCATAAGGCAATTTATTAACAAGAACACGTGTTCTGTGTAATCCAGAATTGTTGTCTTAAATTACTTTGGCCTTTGATAGCATTCATTTGATTACAAGAATTAAACAGATTCACAAGCTTTCAAACTCAGTGACCTTTGATTTATAAGCAGCTATTGTCATGCATATAAAACTCCTCTCTGATAATGTAGTCTTCACCTTTCAACAGCTAGTGCAACCACACAGTGATGTTAAAATGAACTCAGATGTAATTAAGACATTTTCATTGGGAGTACAACCAAAAAGCCCAGCAGGAACAAATGTATTTAAATTTGTAATCAATAGTTCTTCAAAATATCTTCAAATGTTATTTCATCTTATATTAAATTCCCATCAAAGACAAGCTTCAGAGACACTTACGTTGTTCTCAGCTTTCACTGGAGTATTTTCAGTTTGAACAGTAATTTTAAAATACTTAATTCAACAGAAAAAAAATAATTGTGCAGGAAAATTACTAAGCTTTGCTTCCAAGACTATATAATGTTTCTAATTGCAAAACTATTTTAGTGTGTTATTTTTCACTAGTTTTAACAGAGCTACACATTGCAAAAATACTTCAGAAAACATCTCTGCTTCAAAAACCACACACACAAAAACAATCAAGAACCCTACAAACAAACAAACAAACAAGAAATAAACTCGAGAAGCCAACAGCACCAAATACACTTGAACTCATCTATGCGTCCCCTTACAGTAATCACATATGAACAGGACCTCCTCTTTCAACAGTGACAGCTTCCTTATATTAAAATCCTGATATATCAGCAACCAACAAAGAGAAATTAATAAAATGATATTAATTAAAAAAAAAACAACAACAAAACAAAACACAGAAGTGCCTTATTGATACCAAATGGGCTTTAGAAATAAAAAATTCAACACCAGGGTATTTCTTAGTGCTCAGTGTTATCAGTGTAGCTATTCCATAGCTCATTGCAAAGAAATAAAAGCAGGACTAACAGTGGCAACAGTTATATCTAGATAAACATTGTTTCCCATGAACTTCTCCAAGTAATTCCTTTACAACTGCTACTTTCCATAAGGCAACTAATTCTATTTACAATTTCTTTTGCAAAAAGTAAACTAATTCAGCAAGAGAGTTTAAGAGTCAGTATCCCCTGACAGTTTTTATATATTACTAATATTAGCAGTGCTCACATAGGACAATTCTGAATTCTTCTTTAGGTCATCTTTACATCAGAACTCCCTTTCAAAGGAGGAGGGACTCTTGGTTATGGAGCTGTCCAAGTGCAAGCACAGTATGGAACAGGGCCTATATGTTGCCTTCAAGTGGATTAAGCATTTACTGCTTTAGCTCTCTCTCTCCAGTAGACATAAAAGCATTCTAAGGCCTTATTGAGACATGTTAGAACACAGGCCAATTGCAGTAAATCAGAACCAAGACAGCAAGTAAAAATCCTTAGTCTTCATCTTCGTGCATAAAAATAGTTTTATGTCTCTAGTATTAGGTTTTGTGATATTTGGGTGGGGTATTTTTGGTTTGTTTGGTTTTTTAGTAGAACAAACAAGAAAACAGTACTACACAAACTTACCCTCATTGGATGAATATCAGCATAGGGAGGCTTTCCTTCAGCCATTTCTATTGAAGTGATACCAAGGGACCAGATATCTGCCACGCAGTTATAGCCAATCTCTTGGATGACTTCCGGAGCCATCCAGAACGGAGTTCCTATAACCGTGTTACGTTTTGCCATTGTATCCTGCAAGCACATTATTTATGCAATTAAACCAGAGATTAGTATTTTCAGATTCTTTTAATAATAATAATTCTATATCTAAAAGTTAAATTAGCCACCCAAACGTCTAATGGTAGTGACTTCTAATGAAGACCGAACAGATTCAGCCCATCAGCCTACAGAGGCCAAACTGCAGACAGTGATCATAAACCTCAAACAGAAGTTTAAAGTCAAATCATCAGGCATTTCAAGTACACTGGGTTATAAAAATAAACAATTAAAAACTAAACAGCCTTGCAATACACTAAATACCCATCATGATAAATAATGTTAGCTCTACCACTACCATTAGTTGCTCCTCAGACACAAAATTCAAGGCAGAGAAAAAGACAAAAGTAGAAGAGCACAGTTAGTAGCACTAAAGCAGATTTCTCCTTCCACAGGGACTTACTGTTAACTGGCCAGCCACACCAAAATCAGCTAATTTTGCATGTCCCTCGGTGTTAAGAAGGATGTTTCCAGCCTTTATATCTCTATGGATTTTTCTCATGAAGTGCAAATATTCAAGTCCCTTAAGAGTAGATTTCAGAATAGTTGCAATTTCATCTTCCGTTAGCTGTAAGGAAACGTAAAACCATTTTCAGGTATGCACACATAGTCTACATATTTGAACCATTTAAAACATGATCATTTCATGCTAATTATTATAAATAATACAGACAATGTACCTTAGGTATTTTAATACAGGAATATGCCCAAGAGCATTTACAATTCAAAACTCTAATCTACTAACTCGATCCATATAGCTGAATTCTTCACTTCTAAGAATTCAATTAAAGCAAGCAAGGGGCTGACCGATACAGATCAGATGGCAGAAGAAACAATATTCTCACCTGTCAATCAAAAGTTACTGCTCTTTAGACACCGACATCCTTCATAAGGAATGCTGCACAGCTTCTACAATATACAACTAACACATTTCTCACTAAGGTCACACACGTTCATTGCCAAGTTATGTCAAAACAAAGGGAATGGTGGTCACCACTGGACTGGGTAGTGGTGGTCACCACACCAGGACACTTCCCTGGAAAAAGAGAGAGCCCTTTCTCTACTGAGGAAGGCTACAGCTGTTTCTCAAACACATAGCTCCTTCAGTTCTTTCCACAGTTTGATCAACCAATTAGCACAGTCCTGCATTTGAGAAGAGATCAAAGGAATGCCATGCTTGCTTTATTTCTCCAATTCCTAGATACAGACTGCCTGCTAAGTCTACAATTAGTAGTATCAAGCTTTTGTCCACCAGCTTCTTAACTGCACTATTAGTTTCTAATTGCTGGTGATTTACAAATTAGGGTGAAGAACAACTTCTTCAAAAGAACAAAGAAAAAACAACCAACCCCACAACACAAAACCACAAAACAAAAAGCAAGAGATAAAGACTTAGAGAAAATAGAAAATTTTGTATCACAAAGCTTGTGAAAAATGTATTTGTCATGAATAGCTTGCTACTTTTTATCTGCTGGGAGATAATAAAGCATGCAGAAATACAAGTGTCCAAGCAGCTCCCTAGTAGTTTACAGAATTTTACTGGAGTCTGTCAAGTAAGGCACTCCTTTTAAGGTTAGTGCCTTCATTTTATATGGAATGTAAGGAAATGCTAATTCTTGAAAAGAAGTATTTCTCTGCCTGTGCCCCACAGTGACACAAAGCTCTAGAACTACACCCATACAGATGGGCCCCAGTGACCTTTCCCAGATCCTACTCAGCCCTGAAAAAGGACGACTAAGATGTCAGGGTTATGCTGGAAGGTGCCAATAACTATTATCACTTGTTTCCTTAACTCTAGGCAATTCCAGAAATTACTGAGAACGAAATGAACGCCAACCAGATGCTAGTGGATTTTTCTTACACCGTTCTTTCTTGCTGCTGACACACAGAATGATGATGATGATCTTTTAGGTTCTTTTTAAAGTACCTGCATCACTCAACAATTGCTAGATGATATCCTCATAGGAAAATATGATCAGATTGAATATATGGCTCTTCAATTTCAGCCACAAACACAGCATTTTTTTAAATATCTACAACTATGTTAATTACCTTGTCATCTATGCAAAAGGTTTCCTGTTAGTTCTTAACATTGTGTAAATAATCCACATGAACCACATTACATGATGCTATTATTGCACTACGAAGTTGTACAACTGCACAGAAATCTTGACTGGCACTAAATACAGTTCATAAGATAAGCCACATTTTAGCAAGAGCAGCTACCACTATGTGAAGATAACACAACACACCAGCTCACAACTTTCAAAGCAGCTGCAGCCTCTTGGTATCTTCCAGCCTCTAAAAATACATTCCTTTATATAATGTTTACCAGTGTGAATTAATGTAGAAAAGTTGAGGTAACTCTAAAAGTCTAAGGAGCCTAAGTCAACAATATATTTTTGCATAGTTGCACCCAGCTTTCTCATACCGTGTTTGCTGTTTACCTCCCAGTCAGGATGAATAGAAAGGTACTCTCAAATTAGTCAAGTAACTGAATAAAAGGTGTCTCTTCAAGACACTGTGCTCCTAAGAAGGTAAATCCCTAGCTTTATTTCTTGAAAAATTAGGCTAAAGCACATGGAGATATTTGGATGAGCTCTAGATGGAGAAGTGCTTTTGCAGCTGCATGGCAAAACCTAGCTCTCAAAAGGAGAGGGCACGAGAACACTCACACCCAAAGGGTGACAAAGAAGCTATGGCCTGAGAAGCCAGCAAGCCAGAAGACAGTGAGTTCTAGAGTACTGCAGCCTGACACATCATCTGGAGACCATCAGGAAAGGAAAGCTCTAGCACGGCTACCTGTTGCAAAAGTAAGAAGTGTTATAAGCAACACTGAAATACATACAGCGGTCAGAAAAGCCCACAGAAGTGCATGTCACCTTTAAGCAGCAAGCAAGGAGCACAACTCACCTTTTTCAGGATGAGCAGTAACAGGGAAGTACAGAGAAAGACCTAAAGGCTGCAGGGCAGAGCTCAGAGGGCTGCAGCGGCCGATGGCCAGCCATGCTCCTCGGGCCAGTTCTGCTCGGCCTTTTGATCAATGCTCTGGATGCAGCAGTGAAATGCATCATTAGCAAGTCTGCTGATGATACCAGACTGGGAGGTGCTGTTGACTCTCTTGAGGGACAAGAGGGATCTAGATAGCTTGGAGCATTAGGCGACGATTAATGGGACGAAATTTAACAAGTCCAAATGCCAGATTCTGCACCTGGGGTGGAATAACACTGGGCACAAGTATCAAGTGGGAGAGGAGTGGCTGGAGAGCAGCCCTGCAGAAAAGGATCCGGAGGTGCTGGTCAACAGCAGGCTAAATGGGTGACAGCAGCATGCCCTGGCAGCCAGGAGAGCAAACCACATCCTGGGGTGCATCAAACGGCACAACCAGCCGCTCAAAACAAGGGACTCTCCCACTGCATTCAGCGTTGCTCTGGCCTCAACTGTGTGCAGTTCTGGGCCCCTCAATTGAAGGAGGATGTGAAGGTCC
>WUAM01000431.1:101787256-101823613 GCA_024336885.1 Actenoides hombroni | reverse complement strand
TCCTTAACTGTGTCCAGAGGAGGGAAGGAAAGCTGGGGAAAGAGATGGAAAGAATGTCCTGTGAGGAGCAGCTCAGGGCTTTGGGCTTGTCTAGTTTGGACAACAGGAGGCTGAGGGGCAACCTCATTGCTTTCTACAGCTTCCTGAGGAGGGGAAGCAGGGAGGGAGGTGCTGATCCAGTGACAGGATGCACGGGAATGATCCAAAGCTGCACCAGGGGAGGTTCAGACTGGACATTAGGAAGCATTTTACTGAGAGGGTGGTCAAACACTGGAATGGGTGGTGGATGCCCCAAGCCTGCCAGTGTTTCAGAGGCATTTGGACAACACCCTTCACAACACACTTTAACTTTTGGCCAGGCAGCTGGACTAGGTGATGGTTCCAGCTGAACAGTTCTGTTCTATTTTCTGCCCCCTGCGCTGAGCATAACAGTGAAACCCATTTGGATTTTACAATGCATTCCCACTTGTATTAAAAGGGCTATTCCTGCAGCCAGATTACCTACATGCATCAATGGCTTATGCCTTCATAAATACAAGGTATGAAAATATTATTTTTTTCACAAATATACAAAAATACATTTTCTTTAAACACAACCAAACACAATATATAGTTGTTCTTTACGTGATATAGAGACTAGGTGGCACATTAAGGTAAACCTGATGCAATTTGGGGGGAATAGATGAAGCAGATACACTTTCTGAGCCTACCAACTGTTGGAAGAAACAAGGGACCAAAGTATACAAATACAGATCCAAAGCTCCTCCAACTATTCATTCACAAAATCTTACAAAACCACAAATAAACTCTTAAAAGCCACATCAAAATACTTCCTAATTATGTTTCCTCCCTTCTTTACCCTAAATCACAGGCTCTCCTCATAAGGAAGTCACTAGACATGTAGTGTTCATGCCCACGTTCCTGCAAGTGACTTTCAAACTTGAAAGGAAACAGCCAAGTGCAGAATTAGCCCCTAATCAGTGCCTTGTCACAGCACACAACTACTTAAGCATCTACTTAACATCCAGTACTCTCTAGTTTTAATAGCAACTTGATGTTGAGATAGAAGTAATAACATTAATAACCACCACACAGAACAACTACAAGAAACAAAACAACTTAAAATCTTAATCCTAGGAATATGTTAGTCAGTGTTGCTATCCAGGTCTGGATGTATGGTTCTTATACCATACTATTTCTCATCAAACCATATGGGTATTATGTTACCTGTTAAAACAGTTGGTTTTTAAAGAACTTTTTAATGACACAGCATCATTCTTCCACCAGCATAGTATGCTCTATACCTTGGCCTTTAGGATAATTTCACAGTCATTATCTTTCTACTTTGTTTTCAGCTTCCAGTTGTGTGAAGATCCTCAGCTACAATCCTGTGGAACATTTATCCTCTTGGCATCTTTGGCTAGTTGCAATTTTGTGTGCCAGGTCCCTTTGATGGGTTGGTGCTGTCCTCTAAATATGAGTCAGCCATGAAGCAGCTTCAGATCCCTCATCATCAAACCCACATGCAAGTCCCATATTTAAAAGAACGCGAACGCTAAACATCAGCAACTCTACAGCCTGCAGAAAACCATTAGTCATGAAACCAACCTTCCAAATGGAAATTCGGAGCAAAGCAGATCACAGCAAACTCAGGTGTTCCACATCTATTAGGAGACAGCTAATCCTCATATTTACATCTGACTGCCACACAACGGAGACTTCAGGGTGCATTCATGCAGCCTACCACACACCACCTAATCCCTGCAGCTGCTGGGACAACTCATCTGCAGGTTTTCTACCCACAGTCGCTCTGCTTCCTAAAGGCCCCTCTGAAGGGGTCTGGGTCAGCAGAATTGCTGCAACTGCCTGAGTCCATTCCCAGCTGCTCTTTTTACACCAAGTAAAACACGCGCATTAAGGCTGGTGCTTCCAGGAAGTGTCAGCTTACCACATCTAAACAGTCTGATTAGCCCCAGCACGTCAGGTAAGTCCACTCTCATGGCAAATAAAGGCCCCATGCTATAATCATTCTTCCACCGAAAGCTGGGAAGCTCGAACATCACCAATCTTACCATAATCACACACCTCTCATATTCTTCATTTATGTGAAGACAAGGCTGGACTAACAAAGATGCTGAGATGCAAATGAGCAGGGGAGAAGAAAAGACAGTTAATACAAAATCCTTCCCACTTCGTATCTGAAGTATAACTTGAATTAAGGCAGAAAGCTTCAGAGAGAAAAAAAGCTGTTACAGTTGCAGCTAGATCCTGTTTCCCACTATCTACTACAAACTTCAGTGAGAGTGTACTCTCCTGAGCCCACTTTCCTTGAGCTTCACTTTCAGCGAGATGAAATCTCAGATGTCTTTTTTTAAGCAGCTCTGCATGCTCTCTGTGAAGACAGTGCTCTTCCAATAAAGTCACAGCCTATGTCTGGAGCGTGGCACCAAATCATGACACCTAAACTATTATGATGACAAGGTTTGGACTTTCAGTAATCATCTCAAACTAATGGAGATAATCCCTCCTTCCTCCTATGTTATAACTAAGGGGACACCTCAATATTATAGTAATGGACAGAATAAGAACTCACTGCCATAGGAGAAGGACCAGTTATAGTCAAGTACAACAACTTAGGCAGTGGACCACATGAAGGAAGGGAGGTAACAAGCGTCATCCTTCTTACTGCACCCGAGTCAAGCTGCACCAACGCCGCAATAACCGCCGCAATGACCATCCACTGCCCAGGCTGATGATCAGTGTTGATATTTCAGAGCTGGGGGGTTGACTATGTAATCCCAGTAACCTATTTTTTGTAAAGTTTCTTGAACATGATATGCAACAGACCTCATCTTCCCTTCTCCTTAAATTACTATTCTTATACTGGAAAATTCAAGATAGTTTTTCATGCAAGCCACTAGATATGTTTTAGACAATTTAATGTTGCTGCCAGGCTATAGGCATTTTCACACTACAGGTAGAAGACTCTTTTGTTAGCACTGTTTCAGCAAATCTAGGCATCTCCCATGGTCACATGCTCAACATCAGCCAGCACTAACAAACACACGCACGGATTAGAACAGGGAAGTTAGACTTCCTAGCTATTATTCTTTGCTACCAAGTTCCAGCTTGCTACTAACACATCTGTGGTACTAAACCAGCTAACCAGATTTTAAGAAAAAATTATGGAAGTAATACAAAACAGTACAGAGCCTCTTCAGCACAGTACTAAGTACAGATACCACTGGAAAACAGATTTTTACTGTGATTCAGTAGCACAACGACACGCATTTGTCGTGTCCACACACAGCTGTGATCAGCACCAGTTTAGTTGATTTGATTCTTCAAAGTGCTTTCCTAACAAAGCACTGTGAATCAGGTGAAGAACCTCAATGCAAGCGCTAACCACAAGTCAGTTAAGCAATAGAACCACGTGCCTCTCAATCGGGAAACATTTGAGTTGTCACTGTTTAAAAAAAGCACACTTTACCATCATATAAAACGTCCTTGAACTAGGTCACTTGGCTCAGGAGCCATGCACCTACCTGTTCAGACCTCCTCCACTGACCCTGCCAGCACGACCAAGGGAGACCCTGAATAATCTGCATTCAGCGAGCAAGGGTTGGTGTGATAGCCTTCTGGATCCTGCCAGGCAAGAGGAAAGCCTCCAGCAGAAGCAGACCTATCTGCAGAGAGTCACCTTCCAGCCAGCCTACTAACAGCAGCAAAGCATTGGTGTGTCTATGAACACGGGATCCTCAGAGAAATGAGGACTGCTGGGGAGAAACAGGTTCTGCCTGACAAAGGAAGTCAAGAGTACCTTTGCCAACAGACTCGTTAACCTAGTGAGAAGACCTTTAAGCTAGGTTCACCAAACCTTCAGGTAAGTGGTGGAACAGAGAACAGAGCAGCACATATCGAGCAGGGTTCCAGAGGAGGTTTTCTTACTCCCTTTGAGAGAAAGTAGGGCAGATGGGTACAAGAAAAACGCAGAGTGAGCAGCAGTAATTTTTACTGCAGGTCCTGTACAGGCCCACTACAGGAGGCGTTCCACCAGACCAGTTACTCATGAGTAAAGAACTTGCCACAGATGGCAGAAGCAGGCTGGCCAAGTGACTAGAACATGGTGGTGGCTAAGTTACGGAGGGAAGTGAGAAAACCAAGTAGCAGAACCAGATTTCCATGTGGCAAACCTCAGCTTGTTAAAGGAACTAGTGAGTGGGATCCCCAGGCATGCTGTCCTAAAGGGCAATGGAACCTTGAAGAGCTGGCTGAGCATCAAGGGCAACCTACTCAAAGTATGAAAACAGTCCTTCCTGACATGAAAGATAACAAGCAATCACAGCAGGAGGCCATCTTCAATGCACCAGGAAATCCCCAGTGAGCTGAACTGCAAAAACTGACGCATATAAAGAAGAGGAACAGATTACTGAAGACAAACAAAGAAGTATTGCCTTGACTTTAAGAGGCAGAATTAGGAATGCCAAGGCTAGGGTAGGCTTGAAGCAACAGCAACAGAGACCATAGCAAGAAGAGCTTGTATCGGTCTATATGCAGAACATAAACCCAAAATAAAGCACAGAAAAAGCCACCAACCAAAACCACAAAACACAATTACCAAACAAACAGAACAAGCCAAAACAGAAGCAACCAAACCAAACCAAACCAAGTAAAAATGTTGTCCTGCTGCTAAATGATCAATCTATTGACAAAAGATGCAGAAATTTCCAAACTATCATCTCTGGCTCTCAGTTGTCTCTGCCTAGTAGCAAAGTGGAATGGCCTAGGAATTGCTCTAGCAAACATGGGAGCAGATGGGACACAGCCAAAGGTGGCAAGGAGCTGACTAATGCCAACTCAAGGCAGCTAGATAACAGCCTTAAAAAGTTACAGCCATCGGTGGATGTCCCTTTTGATACCAACCAACCAACTCCTCACAGAGGCAGACAATCCTCAGAGTGGCAGAGAAAAAAGAGAATAGGCAACAGTCACAAGCTATCACAAAGGAAGTTCCGTTGGATACAAGAAGAAAGAAGTTCCCAGAGCTGCAGAGAGAGGCTGGTGAATTTCCCCCTTTCCAGACTTTCAGAACTCAGATGAACAAGGTCCTGATCAACCTAGCCAGACTTCCAAGTTCATCTTCTTGGAACAGGGGATTCAACTAGATGATGGCCAGAGGTCCCTTCCAAATAAAAACTATCACTTATTTCAAATCAGTGGCACACTGGTCACTTCCTTCCTCACCCCCTCCAAAATAAACATTCCATTCCAACAGATTAACCTTTCCTTTACCTGTAGCTTTCCTTCATTTTCTCCACTTCCTCCCCACAATAACATACAATAAATCCATACCAACTTTAAATACAGATTCTGCTCCTGTCAAGCTCAGAACCTCCATATATGAACATACTCCAGACAGTCACTAGACATTTCCTTAACTTTGAATTCTGCTTCCCTCATTTTTGGTCCATTAGAGCAAAGCCCAGTGTTGTTCACTTTCTAGGCAAACAACAAAGCTTTTGAAGAAATAAGGGAAACACAGATACAGAACAAGAAGATCAGTAAATTCTTCTACAGATAAACAAGGGCAAATGCATAGTAATGTTGCCTCCCAACGTGAAAGGACATCCACCTTTCCCTATAACTTACTTTGATACGAGCATAGAAACATTTAGATCGAAGGAAAAAACCTTTAAAGATCATCAAGTTCAAATGATGATCCTAATGACCATTCCATTAAAGTAATTACTTCACCCTTCTCTTCCTCAGTTTCTTTTCCTTACATCTGGAGAAGCAGGAATTAAACTTTTCCTTGGCCCAGCCACAGTCTTCATTTGACTTCTCAGGAAAATTACAGAGCACAGAACCCTGTCTGCCTGGGCCTGTTCGATAAACATTCTCGTAAAATGAGAATCCATTCCTTCTTCACTTTCAAGTATAAGACATGTCTTTTTTTTTTTTTTCTTGTGAAGAAGTACAGTGAAACCACTTCCTGTTTTCATTTAAAAAAAAAAATATATTAAGGTCATCAACAGAATGCTGAAGTACTATAAGCAGCCTCCTTCCAGTAACAGTCACAAGCTTTCCACCACACAGCAGTCTGGGTGATCAGGCCCCTTTTCACAAACAGCAAGCTAATTCCAACGAGCCCAAAGCCTATGCCTAAACCTTCCAAAACTTGCAAGACGAAGGCACAGCAAGTGAGAAATGGAGGAGTTTGCTGGGTTTGGGTTTTTTCGCTATATGCACCAGAACATCCCCTATCCTAAGTTAGAAAATACCTCTGTGTAGCCTGGCAGCTTGTCTGAATGTAAGCACAAGTCAAGTAAATGGTGACCCCTGTCTGCTTCACCTTCCCAGAGTTCTGAAGCACATTGTTTTCAAAAGACAATTGAATAAGACCAGGAAAAAAATGACTGTGGCTGAATACAAACATTTAATGGCTGAAGCATGGAATCAATCTCTAAGCATCTATAAGATCTTCTGTAACTATACAGCAGACCTCAATCATGTGCAGAGAAAAAAATTTTGGCTTTGGATCTACTAACATGAGCGACCTCTTGTTTTGTAATAAGCAGTGAGATGTAGTCATATCTTTCTTTCTTTGTGCAACTCATAGCTTTCAGAGTCTTCCACCATGTCCCTCCCTCCAGGTAACTCTTCTCAACACTGAAGTACCCTAAACCATCTAGTATCTCCTTCTAGAGATGTATCCTTTACTTCTAATCACACTTGTCACTTTCAACAAAAAGTTCCACAGTTCTGTTGTACCCTTGGTACTATTGTAATCTTTAGCAAGCACTTTACTTGTTCAGTTATTTCTAAACATTAAGCTGAAGTGCTCATGAACCTGTATATAAAGACTTCACTTCCCTCACCAAGCCAAACAGATCTCTTCACATTTACTTACAATTATTTCCTTGGTCAGGCATTCAGTACCACAAAGCCTTTCACGTCTTTCCCTGGTTTTACTACTAGGAATACAACCTCTCTCATCAGTATTTCTACTGTCCTCTTTCCCAAAGAGGACAGGACAGACCCATGTAGTATTCCTAAAACAACCATCTACTCACCACCCTCTTTTTTTACATCTAAACTAACTACTCATCTATGCCAGAACTGCCACTGCAGTTGCATTTCTTGAAAAGCCTCTGGTTCCATAAACCTTTCAGTACAAAGCACATCCAGGGCAGCTTTATAGCAACCAGCATTACTTGTGTGCCAAACAACTCTCATAGAGCCCTACTAGCCATGTGCTGCATGACCTGCTTTTACAAAAGGTATGTTAACTTTACCATCATTGCATGCATCCATGTATTTATTAATTATTCTGTTTCTTAGAATAGAAATTAGGCTGTTTAATCATATCAACTTTAACCACAAAAGAAGAGTTAGTCTGAATATCAGTATTCATTTGCTCTGAGACTCAAACATCTCTTACCCTCAAATCTCCACCATGTCAATATCCTAAAATAAAACTAGATTGCCTGATTTATGTAATCTAAATACACACACACATATATACACACACTTTTTTTTTTAAATAAAAGATTCTAGCATTTTCTATCTATGCACACACAAGTTTGCCCCTTATTTGTCTAAATCCTTGTTCAAATAGAAGCTTTTTTTTTTTTTTTAAATTCTGGACTAGCTTGTACCATTTCTCATTGAAGCTGCTGGCCCTTGGATAGTATAAAACTGTAAGAACACCAGTTGCAGAGGTTGCAGAAACTTCAATCTCTCATCATTTTTGGCTTTTCCCCAGACATCAGTTCAACATTACAACAGCCTTGATGTAAGCCACCTTTTCTAAAGGGGGCCACTCTAGTCTGGACATCACCTCCAACGCCTAGTAAATCTAATTCTTCTTTCTGTTACACCTGATTTTCTAAGCCTAAACATAGTATTTGTCTCCTCTTTCCCTCTCTGGTGCAAGGAACACTTCAGGGCATGTTTACAAAATGTAAAGAGCTAGCAAGGAGAGGATCACCTCTCAGCACTTGTTGGTAAAATGAATACCTTATGTTACAGCCCACTCCTGAAGACACTGGACTCAAAGGAATTAAAGATTATCTAAACCAGAACATTTTTCAGAGAAGCTTTTTCTTAATTAGAGCTGATAAAGCCCATTTCCTACAGGTTTGCATCCTCCTCTACATTACTACTGTTACAGGCCCGTAAAGACTCCTCCATACAACCCTCACTCTGGTTCCCTCTCACACTCCTTACCTGGCATCCCTTCCCCTTCTCATTCCTTGACTAATGCCAATACTTCTCATGCTCCCTAATTACTGAGTGGGAGCAAGACAATTCTATGCCTATTTCCAAACTATGTACTAAGTGGCCTTGTGGCAGTCTGTAATGTGTAAGGGTAGGGGAAAGAAGCGCACACAGTTTTGCCTTATACAAAGCTGTAATTTTCAAGAAACTCACAGCATCTTTGTATTTGCTTCTGCAAAGAGATAGGAAGAACAACTGAACAAGTTCATTTCCTGAGTAACCAAGGCAAAGATACACCCCCTTGGCATTAGCCTAGATCTTGTCTCCTGACTCTGACTTTTAGTCAGAGTTAAGACTTCTCTAGTCTTAACTCAGTTGAATCTTCAAAAAGTGTTATACATTTTTGTGTGTTTGGGTTTTTTGTTGTTGTTGTTTCTACTCACCGTTTTATTACGCAGTCTGATTATGTCCGAAACAGAACCAGCTCCACAATACTCCATCACAATCCACAGATCTGTGTTCTTAAAGTAGCTGCCATAGTACTTGACAACATAGGGACTAGATGGGGGAAAAAAAAAAGTTTGACAAATAGATTAACTCTCAGCATGGCAAAAAAAATATCATCATAATCACAAGTGCTGTTAAAACACACAGTTTGACACACACTAACACAGCTAAAGAGCAAGTGCAACCACATACATTTTACAATTATAATTATTCTAACAAGGCATTGGTTAAGCTAAAGTCGGGCTGCTTAATAAAATTATAAAGGCCCTACTATATCCATACCACAAGCTTTCAGTGATCCTCAAATACGGTTTTCTCAAACATCAGTCTTCTGATGTAAAGCTTTGTTTTGCCCCTCCTCTAAGCCCTTTATTTTTAATTCTCCTCACAAAGTTATTGGATGTTTCCCTTCTTGAAAAGATTGCCTCAATTTCTTCTATCCTCAGCAACAACACAAACACTGAAACCTCACTCCCATTCTCCTAGTTTTGCAAGCATGAATTATTTCAGGTACAGATCTAGACTTCCATGTTAAACAGAACCCAGTGCTGGCTTAACGAGACTGCTGGATTTGCAAAGGCATTTTCACAGCAAAGCCCTAGTGCTGCCAGAAACAGTCTGACAGACACCAGCTCCTCCCAGTGCAAGGCTTCCTCCAAGGCGCTTGAAAAAGAAAGGCCGAACCGGAAGCGGTAAACCCCTCACGGCCCATCCTCCAGAACAATGATTAAACACTCTGTTTACGGAAATACAAGCCTGGAGGTTTGCTTGGGGGTTTCTGCAGGAACTTCAGCAAAGGAGGTTACGGATAGATTGCCACCCCTCTCCCATGAAGTCAGGAAGTAAGATACCGAGTCCTCGGGCAGAGGATCCTGGTCCAACAGCTGCGCTGGGGGTAGAATAAAACACTGTCTTGCTCTGGAGCAAGAAACTGTATCTTAGGATCAGAGTGTTTGGCAGCAATGTTATTTGTTAGAAACCCAATGTAGAAGAAAGAGGACCTATGGTTGCCTCCTGCAACATGATACTACCTTTATAAAAGACAGGACAAAACTATGGGCAAAACACTTCACTAAAGAGCAACTGTTGGTACCACAGGAACTTGCCTTGACAGAAGGCAAGGTGAGCTGCCTCCTTCCTAATGAGGCAAAATGTCTACTGTTTACAACATACTGATCTATGCTAGTATTCTCAAAATTGGGTATGACTACAAAACAGGACAAGATGATTTTTTTTAAACATCCAGGACTGTGCAATCTCAAAACACTGTTCACATTTGCTTAAAGCCTTGTCCCAGTTAACTACAGCCTTTTCCATACCAGCTGCTTGTCTTAGAATCTACATTTTTTTCTCCCTTCGAAGACCTTCAGCACATACACTGTAGCTCACCCTAGAAACAGGCATGAAGAAGAAAGAAAAGGTAGTGAAGGAGGAGTCTGGACTCTTAAAAACCCAAAAAGTTACACAACAGCACATGTCCAGTAGATACTAAATGCAACATGTTGTTCAAAGAAAAGCAGGAAATAAAGAACAAGGGCAGAGACGAGTGGGGCAGGATAGGGACCAGGGACAGAGGAATAAGGGCCACCTAGGACAAGAGTGAAAATGTCCTAAGAAGTATAGTACAGAAAGAAAGGTGAAAAATGTAGAAGATTCTCCAGTATCACCACTACTGTCAGTATATTTCTCAGACATTTTTTTTAAGTACCTATTTCAATCCTGGTCTAGTACTGACCAGACAAACATACCACAGCCTACACCACTGCCTCAGCCAGCTCGCCTGGCTCTAGCGGGTGCAGCGACTAGGGGCTGCTGTCCTACTGACCCCACACAACAACTCTCCCTGAGAATTCAGAAGGTGATGTTTTCCAACTAAACCCATGGCTTCCTCTGCGTAAGGGGAAAGAAATGAAGCAGGGGAGATAAAAAGAAGTAAGAGCACAGCAACAAGAAGAATCCAAGTACAACATGTTTAACTCCTCCTCCAGCGCACAGGAAGAGCTGACAACCTACTCTGGGGATCAAATCCAGTTCCACAGTTAAGCAGACAAATGAGATTGCCACTTCCTTTTTAATCTGTACCTGTTACAAAACTCCAATAGGCCAGACAGACAAAAATAGTCTCACAGGGACAAAAAGGATTAAGAGGAGCCCCCAAAAAACCTCAAGCATCCCAAATCCTTTTATTATCACCTGAAATAACCTTATCACAAACTTTCACAGAAGGGGGGGGGGGGGAACAATAACATAAATCCTTCCTTTTCCTCCTATTTCCCTGCCTACACATTGAACAAGCTTTAAGCGTTCAGAGCAGTTAATGCCAGAAAGGAATGGACTACAAGATCCCACGAACCCACTGGGCACCAATGCTGAGATGAGGGCTTGCAAGGTAGAGGTTCTAAGTGTGTTGCATTCTCATGTGGTCCGTAGAATGTACTCTGAGGTCTCTAACCCTGTACTTAAAAATAAATACTTGAACCTTCTCTTCTCCTTCACGCCCCCACAGACGAGATGCTGTGGAGCAGTGCAATCACGCTCCACGTAACATCCGAGAAAAAACATCCAACAACAAATCTGAATTAATTCAGACAGCATAGAAAGGATTATCTTTGAAGATGGATTAGTACTGCTCGTTGCCAAACAAGAGCCAATTTTCATTTGAGGACAGAACTCCAACACTAATACACCATAAAACCCAAACATAATTGACAAATACCAGACCATTTGCTTTAATACAGTTCACTAAGTTGATGACTAAAGCAGTGACTATTTGTACCTCCTTCAATCCAAGCTAAGGATAGGAAAGGGTCCCACAAACTGGTTACTTTACTTAAATTGTCCAATGCTCACTACTTTAATTTTCTGTGTAAAAAAAAAAAGCTTGGAGCTGCATATATTTCAGTTATATTCACAAGTACAAATACATTTTCACATAGACTCTTAGAAAGGGAGTAGAATTGTCATACCTACCTGTCACATTGTTGCATTATAGAGATTTCTTTGATTATTTCTTGAAGATCTGACTCCACAGGGACCTGTTTAATTGCCACAACTTGTCCAGACTCTTTGTGTATTGCTTTAAACACACTACCATAAGACCTAAAAATAAAAGAGGGATTTTTTCTTTTAAAAAAACAAGATAAGCTGCTTCTCATTTCCACTACACAGATACTTCAAGTGAAGTCACAGAAGACATATGTTCATGCAGAAGTTTGAGAGTTTTTTCAGGCTGCAAACAATCCATTTCTATCATGGAAAGACGTGCCTCGACATGTAGTGAGCCTAACTGCAGCACAGGCACTAGCACCTTCACTGCCTTAACAAACAAGGGGCATCAAAAATACAGAAGTAACCTAGCGCAGAATGGTTTGGTTGGAAGGGAGCTTAAAGATCATCCAGTTCCAACCCCGCTGCCATGGGCAGGGACACCTCCCACTAGGCCAAGTTGTTCAAAGCCCCAGGCAGCCAGACCTTGAGCACTTCCAGGGAGGGGGCATTCAGAGTTCCTCTGCGCAAACTGTTCAGCGCCTCACCACCCTCACAGTGCAGAATTCCTTCCTTATATCTAATCCAAACCTACGCTCTTCCAGTTTGAAACCATTACCCGCATGCTATCACTCCCTGAGAATGAGTCCCTTCTTCTTCCCTCCAGAGCTCCATCCCATGGTACTCTACCAAGCAGAGATCCCTGGAAAGACCAAAGTCTGCTCTCCTGACACCCCGTGCAGTGAGCTTACTGTGTGCCCTCCTCACTGCCCTCAGGTTGTTGCACTCCATCATATGTTTGTGGAAGCATGGAAGCCTACTGATGCATGCATTTGCTTGTTTATTACATCTTGTCTAGAGGTGCATTCCTTAGGACATAAGTCTCTGTGCAAACTAACATTCCAACACGTGCTATATACTCTTCCCCCTGATGCCATCCCCTGGGAAACAGCTGCACTTACCCTTCGCCAAGTTTCTCCAAAACATCAAAAACTTCTTCAGGTTGCTTAGTTAAACTATCTTCACTTAGCTTTTTCAGTTTGCTACAAGAAAGACAAAAGTTATTTGTTTGACGTGCGAAAGACAGAGAACTCAAAAAAATTCTCATAGAAGTGAGCAGACGAAAAAAATTCTAAAGGAAAACATATCACAAAATTAAATGCCTAATTAAATGCAGTAGTAACACTAATCAACCACCACGTAAGATGGAGATAGTTATGACAAATTTTGCCATTATTGCTTCCCCACTAACGTTTGCTCAATTCAAAGTTGCACAAGACCACCCAAACCAGTTCCTTTGCTAAAACAGAAACTAACAATACAGCAAAGCTCACTTTGTAAACTATGCCACTCATAAACCAGTGAGTTACATCCAGTTAAAAGCAGAATCCAGAGTCAAGATGACTCTGGGAGCATATGGTAGCACCAGAACACTGAACCTCTAGGAGCCACGTCCTCCTGGGGCAGTCCCTTATCAAAACCTCTAATGTCATACCACCGCCAGAAAAGACTGTACGATCTAACATTGGAAGAAGAGTGTTAAAAAGAAATGCCTTTCATTAATGCCTTTTTTACCCCTTTTATTTGGTTAAAGCCTTTTATTGTTTTTTCTTTTTTTTTTTTGTCATTGAGACACAGTTCTGTGATATACAGAACTAATAAAAAAGAGTTAAATGACCGCTGAAGGAATTCCCGAGTCAGAAGAGATTTGTTACTGCCGAACATCTAAGACAATAAATTTGAAGTAACTGTATAAGCACACAGATCATATGGATTGGCGTTACAAGGAAAGCAAGAGCAGGGGGAGGTTGTACACATTTATATATCAAAGAAGTATTTTGCAGATGTAGAAGTTACCTGAATACAAAAGCCATCCACAATCAGTAAGGAAAGGTGTATGAACTGCTGTAAAGACCCTGCAGCTTCCTACAGTGAATAGGCAGGAAGCTGGAAAGCACGTGTGTTCAAGGAAGAAAAAAAACCTCCACAGCAAAGGAAAGGCAAAACATGAACACAAGCAAAACCAGCTGAAAACTCAAAGGACAGCAGCTAAATAAAGTCTGCAAAAATAGCCTACAAATCAAAGAGAAGAACACATAACACTGCTTTTTTTTGTCTTCTCTCTACATGTTAGAGACTAGAAAGCAGAAAGATGGAACTTTAACCTTGCAAGGAAGCATATATCTCATTACCAAACAAATCTAAGTTGTGACAAATAAAAAGAAGAGGGAGGAAAAAACAATTGCAGGAAGGTGTTAAAGAAGCAAATAATTAATTTTGCTTCTCTTGTTTCAAACTGTTTTTCCCCACTTCTGATCAGGTTATCTGCAGCCTTAAAAGCAGCCTTCACAGAATAAGTTGCTGCAATTATCCTTTGCTTCTCCCCACCAGAAAGCGCGCACAGTATGCTTAGGATACCAGCAGAGCCTCAGAAAATAGAAAGCACGACTATGAGCCGAATCTCCTGCTTCACTGAAGAGCTGTGTAACAGAAGATGTACTCCACAGAAGAGCCAAGGGACTGAACTTTTTAGTACCTGCAAGAATATGGAACTTCTTCGGTTGAGGTTACTACACAAGAAGAGGACATCTCCACCTGCTCTGAAGAGCAATGCCTGATAAAATGACAAGGGGAAGAAAATCCATACCAAGATGGTTCCAGCAGCTCCACTAATGCCAAGGCATTGGGAGTGCTTGAGAAGAGCTAGGGAAGCTCTCACCAACAATCATACTCTGCTCAAAAACAATGTCACTGCCAAATAACAGGTTATCTGGAGCCCAAAGAAATAAGCATTTTGTTGTTTTCTAACTATTTTCATATTATCCAACTCCAAAAAACCATGTTAGGAGACCAAATAACACTTCACACTAGGACAGCTAAACACTAAAGCTGTTTAGAGGAAGAAAGATACATCATCTCGCCAATGTCACCACCAAATACACTGCTCAAAGCACAGCGTGTTTGTGAAGCCCGCGGTAAAGGGTACAGGTGCTAGGTCCCCTGTTCAAGCGACACTGCTAACACCACAATACTTTGAACCACAGAAAGATCCTAATGACTCAGCCTGCTTAATGATTTCTATTTCCCCAAGTTTAATAGAATTCTCAGCTCTAACTACAGAACAGCATGCAATATATGTCAGTAATCTTCCAGAAGGAAAGCTGTTCCTGAAAGCAGGAGGACTAAACTACAATTCTGGGACAACAAGAGTTGTCTAAAGGATTTTCTTTTTGCAAGCAGGTTTGACTTCCTGCATAACACCTAGTCTCTTAAACAAGAAAAGCACATCCTAGCAAGGAATTTTCCTTTTATAAATCCAGTGCTTAGGAGAAAATGTTCATACATAGCATGACCAGAATCTTACATGTCATTGCGTACATCAGCAAAACTCCACATAACTACATGCAGAAAAATGCAGTGAGAAGCACCCAATCCTAGCATAAAGATCAGGAAAATCTGAATTAGAACCCGAAACAGCAAGAGATATTTCCCGCTTCTCCCTCTGCAATGTGAAAAAACAGTATAAGTTTACTGTCCTGCAGTCATTACACAGAGTTTACAAAATAAGTTAGCAATGTGCTACAGAAGTAGGCATAAAACAACAAAAACAAAACCCCACAACCCTGAAAGCTAACAAAAGAAAATAAAGCAAGACTAAAGAATAGAACTCCATCAATTACTGTCATGAGTTATGGAAAACTGGAGAGCTGCTTCACGAAACACAAATATATGTGGTTTGTTTTGCAAAAGAACTAGCACACTGAAACGTTTAAAAAGAATGGCTGGGATCAATTATACTGATAAATTAAAAGAGAAGCTAGTAAAAGAAATCACTGCAGTCATCAGAGATAGAAGGGGCATGTGAAAGCCTCAGGACATTCACACAGCTTTACACCATTCACACAAGCAGAAGCAAGTTTAAGAATTTACATTATTGTACTGGGGACTTACATTCAGTCTTCTATCAATAAAACCCAAGCAAACTTGTACTTTTATTCCATCATTTCCAGGAGGAACTCGACAACGTTCATGCACGTGACCTGACGTGCCCATTGCCACGAGCGGCAGAAAAAGCACGTTTTGAAATATGAGCCCTCTGTGAAAAGTAAGGGTTTCCCTTCCCACACAATTTGAGAAGTTCTATTTCAGTGAAAATTAAACTACCCGAGTTTAAAGACAGGACGGGGAAACCCTTAGTTAACACACTCCGTGCTTGTTAAGTGGCCTTTTATTTGGAAGCAGCGCGCAGGAGACGGGCAAGATTAAAAGCTACGTGGTTGACAGAACCGCATCCCTAGCTGCTTCCCTCCTGCCCTGCGCACCTCTCTCCTCACACACCAGTACAACGACATACACAGGAAAACACAACACTAGTAACGGGAAACCCACAGAACTCAGAGGGAAGTTTTGTAACTGTTTCAGGAGTGGGCGTCCTTTTTAGCAAGGGAAAGAGGCATAAAGCACATCTGAAACACAGTTAGAAATTCAGATGCAAGAAAGCACCGTCGCAACTACTGCACCAATTGCTTTGTAAAAAACTGGAACAGCCACTCTAAATTATTTTTAAAAGTAAACGAAATTATTCTGAAAAGGACTCCTCCTTGGAAGTCCTTTGTTACTGTTACAGTACACTGGTCAACCAAGAAAAGCCAGTGATTTTGACAGCATCCGCACTGAAAAGCCACAGTGGCCCAGCCTGGCACTGCAGCAGCATCACTGCCACTTTCTGCAGGGCTGTGTTAAAGCTTTACATAACACACCACCACACTGTGTGCTCCTTTACAGGGAAGGGGGGGATAAAAGTGCCCTACACCTGGTAAGGGGACACTGGGACTCTAGGATATCCGTGCAGTTTTGAAGCGTTCGTATGGGACTGCTGCTATCTCCAGATGACCGTCACGCACTCCAGAGGTCATGGTAATGGATCCCTGTTGGTAACTGCTCCTGGGGACAACAGGAGCCAAAGTAAAGAAGCCTAGTTAGTGCTCACGTCTGTTTTGCCAAGTAAACATGGTGTGTCCATTCCAAGCCACTACTGCATCCAAGGCTGGCATCAAAAAAATCATCCCACAAAAAACAATCCACGCTCCTTCTGGACTTGCAGAAAGAGGGGGTGGCCTAGCAGAAGAGCTGGGAGCACTAAATCACAAAACTGACAAAAACAAGACATACAGGGGATATATATACACAGGTATTAAAAACTTAGTTCAAATCTTACGAAAATCTGAGTTACCATGAAAAACTGAGTTCAAGTCTTCCCTCCCACTAAAGGAACAAATCCATGAAGTTCTCAACCCATTCAAATTTCCAGAACTAAGTTTCAAAAAACATGCCAGAGCATTTAGACATTCTCTCATCAACTTTCTAGCTCTGCCTGACCAGATCTAAGGATTTGAACAGCTGCTCATTTTCAGTTAGGCCAGACACACACCTCCAGCTAGGTAATAAAGGTAAGAGCAAATCCCAGATCTTCCCAAAAAAAATCTTGTAGGTTTTGCTAACTTCAAGTTTTACTTTCAGCCCTTTGATATCACCAGATCCCAAGCTTTGCACTGGTGCTGATAACACCGACTGAGTACTCCTCAGATATTCCCATTTATTCTCCTAAAACCCTGCTGGTGCCTGTCCTACTTCCTTTATTTTAGACATGCAGCACCATCAGCCTGACACTACAGTGTAGGCCTGTCCCTCCTTACCCCACTGCCTGCTAACAGCTGCTCTGCATAATCAAATCAGTTCTTGGTCAAAATTTTCAAGCAGGAGATACTGGATGCACTACTGGGGGGAAAAAAAGAAACCAAAACAGTACAAGTTCAAGACTGTATTCTTCTCAAGTCCTGTCATCCTGCAGGAAGCTGTCTTAGAGAATTTTAAAGGTTTTCAATGCAGAATGAAAAATGCTTTAAAGTAGGATTTAAACGTGATTTATTATCTTCTAACACCATTTTACACTGTGTAGTCCCTAGGTTTTTCATTAAATTAACAAGAAGCGAGAGTAAAATACTCAGAGCCCCAAGACAGTAAGTATACATGTCAACTGTGTCACTACGGTCTGTATATCGCACAACTACATCCTATGGGTATATAACTAGAGCCAGGAAAAGACTGTTCCAACCTCAATACACAATTAAGTTTTAAATTTAAACTAGTAAAAACCATTAAGGCAGAATTATTTTGTGCACTAAGACAACAGTGTCGCATTTAAAGCCAAGCCTCGTGGTTTCACCTCGTTACACCCGCTAAAAAGAAGTAAAATTAGGGGGAAAAACCCCAACACAAAACCACATAGTAATTAATAGGGCCAGACAGCGTATATGTTTCAGAAAACGCATATGCTGTGGGAACACTCTCGATTTTTGCCTCTTCCCACTCCCTGACTTGTAATTGCAACTATGCACCGCCCACCCCTGCAAGCATCCCCCCAGCAGGACACAAGGGCACTTTCTGAAGTGGAAAGGACAACTACTTGTGTCAGTTTATTCCACAAACCTGACCTATAAAGCGCAGAGACACACCCCCAGGCCACAAAGGACCCTTCCCGGCAAAGAAGTTTCCCTCATTTCACACTAAACCGTTCCTCTTGCAAGGTAACCCGCCCCCAAGGGCTTGCCTCCACCTGCGCCTTCACCCATGACGGTTATTTCGGGCTCCCCGCACCAGCGCACTCCCCCCAGAGCAACACAACCGCCTTGGCCGCCAGGTCGGTCTCGGCCCCCGTCGCCGTCCCGCCACCCCCTTGGCAGTCGCCAAGACCAGAGCCTCCCGAGGCCGGCAGGGGTCGGGGGGAGGAGAGGGGAGCAGCGGGAGCAGCGGGCCCGCCCGCCGGCTCGAGGCCTCCCCCGGCCGTGCCGCCGCGCTCGCTTCCGGGCGGGGAAGGGGCCGCCAGGGAGGCTCGTTACCTCTTGGGCGCTGCCTGCTCCATGCCGCTGCTGGCCACCCCGACCGGAGGGGCGCTCCGGGCCGAGCCGCCGGGCGCCGCCGGGCCGGCAGCCGCCAAACTCCTCGCAACTTTCGCGCTCGCTCGCTGGCCCTTCAACCGGGGCTCGCGCCCTCCCTCGGCCGCCGCCGCTCCAGGCCCCCCTCGGGCAACCGCCGCTGCCGCTTCCGCTGCCTGCCCGGCTGCCGGCGAAGGCCCGCCCCTCGCGCTCTCAGCGGCTGCCACCCGCGCCACCGCAAGCGCCGATTGGGCGGCGCGGAAGTCGCTCAGAGCGGCGGACGGGGCGAGGCCCCGCCCACCACGGGAAGCGCGGGCGGCGTCGCGCCGCTGAGAGGGGAAGAACATGGAGGCGGCGGGGCCGCGCTCCCGGCATGCTCCGCGCGGCCGTGGCCCGCGGGGCACGCCGGGAGGTGTAGTCCTGCCGAGAAACTGACCCGACCCGTTCCTGCGGGAGCGGCGCCCGGAAGGGCCTGGCCCGGCCGGGCGGACCGGGAGGCGGAGAAACAGAGGCCCGGGGCCCCGAGGAGCCGCCGGGCCGAAGGACGGACGGCCCTCCCCCGCGCCGCCGCCTCAGCCCCAGCTCCTGCTGCTGGGCCCTCGAGCAAGGGCAGGCCCGGGGCAGGGCCGCGGCCTGAGGCGCAGGCTGAGGCCGGCTCTGCCCCCGCTGCCGCCCCCGGGCAGCGCTGCCGGGCGGCCTGGGCCTTTCATCCGCCTGTCTGCACCAGCCAAGGGACAGCCGCGCCTGGTACCGAGCTGCATCCAGCCCCTCCTTGAAAGGGTAACTCTTCTCCTGGACACCTGGCTCCAGAGCACAGCAGAGAGGAATTCTGATGTTAGTTACGGCAGGACGGAGGAGCTGCTCTTTGCAGCTGGCTCGGGTGACGCTGCCCAGCTTTGAAGTGAAAATTGCTGGCTCTTGGCACTTGTTTTTTTTAATGCCCAAGCATACAAGTTACCCTGCAAAGCCGTCGGAAGCTGTCATGGAATTATTCAAGCAGCAGATTTTAGGCGACTGACAGTTATCAGCAATTTCTACACCTTAGAACTTCTGACTTTCTGCTGCTCGTGTAGCAATTTAAGAGACTGATGAAGCATTCAAGTAGATCCAAGTCAATACAAGAAAAGCTTAAATGTTCAAGCCAATTTCCGTATCTTTTCCTGAAAGTAGGTTCATTTGCCTAACTGATAGAAGTTCAAGGATAGTAAAACACTTTGGCAAGATTCATAAAAACACTGATGTGCCCAGGTTCCACTTGAAACTGATTTTAGGCGTAAAACAGCAGTGGCCCCTAAAAAAAAAAATAAAAATCTGCACTCCATACCTAATTTCATTCCTTTGATGTGCATTAGCAAGTGAATTTTGAATGACTGAAGTCCTGTTGTGCACGTCCTCTCCTTTGGCTGAGTCAGTCCAATCCAGTTGACTCACTGTGGTTGGGCTAAATGCACAATGGCAATATTGAATGAACTCATAAAACAAATCACACACCATCATATAACCTTTTAGGGTTTCTTTGTTTTTCTGAGTCATGGAAAAACTGCAATAAAACATCTTCCTTTGCACAACAGTTTAACACAGAGCTCTTCCAAGTATCATCCTACAAGCCAGAGTGGCTCACCAGCAGTACTGCCAGATGTGTCCGTACCACTATTTGTAGGAGATGCCAAAAAAACCCCAAAACACTCAGGAGAAGGAGCCAGTGGCTGCCTTAGATGCAGTGCATTAGAAAGCGGTAGGGAAGAGCCCTGCAAGACTTCACGTTCCAGGATAAGTGAGGTCAAGCAGGTAGAAGATGCCATGTGGCTAGTGTCCAACTTTGTATCACAGGGCAGTTGGCTATACCCTCTGATCAATTATTATTTACATTTCAGCTAATGAAGGGAAGCCTGGCATCCCTATTTAGCTATGATACTCCTGAAATGCAGAGGCTGTCTCCATATCCTTTAACACAAATCTTTAAGGTAATATTTTGTTCAGGTTATTTCAGAGGAGGAAGGTTTTTTTCCAGCTCCCCCTCTCAAGACAAAGATGCAACAAACCATACATTCCAGCAAGCAAAAGGAGTCTTGGAAAAAATACAGGTACTCTATTGTAGTTGTAACAGCAAGACAAAGAAAGGGATCCAAGAAGTGCTCCCTCTCCCCATTCACATATATATTTTTTCCTCTGGAAAAAAGCTAAACAGCCTAATCTGCCACTCTTTCCTCCCCTTTAATAGCTGTTGATGAAAACAAGTCTAAAGAAAATTTGTCCAAGAATAGCAGCTTTAAAATGGTATTTTTAGTCAGTGATACTGGAATAAATAACACCATCTCACCTTTCCCCTGCAACACGAATTTGGGAACTGTGCTGTGAAATGCAACGCTGATTTGGTATTCATTACAACCTTGTGCCTAGCCACCAGCAGAGAAGAAACTTTGAAAGGGAAAACAGACTCCCTCTGTTCTACTACGTCACTCAGGCTTTCCAGTCAAGGGCAGTCTAGATGTTCTGGAGGCATGAATATACTATGAGATTGCTGGTGTCTAGACAACATGGAGATGAGGAAGTTGCCATCAATCTACATGAGTCTTCTCCTGATTTCTTCCAATAGTGGAGCTAGATAACACTGCTAAGAAGGCAGGTAAGAAAAGCTTAATGTAGCCCAATCTTAAAAGAGAAAATAAATTGAATTACTCTTTTTATTCTAAAGTATTTCATCCACTTCACCAATTTACCAGCGTGCATTAGGACTCCCTTCTCTGCAGAACTGGCAATCAACATCAAATATAAATCCTTAGACCAAAGGATGGATGAAGACCATACTTAGTTTTTCAGTACTATAATTATTTCGTATTATAATGTAGTTTTGTAAACAGATAAAATAATTTATATTATAATTATACTGCAATGGAATCAGGAATCATGATGGCATGGACAAGTATTAGTTGCTGCAGAACCACGAACTAAGATGGTCTCCAAGCCCCTAAATATATGAACTAAAAAGTTCCAAGATGTCAGTCCTGCCTCAGTTGCACATAATTCTCAATAAACCTGAGATGGATAAAAATCGGTCTAGAAGCTCACGTCTGAGTTTCTAACAGGTATTACTAATGGTAAGATTTAAATTCCAAATATATACTTCAAAGTCTTTCATAAACATCATGCAAATAAATGTTGTATGTTATAGTAGGGGCCTTATCTAGTCCCCTTGGTAGCAAATAAAAGCAGCACTTCAGAAGGTATTCAATCAGGCTGATCCAAACAACATGCATTGCAACTAACACACGGCGCTACTGGAAAACAGCCGAATTAACAGGACATGCTTTCCAAGAGATACATGTCACAAACACCTTCCGCTCCACAGACAAAACACCCCCAGTCCTTCCTCATGTCCCTGGTGCTTTTCACAGCCTGGCTCTTTTCTCGGTGTGCTTCCCACCCCTTCACTGCGGTAGCCCCCGGTTCTTTCGCAGGGTCCACGGCGCTCTCTCCGCGGTGTCCCCCGGACCCTTCCACAGCAGCTCCACTCAACCGCCTCGGCACACCAAAACCTGCGTTGTCCTTACTGCCCACACAGAACCCCAGGCTCGCCCCCAGCTCTGTGCTCCTTAAAGCCCCTCCACATCACTGGTATCTCACCGTGCCTTGGCCCTCCCCGCCGTTACCCCACAGCGTTACAAGTGTCCCCTCTGTGTCACAACCTGCCGTTCAGTTCAGGGGAGAAGGCCATAGGTCAGCCCACAGCGTGGGCCCAAACCCAGCACCTGAGGACAGGCTTTCCCTCACTTTTCCCTTGCCATGGGGTGGACAGCCCTACAGCCAGGGTGTTCTCTCCCCATCACCTATGAGTACCGTGAAAATAGCAGCTCAGTATGGTTACAGACCTCCTTCCCCTCAGACAGGAATTCATAGCAGCCAGCTACCTCACCAGTGACTGTCAGGGGCAGAAAGGCGAGGAACAGCGGCAAGCACAAAGAACGAATGCAGGAACCCCATTTCCTTAACAGCTAATTCATAAATTCAGTAGACAAACAACAACAACATCTTTGCATGTCTCTCCCTGTGGCTGCCTGATAGCAATCTGGTATGCTGAAAGTTAAGGAAAAGGCCTTGAATGAAACACCAGCTTGTTTATGCAGAAGATAAGAAAAACTGACTTCTGCCTGCATTTTTTCCTACCTATCATGTCTAATGCGAACCAACCTTGAAGGCTTATCTAAGAATTTGTTATATACTTTCCTAACCCTGTCAGTCATAAAATGGTTATAAATAAAATATAAAAGAACAGCATATTCTCAGGTTTGGGCAAAATTTTAGACTTTTTGAAAGCGAGTTTTTAATCAAGTTTTGGAATAAAGAACAACTGCTTTTTATTTGTTTTCCCGAACTGTTCACAACTTAATGGTTAATTAATGTCATATAAAAAGAAACAGAATTTTTGCTGGTCCAGCAAAAGAAAGATGCAGAAAAATAAATAGTCAGGAAATACAGGTGCAGATTCTGCCATCCATATCCCCTCCATTCACATCAGTGTGATTCATAAAACTCCTGCTCACCATTAAAAAGAGCAGTAAAAACCTGCCATAGTAAAACATCAGCTGCACTGCTGCGATTCCTCTCACTACCTAGTGTGCAACATTTTGGTATCCAAAATATTATTACTAGACCTAAAGACATTTGTTGATTAGGATAGGATTTTTCTGTTGACTAACCATTTAGCTCACAGTCTTAGTAACAGGCTATATATAGACTCACCATTTGCTATTTTTCCTATTATAGCCCACTATGATAAAAATAAACCATGGATACGGAGTTGCTATTTACAGTTCACCACAGAAGATATTCCAGTCTGTACTACAGCTGCACTGATTGTGCTCGTGGGATCTATGGATTGCCATCAACTTGAAAAAAAAAAATAATCCCATTTTGGTTTGTAAAACAATTACCGTTGTTGTGGTAATGCTGAGGGTTACTCTGGACTCCCTTCTACACAAAAATATTCCCCCTCTTGCTGGGGACAACCATCTGTTCTTCAGTCTGTAAAGAGGTGTGCTCACACCCTGGAGACTAAATAAATAACATCCAACTAGCAAGGCTTGATGCCTGCGTTCGGAATGGAAACTAGTATCAGTAACTAAAGAATGACTGAATCATCATCGCTTGAGGAAGCAAGTACTACACGAAATGAACTTCAGCTGCCTGAACACAGACAGCCTTATGCCCAAGGCTTCCACCACCATGAAGGCTGCAGTTTCTCCCGTCTTCCTTTAGCTCCTGAGCCAAGAGCACATTGTGAATACTGAGCAATGCCATGCAATTTTTACAGCTTATTCAGTTACAAGGCGTTTTTAGCTTTTTTAAAAAAACCCTTCCTATTTATTTCTGAAGCACATCTGCAGCTTACTTCATAGATATTACAAAGCAAGTGTTTTGTGTTGTGGAAGGATCACTCATTCTAAATGCTTTAAAATCCAGAAACCACAAAACCTCAGTTTCCTACTTTTTTCCAACCTTTCTCAATCAAAACATGCCAGAAGATGGTAACTCCAGTCCAAATAAGCTACTCATATAACATGTACAGTCACACTTAAAAAAAAAAAAAAAGAGAGAAAAAAGAAAAAGACCTGACTACAGCTCTAGTCTTAAAACTTCACAAAAAAGTTCAGTGGCATAACAACCATTTCATGACTGACTGTGAAGTAATGGGTCTGATTACAAGATAAGACCCCGTGGAAAGTAGAAATATATTCAAAACAAGAAAAAAGATTAAGATTTGCACTTACATTCCCTTTCTGCTCTTAAAAGCAGCGGGAAGCCTTCCCCACAGCAGCCCCTGTGCTAAAGAAACAACAAAGCGACAAATAATAAAGTTTCCCAGAGCTGGCTTTGTACAGTGCACTGGTTTGAGTCTCTTGCAATCAGGTTCTGTTTGGTTCAGTAGGGAAGGGGTTTATGTCATCCTCACCACTGCCCAGGATGAGTCCTCACACTACCGTCACTGCCGAGCCAGGGAACCTTCTGCTGAAAGCAATACTGAGCGTACATAGGTCAGGCTATAAAACATAGCCAAACATAAAGCAAGTTACTATCTAGAGAGCTAATCAACGCTGTTAAATTTGAAACGTAAGCTTTTTTCCACTGTTTCTTCACTAAAAATAAATTTTCTGTAGTTGCAAGCAGAAAACCAGCGGAAGATTAATGGATTTTTTTAGCAGCAAAAAGGAGTTTACCAACAGCCCTCAGCATTGCCCAATTCTACCCCAGCTGGGTTTAGCAAAAAGCAAATGTTCTGGTGATATAATTTTCTCTGCAGAGCAAAGGAAAACAGAGCAATTCCATATGCTAGGAGCTCTCTTAATGGAAACAGTTAATTTACCACATGAGGAATATCACATGCATACCACTTCCACCTAAAATGAATCACTCCTTCCAGTTGAGAAAACTGAGGACTTTTATCTTCCTCAGGGCGGAGTCCATCTCCTCCCATAGATCCCTGCAGAGTAAAACTGCTAGGCACTTGAAGATTTAAAGACATTGCTTCTTTTGTGTTCATATATCACATTTCAATGTCTTCTAAACAAGAGAGAGTTTAATGTTTTTCTGTAACCTTGAACTGGCCGGTACACAACTTCTATTGCTTCATCCTTGAGCTCCTCTGTAGTTCCATGGTTTAATTTGTTGCACTAGTAGCATTAAGCTGCTCTTAGCAGATTAACAGCATGCAGTTTAAGTTCCTTAAAGCAAATCTTAATGTGCTAAGGAAAATGATGAAAAACTGAAAAAGAAGAAAATAGCCAAATTACATGTTTTAATATATACTTGAGTCTCTCCTTTGGTAAGATTAACAGATAGTAAATCCCTGCTCTAAGCAGTTCAAACCAGGCAGAATGTCTCTAGGACTCGATCCAAAATCTGTTGACATCAACAGAATCTTTCTCTCAAATGTACTGCTTTGGGGATCAGTTCTCAAAGGAGAGTCCTACCTAATTTGCTCATGGGAGTGTGAATATAAATGTGGATTTTTGCTTGACTAGTGTTTCTATCCTCAGCCTGATTCATATCTCAGGAGGATGCAGGAAAGGTCAAAATTGGAGGCAGATCACGTTCAACGCTACCATTTATTTGACATAATCACTTAATATTATGCCATAGGTTCATTTGATTAGAAATGATGCAGCCAGAGAAGATCAGCAGTTTAGAAGTGGTCCCCTTATTGTGGAATAGATACTAAGCATCTGAAATTTTAGACAGTGGGAAAATTTGCTGTTCAGAGTCACAGGGACACTTACACACTGTTGTATAATACGCATTGCATACTAATGTATAATGCATTATAATATCGATGTATAATATGCATTGCATATTATACAATATGCCATGGTATAGCAATTTGGAGTGAGAAAATGTGCAGGAAGATTGAAGTCACACAACTGTGTTAGAATACCCACAAATACATACATTGAATGTATACATGAAGTAACAGGAACAACACATTACACAAATGCCTGATTCTATGCTCTATTATTGGCATTTATCCTGGCCTTTCATAAACAAGTACCTCATTTTGAGGGATGTAGAATACTCAACAGCTCTTAATTAAATGTCTCAAGAGCAGACTTTACAACTATGTTCTAAAGTACATGGAATTAGGCTCCACAAGACCAGTTTTTGGAACCTGTTCTTGAAATGAGGAAAAGAAAAAGAAAAAAAAAAGCACCCTGAACAAAGATGATACATCATTTTCCAGGAATTCAGCAATTTCTTGGAGAGATTAAATTTACTGTGGCTTTGAAGTAACAGGGTTCCTGCACATTCAGAATGGCTGAGTGTCTCTGCAGGACTGGATAACAGCTAGCACAGGGTCTCAGGGGGGATGTTCTTGTACTTAACCCATCCTCCTCTTCTGTTCCTACTTTCACATTAAAAAAAAAAAAAAAAAAAGTTTGTGCTTAATACAATATTTATAGCTATAAGTAATAGCAAGTTCCTTTCTGGTTTTACTGTTCCAGTGATGTACAAGAAATACATAAAACTCTCTATATTGCTACTACTTTGCAAGATGTTGTATATATTGTAAAGCTGGCTCTCTAATAGAAGGCAGCTAAAGACCTCTGCACTTAAATCTGCCAGAGTTGATACAGCGATCACAAACATGTGTTGTTACACTTCTTGTGGCTCATCTCCACATGGTGCAGCTGTTGTGTTGGCTAAAGAAAATGCCGGCCCAAGGGAAACAAATTTAATTCAGCTGGGGTGATTTCCACTAAAAAAAAAAAAAAAAAAAAAAGTGGTTTAAGGAGAACAGGTGTCTTACAGTAAGGGGAATTGTTTGAGAGGTTTGCCCCAAACTTACTTTACTTCTAGGAAGCCTGTTCTGAAGTGGTCTGCCTATGATAATAATCTTTTGCAGTCTAATTTTTTTATAATATGCTTTGGAAATGCAGTGGATTCCAGAAAGTCTCTTGTTTTTTGTTTGTCTTTTAACGTGCAGGTTAGAAGCTGGAGGGAGCCCCGCTGCTGTTGGTCAGACTCCTCAGCCTTACAAAGATCTGTTTAATCAACAAATGACTGTGCCCGGGCAGCCCCACAGCCCATGTAAGTCATCAATTGACACCCCTAGAGCTGTGTCAGTTTATACCTATTTATCTATTGGTTTAGTTTTTTAGTAAAATCACTTCATTTCTCCTAAATAAGTTCTTATTTAGTCATAGTATATAACCTAAGTTACACTATGTAGTCTAATTGAACTGTATTAAGTGTGTTACTGTTTGTGGGGGGTTTTTTCTACTCCAGCAAGGCATTTACCTCGTGTGCTATGACACCTTCTCCAGCTTTGCCATGCATTCCTGTCTCTCTGCTTTCTGCATCCGCTGTAATATCAGAGTGGAAAGTGTTTGCCTGATGCTCAGTGTTGACTCAGCAGCCTTCCTGCTGTGGTCAGTAGCAGATCCCACAGTGCTGAGGCAGCTGGGTCCCTGGAAGAGGGGAAACACTGTTTTCCCAGTAGGCTCTCAGGAGGTCTGTCTGTCGGTGCTGACTGAAGCAGCCCTTCAGACAGACAGCGCAGCGGACAGCAGAGCTTTCTCTTCCTCTTGTCAGCCCTCTTTCCAAAAGAAAGTTATTCCAGAGGGTAGTCTCATGTTGCGTAGGTGTCTTCATACTGCAGTTTCCTCCTGTGGGCCTGTTTTTTCTGTCTCCCACAAGATCAGAATTCCTTCTCTTTGGGGAAACACAAGTACAAATGAGGGATGATTTTTCCACACAGATCCCATTCCTACAGAGCAGTTTCTCTTACAGGATGTATAGGAGCTGCTCTCAGCTCTTTCTTCTCAGGTCTTAACTGAATAAATGTTACAATAACAAACTTCTGTTTTTCTTTTTGCAAGCTTAAGCTTATTAGCTCTTACATCAATCCCGATTACTACATGTTGTGTCCACAAAGTGCCTCATGCAGCCCTTGGTCAGTTGTTTAGGCTTCTTCTCAAGTTTCTAAACTGGAGACCCAGTACTCCTACTGAATTCCTCCTTTCAGATAAAATCCAGAATTCACTGAGGTCAATAGCAAAATGAATGAGATTTTGTTTTCCTCTGTGTATGTCTGTACATCAACACCTGCAACAAACCTTGCACTTTTGCAGACTTTCTCTTACCAAGGGAGAGAAAATGGTTCTGCCCTTGCCACTTTTCTCGGCAGAACTTGTGACAAAGCCCCTAAGTCTCACTGATGGTTGGACCTGCCATGGCCATACCTGATGTCAAAAGCCAGAAGTAGATGGACCTGGGCTACATCCTGACAGTGAGGGAAAGAAGGATCTCGATTAACAAAATAAGGAGAACCAACTGTAGAATGGTTGAAATGAAATCTGCTTTCACAGTGAAGCCATCAGGGGGACACTCACTCTTTATTGTGTGTATTTACAGTTGGTATCTTTTCCATACAATATAAAAAAAACCCTGATTATTTGTACTGAGATTAATTCAGCAGAGTATGTGAGTATCACTTGAGGAAGCTGGTTAAAGTGGTATCTGAATTTAAGAGTTACTTCTTGCTTTTCGTGGCATTGGACTATGTGCTTATCAGGGAAGTTTTATGTTTGAGGTTCAGGGAGAAGGTGATGGCCATCCCCTCTGAATGCTTTTGGATGACTGATTTTCAAAAGCTACTGGCACTATTCCAGCCAGAGGCAGACCATTAGATAAGCTGAACGTGCTGGTGGCCATTTGCAAAACAGATGAGAGCAGAAATAGAAAGAGGAAATGAGAAACCTAAGAAACCTGCTGGAACTCTCTGCAGATAAAGACCCAACCTTGGAAGGAAAAGTTTTAGAAAGAAAAAACGGTGAGCGTAAGTTTTCAGCTGCTAAAACAGTTATAGCCATCCCAGGGGAGATAAAAGCACCAGCCAAAGAAAGGCCACCGCAAGTGCCAGCCTCAAGAAATCTAGGGAAGGCTACACTTGCTTCTTTTGTGAGAGTCTGCACAAAAGCTTTTAGGTATTACCAGATAGCATCCATTTGTTCCTGCTTTCCGGTTGCTTTTTTTAATGATGAAGCCCATGGCCATCCTGGCTAAGAATCCTGTGTAATAATCCCTCTTTTGGCAGTATTTAAATCGTGTCACATGGCATCGCAGCATGACAGTACCAGACGATGTGATGGATATCATTTGGCAGACCCTGTAGCGGCCGTTCACATCGCTCTTCCAGCTGCCTCTTCCCCCTCTCTGCCAGAAATCGCTGCCTCTGGAAGTGAGCTGGCAAATGGGACCGTACCTGTGGATCAGCACTTCCAGTTCAGTCACGTGCTGGAACTCACACTCACGAGCAGGTATAGCGGAGGGCTAGTTGTTTTGGTTCTTCTTTTAGCAGCTGAAGTCCTCTTTGCACTGGCTTTTGGAAATGTTGTGAGCGGTGATCCTTGGTTACCATGTTTTCACTGTCACGGTTTCACATGGCAATGGAACTGGCGTGGTGGAAACAGGAATGGGGGTCTCTCCACTGATAGTTTCCTGGCAGGAGGAAAATATTAAGTCATCTTTTTTTAATCAAATAGTCTCACCTGAGTAAATATTTTAGCAATTCCAATTATTCCTTTTATTATCATAATCTATTGCTCAAGCTGTGTTTTCTGACTGTGCAGCAATAACAGTGCTACGAGCACATGAGGGTTTTTCAAACTGGCATTGTATTCCATTTCTTTTACATTTCCACACATAATCTGCATAACATTATTAAATCTTTCCTGTACATTATTTAGCCTCTGGGATCAAATGAAATCATACATAACTGGAACTCTTTGGGCTTTGACAGATGTCCTCTGGCAGATTTTTTCGCAGTGGTTTAAATTGTTACAGCTCTCAGCTATTTTCTTGGCCTTTTCCTGGAATGGGACATGTCTCAGCTGCTCTGGTGGAAAACACTAACCTCTTAGCTTTTAAAGATGATAAAAGCGGGCTTGAATTACTGCGCCGGACTTTGAACTGAAATGGCTGAAGCAAAGGTATGGTCCTTTTCACCAGCTCACTCCGAGGAAGAGTAATCCTTCTCAGACAGCTGTCAAAGGGCTTGGACCGGTAACATGAAGAGCTCGCTTGCAAGCTCTTGGGGGAATATTTACAGCACCTTGCCTCTGGTCCATTTTCCATGGGAGAGCAGAGGGAAGCTGGGTATTCTCTTAAACAGTGAAGGTCATCATAAAAACACTTAACTTTTGCAGCTCTTTTTTTTAAGCATATAGATTCTTCCAAAATCAGTCTGCTGTCTCTTACTGTGAGTCATCCTAAGTAATACAGTACCTGGACAATACAGGGTTTGTTTCCTTTCATCTCTGTACCTGCAAAAGGGAGAGCTTTTTCTGCCTTGTGTATTTTGTAAACATCCTCCTCGATAAAGAAAACTCTGGGTTTATCATCTCTGCCTAAATTACCACGATGTCTACAGATTTGGGCTGAATAAAAATAGTCATCCCAACATCCCTCTTTTTTTTTGTTGTTGTTTTTAAACCTCTGTATCAACCATTCAACATGGCATAAACCCACACCATCACATTTTAATGAGTCCAGGCATTTTTTAACAGCAGAACATGTAAATCTGTGAATAAACTTCAGAATGTCTCTCTGCCTTTAAGAAGCATACTTTCATTTTAAGGAACCACAGCTGCAACAATAAGATGGAAATTTGACACACGCTAGGTTGAAGGTGGCAAGGATTAAAGGTATGGAATCAGAAAAAAACCAAACCTTGCGCTGTTGAACTGAATACAGGACATAAATCACTGCCTAACTTTGGCTAAGCTTTGCCTGATGGAAGTATGCAGCGTTGCAGCTTTGCAGCTATCGGTATTTGTCATCTCGAGTATCGGTACACAAGCCAGATGCAAAAGAGAGAACATGGGGGATGAGGAAGAGAAAATTAATAATTCCAGTGACAATGTACACTATTTTGATGTGAAACAGAACTTCTGCAATATTTCAAGAGACTTACATATATATATATATATATGGACAAAAGCTGTTGGAAATAAGCCTTTGACTTCAAAATGTGCCTGATTAAAAAGAATACTGATAAGAATGAAGACAAGAGCAGCTGGAACTTTGACTGCAGTTATGTTTTCTTCTGGATGTTTATTTCTAGATCACTTTTGCCACTGCTTTTATCTACTTCTTAGAAGTTCTTACAGATTTGAGGAACCATTAGCTGTAAATGTAAACATCAGCTCTGGTCTGGTTTTATATATCTTCTTGAAACCATTGAGGGGAGGAAAGATAACATTAAACTAATGCTGAACTAGATGAGACTTAAGTGATGCTTTGAGCAGCCTTTTAGTATTTCAGGCTCCACCTGTAACTCTAACAAAAAGTCAAATATTTCTAATATTCTTCTTTACCAAGCACACAGGAATTACCAAGTTCTAGGAATGAAAACACTCTTTCTGAAAAACTTAAATGCGTGTCTCACTGTGGTTCAAAAGGCAGAATGCTTTCAAGTGTGCCTTCACTATCTAGGTACAGGAATGGCTCTTAAAACCAATTCTGCTGCCTTTCAGTATCTGTCATCTACAAATATGCTTTGAAGAAAACAGATCTGCGGTTTTGACTCTGCTTCACTCTATTTTGTTATTGTAGTTGTTTAAGATTTCTTTAATAACTGGGTTTGTATTTGCTCAAGAGCTGTCTGCCTGGAGACTGGAGAAAGGTCAGGGTTAACCCTGCTTAGCCTTAGCTTTATCGGTGGTCTCCTCTTCAGATCTCAGGAGTGTCTATGCTGCTGCTGTGGCCACCGACTCTCATACCAGCTCCCACTGAAATAAACACACCGCATTGTACTTACTTGATGCGCTTCCAAATAGAAATCCTTACCATGCCACTCTGGTCAAAGTGGCCCAGGAGAAGAGACCCACACCCACCTTACTACAGCCTCCTTTCAGGTAGTTGTAGAGAACAATAAGGTCTCCTCTCAGTCTCCTCCAGACTGAACAACCCCAGGTCCCTCATGTGCTCCTTATAAGACATTTTCTGCAGACCCTTTACCAGCTTTGTTGCCCTCTCTGAACTCGCTCCAGCACCTCAATGTCTTTTTTATACTGTGGCACCCAAAATTGAACACAATCTTCAAGCTGTGGCCTCACCAGTGCTGAATACAGGGGCATGATCACTGCTCTACTCCTGATGGACACACTGGCTTTGATATAGGCCAGGATGCTGTTGGCCTCTTGTGTGGCCTTTCTTGGATTCAGAAAATAAATTTTCACTTGCTATAATCAGCATTGATTTGTTGCCCTGAGTGTTTCTGTTAATGATGGAAGCTTTCTCACAAATTCCCATAGGCACTGTCCTAGGCTCCTTGAAAGTAATCCTTGAAACTCTTTATGAAATGGCCCGTGCCACCTAGCATGGACAAAACTGGGGCAACATCCGTTTGCTAGTTTTCATCCTACCCTTTACCAGCCCGTGTAGGTCCCTGAAATATTTCTGAGGGGTCTGTGAAAGGGAACTAAGGAGAGCAAGCAGTATGCCCGTCCTCTGAGCAGGGACCCGTTTCATCACGGGAACAGAAAACAGAAGTCCATGAGCAAAGACAGTGGAAATCCACTGCTGGATTCATCCTGGGTTTACATGTTTTCTCTCTGTTGCCAGTTCATGATAGCCAGAGACCAGAGGCTGCCTGCCATGACACGCTGGCCGTGCATGTCATCTGAAGGGCTCAGTGAGAAGGGAGATGAAACAATGTTCTTTACTGGAAAGTTTTCTGACTGGTCCCTGCCCGACTCAGATACATTCTTGAACTGATCCATTCCTGCACCCAGCTGTTGCTTTCACTGTGCAATCTTTCTATATTCCAGAGTGATCTTGCCCTGATCTTTCTCCACAGCGGCTGTGGAGAGTTCAAAGAGAAAAAGAAATTCAAGAAATGGAAGCACCTGCTTAGGTACTGCCCTGGGTAGTGATGAACTTAAGCATACATTTAAGTGCTTTTCTGGATCATACCCAGTAGAGACACTGGGTAGTATTCAGCCTTGGAAGTGTCTTTAAGAGTTTTCAAACTCCTTACTGTGATAAGTTTTCCCTAGCTTTCCTTGTATGTCAGGAATCTTCAATATGCTGATTCTAAAAGACCCTGGTTTTCTTAAGAAGTGCAGGGTTTCACCAGTAAGGTTTGTCTGGATATTCAAGGGGCGAGTCTGCCCGGGAACAACTGGTACTTTTTCATAATATCCATTATTGTCCTTTTCTTTGAATTGGATGCCACAAACAACTGAAAAAAAACCCCAAGCAGAGATTAATACAGACATTGTGCACATCTGTAAGTGATGATTTGCATATGCTTGCACCGTGCTTTTCTGAGAATATCTGCAATGCTGTGTAGCACCCTGGTTTATAACATAGCCTTCGCCACAGCTTACACGTCGGGAATGCGTGCTGAAAACAGGAAACACACATGCGGAGGGTAGGTAAAAGCAGATTACAGCATACAGCCATTCGACAGAATAGTCCCAGTTGAAGGCTATCGTAAGCATCAGGCTTGCATAAACAAATCAGTGCTTAACCCACAGATGTATCTAATGACCATATGGATTCTTCATGTTTACAACTGGAAAAACCCCTCTAAGCTTTTCTATTGTTTGCTGCCTTTCACCCTATAGTATTAATTTTATTGTGAAAATCAAGTTATTCACTGGGATATAGAAAGTTCTTAACAGGAAATGAAGTTGTTTAATATATGCCACAGGACAAGATGTACGGGCCCTGTTTTCTGCTGCCTTGTAGTTCTCATGTCCTACCTAGGTGGCATGGGACCAAATGTGCAACTGCATTTCCTAAACCGGTGTATTGCTTTTAGACAATATTTCTCTTAGACTTCCCTTCTAACGGTTGACTCAGAGATTGAAAACTTCATGACCCTTCCAGCCTGAGGCAGCTGCAGAACTTCCTCGGTGCCTGAAGTCCCCCCTTCCCCGGGAGGGAAGCGTACAAGCCCCTGTCTGTGCGGCAGGCAGCTCTGAAGCCCCGCCGACCCCTGCCTCGCAGGGTGTTACTTGGCACGTCTGCCAAGCGAGGTGAAATGCCACCATCGGAGAGTAAGCAAAGCCTGCCGGCCTGGGGAGCCTCTGCAGTCCTTGGGCCCGGCTCGGGAGGGGCGGAGAGGTGTGAAGCGATGGGAAAGGGACCCAATTCGTGTGCGAGAGGTGTCTGTGCTTCTAGCCGCGGCTGTAGGCGACAGCCCTGCTCAGTGTTTCAGTGCTGACGGCAGGAAAAGGCTTTAGCCAAATGATTGCTTAAACTTAACTGGAATAAGGGACGGCACGGTTTATGTCTTTGTCTGGACAACTGCTAAGTTCAGGCACCACAAAAAAGATCTAATTCTTTGTTAGACTATAAAAGTCCATCTATCGAGGGCTTTTCTCCCCCTCTTCCATGAGGAGATCCACAGGCTGTGCCACCCGGGCTCACCTCGGGCAGGGCGGCTGCAACTGGGGAGGTTGTCCCCGCAGGAGACGGACGTGCCCAGGCTCTGGGCCGGGGCATCCCCTCCGGCGCAGGCTGCTTCTCTGTAACCGGAGCCTTTGCCTCACAGAGACCTCCCGCGGCCAGCCCGGCTCTGCCGGCTCCGGGGCCGCCGTCGAAGCGCGGCGGCAGCTCTGCAGCGGGCCCCGTCCTCGCCCTGCTGCCCGCAGTGTCGGCGGCCTCTTCCGCGTCCTCCCTCGCCCCGTCCTCACCCTGCAATTGCACCGCGGCACAGCGCGCGAGTTCCGCGGGACCGGGCATCCCCACCGCCCCGCACACGGCAAAACCGGCCTCGGCCTCGGGCCGTTTGTCGCTTCTCCCGCTGTGCCCGTGAGCTCCGCGGATTCCAGACGCGGAGCTGGGAGATCCCAGCACGGAGGAGCCGGGGCTGAAAAGCAAAATCTTCCTTCCCTGCGGGCTCTGGGGTCCCTAGCGAGAGGAAGGCGAGGAGGAGGCAGCCGTCGGGCCGGCTGCGGCGCCCGTCGGGGAGGCGCTGGAGCGGGCAGCCGGCGGTGCCGCGGGCAGGGCGGCTCGCCCCGCTCCCTGCCGCCCGGGGACAGCCCCGTGGCCGGGGACCGCGGGCAGGGGCCGCGGGCCGGGGCGTGCCGGAGGATGCGCGGCTGTGGGAGACGCGGACGAGCCCCGTCCCGCTGAGGTCGTTGTGCGCTTCGTCGCTTTCTTCTCTTGCGCAAATTGATCGCGGCGATTTTTTTTACGGGGATCCGAATCTGAGGCGGGAAAAGAGATGCCGAGCGGGAATTGCATCGCGGTGCCCCCCGGAGCCTGCCCAGCGCCTCGCCTCGGGCCGCGGGCCGCCTACGCCTGTTTGGCAAACCTGGGACATTAAAAACAAAACAAAAAATCCCGACCCGGTAAATCTCGGTGAAGTCGGTGATGATTTTGTCACCAAGAAACACCAGCGGAATCCGACGGGCGGTCGGCGTTTTCCTTAAAACCCAAAACCACCACACAAAACGTTAAGTCCTCGGTGTGCAGCCCGAGTTTTTTGCGGCACCGGCGCGTCTGTGGGCGGGCGGCAGCGCGGGCTGGGACCTGGCCCGTGGGTGCGCTCGCTGCCGAGCGGCATCTCCGCCTTGCGCGCACCGGCAGCGTTCCCGAGCCGGCGGCCGTCGGGAGCCGTCGGGGTCCCTCCCGAACCAGAGTGCAGGGGGGGACCTGCACCTGGAACCGTGGTCCCGGACCCTTCCCTCGTCAGAACTCCTGTCACGAGCCGGAGCCGGCCCTGGTACCCCCGCAGGCCGGTGCTGCAGTAACGCCGGACACTTGCTCCGCTCCCGGCCGCCCCTTCTCCCGCTGCTGCGGGCACACCCTGGGCTTCCGCTGACGATTTTGCCCCATTCACTTCAGCGGAGGCGAGTGCTCAGGGACCGCGGCTGCCCATTGCTGACCGCGGCGGTTTGCTAAGGTGCGAGCTGCATCGCTCACCGAGCCGCGGTCCCGTCCCCCCACCCCCGGGCGCGTTTCCGTGCTCAGGACGAGGCGGGTGGTCAAGGTTTGCCCCGGGCTGCCCTGCCAGCGCAGGGACTGCTGTGATCCGCTCCTCGCAGCCATAACGAGCACTGCCCATCTCCCCGCTCCCACCGACGGAGGCCAGCGCTCCGGATGTAGCTTTTCGGGGGGGGGGGGGGGGGGGGGGGGGGGGGCGGGAGACGGGGGGAGCGCGGAGGGGCGGAGCCGACCGCCCCCGTGTGGGCCCCGGCGG
>WUAM01000431.1:101717358-101759337 GCA_024336885.1 Actenoides hombroni | reverse complement strand
ATAAAATATACAATTATATTTTACAAAGACCTGCGTTTATGGAAAAATATTTTTGACCATAAAGAAGCCGAGTGCCCACTAACTGTTATCCAAACCATCTGAAAAAAACAAGTCTCACGTGTCCTCATGAGGCAGCCTGGTACTGTGATGCAAGAACTGTTTTGCAGTTGGGAAGGTTGAATAACAAGGGATTTGAACTAACTCCCTACATTCAGGACTATAAAAATAATGGTCCATAAATTAAAACTTTTCAGAGAAATGAAATTCTACTCACTCGTTGGAAGTGCAACTTTCTTTCTAGCCAAAGGAATGAACACAGTCAATCCCTCTATATTTAGTTTTCTGGGTTTGAAAATTCCAATAAAAGAGAAAGTATCTCTCTAACTCTTCTATCAAGGGACCTGTTTTCCTCCACTGATTTGAGCAGGGCTGTACCAGTATAAGTGAGGATAGCACTTGACTTGACCCTGTGTTGGTGCTTATATTATTGCCCCTATTCACAGAGTGGAAACTTGCTGGATTTTTTCCATTAGGAGGAGAAATTGATGATAGGAGTCAGGAATGTCTTTGGTTTATTTACAAAGCATGTACTCAGAATCTTGTTTCTCTGAATGCAATAGAAACAAACAACAGGCACTTTTCTTACTCAGAGTTTCCAAGCTTGCTTCTGTAGCGCAGCACGTTCCCCGTAGAGCCATGCTGCTCCAGTTTGGGCCCCTCGCAGGACTGCTGCTCTGGCTGCTGTTTCTTATGGACAGGGAGACGCACACACACAACCCCCTGCCATCTATTCAGCTGGCTTCATAACCTCCATGTACCACAGTGGATTCTGCTTGAGCTCAGCCTACTTCCGATCAGGCTCTGGCACGATTCAGGTGGCATCTTCAGTTGTCTTCAGCCTCCTACTCCTGAAGGGAATAAAGTGCTCTTTTCCTTTCTCTCAAAGGGCAGACACCTGCATTAGCTTTTCTGAGCTATGTGACTGTAGGTTAAAAACATCCACTGCCATGAAAATTGCGTATCGATACAACCCACACACATGCACACACGTGTGCATGCACGGAGCTTCCAAGCCTTTTGAACAGCTGAGTAACTTGTATAACAGAATTACAAAATTGTTTTATAGTTGTTTAAAAAATTTACAGTTCTCCATTGCAAACAAGCTTTCACACTAGTTTTACAACAGTATAGCCTATCTCACATCTATAGCGTGAACTTCTGTTAAAGGGGAAAAAATCGTGACAGCTAAGTATCCTTTCTGAATGCCTGCAACAAGGCAGTGTTCTCACATTTCAAACAAGTACTAATTTTTACAGTATTGAGCCAGTCACTCTTTAGCTCTGCTAATCACATTTTTATAAGAAGTCACAGTCTATAATGTCAAAAAAAATTTTTCTTCCATGAAAAGAAATTCCCCAAGCACTTTGAACTAAAAAGGTGGAGACTACGGACAGACACAGTTATAGTGCACTGTGTTTCTCAGCTCACAGACTGAAAGCTCTTTTCCATCTCAAGAAATATTTACTTGTAGCAAAGAACATTAGAAGAGTTTTAATCCTAAGTGAACATAAAAGCAGTGTCTCATCAGAACCCAGTGTGCAAAAAGTAGAGACCCAATCAAAGCAAAATGTTGTGGAGTTGTAGCTTTGTAGTGTTTCCGTTGTTTCTTCCCAGGACAAACTGCTTATAACCCAAAGGGCACACAGGTTCCCTTTTTCTCTGATCCCTACAACTCCCTGATTCCTGTAATTTCTGTTTTTAATATGGAAAATTGATCAGATTTATTCCATTTTAGGTACATAAACACAGTTCTAAAACAATTTAAAAACTCTTAGTAGGGTGTGATAAGCATTACATTTATCACATCTACATTAAATAAGAGAATAGCTGGTAGTTTATGAAACAGATTCTTTGAACCTGATGTTGGGCCAACAAGAAAGGGATGTTTTCAGTGATTCTTTTCATATGTTTATTGGATACACACATTGCTTGTATTTGTCAATAGCATTGAAAGCTATGACTAGATAGGACAAAATAAACATTTTTAAACATGAACAGACGGCATTAGTAGCAGTGGAATGCATCTAGTTAACTAAAGACATTGTCCTTAGGCGCTAAAGAGATCATAATTACAGTTGCAACTCCACCTTCTGGCTTATTTTGCTCTGAGGAGTCCAAGAGTTTGGATTCTTTATTTTGAATAAATGTGGATACTTCCTTCAGGGTCTGAAAAAGGAAAAATTGACAGCTACATTCCAAAGAAAGCTTAGCTGGATGGAAAATGACTGTTTGCAATATTAATGTGCTCTTTGTTTAGTGGCGCAAATCAGTATCATCTCTTTAAGTGTGTAACTAGGATAAATATTGGATGTGAGACCAGAGAGTTCTCTTCATTTCATGAGTTAAAGATTTCCATATGAAAATAAGTGTATATGTGTGAAATGGTTTTTTGAACAACTTTCAACAAATTTGTGGGAAGAACAGAGTGGAAATCACTTCTAGCCAGTGGCGTTTGGGCTGCATCAAAGAAACACTGTGGGAACACTAAGATAAATTAATCAGATAGAGAGTGAAAAAACAGCTGCATCCTTGACTAATTTTGTTCTGTGATATCAAACAGTCTCAAGTTTTCCTTAGTTCTCTCCATATTTGTAAAACTAGGGTATTGCCACAGACACTCTTCTACACTAAAGACAGTATTTTTAACGTTTAGTATTCCTCTTTGCCACACTAATATGTAGCAATCAATCCTCCTTTTACCCTCAGTGACTTCAGAACAACCTCCAAACACTTCTGTTCTTGGTCAGAAGGATTTTAAGCATGTAGGTCTCTTTTAAAAAAGGAATCATGCACAGATCTTGTTACAAACATCTTTCTGCATCCTTAGAAATCAACAGGGACTGAGAGTCAGACATGGGATTTAACAGAAAAAGCTGTAGCTCTGTGTAAAGACAAGCACCAGCAGTGGAACTGCGATAAGTGAAGCTCTTCAGGCTCCCTGGCATATTAGTTCTATGGAGTACATTTTACTGAAACAGCTTCCATATCATGTCTGGCCTCATGAATGTTCTGTGGTAGAGGCTAAATCTTGTCCTCAATCCAATCTCTGCATTTCCCTTCAACTACGCTGCAGCTTTCATCTGTTTTCTTGCATCAGATTCTTTCATGGGATTTCAGCCATGCCAAGCATCTTGAAGTTGTATTACCAAGAATGTTTCAAGCACTAATCTCTTGGCCTCATCACTGAAGACAAGAGCCTTTGTCCAAGCACAGAAAGGGTTGCTTTGCCCTAAATCCAAGGAAAAAACTGGCAGTTTTGCACCACTTTGAGGTGAGATCTTGGCCTTTAAAACTAGGGCATAAACATAGGTGTTGAACCAAAGCAGGATTTGGACTTTGGGAGAGGAATTGGTGGCAATAGGAATCCGTGAAACGTTTCCAGGTGAAGAGAACATTCTCCTGTGTGCCTCCAGACTGGTCTGTCTGCAGCTCTTGGGAATAATGGCATCTGAATTTTCTCCCTTACAACCCACGTTCACAGACTGAAATTACAGCTGTGCCTTGGTCTGATCGCTGTTTCCAACCCCTCCCTCCTTGGGATGTCAGCCCTTTCTCCCTTCCTTCTGAGAAGAAATGAATGGGAGAGCAGGGAAGCTTCTCTTAGTCTTCATATTTAGGGCTGTCTGGGACATTAATGGGCTGACCAAAGTGTCAAGGCCTCCCTGGAGAAGGAAGGACTAACAAAAAAAAATCCACACTAGCCTGTGAGGAGCAATGGCAAAAAAGGGAAGGAATGTGAGGGTTGAGGACTCACAAGTAGATCAGGAAGGTAGCGGGGGATGACATCAAGCAGAGGACCCCAAAAAATGACCACCAGGCTGCAAGTATCTGGATCAACACTCAGTCCTTCATGTTTCCTTATCTAGACTGCTGTACCTTGACAAAAAACCTTTCCTGCCATGGTGCCCTACACTCCCCAGCTCACTGCAACAGTCAGCATGTGCATGCCTGAGGGACATCCCCCCTGCTCCTGTCGTGCTACCCTGGCAGAGTGCCTGGTTTGACTCCAGGCAGGGCTGCTTTCCTCTCCTTGATAGCCCCAGGGTAGCTTGTGTCTAAGAATGACCCTGGCTGAAAGTAAGAGAGGTGTGTTTTCTTGATGCTACCATGTTATAAATCCCAGTGTAGCCAAGCCAGTGCAGGAACATTGCCCTACAGGTGCTGGGACATTTAGAGGGGTGTGCATTGGCCTTTGGGGTGCTCAAGCACATTCCTAGATGAAACCTCTTCTAAGAGAAGCTTCAGGCTAGAGTTGAGAATGGGTGGAGGAGGGAAGGAGGGAAGCCTAGGCGAAAAACTAAGTTCTGGCTAACAGTGAGGAAATGAGGAAGGTATTGTCTCTTTCCCTACTGAGAAAGGGATCACTTCATTTGAAGTAGAAACATCTGAGAAATAATTTAAAAATACTGTCTCAAAACAACTAGGACTAGCAGACATCAGTCAGGGGAAATCTGTCTTTCAGTTCCAGGGACTGGAACTATATTTCTATTGGGTTTGAACCAATTCAGTCATCCTCACTTAATTTCCATTGTTGAGGGAGTCTAAAAGAAGCAGGAAAGAAAGAAAAAAACAAAGTCTACTGGAGAGATATGCTGAGAAAGAAAATAACATTTTGAGAGGAGGGAAAAATGTGGAGAATTGGCAGGAAGAACAGAAAATGTAGCTAGTGGAGTAATATTTTGATGGGGTTTTTTTCTGTAGAGATGTTGTCATCAGACTATTGTAACCATCCACCTGTATGGTAACTATAAAATACACACCGGACATAATAAGCTAATCTTCTAACTTTTCTTTGCGTCACCCCTATGGGGAAAATGCCACAAGAGAAATTTATCTGACATGTTGTCATATCTCTTTGTGTTTTAAACCTGTCCAAAATGAAAAGTTTGGTGGAGTTGCAGAGGGGTTTTGGCTTAGTCCCCATGAAAATATGATTATAAATTCCTTCTGCATTTACTGTTGGCATATTATAAACAATTGAGTCCACTGATTACTGGGTTATATAAGAATTCTTGTGTTATTTGAGACTTTACACATCAGTCGTGTATAAAAGTGACATACCTATTTTTTAACATCTAAAATCCAAACTAAAATGAACGTTTTCTGTTCTGTGGGATTTTTATTGCTGGCTAGGGGAGGAAGAAAGAAAACTGTGGGAGTTCTTTTTTCATGCTCCCAAGCTGACTGCTTTCAGTGCAATTTTTACCCATTTGCAGCTGGGCTCTGAGTATTACTGCTCTGTGACAGTGATGTCCCCATCCAGATGTCCAAAAATGTCAGCGTCCTTATTTAAACCTCTGGGGTTCAGACTCTGCATTTAATTCAAGATTTTGAAAGCCTTAGCATCTATCTTGATGCTTCTTGATAAATTGCAGGGCATGAAAGAAAGCTGTATTTTGACCATCCCATTTTACCTTAGCTGTGGCAAGCCACATTATCTGTCACAGATGGGAAAAAAATATGTGAATGAACGTAATCCATTTATTGGTTTATGGTCACAAAGTCCTTAAGGGAGTGTTCCAAATCCAGAACGCTGGATTTGGAGTTTCAGTGAGCGGAAAGACATAGCTTCCTACTAACCATATGCTCAGCAGCGTTTAAATTTTTGGTAAAGTCATCAAAGGTATAAAGGAGCCCCATACAAAAGTAATCTTATCAGAGATTTTTACAAATAATTTACTTTTTCTGAGTTCTTCAAATATGCAATTGTAGAAGAGATTATCTGTATGAGGATGACCCAGCTGAATAGCACGGTTTCAGAAATCATTGCTGTCCCACACTACGGAATGCACAGCTCTAGGCAGTCTATTGCACTCCCTCAGTGTTTTATAGGATTTATCCTATTCTGATGCATTCTTAAAAACGGTGTATTTTTGCCTATTACTAACATACCAGGGCAAACCTGAACCCTAGGTATTTGGGCAAGTGAGAGTGAGGAGGATGTCAATTTGCTTTTTCTGCAAGTTGCTTACAGACTAAAAGCTTTTCTTAGAGAAAAAGTAGGGCACAGGCAGCTACAGCAAAATGGACTCGCTTTGTCCCTTGCGCTTGCTGCAGCTTGATTACGGAAGGGGCCTTGACTAGTAAGAGACATAATCTGAGTGAACTAGCAGTCTTCATTCTTTGAGTTTGTGGATTGTCAGTGTGGAACCCGTTTTTCTGATAGAGGGATGTTTTCCTAGTCAGAAAGCTCTGAAAACTGTAACATTCATTTGCTGGAGTCACGGAGCATCCAGCAGTATTTGGATGTCTCCAGGTCGCACTGATTCCCAACATACTCCAAGCACATAGGGTGTTTAGAACAGATCACAGATCCCATTTGATAAAATGTGCAAGTGAGGCATAATGTGTAACTTATTAAACTGATAGCTCAGGAATCGATTACTCATTGGTAAGAGGCTCATACAGCAAAGTAAGAACATACTGAAGAAGAACTCTATTAAATGGATTTCTAGAGGCAGGCTGTGTGGTCCACAAGGTTAAAAGAAGCAGCAGGAAATCCCGTGTTCCACCTTTGATTCCACTATCAGCTATTTAATAGCATTGCTTATTAATATAATCATTATTTGTACAACAGTGTCAGTTAGAAACTTTAAATATGGGACCCCAGCTGAGTCATTTTATCTCCAGGGTTCAGTTTCCCTATCTCATAGTAATTTGTTAGAACCACGTTGTTAGGAAGACTTAGCAATGTTTGCTGAGTACTTTGAAGAAATGAAGCAATGTATTAAGGTATAAGGAGGGTGGTTATTTAAAAAAAACCAACTTCATTATTTTTCAAAAGCAAACAATTTTGGCAAGATGATAAAAAGAAGAAAGAAAGAGGGAGTGTAGGACTGAAGACAGTATATTAATTTTCTTCTCACTAAATAGTAAACTCTTTAAGGAACTCTATATTCTTTGATTCTTATTGTTCTATCACCCAGCCTCTTGCACTCAAGAGCAGTCATTTCATATCTGTATTTACACTTCTCAAGCCATACTCTGTGCTTGTGCTTTTCAGCACTTTATACATTTATTTAAGGATCAACTCAGAGCACTTATTCCTCTTATTAGGAAAACACATCACATTCACACAGCCTGCAACTGCAAAGCTATTATAAATCATAAGTATCACTGACAGTCCCCTTTCATCTTCTCAGAGATGCAATGATCTTTTCAGGGGTTTTGCTTTCATTTCGGTTGCTTTGCTACTTCTTTGCTGGGATTGAAATAAATAGTCTTTCTTTTTTTTTCTCAGCCAATAGATTTTTTTTTTCTTCCTAATAGTCCACAACAGCGTGATTGTTAGTTGTTAGTGTATTCAGGTCAATCCGTGCATCTTTGGCAAACAAAAAAAGGACAACTCCTTTACCAGAAGGCAATGCCTGTATAAAAACCATTAATCTAATCTTCTTGTGCTCAAATTATTACATTACATCTATAGGTAATGTATTTATTGTACATTTGCTTTGTCTAACTACCAGTCTGGGGATGAAGAACAAGAAAGTACAACTCGACGACATTTGTGTGCTATGATGAAGAGGATAAAATGTTGACCTACTTTCGGTGGTTATAAACTGAATGCAAGTAGTATAAATTAGATAAATATTCAGGGAGAGGAAAAAGTAATTCCACCTAATGAAAAAGACATAACACAGAAAAGACAATGTCAGGAATGGAAGGAGGACGATTAGAGGGGAGGGCAGTGGAAAGTGTCACAGGCAGACAGAAGAGGGATAAGATTTGGAGGATGTGACACTACAGATGCAGTTACAGCGATTAAAAAATAGCAAAACCCAAAGAAGACACTCTCCATTTTGAGCCTTGCTGGTAATTCTGTAGCATGCTTAATCTACAAGTTGCTGCTTGTCAGCTCGTTAAGTCAATCCACTTGCTTTTTTAATCGCCTGTATTGCCGATGATAAGCATGTAACTGCTTTGTGGCAATGCTATGTGACATCTACTCGCCATCATTTAAAACATGATCTAGCTCTGAAGAAAAGGTGATCAACAGCTTTTTTGGAATTTCTTTTGTCACCATTTCAAAAAATAGAGTATTATGATTTCTAATGAGAACTCTTGAACTTCAAGCAAACAAGCAGTATGATCAGGACAGTTCAGGTAAATTTAGCTGGTGCAAATCGGTGTCTAATATGACACAAGCAGCTATGTGGTATTGTAACAAATTTCTGGTTTCTCTGTTTTCTGCTTAAAGTTACTGTGAAGACCATTGCTTGCTCTTAGCTATGTGATTTCTAACAGTTGTACATGAGTTAAAAAGATGTGATCTGTGAATCTAGTCACAAGACTGTGCTTGAAAATCATGCTAGAGATAGTCTGCCTTTCTGCCTAATAATGGAAGGTCCAAGTCCATAAATTTAGTTAAACCAATCTATCTGGAGTAAGAATTGAGCTTGTTTTAAAAGCCACTTTCTGAAAAGATTCATTCCCTAATCTATAAAGGGGAAATGGGCTGTTTTTGAATCAGAAAACATAATCTTCTTCAGCGTTTGCAGGATTATGTCTCCACTGCGTGAACCCAGTGTTCACACAGGATTGTGTAATGGTAAAAGTATTTGGCTGGAACAGCCAGCTTTATGATTGACTGATGATATTCTACTGAAGAAGATCTAAGTGAAGATAACATTTTCAAAAGAAAAATACTGCTGGCACTTGACTACCTGTTCTGTACAGCATTTATTCGCACTTGTCAGCTAACCAAAATAAAACCTCTAATGCTGCCAATTTGTGACCTTCTTTGCTGTAAAATATTCTGTTACTAAATCAGCACTTCTCTGCTGTCTGTGTTTGTCTTAAACCTTTTTGTGAAACAGTATCTACCTCCTTAGAAACATTTACTGCTCTTGCTGTGTACTCAATGAGAGTTCTGTGCAAAGATCAAGGGGACATTAGGTGTAGTTACATCCAGGTGATAGTGATGCAGGGTTTACTTTAGGGTTGCTCATTTATTAGGATACATTTTGTGTGTTCTTACTGAAGGACAGCTCAGCGGTATTGGAGCCTGAACTCATTGTTCTCAACATTTAAATGCTTTTTACTCTGAATAGTTAGGATGAGCTGGGTAAATGTTTTGAGGTTTTTTAAGGTAATGAGTTAAAGACACATGAAACAACAGTTATGTTTCACCAGCTTAATACAGCCATAAATTGTAATGCCTGATTTATCCCGATGAAATAACGAGAAGATGTTAACATTTCTCAGAATAATCTGTGATGAATAGGAAATGTTTTTGCCTATGGCTATATTGTGCTAGGGCCTGATTATATCAGAGCTCATAAATTATGAAGTCAGAAGGGACCACTGTGAGCATTTGGCTTTGCCTCTTTTATAATACAAGCCATGGGACTTCCCTGAATTAATTCCTGTTTGAACTGGAGTGCAAACTTTAGAGAAGCAGCCAATCTCGATTAAAATATTTCCAGTGATGGAGATCCCACAGCAAATCTTAGCGAACTGTTTCAAGGAACAACTATTCTTGCCCTTACATTTTTGTGCTTTATTTTTAGTTTGAATTTGCCTTGATTCAGCTTCCAGCAATTAAATCTTATTAGGCCTTTGTTTGCTAAACTTGCATTTATCAAAATCATACCCCTGCCATAGATACTTATGATCTGTGACTATCTCAGATCTTAGCCTCTTCTTTCTTAAAATAACAGATTAAACTCTTTGAGTTTATATCTACAAAACATATTGAATTCTTTAATGAGTCCCATGGCTCTTCTCCATAGTCTGTGTAATCTATTAGCATCCTCTATAGACTGTAAACATAAGGATTGGACTGTGTAGCCCATCATGAGTCCTACCAATGCTAAGTGTAGCAGTCACATCATCTTCCTCGCTCTTTCTATGTGCTCCTGGATCCTGTGGATCCCTTTTGGCTGCAGTGCCCATGGAGGGGTTAAATTCAGCAGGTTACTGAGCTTCAACATTCAGAGATTAAGTCAAATTTTTAAATGTTATCAGTAATTTAGAAGTGTGAAAAAAAATTAAAAAAAGTACATCAGAAGAGATTTGAAGTTCCTTCTGTAGGACCACCTTATATGCAGACTGAACATAGCTGGACATGGGTGCAGGAAAGGAGGAGATTATGAGGAAGTAACACATGGGTGAAGCAAAGGGGTGCCTGGAGGTGGTTTCCTCCAAGTCTATATAACAGTGAAAGCCTGGGATCATTTAAGCTTTCAGCAAGGGTAGAAGAGAGAGTCAAGACAATTCAATATCCTGGCAGTATTTCTTCAGCCTTGCATGCTGTTTTCTCTGACTGAGCGTCTTCTCAAAGTCATTTCATGGTTCATTTTGGAGAATGAGTAAGCATCCTCACACCACTTCAGACAATGTCATCAGTAATTTGTGACTTGAACAGGTACCTATGTAAACCAGCCACTCACCCCCAGGAGATTAGTGCAACTTCTGCTAAACCTTACTCCTGTGCATATGCATGAAAGATTTAGATTAAAGCTGACGTAGGTATCGCTGCTGGTACTGGCATTGTGTTTACTGTGGCAGCACAGATGAGCCTTCTGCTCATAGATATTACTGGTATCAGCCAGCAGGACTGTGTAGGAAGGGACCTGTTTTAAACAGTAAATTGCCCTGTGATAATGTCCCCATAGGGAATATATTTATACTAATGACTCATTTACTGCATTTATTTGAGATACCAATATTAAGTGCAAATACTATGGCCAATTTATGTGCTTAGCATGTGTTTAACAACACACCCTTGAAGTTTTAAAGTCATTACCATTATACATATTTTAACACAATCATCTGTCTTTTTTTCTTATTATCTGTGTATGGGATCTAAGATATTTTTCTCGGGGCTTGGAGAGGTGTTGCTCCACACTGTGCTGCAGCACAGGGTCTCGGATGTACCCTGTAGGAGTTTAATGAGTGTTTATGTTCCGAAAGTGCCAAAAGGCTGTCTCGCAGTCAGTCCTTCTGGTGGCTGTAGTTTCTCAATGTAGTGCTGATCATATCTCAGTGAAGACAGATTTTACTATCCTTCATAGCAACGTCAATGTCCCGGTGTTGTAATAATGTCTCGGAGAAACACGCTGCCCACCCATTGCTGTGTTTTATCAACAGGAATTAATTCTTCAGTGCCCTGAGTTTTTTCAAGGTCACCGTTTGTCCTGGGGAGATCCCTGGTTACAAGCAGGTCTCCTGTTTAGACGGCAGCTAGGGGTTTGGTGGTAGGGAGTTCTCATCTTTTCTCGCTCCCTGTTCCTCCTCATCCTCGCACCACCACTAGTGACAGCTACGCTGGGGCTTTGGATGCAGGAATATGCAAACGACACTGTGTGCGGCCTCAAGACGTGGTTCAGGCTCTGGGTACATGTATTTATTTTTTCAGAAATGGCTAACTAGTTATTTTCTGTTTGCCTTTTGCAGAGATATGGTCTCATACTATGTTCAGGTGATTGCAGCCACCCAGGTTAACTCACTCCTGGGTTAAGTTAGTGGGTCTCAGCTGGAAGTCTCAATTCACAACATGCAGCCTGAAAACAAAGTAATCTGGGCTAAGTTTACACTCATCTATGACAGCACTTTAGCTTTGTATTTGCATGAGCAAGAGATGTATGAATACATACCATATAAGTAACTTCTAGCTCACAATTGTAACTTCTTGTGGTCCTATTATGCTCCAAGGCCTGCTAGAGATGCTTCAGTTTTTCATAGTCTCTTTGGCAGTTGGGACCACGTTTCCCCATGTCTCACACCTTCACTAGGTTCCTGCATAGCCTTGATACAGTTTGGCCAGTTTTCTGTGACTGGCTCTCCAGATACAGAATTCTTCTCCAGAAGGACTCTGCTTTATTCTCAAGAGTTTCTGTTTTCAGTTATTCATCTGCCCTTACATATACTATCTTCTGTGCCCAATTCATCTCCAATATTCTAGAGAGGCAAGCAAAGTGTTTCCCTGATGTCTGGCTACCCTATCACAAAGCCAGACACAAGCACTTGTAAATCTTTGTCTTGCAAAGTTTGCTTTCAAAGAACTTCCAAATCCCTTCCTTGAAACCAGCTGTATAAGAATAACAAAAGGAGGAAAACTATCCGCTTCTTGTATACATTGGGCAGAAGGTCACTTTTTTTTTACCCCTGGTTAAAAATGGTATATAGCTGGATTTTCTATCTATGTGAGCACTTTCTTACTTTCTCTGTTTTCATGCTGTAGGACTGTTCTGGCTAAAAATTAATTCTGTATATACAGAAGTAATCTACTTTGCAGTGTCAGAAGGTTTTTTTAAAAATTGTTTATGGCTTTCTGTCCTCAAACATACACATCCAACTCTATTGCCAGACACTCTTCCCAGTGCATGTTTTTATCCTGTTGGTAAGAGTGACCTTGACACAAATGCTATGGAATATTTCTGTGTTCAGTGCAATGTCTCAATTCTGTTTCAATGGCATCATATTATATGCTTGCCTACTGGTTATAGTCATTACATTTAAAGGTGTGACATATATTCCCTAATAGGTGTGATAGCAGCATCATTCTGAAGATGTTTTCTTCCTATAGCATCTTTCTCCAGTAGCTGCACCGAGGGTTTCCTATGCATTCAGGAGTCTTGGAAGAAGTACCAATAGATACTTCTCATAATCTAGTAAGAGAAAGGAGAGACAATGGTATGGAAAAGCATAAACATAAGTAATAAAAATGCATGCAAATAGGATGATGAGAATATAAAATGAGAATGTAGTGGAGAAAGTTAGACAGCAGTCAGCCTTCTTTCCCTCTTCTGCATCTCCTTCTCCTGCTCACCACCACTCCCTGGGAGTCAGATACTCATTAGCACTGTCTCCATGTTGAGCCCAGCAGTGATTCCTCAGCTCACGGTGAGCCACGTCAGCAAGCTGGCATGGCACAGCTCACTGCTGTGCAAATGAGCTAGACAGAGCCTGGCAGCAGGATGGCGTAAGGCAGAACTCGTTCGTTCAGGCACATTTCTCCTGTTTATCAGCCCACGCTTGGGCAGAGGTTTCTTTGTCAGCAGTGCAGACACATCCTGGGCATCAGACTAAACAATACTTTTGTGGGGCTTTCTGGGAGTTCAGACTTTAGGGACATTGTGCGTACCTGCGTTTTCCCCCACATAATACAGGAGGAAGCCACTACCATGCGGGTTTTAAACCAAAGTAGTACCAAGCCCTCAATGAAATCCACTGGATGAGAGTCTGTTCTGTGGCATAACTGGCACACAGGTGAATCAGTCTGAAAACTGCTTTCCATAAGATAAATTAGGTGACTGACATCACTTTATGCAAATACTAACAAGATGCTTAGAAGGTGGCTGGTATTTCATTCTGAAATGATACAAGCATGTAATTGATGGGTTAGTCCAATTGCTACCAAGGACAGGCCATAGTCGGCTGTAAGACAAGGACTGGGTCTCAGAGTTGCTGTCCAAGTCTATCCTACTTCCTACTTCTGCGCTATTTGTAAGACAGAAAACCCTCTAAGGTTCCTGGAGCACAAGTAAGGTGCAAGTCTTTCAACACTGCTTGCTGATGGGCATTGACAGCTGGCATAATGAGCTAGGGTTACCTCTGAACTGGAAACATTGTGGAGTTCTTGAAATTAAGCAATCAGCACACCCGCACAGGAACCACATATTAGGCTAGGCTTTCTCTACACATGGCTTTCCTCCTCAGCTCCGTTGTATCTCCATTTCCATCAGAAAGAAACTTAGGCACTCTGTCCAGGAGAGAGCTGCCTTGTGTTTTAACCAGATCCCCAGTTTTGATCTGCGGAACCAAAACCCTGGGGCATTCCAAACACCCACCCACCCAACAGGATGTCTTCATGCAGTCTGAAGAGCTGAATAGTTCTTTTTCCTCGTACAAATTACCCAGTGAAGGCGAGAAGTAAGCTAGATTGGTATTAGGTTGAGAGAAGAGCCTGAGAACAGCTTGAGGGCTGGAGACAGCATGTGTGGATTGGATCACATGGTTTTGCTGTGTGGTAGAGGCGTTGAACCGAGAAAACACAGGATAACAGACAGGTCTGAAACACTTTAGCCAAGATTCAGCTTTCAGGTGCAGCAGCGATCAACAAGGGAAAGTCTCATGGGAGAGCAGAGGGTGCTGGCAAAGGGAACATTACAGAGAGCAAGAGTCCCAATTCTGAAGGGCTGTTGGCTAAGTACACTTCGAAACGCTTCCCCCGTATCTTCACTGAGTAGCTGGTGTGTGCCAGCCATGTGGACCAAGGACCTAGCTGGGCTGAACCATCACCTCTGGGAGAGCTTGCCTTTCCTTCTCATGTGATGTAGGCTGGAAATGTAGCTACAGTGCTGAGAGTGCTCTGCTGACATTAGGTACGCTCCGTACATTAGGTAGACTGCAGAAGCTGTTCCAGCACAAAGGCTGGAAGTCACATCTCCATATTGTCCTTAGCTGGGTGGGTAAGAGGAAGGGAGATTACCTGAAGAAGACTTGTAAAATATTTTTCCCCAAGTCCTTATAAAATCAGACCCTTTGTCTGAGTGTGTGAGTGCACGAGTCTTTCTGTGCCACTTAGCTGGCCCTGAGAGGGGTTGGTAGCGTGGTACCATTTATGCCTCAGTCATTAGTCACATAAGAATTGATAGCTATTGTTGTCCTTACTTTCACTGCTTTGGGAACCTCACTTCTTCTCTGACATGTCTGAGGGCAAGCACAAAAGCCTAAACCCAAATGTGACAAAAGCATGCTATAATTCCTGTCCTCTGAAAAGTCAAATGAGCTTTCTCCTAAGATCAAGTAAGGATACTGGTCCAGGCCAGTTGTTCAGCACGTTGCTATCAAAATCATACTTTTCAAAACAAAGATGTTTCTTCTTCCTTTTAGGAATAAAAATCTAAAAAAACCCCTCCTGGAAAATGAGGAGAATTTGTTCCAACTAGAGGAGCAAACCTGTCCCCACAATGCTCACCCAGCTATTTTCAGTCTAGCTGATACCTTTTCAGTCAAAAACTGTGCCTCTTTATTTAAAAGTCATCTGATGATGGATCAATTGGGAAAGGAGAAAAGACATAAGAAGGAGGTTCTGTGCACATGTGGAAAAATGATCTAGAAGAAAGTGGGGTACATATGCTGAAGAGAGGTTTAACATGTGTTTCAGTGGGAGGTTGTATTAGAATTCCCACAGAAATTGGGTCTGGCATAGAGCCTGTAAGCAGGTTTTGGATAGATTAGTAGAGCCCACATGTACACACTCATACTGGGGAAATCTTCATGTATCCACATATTTGTTTTAATTTTGAAGTGCTGGTGCAATGTGTGTGCATAGGAGAGAATGAGAGCACACGAGAGTGAAAGAATGAGACAGGGAGACAGTTCCTGTGGCTGTGCCAGCAGAGCATAAATATATAATTTGTAGCATAGGAAGAAGGTAGCATAGAAGTCCTCTATGACGTTGAAAGTATGATGAAACATTTGGGTTAAAAGATTAATACAAAGAGAGCGCATGAAGAGTCAGACTGAGGAACACAGGAAGGAGAAAGAGCAATAGGAGTGATCCAGAGAGACAGGGGCAGACAGCACACAAAGGGCAGAGGAGAAAAGCGGGGAAAAAAACCCTGCTGCTGAAAGGGGAAACATCTTAAAAGAGAAAAATAAAAGAAAATGTAAAAGGGAAGAAATAGTGTGAAGACATTGAAGAGATACAAAGAACACAGACCAGATTTTTAAAATAGTTTTTGTGAAGTTGTAGCTTTCTAAGGTGAGGACTTTCTGTTTGGGGGTTATTACTCTTTTGGTGTAAAATGCACTGCAGGAAACAGAAAAGTGCTTACAGTCAGTTCCAGTTGCTGGCTACCTCTCTCTTGATTTTGTCTTTTTTTTTTTTTTTAATTTGGACAAAATTTTTCTTCATTGCCTTGACAAGCCCCCTCAAAAAGCGGCTTTTTCTAGCCCTACCTATGCATCACTGTTATTGACTGCTGTTCAAACTGCCCCATTTACTTATCAGAAAAGATTCCCATCTCTCAAAATTTCACAGATTTTGCCGTGTTAAGGGAAATTCTCTGCCATTCCTTGTGCAGTTATTCTCTTCATACCTATTGCAGGGAGACATGATAAGAACAGCTTCTCTCTTGGGCTTGCCTGAGGTATTTCCATACCATTCAGTCAGGATTTCCAAGTAGAGGCAGGATATAAACTGGAAGGGTGCAGTGATGGGGAGCACCAGCTAGAAAAGCCAGGGAGAAGGAGGATGTGGAGTTGAACAAAACAAAGCAAGGGCAGTCAGGAGAGAGGCTACAAAAAGTAGAACAAAAGAAAAGCAGAATATGGAATCAGAAGAACTTGCTAGATAGAGGAAATGAAGTGGCATGTAAACTAAAATTAGAGTAAAAAAATAGAATTTAAAAGAAGAAATTCAGTAAGAAAATGGAAATAAAATCTAGAATGGTGGGAAGAAACTAAAGGAAACTGTAGGGCAAAGTAGAGAAAGTAGAAACAATAAAATAAATAGGAGAAAAGCAGAATAGTAAGTCAGTAATTTTTAAAGAGTAAAAAATTGACTGAAGTCAGTGCCAATTTATTTATAGGCATTGTTAGGGAAGAGCTGCACTATATTTTTATGTAAAGCCTAGGAGGCTGGGAACAAATGTTTAGATAGGCACGCCTACTGGAAGACAGATTTTTGTTTTCCTTAGGCCTTTTATTAACACACAGTTAGATCTCTGTAGCTAATTACACCACTGCATTACCGGTCACGTTATGTAGATTGTATTGACACTGAGAGAAGGTGAACAGGAGGCACAATAGGTTCAGTGATGTGTATATAAACGTTTCTAGCTACACCCTCATGGAACATAGGAGTTCCAACCCTCTCCACGCAGAAAACAAGTCAAGACTCTTTATAAAGTAAGCAAAAGACACAAGTCTATGCTGCAAAATTTTTAGTCCTGTTCATGAAGACAGAAAGGGATGCTATGGAAATTAGAAATTTGGCTTAGCTTCTTGAGTGCCCTCTCTATGTATTTTACTGCAGTGGTTCAGATCTTTGGGCTTTTCTTGCATTAATTTCTATACAGAACCATGTCCAGTTATTCTATATACTTTTAGCACCAGATTTGCAGCATTATCTGCATTACTAAGTACTTAATGACGTGCATACAGCCATTGACTTTGCTCGTGTAAGTGCTCACCAATGTTACTAAGGCCTTCTAAACGTCTTAATTCACAGAATAAATGGTTCTTTTGGTGTGAAATCATATTTTCTATTGTTTAAACACAAGCAGCTGGATGGACTTTTCATGTATTTTAATAAGGACAACAAAACTGCCCTTTTGGTTTACATTTTCTTGTGCTTAGCCTGTACCCTCATTCCTTGTATTTCCTATTTACAGTATTTAATGTAGATAGTTTAAAATGCTTATAAGAGCAAGGCAGGGAACAGTTTAACCTCTGACAAGGGCAGCATTTTTAAGTTCAACTGTAAGCACTTCGTATAAGGAAAATCTGTTTCCACTTTCCCAATGGGATCCCTTAAAAAAAAAAAGCAGGTTAACTACATGCAGCAAAAACATGATTTCAGCCTTGCCAGAAAAGGCCAAGTCCTGAAGATCCCTATTCACATGAGCAGTCCTTCAGATTTTGAGTCCTTTTCAAGTAGAAAGGAATACCTAAGTGATTTTAGGATTTGCAGAATTTGGCCTCCAGCTAACCACTTGGCAAAACCTGTGCCTCTACAATATTTGTAGTCCCAAGTAAAGCCTCCTAAGTGGTTTTTGGTTCCTTTTCAGTATTAAACTCCTTCAGAACAAAAGACTGCCAGGTGATGAACTTCCTTGGTATTCAGGATATTTGCTAAAATGATAACAAAACAAGTCCATAAAAGCTGAGTCATGGAATTTAGAAAAACCCAAAACGTTAAAATGCTGTAACCTAGGGTCTAATGACTTCATCTTGCTTCCTCTGCGGATTTACATGACTGTAAACACGAAAGAGAATTTGGCTTGTAAATGCTGATTGAAAATTGAAGGCTAACCTAGTAATTTCTAATAGGCCAGGTTCTGTAGCCTTACAGAAAATTCCCAGTGTTGTCAATTGACGTGGAAAGACTGCTGCCTGACTCAGGGCTGCAGCTTTGTAACAGGAGATGCACATCTACTAGAGTCAGTCTTTTTACTCCCTTCCAAAAATAATTTCAGATGTGAAAGAAAGGTTTTCCTTTCCTCTGTTGAAAGCAGAGAGGGATTCCTCCTTTTCATCCTATTTGATAGAAGTGCTGCACTGCACCATTGCCTTTTCTTCGTGATGCAATGAGAATGCCTCCTCCTGCTTCAGCCTACTTTGTGCAGCAGGTATTTGAGGGCAGTACACGTGCTAATCCCTCAAGCCGTCCTCCTGGGGCCGGTAACGTCACTTCATATGGCTTCATCTGGCCAGTACAGAATGCAACTGTATTCAGAACCCTACTGGGAAGGAGAAGATAAAATCCACAGAGCAGGCATTCCTCAAGCAAGGTTCACAGCAAAAAAAATAAATTAAAGCAGAGCTACTGTAGGTTCACAGCAGAAATACAACTGTTCACAACTCCAAGGCGTCTCTATCTGATTATCCAAAAGGATTTGGCAGAAGTCCAAAAGGAATGATACGGTTGTCTGCTTTTGTGGGAAGAATAAAAATGGGTAAAGTTAATTTTTTCAGTGACAAAGACATCTGTGATTTTTTATTAGATTTGCCAGCAAAACAAGTTCCAAAATGCTGAGGATAACAATACAGTTCTGAAGCATCCTGCATCTGAATGTTAAATATTATTGTATTCTCAATGTATTTTCACTCTCTTCTATGATCAGGCTACTGATTTTGCACAAGTCGAATTAGACAACCCAGTAGAGAACATTTAATGATTTAAGAATCCTCTAAAATGACCCTGAAATATCGGCTCCATAGTTCACGCTGCCATAATTTTTCATTCTGCTATCTCTAGAGCTCTCTGAGTCCTGCACTGTTCTTCCCACTGAGTCTATCCCAGATGCAGCACTAAATACCACTTTATCCAAGACCTATGCTTGTTCCATCTCTGAAGAGGAAAGGAAACCTTTATCTGGCAACTTGTACTTTGGTTCATTTTTTGTTAATGTTTTTCAGGCTCCTTCCCATTAGTCTTAGAGGCCTAGATGGAATACAGAGCAGAAGGCAGGTGAAACAGTTCATGACAAATGAAATTCATTTCATCAATATCAGCACCTCATTTGTGTATGCGTGTTTTTGCCATTGCTGAGTTAATTATTCTTGCTAATAATGCTGAGTCAGACACCTGAATGTATCATTGCAGACAAACCCATGTTATTTATGCATTTTCACTAAACTAATCCTTGCCACAGGCAAAATTTTAACCCTGTAGGGGATTGCAAGCTGCTCGTGCATGTAGTTGCTTTTCCCGAGGAGCAGATCGAACAAATTTAGACTCATAGTCCCTGTTCATGCCTTGTTCTCCCCCTCCTGTGGGGAGGAATAAGAGACAGAGCCACAATCCTTTCAAAATCTCTGAAGATTCTGTGATACAGATGACATTTTACATGAAGATCATGTAAGAAATATAATCCTGAGCTGAGGAACACAGCTTTCTTAAAGTGACTGTAGTTTCTTATCACCTTATCAGCCCAAACCTGGTAGCTTTTCCCTCTAGCAGGAAAGAGCCCAGCCTGGTGGCGTGGGGAGCTGGAGGTGCACCTCTGAGGGCAGGCAGAGCCAGCTGCCTGCTGCCGGAACGTGACGCTGCCCTGCTGCTGAGCGCCGCTGGCTTCGGCAGAGGTAGGGGCAGAGAACTTGCTATGGTAAGGCACACGCTCTTACTCAACAGGGCTGTTCTCTGCATACCCTGGAATTAGAGACGCTCACTTCCCTGACCAGAAGCCTGGTTTTGCTATTGTCAGCACCGCAGAGCCACGGAGCTCTGGCAGGGTGAGCTGGCTCCTATTCTGTTTCGCACATCATCGACAACATCGTCAGCTGATTTCCCATCGCGGAATCATTATTACCACAATGACCTATGAGGCAGAATAAATATTTTTTAATTTCAAATCTCAGGTGGAAGTTGCAGGTAGGCAGCAGAAAAAAATCAGCTTTTTGACTTGTGTTTTTGGGTTTTGGTGGGTTTTTTTCTGGTCAGCTGTTCTTTAAGGCTAAGTCCCTTGGTTTCAAAGTCATGCTGAAATATATAGTTTTGCTAACCCTAAAACTGACATCCTACAGTTGTCAAAAATAATGAAACTGGCTTAAAAATCTTAAGTTCCAGAAAAGATAAGGTGGAATTTTTAAACTTATATTAACCTTTTGTCAAATTTGTGTTCGTATTTTCAAATGTTAGAAATATGAAAGGCAGAAACACAAAGAAAAAGAAGCTTAAAATGGTCATGGGTTCATTCACATCCAAGAATGGCAATTATAAAGGAAGAAGCAAATATTGAAACTCAAAATCTTGAGACTTCTCAAAACTGAGCACCGCCATCCCCCCTCCCACAAAAGCAGCTCTTATCTTGGAGCTCAGACTGTAAATCTCCACTAAGATGGTAAGGCAAAAATACAATAGAATAGTGTAATTTCTTTAAAAAGTACCTAAATTTAAAATTTCCTGAATGTAAAGCCACTTAAAGCTCAGCAGCTGGTATGAAAAAAACCTGAAGCACTGGAAGATTTGCAAGTGCAAATTAAGGTATTCATCTCCTATCTGTTCCTAAAGTGAAGTAATTTTTTCTTCAGTCCTCATTGTCCAATGAATATTCTTTTTGAGGTGAAGACAGTTAAAAGTGACTATCTCCCTATGGTTTGTCAAGGTCAACAGGAATTTTAAATGTGAAAGGACTGCAACACTTTTATGACGTTCACAAAACAGTTTGAATTATTCCAAGACTAAGAAAATAACAAAGAATAAAAACATGTAACTGGAAAGTATCAGTCCTAGCGGAGAGTGGACTAAATTAAACTCACACAGGGAAAATTTTCAAGTATGCCGTCAAAAAAAAGAAGGCGACATTTGCACAGTTTGTACCCTACAGCTCCAAACCCCATCCCAGGCTAGGACCCAGTGGAAGGAAATGTAGTGCAGTTAGAATCCGGAAGGAGGAATAAACAGGGTCTGAATTCAGCTTCTATCAGAAAGCTCATTGTAGCGCTAATTCGACAGCCACTCGAGATAATAAACTGCCTACAGGTGGAGGTCCTAGTGCAACTTCAAAAAGAACAAGAGAGGTGAAGGTCATAGGAACAAACCCCTCTACCTTCACAAAAAGAAGCACTGAAAATAAGCCTGTGTAATGCAGAGTAGGTGTTCACTCAAAACATGAAAAATTTATAGATCTACAAGGTATAAGGTTTTCCCTACTATAACATCTCTCCAAGGTGTACAATATGTTTTAAAGAACCTCTTACCCTATTGTTCAAAAATGAGCTACTTTTGCTGATACAGAAGCTCATGACACAGAAATTTATCAAAGGTTTGGCTGAAATACAAATAAATTATTCTGTGTGAACTTCTGTATTTTTATCAGCTTTGCAAAAGTCTAAAAAGATAAAGTCAAGCTAGAAGACTAATCAAACAGAGAGCCTTTTTCTGCCATCCCTAAAGGCAGTGAACTAGCACAAAGTTAGTAAAACCAACATGGGTGGAAGCAGTTTGCATGAAATTACTGTCAGCAACTTCGCTCAAAACACAAAGTAAAACTTTTCTGAGATTTGAAGTGCCTGTTATGCTTCTGAGAGTGATTTTATTACTTTACTATCCCATTTGCTCCACTTACTTTTGGCTGGGGCCTGAACGTACAGAATGGCTGACTTTCTCTTGTGCTGAGTGCAACCTTAAAGCCAAACCAGTCATAACCCTTTTTGACAGCTGTTCCCTTGAGATTCTCAGCCCAGATCTTCAAACTTATAAGAACTTGAGAAGCTGGAAAACTTTAAGATTTCTGGGTAGTCTTCCAGGATGAACTCCTGAAAACCATTGCAGGGAAAGCAGAATTCACCTAGTGTGTTCATTTTGTTTCAGAATACACAACTTTCCTGAAAAAGGTGAATAGAAAAAAAGCTACAAAATCGCCTGCATTCAAAGCCAGTTGGATTTGTGAAGCCTTTATTGTCAACTGCACCTTTAATTTGACGAGAAATTGCCTGTTTCCCGGGACAGTGGCCGTTTTGTTTGTAGTTGCTATTAGGCAAGAGAGGTGCATTTCATTTCCTCCAAGAATATAATTACTATTATTTCTTGATTTTCATCTTGAAATTAAAAGAAAAACAACTTGAAGACCGAGAGGAAAGTGGAAGGGTTTTGTGTCCGTACATACAGACATACTAATATTTATATAAACACAAACATACATATAAAAAGTAAATGAGCATAATCTATAACCATAGATGATGTTGTTATTATTTGGTACTTTCCTTCATTCTCATACACATTTTGTTGGAGAGAAAATAAGAAACCCTGTGCTAACAGACGTTGTGGAGCTGCAGTGTGGTGTCCACAACAGCCTTCTCCAGAAGCATCTGAATACACAGAAATCCCAGGCTTGGTCTCTTATAATCGCATCAGGTATGATCATTGCTTTGCACATCACCAATACATACGATCCTGGTTTTAATCAAATGTCTAGCTGCAGAATTCACTAGCAAAATAACTCAAATTTTGACTAAAATTTTCAGACTTCAGTTGCCAGTGCAAACCTACATTTTCTGTGACAACTGCCGAGTTCCACAAGTATGGTAAGGGAAAATCCAAGGGGCGGTGGAAGCGCCCCGTCCTCAGTATCCCTGTTGAGCGAGCCCATTTTGTGCTTTGGGATAATGCATTGTGTGGTATTTTCTACCTTGTTTGGTATTTAGAGTTGGAATTTATTGCCAGGCTTCCTGGCAGCAAGCTGTGCAGGTTGCAGGCGGAGCTGATGGAGGTGAGTGAATTAATGTGGTGGCTGTTTGGAATGTCGTCCAGCTGCCAGGGAGAATTATGTTTGTTTGCCTTTGGCACAAGTGTGAAAGGAACAGCCGTAGATTTCAGAAGTGTGAGTCTACATTTTTATATCTCACACTAATGAATACATTTTTTTGTATCTATACATTTGGGGAAATAGTAGAATTTATTTGTAGATTTTATTTACCACTTGTGTGGTAGGGAGGGAATGTTTCCTCAGAGACTGGACTTGTACTTTAGAAAAGAAAAAGGGAAAAAGGAAAAAAAACCCCATGACTAATCCAAAATGGTGTCAGTAAAAGTTATCCTAATTTCACTGGGTTTGCAACTGTATCCGCAGCCAGATCAAAGGAAGGAGCATTTCAGCAAGGTCTGAAAAGTCCTTTGTGTAACGTTTTTCGAGGGGAGCAAAATGTCACTGAAAGACATAATTTTGTATTTGTTTTCTGCTGAGATTTTCTTTCTTTCCATTGGATCTTTTCTTTACCTATAACCTGTCAGTTGTCCCTACCTCAGCCTCCTGTGCTATCAACAGAAGGATGATAATGCTATTTGTAATGTGCTCTGATGTGAAAAGTGCTGTAGAAGATTGAATTGTTGGTGCTGATAGGACCAGAAATTTCCCCAACTAGATCTGTCAATAGCTGACACTAAAACAACAAGGTACAAAGTGCATTTGAAGACTGTCAGACACCATTGCTTTTTTGTTTTCTCTAGCAAACTATTCCTTAGATAGCTGACTTGACCTAGCGTTGTTTAAAAAGATCAAGGGCTCAATGGCTCAGAAAGAAAAAAAAAAAGATGGAGAAGAATAATATTAGTATAATACTAGTTACTCAACACTGTGTAGAGCTTAATGGTCTCTTGTCCCATCATAATGCAGAAATAAAACTGTCAATTATATCTCTTCTGTTGGTCTTAATAATATAGAAAGGAAAAAAGCTTTCTGGTTTTGGTTCAGTAACGAACCAAAAAAAATAATTTGCAAAACTATTTTTTAAGCAATTATTTGAAAGAATTACTTGCAAAAAGTCACATTATAGGGCAGCTTTTAAAAAGGAAAATAATGAATATTTATACCTAGCTTTTTAGTTTCTATGTGCAGACATGCAACTTACACGTATGATCAGGAAAATTGAAAATGCAAATAAGCTTTGCAATTTAATTGTAATTATTCTAAGTTTATTGTTTATATGTTAATTGATCATTGTAAGACTGAAACATGCTACAACATAATTCAATGACTATTTGAGGAGAAGCAAATACACTAAACATTAATGAGAAAATGATTTGTTGAATTAATATTCCTCAAACCCTTGTTTCATTCTAACCTTCTAAAAAAAAAATGTTTGCAACCTTGATCAGAGCCTGTTCCCTTTAAGGAAAGAAAGATGCATTAAGTGGCATGATCAGCAAGAAAAAGGAAAATAGCTTGAGCTTGTGAGCAGGACTACCTTCTGGTAGGATAAAGAAGTGAGATATCACTTTGGAGATGAGATTAGGCACAAGAACAAAGAAGAGGAAAGTAAAAGAAGGAAAATGTGTGTGTGTGTGCAGCTAAAGGAAACAAGAATAAAAAGGACAATAGAAAATAGGGAGTGGAGGGTGAAGGATGTTACAGAGAAGAACAAAGATAAGGACCAGTGGGGACAGAGAAAGCTTAAGAATCCAAGGGAAAAGAAATTATGAGAGAACTACATAAAAAAAGGCAGGGTGAAAGAGCTAAAAAGAGAGAGAAAGAAACCTCCCCAGATATGTGCTAAACAGAAAGGGAAGTGTTAAGTGTCTCTTAGAGCAATCAGTGCTTCCCAGTTATCCACATGTAACCTCTCTGAGGTGCCCTATGGTCCTATCTGTCTTGCTGCCAAGACAACTATTTGGAGCTGTGGTCCAGTGTCCGAGGGATCAGGAAAAGACGTCAGAAAGAGCCCCGTGGCAGTGAAACCTCACCTCTCCCTCAGCCAAGCGCTCCTGCCAACAGACCCAGCTGCAGCCAGCTATGGCTGGAGTCACTTGGTACTTGCTCTGCAAGCAAGGTGAGCCACCCAAGAGCAGCAGAGGTGTTGCAGGCAGCCAGACCTCTGCAGCTTCCCATCTTCTTTGTATGCTGGTGCCTAAGGAGGTGAGGGTAGAAGGACATCTGGAGAATGGAGAAGCAGGAGAAATAAGGAAAAGCATAACCTATTGTAAAAATTGTGACCTAAAGAGGGCAAAAGAGGGAAGAGAGTACAAGAGAAAAACAATTAGTGGTCATGTCCTCTTCACATGAAGAAGTGACTTGTACTACATAGATAAGTGATCCCTATGTGAGCTGTAAGTGGGAGAGGTACAGCAAGGAGCCTGCTCTTGCACTCATGAGCTGAATCATGTACCTGAAAGCACAAGAGTAACACACATTTCAGTCTCAAACCCACTCCTAAACTTGGGAATACTTCTGCTAGGGTAGTTCAATGGAGTATGTATGTATCTGTTCCTTTCTAATCAGCTTTGACCTTTTCCAGAAGGCAAGCCAGGATTTATCTTCTTTATTTATTTTGCCAACATGGCTGTATTTGCCAGCAGAATAATTAGTTGAGTCAGTAGAGCTCAAGGAACAGATTTCCAGTTGACATGCGCTCCCTCTCCTGGTTGGCATTTGCTTCTACACACCAAGATCAAAATAAATTTCCTCTAGCTTTTTAAAAGGAGGAGTTTTAAAATATTCTGCTTATGCTATTTTTATACAGCTGTGAGATCCCTGCTGCTCATACCACCCTTGGTGGACCAATAGCACATGAAGTTTGATGACTTCTGGCTTCCAGAAAAGAGGCTTTACAGTCCATGAAACCCATCCACAGCTTTGTCTCTTCAAATGGTACTTCTCTTGTTTCATGGATATATGTGTGTGCCCTGCTGCCACAGTTTTCTTCCCCACAAGAACAGGTCACTCATGTTGCCTCATACAGTCATTTCCAGCTGAACTTGGGAACACAGCTTGATTTTGGGGAAATATGATAGAATCATAGACTCATAGAATGGTGGGGGTTGGAAGGGACCTCTGGAGATCATCGAGTCCAACCCCCCTGCCAGAGCAGAGTCATCCAGGGCAGCCCACATAGGAACAGATCCAGGCAGGGTTGGAAAGTCTCTGGAGAAGGAGACTCCACAACCTCTCTGGGCAGCCTGGTCCAGGCTCTGTCACTCTCACAGAGAAGTTTTTTCTGATGTTGAGGTGGCACTTCCTGTGTTTCAGCTTGTGACCATTACCTCTCATCCTATCACAGGGCACCACTGAAAAGACTGGCCCCTTCTACTTGATACCACCCTTCAGATATTCATAAACTTTAACCAGATCCCCTCTCAGGCTTCTCTTCTCCAGGCTGAACAGCCCCAGGGCTCTCAGCCTTTGCTCATCAGAGATGTTCCAGTCCCTTCATCATCTTCACAGCCTCCACTGGATTCTTTCTAGTATCTCCCCATCCCTCTTGAACTGGGGAGACCAGAACTGGACACAACACTCCAGATGTGGTCTCACCAGAGCAGAGTAGAAGGGGAGGAGAACCCTCCTCGACCTGCTGGACACACTCTTCTTAATGCACCCGAGGATACCACTGGCCTTCTTGGCCACAAGGGACACATTGCTGTCCCATGGAGAACTTATTGTCCACCAGGACTCCAAGGTTCTTCTCCATGGGGCTGCTTTCCAGCAGGTCTACCCCTCACCTGTCCTGGTGCATGGAGTTGTTACTCCCCAGGTGTAGGACTGAACGCTTGCCCTTGTTGGACTTCATTAGGTTCCCCTTTACCCAACTCTCCAGCCTGTCCAGATCTTGCTGGATGGCAATGCAGCCTCTGGTGTATCGGCCACTCCTCCCTCCTTGCTGTCTGTCTTTCTGAAAAAGTACATAACCTTCCATGACAACATTCCAGTCACGCGAGCTATCCCACCGTGGCTCTGTGACTGCAATCAGGTCATGGCCCTGCCGCCAAACACAGATCTCCAATCCCTCCTGCTTATTCCCCGTGCTGCGTGCACTGGTGTACCAGTATTTCAGAGAGGGGGCTGAGCGTATAGTTTCACCCTTGGGGGGTGGAAGACCTCATGGTTCTCAAAATGTCAACACGCTGCCCAACAAGTGCTGGGCTGCAACACCCACAGGCATCTCTAGCAAATCTGGATACATCCCCCTTCCCTTCAAAACTAGTATAAAGCCCTGTCAATCAGCCCTGCAACCTCTTGTGCGAAGACTCTCTTCCCTCTTTGAGAAAGGTGTTTCCCATTTGGTGTCAGCAAGTCTGGTGACACCAGCTATGGAGCCATGTATTAATAGCCTGTATTTGCCTGTTCACTCCAGTGTCGCTGCCTGCCACTGAAAGAAGAGAAGAAAAGATAATTTGTGCCACAGAATGCCTCACCAGTCGTCCCAAAGCTCTAAAGTCTCTTTTGATTGTTCTTCTATTACTAGACTCACTGTGCTCCCCACCGACATGGAAGATCAGCAATGGATAATTGAGGATTGTACCAAGCTAGGAAGTTTCCCAGTGATGTCCTTAACCCAGGCTCCAGGGAGGCAGCAGACTTCCCTGTGAGGAGGGTCTACCTGGCATATTGGACCCTCTGCTCCCCTCAGAAGGGAGGGGAATTGCAACATGATCAGTTGGGCTTTTTTGCAGGTAATCTTGCCAGTTCACTATATCTGAGTGCATAGATTTCGGGGACATGCAATGCTAGAATATATCCCTGGTGAAACAGCTCAACATGAGAATTGCTGTGAAAGAATTCACTCCTCGCTTTGACTGTAGGCTGTTAGTGTAGCCATGTGAGTAAGTAACCGCAGTTGGTAAGAGAGTGGGTCAGTTCAGAAAGCAAAAAACTTCCACATTCAGAGCTATGGTTGTTAGGGCTGGGTGGCCTCTGATGTGACCACCAGCCACTAGAGCTCCAGCTATCTAGCACATGCCTAGCCGTTTGAGTTAATGAGAGAAACTCGGTAGCAATTGACAATTCTAATCCTGTCTCTAACACTGAGTCCTGGTCAAAATCTAGTTATGATCTTCCTGATTTGCTTCTACATCTACAAAGTGGGAATAATCCATATTTATAATACTAACCAGGCATGCTGAAGTAGATCTTCAGCATTTACACTTCATATCATCTGTTAAGTTGCCTCTGCTTGACGAGGTCATACCTCTTTGGTGCTACCACATCAATGTTAAAGCTTAACCATCATCTGATGTTTAAAAAAAAGAGAGCTCCAATTCCCTGCCTTTTTTTTTTTTTTTTTTTCTTTGTAATTACCCTTTGAAATACTGTTTTAATAAAAAAAAAGAAAATAAGAAAAGTCCACTTGGCCAATTCTTATGCCAAGATCTAGGACAGATTTCTGGATAGTATTTTACATTCAGACTGGAATTATTACTTTGGCCTAAAGGCAAAATGTACCAGAAACTTGTCTTGGGTCATGCTTGCAACAAATGATGAAGAAAGCAAACATTTTTTATTTTAAATATAATCTGTGAGTTTTTTCAAATATAGAGACTAAATTTAGACAATTGTATTGGAAACAAACTCAGAGAAAATTTAGATTTTTTTCCTGTTCATCAATTTTCTAACTGTTCACATTTAAAATAACCACTGTCAGTCAATTGCTATTTCCTCTTATAGAATGTTTTCTTTACTGGCTTTAACTGTTTCCTATCATTATCACTGTTCAGTGCCTGCAGAGAGTAAACCAGCTGAACAAAACAGGCATCCACTAAGATTTCCAAGTCTTTTTCAACCCACAGGCAAAGCTATGTTCTATTTGTCCATAAGAATTTCACTCAAGCTTGTTGAGATTTCTTTTGGGTTTTTATTGCATGAAACCAATATGCAAATACATATTTAGTTAAATTAAATTGACAGCTAGTGTTTGTTAAAGCTTATATCTAACCTGGAAAAAAATAATTTTTATAGTATAATCCATATGGAAATATAATTTGTGTGAGAATTGCTTTACTATCCCTATAATGTTACAGCACTATTTTTGAGACACAAAGTGCTCAAAGTACATTTAAAACAATGTTGCTGATACTGCTCTTGCAGTGATACAGCTACATCTCAAATGCATGTGTATCTCAAAGTCCTTTTATCCACACTGTAGTGTTTTGAAGGAACAAACCAAACAGTGTGAACTTTTGTTCGAAGGGAACTAAAGCAGAGCTGATGGGGTTCATACTCAATCACTTCTTTTCTGCCCAAACACCATCCATCAAACGTTGCTCCCTTGGATACCCGATTCCTTGTAAACCTAGAGAGCAGCCGGCACTTTAGAGATGGACATCTTGGACAAACGGTTTGCAGCTGTAACACAAACAACTCCAGTGACAGGAATTCCTGTAGTACGTTATAAAACCCTGAGATGCAAAACTGTCACACACAGCTCTTTTGCTTACATCATTCATCCCCAAACTCTGCTTCATGGGTGCCTGCTGAGTTGATCACGACCACTCGGGGAATACCACAGGACATTGGTTTAGAGAGTCCTGTGAGGTAGCAGAGTACGGCACCGGGGCCTGTCACTTGTCTTGGGACACACGGGTCCTCTGGCATGCAGTGTATCTCATGGCTAGGTGATGCTCCACAAGCCAAAAGCTTAGTGAACAGCGCTGCCTTTCCTGCTGAGAGAGGCCTGGAGTCACCCACCTCAACATCAGAATGGAATTTCAGTCAAAATGTGGAGGAAGGGCTTCACTTGGTTATGAGCACCAAAATATGTGTTAGTGAGGAAATTCATCTCGCCCAGGGCACATCCAACTGTAAATCACTGCTGTCAGGCTTGAAGCAGTGTCTGAAATGGGGATTCACCATGACAGGTAACTACTTTGTCCCAGTGGTGTGTCTGCCTTGTCCGTCTCCTTCCTGAACTGTCTTGCTTTCAAAACACGCTGAAAAGTCTTGATTTCACCCTGCATCAGAATGAAAACAAATGCCAAAACCTCAGAATTTTTCACGAAACAGGATCCTTGTTTCCTGGCCAGCCCTATTATTGAACCTTAATATGATACAACATGTGTCCATATTTGCACACATGGTCCACAGCCCTTACACATGTGTAAATCCTACTGAAGTCATGTATAAAGGATCAGGCTCTGAGGCTGTTATAGAAAAAGTTCATGTTTCACTGACTTTTTGGTATTCTTTGAAGATATTGCATTAAGAGTAAATATAGAGAAGTACATGTTCTATGCAAGGTTTTCAGAGAAATTTAACTTCCACACCAGAAGGTCACATCTAAGGCAATATGGTCTTGGAACAAGTTCAAAGTTGTCACACTTGATAAAAATAGCTTAAAGGGCACATAACTGTGCTGGAATATGGGAAAACAGTGGAACATGAGAGGGGGAATGATTGAAGGCCCCCTTACTAATTATGTACATACTTTGCTGCTATTGAAATCTAGGTTTCCAAGCATGTACATGGTACTTAAGTTAAACAGAAGTGCAAGCAATTAAAAGAATATAACTGTTCTTGCATTGCTATTTCGAAGGAAGTAACTTTTACAAATATAATTCTCTAGAATAATGGAAAATCTTTTACTGATAAACAGAGGATAAATACCTTTGTTTCTAGTTTCAAAATTGTGTTTATATGCTTATATTTTTGCATTACTTATCTTTTTGTAATACTTTCTTGAAAAAAACAACCTTTATTTATTTTGCTAATATAAGAGACTCCATTCACTTTTTAAATGTTTCATTGTAAAGTGTTGCAATTATTTTACAAGGAAAAATATCTGACAGTTTCTTCTAACATCCTGAAAGAGTGACAGATGTACACAACAGGAAGCTGAACTTTAGGACAACTTAAATTATACTGGACGATGGGCTGTTACAGAACAATATATGGTACATTATAGAGAAAAGTTTATGTTAAATTGCCTCTTGAAACACACATCCTATCAGCCTGGCAGTCATTAGGCCTTAGAATTGTGTTCTGTGTATTGGATAGCTCTCAAGCCACAGTTAAACCTCCTGATGATGCTTCAGTCATACATTTAAGTGAGCATAAAATAAGATCCTATAGCTCTTCTCCAAAGTGATTCGCTCATGTGGAAGTCCCGCTATGGGGGAGATTGTTTCACAAGCAGCAGGACACTCAGTAAGTCACGGGTCATATGTGTCCTACAGGGAAAGCCACACCATACATCTTCCAGATTAATGTCTTGATTTATTGTAGTTTCATCTTAATTTTGTCTCTGTAAAGAACATGTCATGCAAAGGAATCTTTTGCTTTGCTTTTAATTGAGACATTTGCTGTATTTTGCATCTACCTTTCAATGATTGATGGCGTGGTGCAATCTCTGTGCCAAACCTTCAAAATAAAAGTAATGTCTGATGATTTTGTAATGCAACACTTTTGACTCAGTTCTGCCCAGAATTACTACATGCAGGGCTCAGTCGTGTCCTGATCCTATTTATCTCAGCAAAGCTCTTCATGACAAGAAAAAAAAATTGCTATCTTCTATGCATGGAAACAAATTTTTCATTCACCCACATTCTTCCCTGTAGAGAAACTGCCTCAGATACAGGGGTTTTTTTCTGACAAAGTTTTGTCTCATGGGAGACTAACATAAATTACCATGTAAGGTAATTCGTTTTATGGCATCAGTCCACAAAAAAGTGTGTTTTGTGACAGTGACACTTTTTTTACCATAGAAATGAAGTACTTAAGAATCGAAGGTATCCCTTCAACTAGAGGAAGGTGTCTGAAAGCAAAAGTATCTCATGCCTTCCATGATACAAATAGTTAAGAGGAAGATTTTATGTCTTTAATGATTAGGAAGTAAATGATAGCAAAAGTGCCTGAAAGCCACTCCAACAACAGAGAACAACCAAACTCCACGAGGTGCACTGGATACACACAGAACTCTCTCTACCACCCTTTTAAAATGTATAACCATGGAAAAAAGGTTAAATTATACTATAGCAGAGAAGCAACAATGTAATTTATGCTGCTAAGTTTAAAAGCATCACATTTTTATACAATAACAGAAAAGCAGAGAGTCTGAGTCATTAGAAAAATACTTGCACAGCTGGTAAATTGTATTTTCTATGGACCTTATGCATGTGATTCTAAGCGCTAAGTATACACATTATTAGGGTCAATCCAAATCCAGGCTGCTGAAAAATCCGAAGTGTTGGAGGATTTAGGATCTTCCTGTGGATTTTGTTGTAGTCTCCACAATCTATGCTTTCATTAAAATAATATATGTTCTAACTTGCCAGGTTCTGAAAGGAGCCTTTGCAATGTTAACCGGTGCACTGTCTCACGGACCGTACAGCCAACAGATTGAAACAATACTACCAGGATATGTAGAATAATAACAACGATATTTATTCTATATTTTTGTCTTTTTAGAACAGATTGACCACCGATTCAGAAGTGAAGAACTACTGTGATATGGCCCTGGCCTCTCACTCAATTGGAGATGGTAATGTTTTAGTGGTTTTAGTGCTAACCATCTATGAAAAAGCACAAAAGGCAGCACGCCCCTGGAGAGCAGGATGATAGGGTCTGTGTGTCTGTTATAGCCCCATTAAGAGAGATTGTACAACTCTGTTCTATCGTCTCTGTAAAGCGAGGGTGAAACAGTCCATCAGAAATTTGCTTAGCTGGGAAAAATGACACATCTGCTGTCCATTCTTTTTTGTCTCGGTGTCTGGAAAGAAATGCTTCATTTCATGTTGCATCTGGACAAAGACAGACCCATTGGAGGTGCTCCCAGCTCCCTGAAGTTTAAAGGATGTTTTGGTTTAAACTCCTGCTCTACTCAGATGTGGGTTCCTCTACTTTCCCAGTCATATTTACACAGGGCATTTCTTCTGGCTGTATTTCTCTGCAGTTGCTATGTCCCTCTTTATCTAGTGTACCATTCTGAGAACTGCAGTGAACAAGAAGGCTTTTAGTTCTCTTGCCAGTTCGCGTAGTCTGCTGCTGGAAAGCCCTTGAGCTGGAAGAGATTAGAAGCCATGTAATTCTCCATGAGCCAATGCCCACTGCTTTTAACTCAAACAGTTTTAAAGGCTATCCAAGTAATGCAAACTGGATTTGCATGACTCCGGTCCAATGGATTGGATGCCACTGGAAGGATTTTGCTACCAAAATTATTTGCATTGCAGCAGAGCTAAAAGCTGCGGTCAGGAATCGGAGTAGTATTTTACAAGACACTGTACAAACCCAGGACAAATAGATTGTCCCTGATTGAAAAATATACAGCATAAAAGTGTCACCTGGCTTTATGCTTTTCCCAGATGTAATTGTTGGCATGTGCTTTCTACATTAGCTTTGCCACGGGAAAATGTTGCACCTAATTACAGATAACATGGAGATATGACTGATGGATGGGCAGCCCAAGGACATAATTGTATGACAGTGATCCACCAGACAGGGAGGGTATCAGTTCCCTTGCTCCCAGCTGTTGTCATTTTGGTAGACATCCTGGTGACAGTGAGTTTCAAGAAAGGAGATGACAAAGTATAGTGAGGATCTTTGCAGTTGTTTAAAATGTGCTGTCTCCACGTATGAAAGACTGCTTAGGTGATAACGTGCACAGAGTGAAAAACTTGGTGTGGGGATGGTGATATGCATCACCGCCAGAGCAGAAGTGAGTATGGATCTGCTACAAGAGTGAAAAAGGGAGAGTAAAGTGCTTGAAAGAAATGCAAAGCACTGAAAATTAAATCCTTCCTATCTGTTGTGATCAACTCTGACAACTTAACGGAGGGATGCAAAGGGGAGGTTGGTACTTTGCACAGAAGAGAAATAGTGTAGATGTGCAATTGTCAAATGCTTTAGAAAAGGATGCTGTGGTACCTCAGACGTGAGATGATGAGAACATGAACTTTATCTTTGCTGAATAATAGCAGCTGCCTTGCTTTCATAAGTATTCCATTAATAAAGTTTAGGTTACCTTGATAATTATTTTCCCAGCTTTCCTAAAACAAATATACATCCTTTCTCTGTATCAAATTTATACGTCTGAAAGAAGCAAGTACTCTCTGAAACACAACTACTTCTCCCTTTTCACACTGATTTGTTTCTTGATGAAAAAGAAACTGAAACATGACAGAAAGCAGTGGTATGAAGAGAAAATAGCCTAAAATGGCTCATTTTTTTTAGGTAATCTGTGGCTGAATTAAAATTGTTATCTGTGTTCTGTTGGGAAGAGAACATCTTTTCAGTACATTAAATAGTTAGGCCTCATTTGCATTTCTAGAAATGTTTTGTGTTTGTTTGCAAACACAGCAAAGCTGATGACAAAACATCTGGACATAAGGGTATGAGGTCCATTACCATAAACCAGGTCATTCACATGGTGTCAGCGTTTGAAACAAAAACTAAAAATTCATTTTTGAGAGTTCTTTCCATCTCATAGACTTGCATATATCTGCTCTTAGGCATGTGATATCTATGTAAAGCTCAAACAAGCTATCAAAAGCCTGCTGTCTGGATGCCAGCAGGCTTTATTTTTGTACTCTGTGTCACAAATGTAAATTATTAATAGATTGGATTAGTCATATTTTCTTCATTTCTTACACAGACCTTAAGAATTTCCAATACAGAGCAAGATTCAGAAAAGAGTGAGAGCCATCACTAATAAAATTCTTTGCAATATCTCATACATCATTATAGTGATCTCTCACTTAAATCACACTATAAACATTTGGGTACTTTATAAAATAGTCTCTCAAATTCTGGTTGCAATTAATAATCTGGGGTAAGTCAACACTCATCCTTCCAGGTATAGATTATATGGAGAAAATAATAGGTGTGTATCATGTAACGGAAATGGCATCAAGAACACTGATTTGAACTAAAACGCAAAAAAGTATCAGTTGGGTGGTACAATCACCCATCTTTGGGCTAATGAATGATATTTATCTGTGCATAAAGAACTGTTCACTGCTCTGTGGCCAGATGGTATAAAAAGCATAACAGGAAGTATAACAAGAAGTTCTGGGGCATCACATCAATGCATGTTGGACACAGAACACTGGAACCAATGCCAATTGCTAGTAAGAGTGTTACACAGAAGTCTGGACAGTAAAAAAAAAAGTAAGCCCTTGTAAATAAACCACAAGATATGCAGTCTGCCTGTTGAGTGAATTTAAGATTGAAAGGAGAAATTCCCACTTTCTCCACCTTCCATTTTATATCTAGGATAGTGTTCTTAGCAATACTGAATCTAAAAAGTGGATGGACTTACACAAATGAGTAAAAACTATAAATGGAGGAAAGCAAGTAATTGATGGTGGCTGGCTGCCTAGACAGTAAGAAACGCTTGCTTAAAAGCAAGAACAAATCCAGTGTCTCAAAACAGAGGCCCCTGGGTGTTGCAGCCCAGCACTTGCGGGGCAGTGTGCCAGCATTTTTGAGAACCACGAGGTCTTCCACCCCCCAAGGGTGAAACTATACGCTCAGCCCCCTCTCTGAAATACTGGTACACCAGTGCACGCAGCACGGGGAATAAGCAGGAGGGATTGGAGATCTGTGTTTGGCAGCAGGGCCATGACCTGATTGCAGTCACAGAGCCATGGTGGGATAGCTCGCGTGACTGGAATGTTGTCATGGAGGGTTATGTACTTTTTCAGAAAGACAGACAGCAAGGTGAGGCGATGAAGTAGCTCTTTAAGGGTGTGAGCAACTGGAATGCATTGAGCTCTTCCCAGGGGGGCATGAAGAACGTGTTGAAAGCGCATCGGTAAGAATTAAGGGTTGGTGGATGTTGTCTACCTCGACTTCAGCAAGGCTTTTGACACTGTCTCCTGTAACATCCTTGTGGATAAGCTCAGGGAGTGTGGGTTAGAAGAGGGGACAGTGAGACGGGTTGAGAAGTGGTTAAACAATGGAGCTCTGGAGACTTTCCAAACCCCTTTCCAAACCCACCTGGCTCTGTTTCTGTCTGGGCTGCCCTGGGTGCCCCTGTTCTGGCAGGGGGGTTGGACTCGATGATCTCCAGAGGTGCCTTCCAACCCCTACCATTCTATGAGTCTATGATTCTATGAAAACTTCTAACCAAACAACTGCAACCTGATTAATAGGTGGTGTACCTACTTCCTAAGAACCTTTTCCAGGTCTCTTTGACATCCTTTGTGTTATATTCATCTGGTCTGTCTTCTTGGTTTAAAATTGAACCAAATCATTAGGCTTCTGGCTTTGACTGTGGGTACAGTCTGCTTTCTGCTGTCAGGTAATAGTCACTCATTGCCCATCTTTTCAAACCTCCTGCTCTGTGCAGACATTTTTCCCAGACTCTACACCTTGTTTTTCAGGGCCAGAGGAAATCCTAAGAAGTTGTTCCATCAGAAGTGGGATCCTTGCAGAGCTTTTATAGCCATTGATTTTTGTAGAGGTGTGAATCAGCTACTTAATTTCACGACAAAATACATCAGATAATAATTTAATGCTAACATCTGTAGATTTTTGGAGAGAAAAAATCAAGCCTACCTAAGGCCTGTAAGTCATATGCTATGATAAAGAGCTAAAAAATAACCAAAAGTTCTGGAAATGACAAAGAATCTCCCTCACATAAAAGATCCAAGTATCTCCATTATACGCCTTACATGTTCTTTCTTTAGTCCTTTGTCTCTTTCACAGTCTCATTTTAATTTATACAGACTGATTTCAGTGTTAGGACCCATGTTTACTTATCTATAAAGTCCAAGAAATCCAGGAGACCAGTGCTGAAATAATAAAGATTTTATTTACATGGAGCTGTGGCTGCCAATCAGGTTCCAAGAATGGCTTTTTGGAGCCAACACATGTTTTCTTGGCTTTGCAGTTCTTGCAGCTGTTCAACGTGTCTGATATTCATTAGTGTCAGCACTACAATATGCAAATCAAATCTAAGAACATTTTCATTTACAGTAAGAAGAAACTTTAGAACAGACTTGAGGTCCTGCAGCAACGCTCCTGACTCCAGCTGCAGGATAAGCCGAAGAAAGGGCGTCAAGGAGCGAACACTGAGAGACTAATTTTGCCAATAAATAACGAAAGGAACTGTTTTTTAACATCATTCGAGCAAAATCACTCCTGAGCTTTGCCATTTTTTCTTTATTCTCTGAAGAACCAACCAATGACACAGAAAAAAGCTACCAGTTACTTTTTATCTTGCGGGAACATACAGGGTTTTTAAAATCAGGACAAATTCTAATAGCAGGGTGGTATTTATAAATCTTTGTCTGAAATATATGTATAGTGTATTTATGCATTTCATATTTATTGAAAATTATTTAGAAATACAATAACATATACTATTATATTTTTGTGGGTTTTTTTCTAAATATAAATATACAAATACCAAAGTGATCATTTAACTCCTGAAAAGCAGGGCTATTTTAAAAGAATGTATGCTAGAACTTGTCATTAGAAATACATATGTTTTGCATGAACAGTACAGCAACAGTCAAGCAAAAACCTGTGTGAAACTTTTAGCACATAAATCTGCTCGTGCCTGGAGGCAGTAATAAATTACATGTTTCTTTACGTATACATTTTTAAATTGTCAAACATACATTTCATGTACTGGAACCAGAAATAATATCTTCTTGGCTGACTTTTTTTTGATGTATTTCATAATTAGGTGTAGAAGTCGGATACCTCTTTATACCCAAAGGATACATAAACCTTTTAAGCATATTGGAACAGGTCAAATATCTTTATATACCCTAAAATTTCACTACTGCAAGACAGGTGACTGTTTTCCTTTGTTACCAATTCAGCAGAAACTTGGAAAATACTTTGAAGTTTTAACTTCCCTGGTTTAGACGGGCATGAACACCTCTCACGATTTACCTGGAAATTATGCCCCTAGAAGCTGAAAACTGCATTGCTTGTACATCCCCACTCTGTTCCCATTTGTGTTTCCTACCTTGTCATTCATTCCGGTGTGTGAGCAAAAGTTCAGCACCACAGGTATTCTGGAGATGCCACACAGCCTCTGCACTGGAGGTCGACTAGTCCCCAGAGCTATCCCAATCTGTGGAGAAAGAATTTATGCATGCAGTCTTATTTTTAAAACGCCAGTTACTGCAGTTAAATCCTGAACATTCGAGTGCACCATTGCTGTCTGGAGCAGACCCTTCCCAGCCCAACCTTGCTCACTCCTGTTAGTTGGTTATTAGCCCAGCGCCCACCCTTCTGAAGGGGAGGCTCGTCAGACGCTTGGCCTGTTACCTCAGAGCGAACGCCCTGGCAGAGGAAGCGCTGGAGGAAGCTGGTAAAGCCCCTGGGCCGGGTTAGCACCCGAATGTGCGTAAATGTGCCTCGCTCCCCACTGCCCTGAGCATTCTGTCCCCAAGCTGCTAGAGGGATTTACATTTACCAGAGATTTACAAGTGTTGGGAAAAGCAATTTCCTACAAAACCAGATGAGGCAGCAATGAGCTGGGATTATATATCAAAAACGACTTGCTTCCAGAACTTCATGACCTTTGTTCTATAATTAATACTTTCCAGTTTTATTTAGTGAGAACTTAACTGTTTCGACAGGCTCTTCCTTATAGTATTAGTTAGAAATTCTAAATTTATTTTATGTATTTTTGCACACTGATTTTCCGTCTTAAAGCTGCCACAATTCAGTCTGGTTTTTTTAATGCTTGAAAAAAATCAGTACTTCAAGCCGACAGCTGAACGTTTTTTCACCGTGATGGCAAAACTGAGGGAACAGAAGAACAAACAAAACTTACGACAGGTAATCGTTTGCACCTCTAAATCTGTAATATATCCAACATGCAGATTACACTGAAAGCCTATGTGCATTTTTGTTTTTTAATTGGTTTTATTTCTTCCAAATTTCAAATCTGTGTGCATTTTGGTGAATTGAAAATAACCCCGTAGTAATCAAAGTCTCATAGCAATTTTTGTTTCCCAGTTTTTGATGCTTATATATGATTTAATAATTAGAAAGCATGACATCACCGATAAACTATTCAATTCTGATAGTGAAACAGATTGATTTATATTGCTTGATTTTGTTGATGTTGTTTCTAAATGTCTGAAAAATAGTAGAAGATAGATAATTTTAGTCAGTTTAGTCACAAGGTCAGGAAATTCCCAGTAAAACAGAGAGGTCAAAGCTTAATATATTTGCAATGTATTTTTATATATTATACTATATACACATTTATACACATATATAATAGTCAAGATAACTTAGTGAAAATAATTATTTGTAGTAAAAACAAGAAAAAAGGAATCAACAAGAAACATTACAAATTAACTAGTCCAAGTTTTAGCACCTACAACAGGAGAAGGAGGTAAGTAACTTTTATTTCCTTCATTGGTGTTTATAAAATATCTCTATTAGTACTGAGCATTTAGGATTACTGACTCTTTCATGCTGTCAGTCTCACATGCACCTCGGTCTACTACAAAGAGTCACAAAATGGCCAAGTCTTTTCCCACACAGACAGAAAGCTCCTTGGACAAACTGCCCACATCCACCCTGCTGTGCTTGGAGAAATTGGAGCAGGACAGGCAGGACTGGAGCAGGACAGACATGGATAGCAGTTTGTCCAGTAAGCAAACACAGTTCAAGTACCCAGTGTGAGCTTAGGGACATACTTAAGGGCAAGGTTAGAGGATTGAAAACCTTTTTCCAGTGAAAAAAGGAGTTCTTCATAGATTGTCTCCTGACGCCCCTCATCAGTAAACTGATTCTCTCTGTGAACAGAGATGTTTAAAAATCTATTTAAATGTCTAATTTCCTTGGTTTTCCCCTTGATTGCAGCCTCAGGTAGTGGGGTAGTCAATCATCTTCTACCTTTTCTAAACTTTCCTCATTTTTAATGAAACTCATTCTTCCCCTCCATTTTGCACTTCATTGATCCCGCTTCCCTTGCAGAAAATGGCACATCACCCATCACGCAGCAACAGCCCTGAAGCCAGAGACACACTGACAATCTCTTTTATCAAGATAACAGTCCTCTGCAGGTAGATATGTTTCCTGAGGACTTCCTTGAAGTCCTGTCCTCTTTTCACTTCTGGCCAAATGTTAAACAATCTTGTGCACGCTTTCCCAGCCTCCAGGTTACACCGTATTCACTTTTGTTAGCTTTTAAGGGATTCGGAATTGCTCAAGTTATACGAACAAACAAAATGTGCATACCACTAGACCTGCACTTTTTGGTTATACCTGCCTTGCATGTCTCACTGAATTGCTGAAATATGGAATAAATTGGAGTAGCCCAGGCAGCTGGCGCTTCCAGTAGACATGCCCTTGTTGCTCCAGTAAGCCCAAGCTCACCCATACACGCCATCTCTTTGGTACCTGCAGATGACCTGCCCCGTGTACTTGGCTCTGTCCCTTTGTGCCTCAGGGACCTCTTGTAACTCTCTCCAGCTACTTTCGTTTCATGCCACCCATTTCCTTCCTGTCAAATATTGATTTCTGTACGATCCCTTCCTCCCTTTTTTGGTGTTTTTTTTTTTCTGGAAGAAATAAATTATTCAGGGCGTCAACATACTTGAACTGGAACTGAGATGGCGGTAGTTATAATGAAATGCTAATAATTGCCAGGAAAATTACAGAGTTGTTCTGAACTGCTAGGTCTGCCAAGCAGCTGCCAGGAGCACTACGTGTCTCCCCTACTCTTCTAGTTTACTGATTTTCACTAAAATAGGGCGTTGTTCTACAATTCCAAACTTTCAGAAAACATTCCAGCAGTGATTGGATGCATCGTTCAAAAGTAATCACATAATGGACAAAGAAACAGAGTAATGTTTTCTGTGGAAATGAGGGCTTTGATGCATGCTTAGGGTGTGCTTCAACATTACACTTATCTGTTGGCACATCCCTCTGTTGCATCAACACAAGTCTACAGGGAGGCTGTGCTATAAATGAGGTTGCTTCTATTAACATAGATTATTTCACTGAGCTGGCCTGCGGTGCAGACTCAACAAAAGTTTTGCCACTAAAATTCCCTGCTCCCACAACTCTAGCAGAGGTACAGGGACGTGCAGTGGTTGTGTGAAGGAACTCTTCAAGGACGTTCGCACTAGAGAAAGTGTAAATCACGGCCTTAATCAAAGACCACTGGCGCTGTTAGGGCGTTCCTGTCCCTCATCTGCTTGCTGCCACCTCTTAGGCACAGGTTACTATGTCACAGCTGCTGAAGAATGTTCAAACGTACACGAGTACAGAGCTGCAGGAGTGGTGACCACGGGGAGAGGAAAACAGCCCAAGCTGCTTCAGCCCTTGTGAGGTGAATGTTGTCTCAGGGGCTGTGATTCGCAGAGAAGATGGCCCAGCAAGCGAGGCAACGAGGTGCGTGAAACGAGGGTAGATTCTTCGTTAACTCAGCATGTGTATGCCAGAGGCAGAACAGACAGCCGACCCGTCTGGACGGGAGCTTTCTGGCCTTGGTTAACTCAGCCAGATGCCAACACACGTTCTGCTACTGGAGGTGGGCTCCCACCCGAGCGCTCGCTGCTTGGGCCCCACTTCATACGTATCTTGGCCCTGTGCCGCACGTTGCTTCTGTTCCCAGCCGCGCGGCTACACTGTGCAGATCACACACACGGCTTTCAGATTTCCAGGAGGAATGCATAACTCGACGGGCATGTCCGAGGCTTTTCTTTCAGACTCAAATCGGGGGCTTTTGCAATCTACATCAAAGCCAAGCCCACGAGAGCTGCCTAAAACCCGAGGGGCCCGAGCTCCTCCCCAGGTTATCCCCACGCCAGCCCGGGGAGCCTGCCCATCAACTGCCCCCTGTCCAGGGCCCTTGCTCCCTGCAGGGGCAGCCCCAGAAGCACTCGGAGCTGGTGGGGAGGGTTTGTCACAGTGATCACCGTGCCGAGAAGAGCTCTGGGCACAGAGAAAACCGAAGGTATTTCATAGTAACTCTCTTCTCGTATTTGAAAGGGTGGAATTCAGAACTCAGCAGAACTCCACTCAAAAGCAAACCAGAGAACGTTCATCTTTATTGAGCACACTGAAAGCCACCACCCCCAGGTTTGCCACACCCCACAGCTGCCCCAGCCGGTAACTC
>WUAM01000431.1:101689796-101716924 GCA_024336885.1 Actenoides hombroni | reverse complement strand
CCGCGGGTAAGGGCTGCCGGTACTGGGGACGCGGGTCCCCCCCGCGGGTGAGGGCTGCCGGTACTGGGGACGCGGGTCCCCCCGCGGGTAAGGGCTGCCGGTACTGGGGACGCGGGTCCCCCCGCGGGTGAGGGCTGCCGGTACTGGGGACGCGGGTCCCCCCGCGGGTGAGGGCTGTCTGTGCGCTGGGGCTGAGGGTGGGCACGGAGCTGCCGTTTGTGCCGCGAATGCACCTCTCGAGGTGCCGGGTGGGTGAGGCCTACCCCCAGGTGATGTTCGAGTGTTGACTTCTGTCGGTTAAGGGCTTTGAGATCGGATAGGAAAGCGCTGCAGACTGCTTGGCCTCTTTCTCTGTTTACGGGTTTGTTTGGGTTGGCTTTTCTTCTGGCAGTGGCCAAGCCGGTTACTAACCCCACTATAGATATGTACACAGCGGTGTATCAGCTGGAAATTCATAAAGGTAAATTGATGGGCTTTCCCTTTGGTATCTATTTGATCTTTATGTGTATCTCTCTACCTGTAGGCGTATGCTTGTAGAAAGCAGACTTTGAAATCCAATTTCTTATACAGCTGAACATTGTGACTGTTGTTTTATTGAAAATTAGACTGACAGATTTATGAGTAGTATCTCATTATCTTGCCTTTTTTCCTAGTGCTTGACCTGTGGTACAGAAACCCTCCAGAATGCTGGAGTCCTATGTCACTCCAATTTTGATGAGTTACGTGAATCGCTACATAAAGAACTTGAAGCCTTCAGATCTACAGCTGTCGCTCTGGGGAGGAGATGTTGTACTTAGTAAACTTGAATTGAAGTTGGATGTACTTGAACAGGTAAGTTATGTTTACAGGAGTTACAGTCCATCTCTTTGATTTAAAAGGAGTTGAATAATTTAGGTTGGTTTGCACAGATAAATCTTCAGTTAGGACTTGCTGTTTTTCTTCATGTGCAAATCTTTCTTTTTACTCCCCCCCTGCGTTTAGTTATTTTTGCGTTAATTTCATGCCCTTTATTTAGTAATGAATGGTAATTCTTTGCACGTTCTCTGAGTTATGGGGTGCGAAGAGAAGCTTTTTTGTGTGTTTCTTGTTTCAGTAACAATTGCTTTACAGTATGAACATGAACTAAATTGCTTTTCCAGTCATATTTACTAATTGCAAATAGTAACTAATTCAAAATGGCACAAAGTAAAGTAGGATCTCTTTTTAATTATACATACTAACCACAGATTTCTGGTCTCTGTTTTCTGTCGTGATTCTAGTTTTCATTAATCCAGTGGTATCTAAAATTCAGAGTAACTGAGGGACAAATTTAATCAACAGGTTTGTGTGGATCGGATCAGAGTCTTTGTAAAACTTAGCCTTGAAAAGGCAAACTTGACCAAGTAAAACGCTGGATATAGAATTTGGAGCCTGCTGTCAGTATGAACTGGTGATGTCTTAACATAGGGACCATTTCCTTCTGTGTTTATCTGAGCTGGCAACTTAAGAGTTGAGTGTGTGAGACTGATAAAGCTGTTTTCTGTTGTGCCTGGTGTAGTGAGTTTTAGCTAGAGTTCTGTGTCCTGCTGGAGCCCACACGAAGGAGATGAGAGAAATGCAGCAAAAAATTATGGGAGATTTAGACAATATGACCACTGAAAGAAGAATAAAATAGACAGGGACTATGGTTTTAATTTTGAATAAAATAAGGTGAGACAAGACAGGGCAAGAGTAATATGGATGAGGCAAAACAAAGGAATAATTTGCACTCAGGCAGACTTAGATTGGACATGAAGGAAGATTTTTCTTGTGTTTTAATTGTATTGTAAGGCATTGGACTGAGAAGATGGCATGGTCTCTATTGAGGAGATGTTTTAAAATGTGAAAGAAATATTTATGGTTAATTAAGTATCTCTGATCCTCTTTTTCTGGAAGAGAAGACAATCTTTCAAGAGATGCTGTCCTACTTTTCTGTGCCTCTGTAAAGAGCCTGATTCATGGTCTCTATTTTGTCTTCCTTCAAGTATTCGGTAGCCTCTGTATCTTTCAGTTCCTTTTGTTACTTATTTTCTTGCTGCACCTTGTCCATACAGCTGATGTGGATGCTGGACTTTAGTTGTGTAGGATATGCCCCTCCTGTGAATATTCAAATATATTTTTATATTATGAAATCAATGGAGGGTTGATAAGAAAGGAATTCTGGAGGTCATCTAGTCCAACCTCCAGTTCTGAGCTGAGCTGCTGGAAGCATTGTCAGATCAGCTGGTGCTTTTCTCCAGTTCAGACTTGAAATCTCCTGTCTTGGCTGTGAAAACCTCTTCTTTGGGTAAACTGTTCCACTGCTCTACCATGTAGGAAGTTTGTCCTAGTAACAAATGATGACTTGGGATAGACATATCAAATCTGCTGTATTACCTTGACACTGTGAAGGTTTTGCTGATGTCACCTGGGTTGTTCCTGTTCGCATAGTTGCAGTTTGCTGGTAGGTGATCTCTGGCTTCATCTTTGTCTGCCTATGTGTCAGCTGGGGACCTAAATATCCAGAGCAGTCTGTTACATGTCACGGCTTTGTGTTTTACAAAGTCAGAAGGGAGAGATGAAGCAGTCTTTGACTAGAAGACATAGATAAATAAAAGATTATTGAGGTTTTTTGTAGTGAGGACTTTTAATATCTGAAAGAATTTACAAACAAAGAAATATGAAAAATGCTACTGTAGTTAAACTAATTTTAAGGAAATAATGGCATTAAAATACCCTTACTGTAAGTGTCTGTGCTGTGTGCCACTGAGTTACTTGTGCAATACAGCCTTGAATGTGAAGAAAAGGTGCTGGAGTTAATAGCGATGTGGAGGGAACTGTACTCACCCATTGCCCCCAAGTTTAAGAGAGTCTTGTATTTTAGGGCAAGAGGAATTAGGATCATTGAGTCTGCAGTCTTGCATGATGTTGGTCAGTTAGTTATGTGCCAAGCACAGGAGTTCCTTTTCAGGCATAGCATAACTTTTTTTTAAGGATTTATATGATGTAAATGTGAAATCTAAAGTCTAATCAATCATGAAGACAAAAGACACATTAAGAATTGCATGCAATATTTAATCCAAGGGGAAAGACTTCCCAGGGAAGGAGCAGCCGTAAAAATGGTCTTTGTTCTGTTGTATTAAGATTATTAGTAAATGTGTCACTTTTGTATTGTTGACTGAAACAGCACAACAAAGATTTCTCTGTGTTACTGTAAGGAAACTTGCTTGTGCAATTAGGATAATGTTGGACAACATTTGTATCTCAATTCTTTTAAAAAAGAACAACTGTGTTTTCTAAATATGCTGTGCCTTTAGCTCTATCACCTCATTTGCAAAGAATTCCTAAGTCTGTTTCTTTCAATATCTTTCAATATCATGCAGTTAAACAGGCAAAATGAGAAGGTGTGGAATTGATCCAGCAAATAGTGGGAAAAGGTCTAGTCTAGAATGCCTGTTGTTGTGAACTCCTACTGCACACTTGCGAAGTAGACATTGTGGTGTTGATGAGTGACATAAAAAATACGTTTCTGTGGACCTGGAAAGGAAATTTATTTCTATTACTGTTAATAGTGATAGTTTGCTGTCTTGCTTCATGAAAGTGTTTTAAGTTGGAATGTTTTTCAGATTATTTTTTTTTTTATCATTATGCACGGGCTCCCTCTCCCCCTGAAGCTATGGCACATGAGGTATATTGTTGTCATCTGCAGCTGATCTGCCCAGTGTTTGCTTTTCATGGGCTTATCTGAGACACTCTAGATTTATTTGTGGGGATTGTAAGGCTCAGGCTGAATTTTTAGGAGAGAGGCTTTCAGCTAAAACCCTTCAATATTTTAGTGAATGAGATGAAGCAAAAACACTTTGAAGAGAACTATTAATTTGTTTTTACATACTTGGTATGGCCAAGTTAGTAACTCATCCTTTGGAGCAAGGACTTGAAGTCAGACATGTCTTTATGTAAGCAAAGGTAGATGTCAGTAGTTTCTCTGCCATGAGATGAGTGTACTTTTTTTTTTTTAAACTTCATTAATGAAAGCTCATTAAACCTCAGAAATTAATTTACAAACTGAAAGCTGTGTTTTGCTTGCACAGAGCTATAGTGTTGTGCGGTTGTCTTCAAATCTCACCACGTCAGCACTTGCTGCTGAAGGAAGTGGGAATGCTGATTGATCACCTCTCCATTCCTGTGTGAATTCTGGCCTTGCACCATCCAATTTGTTCATAGCACCAAGGTTTTGGAGAAACATCACCTTTGTCTATTCAGTACAAAAAGGAAAAAAAAAAGGTAGAACAGCGGGCCAGTGTAAAGAGCGCTGCGCTCTTCCAAAGTGTTGTAGTACTTTGCGTTGTAAGACATTGCCTTGCTGTGCCTCTGTCAGTGCTCGTTTAATTCCAAAGCAGTGTTCTTCAGAGTAACGCGTACCAGTTCCGGTACTTTCACCCGGTTCGTTTCTGCTTCTCTTTTGAATAATGACCCATTTTGCAGTAGCTTCGTGCAACAGAGGTGGTTTTAAACTGTCTTTTTATTGTCAAGGACGTAGTAATCTGAATGTCTCCTTTGAGCAGACTAATTGTAATGTAAGTGTGCAAGCAATTACGAAGCCAGTTGCCAAGCCCCGTGGCACACCGATGATTTGGGGAGGGAGAATGAATTTTGGCTTGCATTTTGTGCTAGAACTGTACTCTTAAGTTATAAATATGTCTTGACTTTTGATACATTTTAGTGATTAATCCTTCTTTGTTTTGTTGTTAGGAGCTGAAACTACCGTTTACTTTTTTAAGCGGACATATTCATGAACTTCGGATCCATGTGCCATGGACAAAATTGGGATCAGAACCGGTTGTTATCACTATCAATACAATGGAATGCATCTTGAAATTAAAGGATGGAGCTCAGGTAAGAAATGTGATAAATGCTTTTCTAACATTGAGAGGTTGCTAAGAATAGTAGCTTCTATAGGTCATTTAAAAGGAGAAGTAGACAGGTGAAGTTGCAGTCCCTTGTTATTTTCTGAGGGGCTAATGTTGTTCTCATCATGGCTAGTATCTTCCTGTATGCTTAGTTTTAATTCTTTATTAGCTGTAGCTGTGTTCTTGCAGATGTAAAAGCACGTTAATAGTGCTGTGCCAGAATTTTCCTATGAGTGTACAAGAAATGGATTTCAAGAACAATACAGCATCCTGTGTGCTTCCAGCTTCTGCCTTCTGAGAAGCAGTTGTTTCTGGTTCCTGAGACAGCTGTGTGCAGCACCGCTGAGCATTGAGCATCTCTCAACAGATGTGGGGTTGTTATTCAAGGAGTGCTGTAAAGATCCTGGAGCATAACTGTCTTTTCCCTTTAAAAGTTATAGTTAGTACTTGCTTGAATGTACTTGGAAGACCTCTCACATGTAAGGGTTTCAAGGGGCTTTTTGTGTAGTTGTTCACAGTAATTTGTCTGTTATGCTGTTTCACAGGCTCAGGAAAGAATTTTCTTGATGCAATTTCTGAAGCTGAAATAGGCAGTGGTTCAGTTTCGTTATATGTCTACCTTTGGTAACAAAAAGTACTTGGGTATGTTAGTGTTGAAGCTGGTGTGGGGTTTTTTTGGTGGGCTTTTTTTAGTCAGTGTGGTGCTTTAACTCTAGAGAGGTTTTGTGTTTTGTTTTTGTGTGTGGGTGTTTTTCTGTGTTTTCACCCTAAAAGCCATGTTCACATTTAAATTTCAACATCGAGTCCTCCAGTTATACAAAGGATTATGCAAAAGAGCATTCCAGTTTGTGCAAAGCTCTCACTTGTTTGGTAGGGTGCTTGATGAACTACTAACATTTAACATCAGTAATTAGAAATAAGCCAGCAGGAACATAGCAAAACACTTTTCCATTGTTGGATGCTTCATAAAATATTCTTTGAGAGCTAAAAGGTTTTTGCTGATGGAGTGGAGATCTCTGGTCCTAGGTGTGCCACCCACAAAGCATACATTTGCATTCTGTGGGCACGCTGAATCTGTGTGCCTACCTGCACATACCCGCGTGTACGCGCACCGACAGCCAAGTGCTGAGTACTTTTCTGATGCAAAGGTAAGGCTGAGGCCAGACATTCCATGAGAAAAGTGTTCTAGAAGCAGCAAATTAAAACTAATTATAGAAGTGGCAGAAATAGATTTGGAGCCCATGATTTTGTGCAGCCCAGAACTAGTATTTGATACTGGACCATGCAGATGGCTACTGCTGGAGCAATCAGATTTCCTGCTTGCATGGTATTTGAAACTTAAATTTTGTGGTGCATACAGCAAGAGGTCAAGTGTCACGAATGTAAAGCACTCTCAAAACAAATATTTGTTACAGATGTTTAAGATTCAAAGGCAAGAAAGGATTTTTGAAAATTGCAACTGACATTTGAACAAATTATTCAGTGGTATGTACACTCAGGAGGGTAAAATTTGGGTCTGTGCCATAGAAGGATTATCTTTGACTAACAAGAATATAAATGAAAACACGTTTATGCTGTTTTCTGAGGATATGGCTTAAAAAGTTGACAGCTTGAATTATTTTTTTAAAATTACTATTTGCAAGTGTTTTGTAAAAGAAAATATTTTGACAAATTTTTGTGTTCTAGCTTCTGGTGTGACAGTGCGCTTGGCTAAAACCAATTGTCATAAAAATCTGTAGTCAGCGAGGAAAAAAACCTGAATGAAATACTACCAATTTCCACAGAAATGTTCTAAAATGAACTTTCAGTAAACTTAGCTCCAACTGGAACTGTTTTGCTAAGAACTTTGTATCAATGCAGAGCAGAATTGGCAAGGAAGTTTAGTTTAATTCTCAAAAAATGTATTGGCTGGATCCCACATCTCCTTGCTCAGGTGAAACCTCTAATGAACACATGCATCAGGTCTGTATTGGCTGGATCCCACATCTCCTTGCTCAGGTGAAACCTCTAATGAACACATGCATCAGGTCACTTGAGAGAAAAATAAAACCTGTGACTTCAGCTGAGTGAGATGTGCGTTCTTTGGAGAGAGGTGACTTCAAGAAATGTTTGTTTGTTTTGAAGATGTAAGGGGATTAAAATAGAGGACATTGTTTGAAGCTATTGTCCGGTGGACTGTGCAGTTTTTTGTGAACAAAACCACTTTCTCCCTTGGCTTTTGAAGAGTGTCAGTGCACTGGGAATGCTTTCATCCGCCTGTGCTGTGCTCTGATGCCGTGTCCTTAGTTCAGTTTCAGTGTTAGCTGTGGGGGGTTGGTTGGTTGGGTTGTTGTTGTTGTCTATGCTATTGCAGCATCTTGGCTGAGATAAAAAGTTGGAGTAAAACAGTAACAGCTCAACTTCCAGTTTAACGCTAATATTCTCCTTTTTCGAGCAGAAATGTTATTTAAGTGGTAAGTTCATCCAGTTGATATATGAAATCCAGTGTAGAATTAGTGGTATTTTAGTGAATTTTCAAGTTTGAGCATTTTGAAGGTCATTGCCTTTCTTTTTTCTGTGCTCTTCTTCTTTCCTTTCCTTCTCGGCAGGTGATACTACTTTGTAAGTAAGATGGATGCTTGAAGTACATCAGGAACAGAACTTTGCAGGGATTAAAGTGCTTTGCATGTGCTCTTTTGAATATGAATTTGGTTGATGACAGTAATTGAAGTAGAAATTGTGTGAGGCTTTTTGCATTGCTATGTGATATGTCAGCTTAATGAAACTATGCTTGTTTTTTTTTTCTCCTAAATGTAGTCTTCTGCAGCACTGAGTTTTAAGTATGACTATATTGTCAGCTAGTGTTGGATCATCGTCTCAGACTAATGATGAACAGGAAATTCATCACTAAGCAGCCAGTTTGTGCCACTTTAATTCGTGTTTTAATAGCGTAATGTAACAAAGGGGATTTTATCTATTTCTGTGGCAATATATGTAAGTAACAAGAGCAGTTTTCCATATTATTTGTTATTAAAACAAATGCCTTTCTGTGAATTGGATTTTACATAGTTTAATCTTTTTCTAAAAGTTCAGGAAGGTTTAGCAGAGCCTTTGCTTGGGTTTATGCCATTTTCTCTTCAGAACTCCAGTCTGGAGAGTTCTTTGTTTTCTATGAATTGTTTGCTGTGAAAAGAAGTGCTTTAGGTAGGAGATGCTCTTTCAAGGATATTATCTTTCAAAATAAGAAATACTATGTCCCACTAATCTCTTGCAAAAGCAGTAAACTTACTCTTTCAACAGAGGAAGCAGTAAAGGCAGATTGCAACAGCTGCTAGAAAAGGCCTTGCAGCATTGGGGTCAGACCCTTGCCTTTCTTTCCAGTGTTTTCAAATGAGTAGCTGAAGAGGAGATGCTGAGCAGCTTTACTTAAAGCTGGATTAATATTCATATGTTCTAGCTGGTCAAGCGAAAGTGGCCACATAAGTTGGTTTTTTTGTGTGTGGGGTTTTTTTTTCATTTCTACTAAGCACTTTTATATGAAAAGACTTGAAAAGCATGATATGTGATGTTGTAGATTGCTTCTTTTGCAAGCAGAATTACTGCAGTTGCCTTTGCTATGAATTTGTTCAAAGATGCCTGCAGGGACTTCTCTGAATTCTCTCGCTGTAGAAGTCCCTCCACTGCCAGTGTGTCGCCTCAACCTGAAGAGCTGGCTGGCTTACTTAAGTGCCTGTTACCATGATAGTAATGTTGGATGGTTTTCATGTGAATTTGTCAGCATATTGCTTTCTAAAGTCCTTCAGGGCTAAGTAATGGTGATTTCAATGTCTGAGCCTAACTGCTGTGGAAGGTGTGAGGGGTCCAGCTTGATTCCTTCCGTGCTTGATCCTGGCCCGTAGGAGAGCTTCCCGCATTGGTGTGCTGCTGACCAGCGAAGGTGGAGTGGCAGTCCTGACCCAGCCCTAGGGCTTGGGCTGGGCGAGTGAGCCTTGCTTGCAGGTGTGTCTGTTAAGGAACAAGACTTCAGATAGTGAGTGGTTTTGTTTTCTGTCCCAAGTGTATCTCCCAAAGTAGCACATTGCCAGTGCTGTTAGCTTAGTGCAGGGACCGTGTCTGAAGCATGCTTTTGGAAGGTAGCTGTTATTGCACAGAACACCAGTTGGAGAGCTGTCTTTATCGAGTAGCAAGAGGAAAGGATGATGCAGACAGGAGTAGTACAGGGAGGAAGGCTGGGGCAGCCAAGTGCACAAATAGCTTTGGAAAGAAGAGATTAAAGCAACCTGATGGATGTGAGGGGAGAGGTGTTTTGTGTGTGTGTGTGAGAGGTAGTGGGTCGAAGGAAGTCCTTTAAGCTTTCATAGCTTTGTAGGTAATTCTGCATACATTGTTTGATCAGATGAGGGGAGCATGCTTACATGAAGAACTGAATTTGCTTCCCTTGGAACACGTGACTAACTGAGAAATCTCATTTATTTTGATAGAACCTTGCCAGGATGCTCTATTTTGGAAAGATATAATCCTACTTTTGGTCATGTTTGAGTAGTTTTGCATGTGTATGAAACTTTTGGGGAATCTTGCATAGCACTGAATTTCTTGAATCTGTTATAATATTTCAGTCTTGCTAGTTTAATATAATTATTTTCTCCTATGCTTTGAAATTTTTTTTTTCTTCGGAGCAGATTCCTAGAACACGGTTATTTCATGAGTTTGTTCTGAGATAGATGTGGGTATGAGGCTTGCTGTTTTCTGAATCAACTCCTGTTTCAGCAGAAATCAGTGCTTTATGTGGCATGTGTTTCTGATTTGTACTTTTTTTTTACAGTCCTTGGCTTTTGGGTAGACACTTGTATTAATCTTTTTCACTTTCCCCTCTTTATTTTTTCTTTATATTTCTAAGTGTTGTGTTGGTTTGTTTGCTTTTTAAAAACTGTGAAAGTGTGGCCACTGACTTCCTAATTATCTTCAACCTTTCTACTTAGAACTGCAGGGAGGCTGTAACTGTGCTTTGCTATTTGGCTGCAGAAGCTGAGTTCTCTTCTTTTTGTAACCTCTTCACTCTTCCACGTTAGGTCTCTGGTTTCTGTCCGCTGCAGTGCCCTGTCAGTGCACTGTGCAATTCCAGCTCAACACAGAGAATGAGGAAGCAGACCAGATCCACTTCTAAAACTGAGTCGGTTGAGAAACAACACAGTGAGAATTCAAAATCTAGTGTTGAATCAACACATGTTTATAAACATGTTCATAGATTTTCCTCAATAGTATCATTAATGATGGAAAAGAATTACTTTTATTTGCTGAAAATGGAGCTGTTATGAGCTTGTTGCACATGGGCAGCCATTTCTGAAAACAAGAGCTAGCTCCCAGCCTGTGAGACTTGCCCTGGAACTGCTGTGTGTTAGGAGCAGAGCTTTGCTGTAGAAGCTGCACACCATGCTGGGAGCACGGCCTGGCTGAAGCGTTGCACCGTGGCGTAGTTGTGGAGACCTGCATGTTGTTGAGAATATTTTATTGATGCCAAATGGGACACAAGTAACCCATTTCTCTCTGTGTCTCTCCCCTTTGTCTTTTATTTTCGCTTCCATAACATTCTCTAAAATGAATTCTAGTATTTGAATACAACTTGCCACTGGCAAGTTATGTTCTATTTAAAAAAACCCAAAAACTATTAAAAATCCAATTATGTATGCCAGCAGCCAGCCAAAGTGCTTGACCCCCAAATACACACGTTGCTCTGTAGTCATGCACATGAAAACTTACAAACTTATGCCAAATGCCAGAGTTAACAAAATCTGTGAGATTTATTTTAACCAAAAGCAGGTGCTTCTCTTTTCTGCACAGGTGATCATGTTTCTGTGCTCATCTCTGCAGGAGTCCTGTCCCGCAGTACAGCTCTCTTCTGTGAGCTGCCTCTTCAGCATTTCTTTGGCACTTAACATCCATACCCGTCCCCCTTCTGCTGTCATTCCCCCTTGCCTGGGAGGTAGTTCGGAAGTTGGTGGTTCGGTAGCATTGCCCATGTGGCGGGGAAGAGGCTTTGTCTCAAAGGAAGGTGTTGTTGCTGCTTTTACTCGTGTAAAACTGTATCTGTATGTCCCTATAACCTGCTGTGTGGCTGTAGATGCTCTTGCCTGGAGGATCATGATGATGCTGAGGAAGTGGGGAAGCAGCAGCCCTGCTCACCTGTGGGGCTGCAGCGGTGCAGGGAGTTGGTTCTTTATCCGTGTGTTTGGGGGTGTGTGTCTGTGTGTGATGTTTCTGTGCCTGGTAAAGGCAGCTTCCCATGTGACCACCTTTCATTGCATTATTGCTCGATGTAGAGAGGAGCAGTTGTGGCAGGAAATAGGAGTGGCATGCAGTACATATGTAAACAGTTGTTTTACATAGTCATAATTTCACTCTTACTCCGCTTTTTAGTCAGGCTGTGCTAGCAGTGAAGAGCTGTTGTCTGCCTTGTGTGGGCAGGCACTGTCACGTGTGCCCAGCTGAATGGTGGTCAGTGTGTATTTAACTTCTTCCCTTCCTTCCCTCAAAAAAAAACAACCAACCAAAACCAAAGCAATTTTTTTCTTTTGGAGTTCTTCCATGGACCATCTTCACGTGTTCTGTAATTACTAGAAAACTGCAGACCCCAGCCTGCCTATTTACACAGTACAGCTCTATTCTCAGGTAGCTTACATGAAGACTGTGAATGTTACAGTTCATAGCTCAAATCAGCTGAATTTGCTGTGTGGAGAAAGGGGAAGAAGATATACAGGGGTTTTCTAGGCTGCAAACTGAACTTGCACACTGAATGGCAGGTTGAACTCTTGGCAAAGCTCCAGTTAGAAAGCGCATTCTTGAAATGTCAATAATCGTTTCAGACTGTGCCAGTTAGGATGGCATCCAGTACCTTTTTGTCTTTGAAGTGGCTGTGGTGCTGGGGAATTGAAGGAAAACCATCACAGTAAGGAAATGGATGGTGTAGGAAGTGAAATATTGGAGCTAATGCAGTGATGACTATTTTAACTTGCATTTTAGAACTTTGAACTATGTTGTGGGTCTTAAAGTTGTGGTGGATTTGAATATGAATACACTAGAATGGCTTTTGGTGCAGCTTAATGCAATATGTGTCTAATAAAAGAAGTCAACAGGTTAGTAGGTTGAAAAAAAACCCTATTAATACCTCCCACTAACACTAGTGATTTGCATATGGTCATACATTTCAGATGAGATTACCTGTGTTAAACTGTTTACTGTCTGTGAGATAATTTGAATCCAAAGGGGGATTTTTGAGTCTATGTACATGAGTTTTCTAAAATCAGCTCCACGTGCTCCCACTGGAGAACACTTAATCAAATTTACAGGTACCTCCAAAAGGTGACAGGGCTGTTGGATTTTCAGGTCTTCTCGAAGGTCGGTCCTGACATAGGTCCCCATGAAGAGAATTCTTTGACTCTGTACCTCATAGTTTTAGTATCTTGCACTCCAAAGACTTTTTACCTTCAAAACACAGCTGCTTTGGTGTCGAGGTTCAGTGCATTTTGAATAGACTTCAGGGAACTGCTAATTGCACAACTTGGGAGTTGCTTCAGAGTGGCTGTTGTGAGCGCAGTGACCCATATTTCCAAGCTTGTTAATCTGTCTCCGATAGTGCCTGTCACGTACAGATATATATGTACAAGTGTACTGCATCCAAACTAGCAGAGGAAACAGCACATCTTGCCAGAAACTTCTACGTTCATACATGGTGGTTTTGGAAAGGTGTAAGTATCCGGAGTGCCAACAGTTAGCAACATAATACAGGTGCTGTGCCTGTACCTTTATGTGCTGGGAGACTGCCATGGAGATAGCTCAGAGGGTGATGGAGAAGTTACCTGCTGAAGGCACTACACTGTGGGCTGGTCCTGATCAGGTGACTAAGGGAACTGGCCTGTGTTAGCCAGGCAGCAGACCAGCTCCTCCCTGCCAGAGTCCCTTTCCTTCCTTACGGGGCGGACTGGAGTGTTTGGCGAGCAGACCAACTTGAATTTCAAATTTAAGGCTGAGTTGCATTTGGTTTTGCACAGCTCAGGGTTCAGACCCGCACCAGCTGCTTGCAGAGCGAGGTTCTCTCAGCGTAGGTCTTCACTGTTCGTGGTGATGCAGCAGCTAGGAAAGGGTGGTGGTTTGGTTTGGGTTTTGTGCTGTGGAGAGTTTGGTGCATTGGTGATTGGAGGTGATGCCGTGGGATGTATTCCCGAACTTTGGAGAGGAACCCATTTGCACAGCAACAGAGACAGACAGTGGTCTCTGCAATGCTGTTGTTACAGAATCACATTTCAGAGCAGACTTTTGGTTTTTTCACGTTTACAGGAAAAAGAATGAAATATTACTATTCTTAATACACGTGATTACTGAAAGTGGAAACCAACAAAAGTATTTATTTTAATTCTGCAGATGAGCAGCTAGATACAAAAGTTTAAACTTGGATACCACAGCCTCACTGATTTATATTCTAGAAAATAGGTTTGCTAAGGCAAATGCAAATGCCAACGTATAAGTGGTGTATTTCTCTTTATAAGAGTACAGACAAACGGTTCTCCGGTGTAGATACAGGTGTATAAAGCGGAAAGATTAAGAGTAATCCCTGTGCCTTTACTGATTTTACTTAGCTTTTTTTCTGCCTTGCTTACAGCAGGGAAATGTAACAGCAATAGTTAGTGTCTTTGTTCCAAGGTGTAGGGTGAAAGGATTTATATATCATCTTTGGCATAATTCCTGGAAGTCTAGGGTCGGATTCTGATTCAGCTTTCCCTCATACAGGTCTGGAATACCTCAACTAATTTACTTTGGAGTTATTCCAGATTTGTCCCAATCCAGCTGACATCAAATCAGGACCCTACAATCCAGCTTTGTTTCGTGTAGTTGGATGAAGGCTTTGGCTTGGTATGGTTTAATGGGGAACAAGGTGAGGTAATGCGTTTAAAAATATTTCCTTGGAGAGGAAGTAGTTTTTCCTCATTTGTTGATAGATTAAAGCATAGTTAAATTTGTTGGTATGTGTTTTAGCTCCTCATTATAGCAAAACCTACTACTTCAGAATGGGCATGATTACAGATTTTTGTAGTGGAAAACACCTGTAATTTATCTACCTTTGGTGAAAGCATCTTAAAACTCCAGAAGACAAAATACTCTTAATTGTTTCAAGTACGAAGTGTAGTCTGAAATTATAGCTTGTTCCTTTTGGAAAGAGTGGCATTTTCTCTGAAAGGGTGTGATTCAGTTAGAATTTATTAGATACAGGTATGGAATGTAAGCAGAAAAATTCCCTTTATTCAGCTATAGCTCGTGATTCACCTTACAGTACCTGCACTTAGAGTGGTGCCTGCTGACAAATTTTGATGCGCAACTGGTGTAGATGGTGTTTAATTTTGGACACTTAGGGGCAGTAATAAACTCTCCCAGTGAACTGCACTTTTTGCAAGGAATGTGGAAATGTTCAGGTTTAACTATGCACTTTTCTAAGGAAAAATCACTCTTGCCTTTTTCCAGGGGCCATAGGAGCCTGGAGACATTGTACTGTGCTGCTGGCAATAATACCCTGGGCTACCCAGCTGTCTCTGTCATCTTCTTTGTTTAACTCCAACTGTGAAATAAACAGGGACTTGAACTGTAAATGTTTATTTCTTTGCCTCTGGAGAAAATGGAACAACAAACTTGATCCCTCTATTGAGAAATATGATTTTTTTCCCCCACTCCCTTGGCATGTTTCAATGGCTCTGTCACGGAGTTTCTAAGAAACCATGTCCTGAGGCCATCACCTTGGCTTACTGAGGATCCTCACTTGGTTGGAGCTGCCCAGGCACCCCTCAGCTTTGCACTAGTTGGTGTCTAGCAGAACTACCTGTCAAAATGCAAAGGTCTAAAGAGTCCAGAATGCTGTAAGGTGTTGTCCTTGGTTTTCAGAATGAGTCCCTAGGCACAGCACCTAATTAGAGGATGAGTAACACAAGCGCTTTACCATTGTTTTGTTTTAGCTGCATGAATCATTCTTCTGGAAGATTTTGTCATGTAAAGGGCTCTATTGATTGGAGTTATTTAATTTCTAAGTATTTTCAGTTAAAGCTGAAAATATATTTTGGTTTCATTAGATAGCAAAGCACCTTTCCCCCCCGCCTTCAGTTAGCCTGTCAACGTTTGTGAGCTGTTCAGGATAGCGTGGGATCCCCTGAAGCGAGCTGACAGCTGTCGCAGCAGCAGTAATGTGTAGTTACTTACAATTAGGCCCAAAGCTCAGTATCCTTAGATTTTAGAATTGTGTTGATAATTAGAGGGACTGCTTTTGACAGAACCGCAGAGGTTTGCCGTGCAGTTCTGTGGGCTGAGCGGGCTCCTGATGAATGCGGTCGGTGCCGCGGTCGGTGCCGCTCTGCTATGGGGAGCAGATGTGTTCCAGCCCTTTGGGTGGAGGGCTGCTCTTAGGTGTGGTTTTTATTCTCAGTGGCAGGAGAGTATAGTATTTCATGGCTTCTGGGACACTTTCTGTAGGTAAGTATCATATAGACTGTCTTGTGTATGTGTGTAGTTCTGCTGCCTGCTGGAAGCTTCTGCCTTCTTGAATCTCTACTGGATTCCAGGTGTTCAACTTTTCTGCCCTGCACTTTCTCCCCAGCAGAGCCCGAGGAAGACCTGAAAAAGAGGGTGGCTAAGAGTGTGCTGCTGACTCCATACAATTAAAGTAGCCTGTTCCTGATGGTCCTCTTTCCCATGTGTTCCTCAGGGATGTGGGTAAATGTATTGTTCTGACAATGGGATGTGGCCATCTTTTCTGGAATCTCTTCAACCCTTTCCCAGTGTGCATTTAAATATGGGCTCATTATATGGTGCTGGAGAGGCTACAAGCTTCCTAGATGAAATGTCCCGGGGAGCAGGCTGCCTGCTCCAGGACAGTCATCTGGTGTGCACCTGAGGCTCTCAGGAGGAGAGGTCAAGGGGAACAAGCTAGATGAATTGTCTGGCCATACTGCATGTGGCCTGTGGGCAGTAGGTGGTTCATCCTAGATACTTGCTTACAGTCGTGAAGAAGATCAAGATTTTGCAGTAAAGCTTTAGAGAAATTCTTAACGGCATGACAGCAATCTGCTGCAGCCACTCTGAACTCTCCAGCTCTTTATACCAGCCTTCCACTGGGAGAGAGCATCTGGTGGGCAGAACAGATCAGAGTCCCGAGCACATCTGCTGGTGGGCTCATTGTCATCAACACACAGTACGTTTTTGGTGATTTATTTTGTGCAACGACTAAAACTTCATTTCCTTCTCTGTTAAGGATGTTCTACTTTGCTTGACTTGTAGAAAAATGAACTTTAGTTGTATCCATATAAAAGTTGGAAGCAATTGGGTGGCATGGAGTTAAGGGTGGACATCTTTGTTTATCTACTTATGCACGTAACAGCAGTTCTTTTCCTCTGAAATCCTCTACTTGTCGGTGACACAAAGCCTTCTGCAGCTAACTTTCCCTCTTCAGGACTGGTATCTGATGGTCAAGAGGCTTTCATCTTTTCTTCGTTTATTACTTATCTAAGAGTATTTCACTCATAAATGTTGCTTATAAAACTGTAGTTTGTTACCCATATACCGACTGTTTAAGCATTTCTGTCCTCAGTAAAGTTTAAACAAGTGAACTGTGCATACAGTTGTCAGAAAAGCTGAGATTCACTTCTGTCACTGTGCATACAACCCAAATTAACTTTGAAAAAAGACCATGTGATAGCTGCTCAGTCAATTTACTTCTGGCATTTTTGATGAAAACCTAATTTCTGCAAAATAATGCTTTCTTTCTAGTGAAATTCCGATATTGTTTTTAGCCTTTCTCTCTGGTCTTGAAATAGTAAAAATAAAACAAGCTGCTGGGTTTTGGAGAACACAGAGCAGTATTTTTCTGCTTGTCAGTGCAGGATCTTTGCATTTTTGGGACTATTCAGCATTGAGTCGTAGCTAATTAAACTGCTCCTCTGTGTGAGGCGTGTAGCTTGGATGTGTGGTTCTCCATTCTGGACTGTGTTTCTGGCTGTGTTTCCTTGGAAGCGTTGTTGTTGTGTTTTTCTCTGAAGTGCCTGATAAGGCACGTGAGTCCTGTGGCTACTGGGCACCAGCAGGGAGATGGCTTTTTGGAGGAGAGCGCTGGCTACAGCCAGAGCTAGCGTGTCTCGAGGCCCTGCTTCACTTCAGGTGGATGGGTTTTCTTGCATGTGAACATAGCAGAATACTTTCATCGGACAAAGTTGTGTTACTTTAGGAATGTCGGAAAACTTTATTTGAAACTAATCCCAAAATACAGTTGCTAGAAATCCGAAAGTAAACTTCGGTCCTGTCAATTAAATGATTCTTTTTGTTTTCTCTTCACCTACCAGTTTTCATGTTGATTTTCAGATTTGGATTCCATTAGTATAGCTCAGTCCCTTTAATGAACTATTTGGAAGAATCTAATAATTTAATAAAGGGAACAATTGCACAGCTTTTTTTGTGGGAGTTTTAAGGTATTTTCCTTTGGCACGGTAAGCAGAGGTAGCATGCATAGAATTGTCATGCTTCGATTTATAAATAGAGCTGTTTATAAACTCTCACTTGATTAATATTTTTAATGAAAACCAGTTTGGTTTAGGAAAAATTGCCGTTTCTTTACCATCTTGGGAATGATGCCAGCGTCCCGTTCTCCTTTGCTCTTTTGGGAACTTTCATTTCTAGACAGATGTTTTCCAACAACATGTAAGTTGTTGGAAGAAGTTCCCGATGAAACCGGTAAGGATACCGAGCTGCACAGCTAGTCTCTAGTCTGTGTAGATATTCCACGACAGCAGTCCAAGGGATTTAGTCTCTGTTCTATGGGAACTAGCCGGCTGGCGGGGTTTGCACTCTAGGGAACTGATTTTCTTTCTCAGTTGGGCCAAGCACTGCCTCTGTAGGCTATGCAGGAGGTTTCCTGTTGCTACAGAGTATGGCATTGAAGCTGGGGCAGGAGAAGCGCTCGCGGCCGGGAGCGCTGCTGTTCAGGGCCTGGTGGTACCTGGGGAGAGGCCTGCCGAGGCCCCGGCTGCCCTGGCTGGCCATCGCGGCCCTGCCGGCCCCTTCCCGCCCCGGCGGTGCCCGGCCGGCTCCCAGCTGGCCCCGCTGGCCCGTGGGTCCCCAGCGCGCTTAGTGCCTCCCCTTGCTGCCACGTGTGTTGCTCTCGACTAACGCAGGTCGGAAACTAGTAGTTTTGTCGCCCAAAGTTTGATTGGAACATATTTGGCCATTTTAATTTCCTACTTAGCAGTGGCATTTGCACAAAATGCCGTGAGAGGAGCGGGCAGTTTCACGGTTCTCTGGAGAGCGTGGTTTGCTACAGCTGCTTTTGCTGCTCTCTTATTCAATAACATTTTTTACTGCCTATCTTATAACAAGCTGCTCTTATACAGTCACGGTGGTATTTTGTAATATACCTACAGTAATCCACCTGCGTGGATTTCAGCATTAAACCCTTGTTTAATCAGTTGAGTCTTCCCCCACTGCTGTCCTCCTCCTACCTCCCCATCCAGAGTTGGAGAATGTCCCAAGTACTGCGTGAAAGGTAATGCCAGGGCAAAGCCACTCAAAATCAGGTTCCTTCCACCCGAGAAACAGCCCCTTCCTTCAAAAGGGGGGGAACCAAAGGGAAAAACCTAACCTTGCTAGGTGTGTAGAGTTAACAAATACAACTTTTATTGCTTATCTGAAATGCTTAACATGGTATCTTTATTCCATCCAGATTAGCTTACGGTCCTGGTTCACATCAGGAACAACTGGGTGTACCTGAGGGTGTGTGCTGGCACCTGGCTTCTGAGCTCTGTGCTGTGGGATGTTCAGGTGGTTTCAAAGGCAGTCATCTAAACAACTGTACAGTATTAGTAAGGGGAAAACCTGTTTCCAATAACTTTTATAGATCTTGCAGTATTTAATATACGTCTAGTAATAGCTGTGTGAGTAACTGTCTCTACGATCAAAATCAATTATTGGTTATACTTTTACGTTCAGGTACCAAATGAAAATTTACTGTCAAATGTGAGTGAGGTTTCTTTTTCCATTTAATCATGCTGGAACTAAGATTGACCACTCTGTGTGTAGTTCAGCTTAGTGTGTTGTAGCTGGTTGAAGTGTTGTGTGAGGTGCTTATGGGAATTTTCTCACGTTAGTTGGTTTGGCCGTTGTTCAGAGAGCCACTTTCATAACCTTCCAAACTGTTTTGGTAAACTTACAGATCTTATGTATAATAAACCATTTCATACATTTTAGTCCCTTTAAAATCATGTAGAGTGACAGATTTGAGTTTCACATAGCAAGAGAGAGAACTGTTGAACAGAGTAAGGGCAGTGTCTTCTATTTCTTTTTTTCCCTTGGGTTAAGCCAGGTGACTGGCCGTGTTCTCATTCTCGCTCTGGTGAAGGTTCTATTTCCTGTGTATTAAAGATGCTGATTTTAAGGAACACTTTATTTTTTGTTTCTACTTCACTGCTTTCTTGTGTCCTTTGTCCTCTGTCATCTTTGTCATACTATCCCACCACTATTTCTAATCATCTCTTAGTCTGTCCTTTTTGGCACTATTCAGCTGTCCATATTTGAGTAAGTAACTGTCGAAGAAGCTTCCTACCATCTTGGATGAAGAGGCTTTTAAGACCAACTGGAGCTTTTTGACTATCTGGTCTGTTTTCCTTGTTGAGGTGTCTATAAATTGAGCCAATTTTCCCTGATCTTTAGGGCTGCCATAAATCAGGTTTCTTGTTTATGCTGATGCTTGTAGAGTATGGGATAGTTTCAAAAGACTGTGTTTGGATAGAAAAAGGCTGCTCATCACGTGGCACAAATGCTTACCTACCTGTGAGTGTGCCTGTGCTTCCACAGCGGGAGCAGGGTTAGGGTGGATTGGAACTGCAAGCTCATGTTTCTGAAAAGGTACAGAAAATCACAACACAGGAAACACAGTTCAGTATATTTAGAAAGACAGACATTTAGGTATCATTGTGTGACTATGTTAAGAGACTCATACCAGCATGATGCACTGCCACAGTCATGTCCTTTGGCAGCTTTCTTGATGTGTCGTGTGTTGTCTATTTGATCCTTGTGTTACAGCTTAGAAACTGATTTTGAGTCTCACATAGACATAAAAGGAGTCTTTAAGGACTATTTAAGCACTCAACACTTGAGTGTTTGTTCAGTGGAGATGTGTGGTTCTTTGCATCCTTGTGTCTTGACCAGGAAATTTGGAAATAACGATGTTCCAGTCCATTAGCTGTATGAAAGCTGGATTCTTTTTTTTTTTCCTTATCAAGTGTAAAACAGTTAATCAGTTTGTGCAATGAGTCACAAACTTGTGTTTCTCTCCCAACAGTACAGCTTCAAGTGAAATTCAAAATCAGGTGACTGTGCTTATTCAAAATCTCAGGAAATAAAATATTGCTCAGATGGAGGTGTTTTACAGCTTTGTAATTGCAGAGCACTCTAACAATATGTATCTGTCAATACTTTGTGTTCAATAAACATAGCTTTAAACTTTGTGTTTGTTTAATGGTATGTAGGGCTCCTTCAGAAGCGATAGGTGCGGTGTCCAGCTTTGTAGACACAAGTGTGGTATAGCTCAACTTACACTGGGAGATAAATATTTGGGCCGTGGGTTGTTTGAGGAGGAAAGAGGGAAAAGACAGCAGTGAGGAGGCTTGTCTGGAAAGAACAAGTGGATGGCCTTTGTCCTTGTATGATGGCTACAGGACTGGATTGACTGTGACCTGTGTCACAGGAGGGTCCTAAAGCTCCAACCTGATCCCAGGGTGATTGTCTTGTGGGTGTTGGGGGTTTGGTTTTTTTTGGTTGGTTGGTTTTGCAAAGTGAGATATTTCCCTTCTGAATAATGGAATAGTATGTTGCAGCTGCTTTTCAGGACTACAGATAAAGCATCAGTCAAGGAAAGCTCTCTTTTCATTTGATACGAATGCAGTTGCACTTAAATGAGCTTATACTGTTGTGGGTAGTATGCTGTGTTTCTGAAGAGGCTCAAACTATCCACCATCCCACCAAATACCTATCTGGTAAAATGAGAAATGTTGGAGAAGGCTGAATGAGTTGATGACTTAATGGTGTGTTACCTGTGATTACTCAGTCAAACTTAAATTTATAAACCAGATTTCTTAATGTAAATGCATAGATAAACCCTTGATGAATTATAGATTTACGAGAATATTGCTGTGAGTTTAGCTTTAAATGTAGGACTTGGCTTGTGCTATTCAGTAGTTTTCTTACAGATGATGTTCCGTGTTTTGATTTCAAGCAAGATACATTTTTTGCTTCTTCCAAACTAAATGCTTCCTGAGCTTTCCTCCTTGGCATTGCATGAGATTAGAGGACATTTCCAGGCTTTTAACTTGCTTTTTTTTTTTTTAATCCCAAGTTATTTTCAATCTTAGTTCTCCATCCTCTTGTCCAGTTTTTAATTTCTTAGTTTTGCATGTGGCTGAAGTTCCCATTTGAGCACAGAACAGTGACAGTCCTGTCTCCCCAGCTCTTTGCAGAATATTTGTTTTGTTCCCTTTGGCATTCAACTTCGTTTTTTGCTGACACGCAGTTTCCTCCCTCATTTTAAACCTGTATTCACTCTTTCATTGCAAATTAGACCTGGGATAAACAAAGATATTTCCAATTCAAAATGACTGGTACAGATTTGGGAGAAGGGATTTTACTCTCAATTTTATATTAACAAAAAAGCCCAACAAACCAAACAAACCCTCCTGATTAGCTTGTACCAGGGAAGGTGTATTGATTTGAAGAATTTTGATGCCAAAACTTGTGTAAGGAAGGAAGCGGCGTAGCTGTGGTGGTCCCTAGAAAGAATAATAGATGTTGGATCCTGGTAAAAAAGTCCCTGCTGCCGAGATGAGGCACATTGTGTTTTTAACTAACCACTAAATGTTATCTTATAATTACAGAGGTCATTTGTAAAACTTCAACAGTTACAGTGTAGTGCTGACAGCTACACTTGTCTTAATATATAGCATTCTGGTGGCTTTGTATGATAGGTTGCTGACTATTTTAGAAGATAAATTATTGCTTGTTTAGGTTTAAGGTAATGTTTCAAAGGTGCTCTTATTTAAAAAGCAGTGCATTATAAATAGCAAATAAAAGTCCTTGAAAGGGTATGTGCACTAGACTGACAGTTGCAAAAGAAATGACTGATTTGAAGTGAAAACCTCCTTTAATGTACTTGTTTTGAATTAGCTGCACCTATGTGTATTTTTGTCACGTTGATTAACCAGAAAGCTTTTGCAGCTCTTCAGCTAGCTTTGCGGTGTAGTCCTTCCGTTTTGTTAACCTAATTTATTTAGGTAAGATATGATTGATAAATTACATTTGATGAAAGTGTGTTCTTCCCCATAGTGGTGTCTGAAGTTAACTTACAAAGAAAGAATAAAAATAATATACAAAATTTGAAGTGAGTTGTTGCAAACATAGTAGGGCTATTAATGTGTAATTGAAAGTTTTAAATACAAGCATTTTGATAAAATTATCCTCTTGTTTTTATGAAATTTTGCTTGAGATAGCGAAATAGCTGGAGATAAGTGGATACCTTCAGTAACTTGACTTCTGTGTTTAGAATTTGATCAGCTGGAAAGTTAGAAAACTACGTAAATTAGGACAAATGATGTTTCAGCCAGGCATATTGAAGCCTCTAAAATTTGACATACAATTGTAGTCACCCAGCAGATTTCAGTTTGTTAAAGCTATTTGAATATCATTCACATGTAGCATTAGTAATACAATTACATAGTATTACATAGTATTATTAGAATGCAAAAAACCCAACTATGTGAGAATGAGTTTTTTTTAACATAGCATTAAAAAACCATTAGTTTTCTTTCTGTGAAGATTGTGCTTAGTTCTTAAAAGGGGGATGTATTTTTTTACTAGTGCCATGTCCACGTTCCAGTCTCTTGCTGTAGATCATAGTGTACGCTAAGAACTTGTTCTTGCGCTTTTGAATTCGCAGAACGTGGTGAAAACTGGAGAGGGTCACAGCCAGCCTGGCTGTGCCTCTGGCAGAGACATCTCTCTCCTCCTTGGATCTCCCAGCACTGGCAAAAAGAGCCTGAAAAGCACCACTCCTGGCTCAGGAAAAATTCCTAAGCTCAGATTTGGCTGGGACCCTTCTCAAGCAGTAACTGAGGAAGAAAGGACTGCTGGGCTAAAATCTGTGACCCCAATGCTTCCCAGTTGTGTTGAGTTTTAAGCTTGGTATCTTAAGGAAACCAGATGCGCATGGTTTTGTCTGTCATTCAGTCTTTTTCTTTCGCACCGTGCCATGAAATTTTGAACCTATTGACGAGTTCCAGATAATCTTGATGGAGAATTAGTCACTTCAAGGATAATAACCCATAAATTTGTGAAAATCAGTGGCAGCTTGGGAGACGCTTGTGGGTATACTCCTCCTTCTGGCACTGGCATGTATAATCCTTTGCCGTTTCATTGCCTCCTTTCCTCTCTTTCCACCCCCAGCAGCTGCCAAAAGTGAAACACTGCCCAAATGGTGCTCAGCAATGAAAAGAGCTTCTTGGATAGCAAGTTCTCCAGGCAAAGCTTTGTGCCTCAGACTTCTCTGTCACGTGTCAGAGGTTTGTCATGATGTTGGAAATTTGAGAGCTCAATTTGCTGGGGCCCTGCTGTAGGTATGCTGCTCAGTAGTGTTTGGGATTAGGAGAAAATTTGGTCTGGAGAGTATACTACCTTCCTCTGAAGGAAGTGAGTGGCAAGGTTATGTTGTAATAAAAATTATTACTACATCTTGGCAGGTGCTCAGCGGGGAGAATTCTTGCACATGGAGTCTGGCTTTCTAATAAACTGCAGTAGGAAATGTGGTAGGGGAAAGTACCCCCTAAAGAAAGCATGAAATGGGGCTGCAACTACAAGCCACTAGGACACTGAGCCGGGGAAACAAGTACCCTTAGTAGTCTGCCACAGCCAAGAAAAGCCAGGTCTTGGTGGAGAGTCTGGTGCCAGCTGCAGTAGGTCTGGGGACTAGTGCTAGTCCTCTAGCAGGTGGAATGGTTTACTGTAGGAAGAGTGACCTGAATGGCCAAGTTTTTGCTAATGGTTCCCAGATGTTACTTAATGAATCAGTGATGTGATTCAGCCACGCTCAGGGTAGTGTTCCAGTCTTCCTGCAGCGTTCAGGACCACGTACTTGATAGATGCTAGAGAAATAGTGCTCAGCTAGTCATAGGGAGTATTTCAAGAGACCTGTACCGAGGATGAGAGTATGTTCAGTCTTTGGCACAGTGTCTTCCAAAATGGCACACAAAGATCTCAGCTGTCTTAACTAGCGTTACTACAGACAGAAGAGCTGCAGTGGGGGGAGGGTAACAGTGTTGGCCGTGGTGCCCGTCGATCTGCTCAGTGGCTGCACCCCTCTGGGGGCAGGGGGTCCTGTAACAGCCCCGCGGTCGTGGGTTGGGCTGGGTCACAGCACAACAGGCTGTTCTGCAGTTCCTGTGCACGCACAGAAACCGCTTCAACTTGAAACAGATATTCTGGTTTGGTCAGACTTAATTTTTCAAGGTAAATTTTTTTTTTAATTAGTTACCTGTTCTTTTAATGCTCTTAATGTTATTAGATGAGGTTGTTTCGGAGCACAAGTTGGAAATGAGAACAAAAATGTTGTAGCTCACAGAATGCTGTTACAGAGCTAAGATGCCCCCACCCAGTGCATTGGGCAAACTTCTTGTAATGTGAGGAAGAGTGAAATCTTAAAAAGCTTATCCTAGGAGGAATTGCAGAAAAGCCATTCTGAGATGCTTGTTTCTATTAAAAAGCACTTCCATCATGGTAGGTGGCCTCATAATTTTTTAAAAACACAATAAATGTATCAGAAACTTTACCAGATGAACCGTTAACAGTTTATAATATAACTTTCTTTCCAAAATAGGAAGAAGAGATTTTTTTTAACTCGTTTCTCTCAAAGACATTTTTCTCGCTGTGTCTTGAGCATTGAGAAATTGGGGCTTATTTCTGAGGAGCACTTAGTGAGAATAGCCTGTTTTATTTATCTTTGGCCCTGTGGCTGTATCATCGTAGCCTTTTGGACTCTTGACAGCTCTCTTTGGTCTAAACAAAGGAACATTCCCCTTGGATACCTTGGATAATCAGCTAATCAGACCAGTAGTAGCATCCCAGGGAGAGGCTGTTGCCCAGAAATCAACAGGCAGACAGCCCACGTGCTGCAGCTCCAGTGCCCCAGCTTTCCTGCATGCCGCTTGGCTGTCGTTTGGGGCTGCTCTGGCAGTGGTTTAGCCTGCCCACAGCTTCCACGTGGGTTTTGAACTCGTACCTCTCTTTCAGAGCACACTGTGCTGTGCTAAGACAGAGTTAACAAAACATGGCTTATGAGAACAGTCGGGGAAGTGGTGTAACCTCCCGACCCAGTACCGCTTAGTCTGCCTTGTTGGTCACTGCTGCTGCTTGTGTCTCTGAATGGAACACCAGCTGAGGTCAGATGCAACGAGATGCAAATGCAGGCTAACACCTTATTAAATTATTTTTTGATTGCTCTGTTTTGTCCGTTATTCTCAACTAGATGAGCCTTGTTTATTCCCTTCACTCATCAAGGTGCTTTCCCACTGCAGCTCTGCCTCGTGTTCCTTGGTATTTCTCTTCTGTAGTGCGGCACGTAATTTACATTTGGAGAACAGAGTAATGTACAAAGGTAATAAAGTCCACTTAGTAGCAAAGATCATAATGAACATCGTCTGTTACGTGTTCAGGTGTTGATAACTGGAATATGCTTTAAATCTTGCATTGACTGTTTTATATTGCAGTAGAAAACGGAGGAATTTGCGTGTGAATTTACTAGCTCAGTTGTCTCTAGCATGTCACTTGGGGATTGTGTAGTTGTAGAAGTAACTATAGTGCTCTTTCCATTTCAGCCGAGTACCTGGTCTGGCATGTTTGTCAGAAGGGAAAAAGGAAGCTGGTTGTGCAAACTTTTATTTGTCTTGATCCCCAGTCTGTTTGTGTAACAACACTCATAAGCAGGACCTCATGTTAAAATCATTTAAGTTACCTATGATACAGGGTAGTGGGAAAAAGTATTTTTGTAAATGAGTGTTACTTTCTTTAAAAATCATCTCTCTAGATACATCATGAGTATTTTTAGTTTTCCTCCGTTGTGACTGTTGTTTGGAATCACTCTCATCAATGCTGAAATGAACAGGCGTTTCTCAAATCTCATACTATAACTGCAGTTATTAGCGCTTCTAGAATGTAACTCCCTTCCCACCCCCGGTATAATTTTGACTTCAACTTTGAAATGTTTGTCATCTGGTGTGAGGTGGATTTATGGGAGCGCAGAGTTTTTAGTGCCTTTTGGCTGGGTGTTTCTGATGACATCACTGTGATCTAGACATAGTGTGTGACTCTAGTTGGTTCCAGTGTTAAATAGTTTCATAATTATGCTAGTTTTGGCAGTTCGCTTGGAACTTTTTCCCATCTCTTTAATGAACATGTTTTACTTCTGGGCTTATGAGACAGCCACATGTTCAAGAAATTAATAGTGTGTTCTTAGAAGTTAACATTGAGCAGAAGTGTGCAGGTACAGAAAGGCTTGAAATATGCATCTACATAGGCGTGTAGTTCCTATAAGGTCAGGGCCACTGTTGTCATTTTCCAGTAATTAAAGAATGCATTTGCTTTATAAACTCTCAGTAGCTGTTGTGAAAAATCGCGTGTGCTCGTGCTGCTCTCAGATGGTTTTGATAATGGTGTAATGGAAGGAGATGGATGGATGTTATCCCAGATTAATAAAGAACTTTTCAACCTGACCAAACATTTGAAAAGTCTTCTTAAACATAGGTGTACTCTGTAACTTCATGTGTATTAAGTCACATAGATATATTTGAGAGAAATTTTTTGTGTTGCATTTTGGTACCATCTTGGAATATGTACATTTTTGATTTGATTACTTTTAGGTCCAAATTACTGGAAATGGTTGCAGCCATTTCTCATCGTAACAGACCCATAGCTCAGGGAAATATCAAAAGCTTATTGTATTGGATTTATTGATAAGTTAATGTTTGATAGTTTAATATATTTCAAAATTAACACAATCTAAGGGTTCTCTGCCCTTTTACTTTAAAACAGAGACACCACCCACCCCCCCCACCCCCCCCCCCCCCCACCCCCCCCACGACCCCACACCACCTGCTCTTCGTCCTATTCCACACACATACAACCTCA
>WUAM01000431.1:101655118-101668958 GCA_024336885.1 Actenoides hombroni | reverse complement strand
ATCCATCTAATATATATTACTATATAAATATATTTCTTAATAAAAAAGCATTAGCTTCATAAACCTTGTGAATGGGAGGAATAATTGTGTGGTTTTCTTAAATGTAATAGGTGCAAATATGTATTTAAATTGACGTTGAACTTATTTTTCATGTGTTGGAATTGAATTCAAGAACCAAAGGATAAATTACACTTGCACTCTGAGCTAGAAACTGTATGTAGAGAAAGATTTGAGTATTTTCAGGAAAATTGCTGTCCTCTCTAGTGCTTTTGTAACTGTGCAGAAGGAAATATGGAGAGTTTGAATAAGACACGGATATGTATTGATAGAAATAAAAAAATTAACTTTCTGAATTAGCAAAATACTTGTAACATGTGCCAAACTATATGCAAGCAATTTTATGTGCACAACTGTAATAGAAAATGGCATTTGGTTTTATAATAAAACATGAATAAATCAAGGCTAGAACTCTTCAGAACATGAAATAATACTATTTCTGTGAGCAGCAGGAAACCTGAGGTGGATTTTGACTGAGCCTTTAAGATGAACTGCAGTACTTTCACAACTCCCACAATGTTTATGAGCATGATTATACATTCAGTACTATCAGCAGCTCCCTGTCCCTTTTCTTCCTGTTGAGCTTGTTACCTGTGCACAAGAGAGTGTTTTGAGGGACTTTGTGGCTACTTTCTCTTAGCTATTTTTGTTTGGTTGTGTAGCAGAGCATTTATCTGCTCAGCAGCTGTCGGAAAGGAGGAGACAAGTGAGTATGCAAGCTGCAGGCGTTTTGTGGGGAGGTTAATTTTTTAAGCCTTCTGTATCCTGACAAATTTGGTTGCAAAACTTGAGGACGTAAAGCATCAACAAACATTCAGTTGTGTTTGTCTGCATTAATCTGCTTCAGCTTTCATTTAAAAAAGACCAAAACCAAAAATAACAGGCTAAAAATAAATAATGGAAAATCTTTTCTTTCTCCTTCAATTATATCCCTGGATGCCACTTAAAAACCCGAATAAAAGACCAAAACTCAAATTTCTCATTATCATGGCTCAGCATGTGTGCATTGTTGTACAGTAGTAATTTTGTATGTTCTTTCCTCGTTTGAGAAAACTTGTTAAAAATAATATCAACTTCTTTTTTGAACATGATTTGCTGAATTGGGCTTTCCTAATGTTTTGTTGGCAAGTATATGCATTCTATACTGGAAATAGAAAAAATACTTAAAATGTAGCATCTTATATTTGGTAAATGCTGTATGATACTAATATGATGACAGGAGTAAAATGGAATTCATTGTTCTGCTTGCATGCAAAGAATGTATGGAATTAATTTGTGGTTCATATTTTGGTTAAAAAAATAAGGTCATGTTTCTGCATTAGCATTCTGAACAGTTGATAACATTCCAGCTAAAAATCATGCCAAATTAAATGTAGCGTTTTCAAATAATGGCGAAAATGATTCTTGTAATGACTGAGTTCTTTTAATCAATTAATTCCTTTTCCTTTATAATAATTGCACACAGCTGAAGGGTGATCAGTGATTTTTTTTTTTCTCCATTCAATTTTCTAGGAAATTTGGATTAAAAAACTTCAATTTGAAACAACATCCATGTGTATCCACCCTTGAAAATTATGAAAGCCTTTGGATTTTTTTTTAATATAAAAGTTAGAATTTGAACTATTTAAACTGTTCAACGTAAACAACTTTAAGTGGTTTTTTTTTCTTTTAAAACACAATACTTAACACCTTCATTATCTTGTGCCTCTTTTCTCCATTTTTTTAGCTGCAGGTTATATGCTTTTTAATCTAAGTGTATGTTTTACCACTTGAAATTTTTATATTAAGATCATTTAAGACATAAAACGCATGTTTCTCTCAATTGCTGTGACAAGAAACAAAAATGGTTATGGCCGTAATCAAAATGTTTTCTTAATATTATCATGCTGTTTAATTATTTGCTGGGAAGAATAAATAATTTACTTGTGGATTTTTACAGCAATTTATAAGCTAATTTGATCTATGTTAATAATGCAGCTGTGTGTCTGTATCATCTTTTCACATAGTTTCTCTTTAGAAATTAAAAACACTTTAGTGGATGTAAAACTTTGTGTTCTGGCATACTTCAACCAGACGTTGAATTTGAGAGGTTCCGATATGGATAATGTGTTACAGCTGCTTAACTGCACCTGTTTACTGCTTGTTAATATAATTTTCACCCATAGTTTAATTTGTCTTCATCAGTTTTGTATATTAATGACATTACTGCTGTTTCATACTAATACTGACACAAGTTGTTTCTTGTGTTGTTTCATAGCTCACTGAAATGCAAGCTGAAAGTAGTTATTACAGCCCTCAGAAAGTAAAATCCAAAGAAGTAATATGCTGGGAACAAGAAGGAACCACAGTTGAGGTAACTTTCCATTGATAGGATTTTTTTGAATGTAGAAAGTAGTTAGCAATAAAATATTGTTAATTTGTTAATTTTTTTCATTACTGATTTTTTCATATTCTGCTATATTGGATCTGTTTATTGTAATAATCATTTAGATAGAAATTCTCTAAATTTCTACTGCTAAAGTAATCCTTTCTTTCTAAGTACCCTGTTTGATTAATTTGCTATTTATCAAAGCTCTAAATATATAAATCTAAGTATATTTTAGTTCACTTTTCTTCATCTTGTCTATTTCTCCTAGAGTAGAATGCTTCAAAATACCACTTTTTTTTTTTCCCTTCACTAGGTCCTTATGGAAGGTGAACTTTTCTTTGATTGCCAGATAGGTTTTGTTGGATGCCAAGCTATGTGCCTTAAAGGAATTATGGGAATTAAAGACTTTGAAGAGAACATGAATAGGACTGATGATGTGAGTATACTGAAATTCCTGTTGACCTGCTGAATAAGGATTTCTGGTATTCTTTATTAAAATATTTGATTGTAAGAATTGGAAAGGCTATGGTTAGCGTTTGGGAGAACTTCAGTAGTCCCTATCATTATGTATGTCTGCATGCTTTGATCTGTATAACAAATTAAAACCCAGATGAAAACCATTGAAAATACTGAAATCAACAGAAGACTGAAAGGGAAGAAATGTGAACACTGTATGCTAAAGATAATAAAAATGTGGCTCAAATACTGAGTGTTGTGCCTCATTTTTCAGTAAGGTTGAGGAGAGCAGTAGTAAGTGAAGGAGTGAAAGTATTTATTTCTATATTTTAAATAGACGCAAAGCTTCAATTGCTTGAAACAAAATCAAGTAGCCATATGAACTGCTGTGTAAATATTTATTGAAGTGGTGTATGAAATTCTAAATTCAATAATGAGGATTTTTGGTTGAACTATAGATAGACTAGTGCCCTAAAGTACTAGAGAACAGCAGCTATTATCTGTGTTTAAAAAAACCCAAATGTGTCAAACACCACACCTGTTAACTTGATGTTAGTGCTCTCTATAGTCTTAGAATGTGTTTTAAAGAGGAAAATTAAGAATATGGGAAAAAAATATGAAGTTACTGTATATAATTGAATGTTTTAGGATGGAAGGGACCTTTAAAGGTAATCTAGTTCACCCCCACCCCCGCAGTGAGCGGGGACATCTGCAACTAGATCAGGTTGCTCCAACCTGACCGTGACTGTTTCCAGGGATGGGGCTTCTACCATCTCTCTGGGCAGCCTGTTCCAGTGTTTCACCACCCTTATGGTAAAAGCTCTCTTCCTTCTATCTAATTGAAATCTACTCTCTTAAAGTTTGAAACCATTAATGCTTGTGCTGTTGCAACAGGCTCTGCTAAGAAGACTGTCCCCATCTTTCTTATGGGCCTCTTTTAAGTACTGAAAGGTCGCTATTAGGTCTCCCCAGAGCCTTCTCCAGGCTGAACAACACCAGCTCCCTCAGCCTGTTCTTGTAGGAGAGGTGCTCCAGGCCTCTGATCATTTTTTTGGCCCTCTGGACCTGCTGTAAGTGGTCTGTATCTTTCCTGTGCTGACGACTCCAGAGCTGGACACAATATTCCAGGTGGGGCCTCACCAGAGCAGAACAGATTCTCCAGTCACCCCCCATGATCTACTTGCTATGCTTTTTTTTGATGCAGTTCAGGATACAGTTGGCCTTCTGTGCTGGTAGCACACGTTGCTGCAGGTTTTAACTTACCAGTGACTGTTTATCAACAGTCTTGGCCAACAGGGGAGGTCCCAAATGATTGGCAGCTTGACAATTTGATGCCCGTTTACAAGAAGGGCTGGAAGGAGGAACTGGGGAACTATAAGCCTGTCAGACTGACTTTGGTACCCAGAAAAATGATAGAAAGGTTCCTTTTGAGTGAGTTCACGTGGCAAGTGAAGGACTGCCAGGGGATTGGGCCCAGCCAGCATGAGTTCCTGAGGGGCAGGTTCTGCTTGACCAACCCGATCTCATTCTGTGACCAGGTGACCTGCCCAGTGGATGAGGGAAAGGTTGTGGACGTTGTTTACGTGGATGTTGTTTACATGGACTTTAGTAAAGCCTTTGACACCATCTCCTACAGCATTCTTCTAGAAGCTGGTGGCTCATGGCACAGATGAGGGGACTCTCTGCTGGGTTAAAAACTGGCTGGCTGGCTTGCCAGTCCCAGAGTTGTGGTGAACGGAGTTAAATCCAATTGGCAGATGGTTACGAGGGGTGTCCCTCAGAGCTCAGTTTTGGGGCTGGTCTTGTTTAATATCTTCATTGATGATCTGGTCGAGGGGATTGAGAGCACCCTCAGCACGCTTGCAGATGACACCAAATTTGGCAGGAGCGTCGATCTGCGCGAGGGCAGGAGGCACTGCAGAGGGGTCTGGCCAGGCTGGATCCATGGACTGAGGTCAGGGGGATGAGGCCTCACAAGGCCAAGTGCCAGGTCCTGCATTTGGGTCACAACAACCCCAGGCAGCACTGCAGGCTTGAGGAGGAGCTGCTGGAAAGCGGTCTTGAGGAAAAGGCCCTGGGGGGGGGGTGGTGGACAGCCGGCTGAACACGAGCTAGTGTATGCCCAGAGGGCCAAGAAGGCCAATGGCATTCAGGCCTGTATCAGAAATAGTGTGGCCAGTGGGAGAAGGGAAGCAATTGTGGCCTTGTATTCTGCAGTGAAGAGGCTGCAGCTCAAGTACTGTGTTCAGCTTTGGGCCCCTCACTATGTGAAAGACATTGAGGTGCCGGAGCAAGTTCAGAGAAGGGCAGTGCAGCTGGGGAAGGGTCTGGAGAACAAGACTTGTGAGGAGCAGCTGAGGGAACTGGTGGTGTTTAGTCTGGAGAAAAGGAGGCAGAGGGGGAGACCACCTCGCTCTCTAAAATGACCTGGGAGGAGGGTGTAGTGAGGTGGGTGCAGCCTCTTCTCTGCAGTAAATAATGGCAGAACTAGAGGAAATGGCCTCAAGTTGCATCAGGGGAAGTTTAGATCAGATATCAGGAAGAATTTCTGTACTAAAAGAGTAGTCAGGAGCTGGAACAGGCTGCCTGGGGAAGTGGTGGGGTCACCATCCCTGGAGGTGTTAAAAAACTTGTGTATAAAAAAAAAAAAAAAGAGGCACTTCAGGCCATATTCTAGTGGGATGATGAAGTGTTAACAGTTGGATGTGGTGATCTCAAAGATCTTTTCCAACTGTGACAATTCTGTTTGATTCTGTGTGATTTGGGGTTTTTCTTTTTGATTTTTCTGCTCCCCTCTACAGAATGTATTGAAGAAAATCTGTTGTTGCGAGAACGGTGTTTATATTTTCTTTTTTCTCCAACCATCTCCTCTTAGTCTCATATAAATAGCCTTTTTGGAAGAATTACTCTTGGTGGAAAAGTTTGATTTCTGCAGGCTATGCTGCTTGGGGTGTGGAGAAGGCATATGAAAATGCAGATGAATAAAGAATGATACTGAAATAACTGCTTATGTGGAGGATGGATAAGGCATTGGTCAGTCAGAGAAATGGAGCTTGTAGTGATGAGATCATGTATACTTAAGAGTAGGGGGCAGAATTTGGAGTAACTGCTCTGAGGTTATTTTCTGTTAAAATGAAACTAGTATGTTGTGTATCATGGGTTGTATAATATTCATTAGCTCAGGCCATTTTGATTAATTGAAAACAGGGAAAGAGTGGACAGGAACTTCAACGTTCTTGGGGTGAAGTTATTTCAGTTGTCTTCATAATGAAATGCGCTCTTGAGGGGTGCTACAGTGACAGTGTGTTATGACAGAATTGAAATTGCTCTATTGACTGTATTTTTTTCTTCCCTGCCTTATTTTTATTTTCTGCTACCTTGTGAAGGAGGCCTACTTCTTTAATTGTGGAGAAAATTTGAGTGCAAAAGGAATGACTTACCTTACCAATTCACTATTCGATTACAGAAGTCCAGAAAATAATGGTATTCGTGCAGAATTTATATTGGATGCAGCTCATCATAAGGTCAGAGAATTACATTTCCCTTAGAAATAAAAAAATCTTATGCTCCCTAATGGATTTCTAATGATTTGCTAATTCTGCCTTTGGTAGAGCCAAATTTTCAGTCACCAATGGTTTCTATTATTGTAAATTGTACAGTAAAACTTCATTCCCTGATTGTCTGCAATTTAATTGAAGACTGGTTGTGATGACCAAGGTGATCCCTTCCAGATGTGTTTGTAGGTACAGTTCTATGCTCTTACTGTACAGACAAACCATTTACAATTTTGAATGTCTAATTTGATTTAAATATAAATCTTAATATTTTCACCTTTTTAGTACTGTTGATGAAGTCTAATCCTGAGGAATCCCACAAAAAAAAAAATAAATAGTGAAATCACAAGTACTTAGAGAAATTCAAATGTTTCCTATAGTACGTTTTATTTTTAAGCTTTACTCTTTCCTTGACCTGTCTCTGTTTCTATGATTTGTCTATTTTTTGGCAAGAAAGGAAGGAAACTTGCTGTGTACCAATGGATTATATTATCTATAAATCCCAATGACAGTATAAAGTCTTAATAAGTTTCCCACTGTCTAAAGATAAAACTACAATATTTCTTAAATAGAAAAGCCGGAATGAATGAGCTTCAGTTTTCAGTGTATGTAATTAGGCAGATCTGTTGGATGCAAGAGGTCAAGTGAAAAATATTTACTCCATTAAAGGTACTAATTAACTAGATGTTATTGATGAATCGGTCAGCATGTCCACTGGAATTATGGATGTGCTTTTGTGTGGCCTCAAATAGAAGTTACATTACCTATTGGAAAGGTGAATTCTTTGGGATAACCTCTGTCCTTTGTTTTGATAAGCCTTTCCTTGTGTTGATGCACAAATCCAAACATGTATATATCTCTCTCACACCAACCTATCAGTTGGTAATCTCAAGATTCTTTCCTTATACAACATTTTCTTTGTTTGGTTTGCTTTGTTGGTAGGAGACGTACACAGAGATAGCTGGAATGCAGAGGTTTGGGGCTTTCTACATGGATTACTTGTACACAATGGAAAGCACCAGTGGCAAAGGTATCTTTTTTTTCTTTGTTTACCCTGTTAAATAATAAAAACAAAGACTTTTTCGTACCCAGTTGGTCCTTGACCAACTGTCCTTTAACTTACCTTAGATTTGCCATCAGGTTCGTTACTAAAATGGTTTCATCTTTGTTGATGTGTTTAAGATGAGCTGTTTTGGTTATCTTTTGACTGTCTTTTATTTTCCTGAATAAGTGATCACAATTATATGTTTAATAGTCAATTACTAAACTGAAAGCAAGTCTCTTGTAGCAGTAGTGAACTTTAAGTATGATATCTTGTGGTAGTATTTCCCCCCTGCCCCCTGGAATACATTGTCATTATTGACTTGGGGAGGGGGGGGCGGAATCTTTTGAGAAACCCTGATTGAAGTGTGAAGTTGATCATCTGCTTGGTGCAGAAGATGAACATGGCTGTCATTTTCTCCTTTGAAGAACTATGCAAGGATGAGAGATTGTGCAGATTATTAATCTTAAAATGCACATATCTGATTTCATAAAAGAAAGGAGTAATTTTTTAAATTAATGGTTTAAATGATTGTTAAAACTCTAGAATCAAGAACCTTAAGTTTTATTTTTTTTCCACAGAAGAGCTTATGTGATATTTTCTGCTAGTTATTTTATAGCTAATTTTTCCATATGGGGAATCAAATTTAAAGGTATAAATACCTCAAGATTTTGAAAACAGTACAAATCTTGCTACATGTTTAATATGTGGTGTTTATGTGAAAGTATTTATGTAAAAGTTTACATTTTACATTTCTTGTTTTGACATTAACTGTGTTTTTAGTTATGGCTGGTGCACACCACCCTACTCTAAAAAAAAATCTCACCCAACTTAAGCTATAGGAGGTAGTTACTGTGATTGTAAGATTTTTATCTGTCAAGGCAATTTTGGTTTGACACATTCTTTGCACCTTTAACCTTTCCTGAAGCATAAGATTACTGATTAAACCACAAGTGCCTCCTGAATAACTTCAACCTCGGGAGTTTCATCTGTCACTTTTAGAAGCGCATTAATCACTTCTGGTTTTTTGAATGAAAACAAGGTAGTTATGCACGGCAGTCTTACATTGAATTTCTGTCTGTCCTTTCTTTCCAACTTCAATTTTCTGTTTTCCCTTGTATTTCAGTACAAAACAGTAACCTCCTTGAAACATTGTGTAGCCTATTAGTTCCCAGATCAGTGATTTGCATGGCCTACAGACATAACGCAGTCTACTTCAGAAATTATGTTTTGTTTATGTGTATCTATTTATCTATCCTGGTGGCAGTTTATTATGCAGTGCTCTCATTTTAAGACTTTTTTTATCAGTTAGAATTAGACATAGAGTTTATGGAATGCTGAATACTCGGTGATGAGGAATCATCTCTTATGCATCTGCAAAGTTTTAAAAGTAAACTATGATAGCCAACTTCTGTAGAACCAATAGGTTTTCTATCACTTTCTCTTTGCACTTAGAATTAAATGGAACTATTCCAGAAAGTATAAGTTCTCTCACTTCAGTGTATTGTTCATATACATGCAGTACACAGTGAGTCTGTTTTTTCTTTTTGAAAGTAGGCTGCTATTACTTCTAAATGCTTTTGCTCTTGATACTTTTTATATGAAGTTATGGTTTTTTTAAACTTCTTGATTGTATTTATACGGTGTAGAATTGGAAGGCCAAAAGTGTGTGTTAAGTGCATATTAAATAAAGCACGCCCTGATAGCAGACATTTTTTTTTTAAAAAGTCTTTTTCAGTATTTATTAAAGAAGTTGTAACTTCAGTTCCATCTGAAGACTTAAACAGATTTTATAAGATAGTATCTTTCTGTCCTCTTTCTTTTTCTTCTCCGAAATGGTAAACAAAACACCAAGGGAAGCAGAGGCTATAAACGCTCGCACTGTCAGCTTCTGTTGGGCTTTTGGGGACAAAGTTAGTTCTTTTGCTGAGCGTATAGTCCTGTATACCAAGACTGTGCTGAATTTGATGCAGAGCTGTCCTAATTTTCTTGGGCACCCCCTGATCGACACCTGGGGTTAAGTTGCCACAGAAGTTTGGATACCTTGAGGGAATCCCAAGTTTGAGAGATGCAAAGTTAATGGAAAGGTTCCTAAGTTGTGCTGTGTTTGGAGGGAGGCAGAATTTTGCCCTTTTTGCTCTGCATTAAGCAGCAATAATGTTTGTTTAAACATATTCAACAAGTCACAGTGTATTTATGTGTTCAATTTGCATTGTTATATTTTCTGTATATTAAAAAGTAATTTGTTTGGTGAAATTTTGTTATTTATAAAACTTCTTGTAGTTTCTGGGAACCAGCAGGACCTTTCTTCAGCAAAGAGTGAAGATTTTGGAAATGTTCAGGAGATGTCCACAAAAAGCCTCATTGTGGGCCCACTCAATCTTCGACTGGATAGCAGTGCGGTACACCGGATAATGAAAATGATAGTTTGTGCTCTGGAACATGAATATGAGCCATACAGCAGAACTAAACCAGGTTTGCTGCTAGTGCATATAAGAAAATATATACAGAATTAAAGTAGACCAAAGTCTGTGTTCTTGAAGGTGCAATTTGCAAATAATCAAACTCTAAATCTGTCAGGGGATTTTGAGTCCAAAGAGGAAAATTTAAAATAAAGATAAAATTAATTGTGATACCTCCTGTCAGTGCTGAGTACACCCCTGGGGTAACTTCAGATGCTTTGGAGGCCACTTGTTTCAATCACAAGCCTCTGCGTGAGTAAGGAGGGCTTATTTTATTGAGAACTCTGGCTCAATTTTTGAGTCTTAGAGAAGGTATCCCTGTTGGTGTGTATTTATTAGTTTAAAGTAATAGTTATACAGGGTAAAAATGCATAGAAAAAAGCTACATTGAACTGTTAAGATGAGTTCTGAGCTATACAGATTTCAAAGTAAGGAAAAACCAGTTATGTTTGCATTTAGCCTTGAGTAGACCCAGTGTGGAATAAAATTATTAACTATGAAAGGAGAGGGAAAGCTTTCCAGTCTTTGCTAGTCCCTGACCATTTCTGAATCAGCAGCTGTAGGAGGTATGCTGTGTATTTTAGTCAAATAGGTAATCTTGATTTATTGTAGATACTATGGATGGAAATAGAGCTATGCCAAGCTCAGAAGAAGTAGCATCGTTGGAGGAATACATTCCCACTCGACTTACAACCTTCACTGTTCTTAAGTGTACAATCATTATCCCTGTGGCAGAATTCAATTTGCTAGACCACTTGATGCCCATAATCATGGGTGAGAAGGTACGTATGCGCAGATAGTTATTCAGTTCTGTATATCAGCATGTGCTATTTCATATAAATATTCTCACTGGGCTGTTACACCATCTTCTGGATGTATTACTGAGCCATGAACCCTACCTTCAAATAGCTAAGATGAGTGGTGTGTGCAGTGACTAGCTAGACATGTAAACTCAAGGTGTCATGTACTGGTAGGAAAAAAAAAACCTAAAAAGTAGAAAGATTTTAAAGCATCAAGCAGATGAAGAATTAGTAGCTCTAACTTGCAGGTTTTAATGGAAACCTTTTGAGCAGAAGATTACCTGTTGACAGCTTGCCGTGCAGGTCTTCCCAAACTTGGTCAAGTCTGAAATCTTAGAATACAGGGGCTCAGAGGAGACTTCATCGATGTTAACAGCCAGCTCTCTGCGTACTGGTTCTGTCCAGGGTGCCAGCAGGACTTTGTTACTGAGCATTTAACTGCTGAATGACTCGCTCAGAGCCAGAACTGAAATTTCCAAAGAGCTTTAATTTGTTGTCTCTCCTGGATTTGTGTAGTATAACTCCAGCTAAAGAATCCTGTACTAGCTTTATTCCTATAGAACTCCTTCTGCAGTGCACAAAGCTGAGATACTGTAGGGATGAAACAGTGTTTTGTAGTGAAGACTTGCAGTTGGCTTACCTCTTGTGACAGAGGCTGGACGCATTTTATCGATAAGGGAAGGGACGGGAAGAACGGGGTGGGAGGGGGACAAAAAATCAGTTCTTGATCGAGTTGAAGTTTTCAGGAATTTTCATCTGATATTAAACACTTCCAATGTTTTTTTCACAAGTGGACACTAAATGCATGTTCCTTGTACCTGAGGATGCTATTTTTTAGTGGGTGCCTGCTCCTTGTCCCTCTCCTTCTCTGACCTTCCTGTTCATGTTGTTTCTCCCTTCCCCCCCCCCCCCGAGTCCTTTCATCTTGTGTGGCATTTTTGCCCTTTCTTAAATAAGTTTCCACAGGGGTGACCCCACCTTGGCTGAGGGGCTCAGCTGTGTGCTGTGGTAGGGCTGTTGTGGAACTTGGCTGTGCCTGGCATGGGTCAGCCCATGGTCTCTCCTTAGAGACCACACCTGCAGGCCCCCACTGCCAACACTTGAACACCGACACCCAAGGCAATTCTGGATAAAAAGTTTATCCATGAATTTTAAACCTCAACGAAATTATGTTGAAAAGATTTGAGGATTCATCTTACAATGACCATAAAGCCATGGTATCTGTAAACAGTTTATTACATGTAGAATCGCTTGTGTTTGTGGTGAAGTAAGAATATGTAAGTGTGCTGGATAATACATATAAAGAGTAATAATTGCCTGGTTTTTTTTTTTTCCCCTCTCCCCTAGAACTTAAGTGGACTGTTGAATGCTGCAAGCTTCCAGCCCCTGCGACCTTTGCCTTCTATCCGAATTTTGGTGGATAAAGTTAACCTGGAGCACTCGGTGCCCATGTATGCTGAGCAGCTGGTGCACGTGGTCAGCAGCCTTGGCCACCCATCTGACAACTTGCTTCATTACTGCTACTCACACTGCTATCTGAAGGTAAAAAATGTCTTGAGATCTGTTTCTTACTGCAGTGTACTGAGAAAAAGTAAATATAAGTGTAGATGATTATAAGTGTTAGCAGGCTTCTGGGAATAGAGCTTTCAGCTTACCTCAAAGGATGGAAACATATTTCACAGGATGTTGTTGTTTGGGATTGCTGCTTCTAGCCTGTTTCTAGCCAAATGTTTCGTAATACGAACGGGAGGGAACTACACAAACTGAAGCCCCGAGGTCTTTGTGGCAAGATTGAGTTAAAATAATTTCAAAATAAACCTTTTCTAAGATAATGCTTATAAAATATGTAGATCACAGTGAATTACACATAGAAACTTGATGGGCCGATGTTATTATAATTTTATAAAGTTTTTTTTTTATTTTATATGAAAGCCAATGTGCAGTCTGCAGCTTTAAAGGATAGGGAATGATGTTGGGGATGTGACTTAGTGTTGGACTTGGGTAGAGTAGGGTTAATGGTTGGACTCAATCTTAAAGGTCTTTTCCAACCTTGATCATTCTATTCGATGTATTTTAGTTGATGAATTATAATTCAGAATTTTAAAAAAAATTCAGCAGAGTGCAGCCAACATTATTTTTGAGTGAAAATATTTTTGTGTATTTTTTTTGCATATATTCCTATTGGGATGTTATTTTAGATTTTTCTAGTTATATTTTTATTTGTGGAGAAAAGGAATTATCTAAAAATAATACACTGTCACATTTATTGATCATATTTAAAAATGTGTATATCATGTTACAAAAGTAACTTGAAAGTGATCTGATCATGTGATAGTATGCCCTCTGACCAATTTAATTTGTTTCAGATATTTGGTTTTCAAGCGGCATTGGTTTCTTTGGACAGTAAAGGATTGTACTGCTTCCCTGTTCCAGTTATCCCCTCATTCAGTACTGCTGTTTATGGCAAGTTGATCAAGTTTCCCAAATATTGGTGAGCATTAAGCCTGTACAGTGTATTTAAGTAATGCAGTCAGCCACTTCTGAGTTTGTAATGAATGAAGTCTCTAAACTTCTCATTCTCTTCTATCGTATTCTACTATCAAGTCTGCTATCATTAAGAAATTTCTTTGTAAGGATAGCTGTTGTTAAACACTTTAGACTCTTTTTTTTTTTTTTGGCTGAGAGAACAGGCTACACAAGCCCAGTGGTAAATGGCTTTTTTTCTAGACCTTGTAGAATTCTGTGAAATAGTTTCCTTTCATCCTTGAGTGGATAGAAAATCTGAAGTTATATACTGATGGCAAGCTTGATGTGTTTAACTGAACAGGTCTGTTCTTTCTATTTTAAATTCAGCCAAATAAAAGGCAAAAAATGTGTGTGTGTGTAAATCCCAAAACACCCCAACCCCACAAAAAGATGCTCTCTAATAGATTTTATTTCTGTTACTTGTTATGGTTGGAAGTGTTTTAAGTTGTGATTAAGTATGAAGGTGTCTGTAGTAGTTGAGTTTTCAAGTACAAACTGACTGCTAAAATAAATTCCTTTGTCTTTTGCCAAGTAGCTTGATTTATTTTTTTTTTCAAGTTTGATGGCATTTGCCA
>WUAM01000431.1:101591404-101645212 GCA_024336885.1 Actenoides hombroni | reverse complement strand
CCCCCCCCCCGCCCCTTAACATTTGAAACGTCTGAGAAGGAAGGTAAATCCATGGGGCTTTTTGTGCCTCTTCCCTTCTAAAATACTGCTTTTGCCTTCTGTCACTTTCCATCTTGACGTTTCTACAAGGGTTGCAAGAATGCTCTACAAGTTACATAGCTTTTTGTGGGTCAGCAAAATCTTTGGACCTGTTCTTCTGATTATTCCTGCTTGAAGCAATTTCTCTTATGTCTCTGATAACTCTCCCAAGCTACTCATCCTAGCTTGCAAGACTTGCTAATATGCTTACTTCAGGAGATGTCCTCAGATGAGAAGAAAACAAAGCCTCTGTTCACCGTCTCTGTGTTCTTGAGAGGTCCTTCCATCTGTGGTGTTTGGAGAGGGATCAGACTTCTGGGATAGCAAGTTTTCCTCTGCCTGAAATACAGCTCTGCTGTTTTTCCATCTTCAGGGTAGTGTTGTGTCTGGTTGGCCATGCTGGCTCTGGCACATGGGAAGGTGCTCACTGTAGACAGGGCTCATGAGCTGGTCTGGTTTTGTGTAAATAATGTATATGTGATTTTTTGAACGCGTTGGGTTGTTTCTGAAGTGTTGTAAGGCATAGCCAAGAAGAAAGTCACATTGGAAATTTGGGGTAGGAAAAGAGTTTGAAATTTGAAATAATTACTAGAATGGAATAGACTAAGAAAGTAAATATAACTTATTTCAAAATGTGCAGATTCGGAGATAACTAATGCCAGTTTTTTTATGCCAAATTTTGTGGTTCTTCTGGGAGTAAGAAAAGTAATTTGACAGTAACCAAAAACCAAATTAATGAGTGAGGTTTTAAAAGATCACAGTGGTTAACAATCTATATAAAAAATTGCTTTTGTAGCCCTAGTAATTCAACACAATTCAATTATGTGAAGTCTTGTCCTACATCCTTCGAAAAGGTCTTGTAAATGGCTGTATTATTAGCTGCTGAGCTGCCTGTGTGAGTTTGCTGGAGATTCAAGGGACAGTTTCTGAGAGCTGCTGCTTTTACTTGTGACAGCATGCAAGGATCATGCAAGCTGTTGCTGTTTTCAGGGCTGCCACAATCATGGCTTCTGCTGCTCTGTTCCAAGCATGGATCTTGTTGCCAAATGGCAGCAGTCTGCGTCTCCTATCCTGTTTTGCAGCACCAGGGTTAGCAGATGCCTGTTTTGGTGCTGTTTGCTCACGGAGCACCGGCACATAGGAGCTCTCCTGGCTCCCTGTTTTACCTGCTAATGGCAACCAAATGGCTTCGTGTGGCAGGTTTAGAGGATTGTTTTAATGGCTGTTGCTGCTGCGTCTGAGAGTGTGTGAAGGGGGTAGGAGGAGAGGAAAAGCGAGAGGATGAAGTTGCTTCTCTGGGCAGTAAAGCAGGCTGCTCTCTGGGAAGACACTTCCCCAAAGCCTGTTCCATCCTTGTGGCTACTGAGATTGGATTATCCTGTGGTATCTAAAGCAACGATGATACTGGATTTGCAAAAGCTACAAAAAAAAAAAAAAAAAAAAAGAAAAAAAAGTAACACTTGCTTTGTTTTACTAAACACAGACCTTCGCTATTTGGAAGTTTACGGCCACTAGCAACTTTTACCTGATTACTTCTAGTGGTTTTTTAAGTCTTGGTTAGCTGCAACTGTTTAGGCACAGCATTTCCAAGTTCCAGCTCGTTCCTCTCACTTTCAGGAAATTACAATTTACCAGGAGGTAAATAATGAATATTGCATTTATAAACACATTTCTGTGGTGTTTCAAAGGGGATTTAATTTAGTTTTTAATAATAATTAACTTGGTCCTCTAGCATAAATAGCTGTACGTTGCTGTGTGAAGACTAAAAATTGTATAAGCATAAGCAGACGTGTAATATGACTCTCTCTGTTACCAGTAGTAGTGACATCAGTCTTGCATCAGAAAAATATCTCCAAGAGCACAGTGGTTAACTTCTTTCCTTTTCTTCTTCCTCTTGTGCCCTGTCTTCGGAGTTTTGATATTTGTCATGAAGTAGCTAGGCACTCTTTCCCTTACCCAATAGTAGTTACTTAAGTGTGTTAAGAAAAAGGATCAAAGTTGTCATTTTCTTTAAGGTGATGTAAAAGATCAGATAAAGTAGAAATATGGATTGGTTGTAGGTATGTAGTCGAAGCCTTTGTTCATGTCAAATATAAAGCCAGCATACACTTTGTGTTTTCCAAAGAGGAAAGGTGTGCAAATGCTGACTGAAGTTATTTAGGCATTTAAATTGCGTTCAGGTTCCTGTAAGGCACAGTTGCTGGGTTCTAGTAGCAGATGATTGGTTTTGTTATTTTGGAAAAAATGAACTAATCGTATTTTACTGTACAGGATATGAGTAATAAGAAAAATTAAATTTTTGGAAACATTTTGCAGGTTCCAGCTTTGCAGTTGGGGACTCTGTATAAACCTCTGGACCCAGATGTTCACCGCTGTATTCTTTCAATCACTCTGAGGTGTTGATTTTAAAAGAATGAGTTGCTGTTCCTAAAGTCTACAAACTGAAAATATTTCATAGCAGGCCTCTGAACTTACATGGATTGGTTATATTGGTAGCTATGCATGGTGTATAATAAGGACCAATTCATGTTTTCATTCAAAAACAGCGAAGAAAACTTTTTTTTAATGGCATGCCAGATTTATCCAAATATTTCAGCAAGTCTGTATTACAGTTTGTCAGCAAACTGGGTACAACCAAAGTGTATTTAAAAATCATTTAATTAGGAGACATTCATTTTCACTCCATGCCACTACACAGCAAGACTTGCTTGTTCGTAGTTCCTTAAATTTATTCTGGAACTTGTCCAAGTTCAGCTTTAATGAGTAGCCTATCCTGCTAGTTACATTAGGATTTATTTTCCCCTAGAGAAGACTGTTTGAATTGGTAGGTTTTTAACCTGTTCAGTTAAATGAACATATGTTCAGAACTGCATCTTAACTCTTGAGTGTAAAGATTAGAGAAATAATTATTTCTGTGGTTGTTGCTATGTAAGTGCAGCTTAAATACTAACCACTATTTAGACTCAAAGTATGTGCTGTGACTGTTTTAATATGGTGATGAGTTTGATAAGAAATCACGTTTGGTTTCTTAATACTAATTTAATGATACAATATAGAAACATAGGTCTGATTTTAGTTTACTGAAAAAAATTATTTGTGCTTTTTTTTATTATTTATTGCTTGAATATATCTCTTGGGTCATAAAATTTGGTTAAATATAGCTCAGTACCTTATTAATGATGGATTTGCTGTATTAACAGGTGCAGTTTGGTAGCAAACTTGTATTTTAAGTTCTTTTAAATGCATTATTTGTGTTTCAAAACTATTATAATAAATTCTGAATTATAAATGTACTTTCATCACTAGCCAGGTCTAGTTAAAATTTCCTTTAAGCAACATTTGCTGCACACATGGTACAATACTTCCCCCTCTGCTTTTTTTCCCCCTATTAAAAAAGGATTTATTTTCTTCAACTTCACATTGCTCCTAAGTTATCTGAAAAGGACTAGTAGAATTAATACCTATGGGATTGTTAAAATATGATAAGTGTAGAATTTGCATATTGTTAAAAAAAAAAATCATAGACTTACTACCCATAAAGGACTATTTTATGTGAAACTTCTAAGTTTCAAACTTGGCATAGTTCAGTACAGTAGCTGTAATATGAATTACAGGAGTAGTCAAACTTTTAAAGCAAAATCTCTTCCACTGTCACACTGAATGCTGTAATTGTCACAGCTCTTTCCAGACACCCCCCACCCCTCCCCTTTAAAGTATAGGAGTTTGTTAATATGAATGTGTTTCTTTAGATGGAGTTACTGAATTTTGCTGAAAAAGGTTTTCTGCCTTTTTTCTTCCTTCTCAATTTTACATGATGGAACCTGTCTTTTGAAATGGTCAGACACTTTTTTTTCTGAAATATTATTTTGTAGGATTAAAACTAATATTCCGAAAGAAGAGGGAAAAGTAGGAAATGTAAGTTAGGTGAAAGGATGACAAAAGGAAAAAGAGGAGAAAGGAGACTGTTATAGTGCACTTGTGCAATGAGATTAATAAAGCTCACAATACATGTCTTGAAAGACAGGAATACTGGGAACTATTCTAATTGATATTGCCCTGCATTACATTTCTTTCCATGTAATGCTTGCAGAAGTTTTACTAATGTAAATATCTAGTTTTAAAGCTTCAATTCTACATAAAATTAAATGGTTTTTGCTGTTTAATCTTGATTTGGAAATTTTACAAAACTTATTGTCTAGCTAACATTTCATTTTACGGAGATAAGAATCACCTTATATGCTCCTTTACTGATGCACGATTTTTCTGCTTAAATGGATAAATTGCAGAGCTTGGACTTACACTCTAGGAAGTGTGTCCTCTTGTGTGATGTGTGGGAAATTGTCAGAATGTGTTCCAGTCTGTTAGTTCCTTTCTGAGTCAGTGTTATAATTTTAGTTTGGTTTTTTTGGGGGGGGTGTGTGTGGCTTTTTTTGTCTTTTTTTTTTGTATGTATGTGTGTGTGGGTTTTTTGTTTGTTTTGGTTTTTTTTTTAAACCAGGCAGCATCTTTCCCTATTTGCTTGACTTACTACTCGTATATTTTTCAGCTGTTGTTTTGTCTCTCCTTAAAGTATTTCTAATTTTCTAACTAGCTTTTAATTTTTAAGTGTAAGCAAAAGTGGTTTTTTAAACAGGTTGCAGATGTATTTGGATGCTTTCTTCTCTCTGTGGTATTTGTCCATTTTGGGAGAAGGATGTTTTCAGGAAAGGTGTGCAGTGTGTTTGAACTTTGAACTGAGAGACAGGAAGAGCTTCAGGAGTTTGGTACAGATAATCCTTAACGCTTTGACTCACTGTGCTGCAGTTGCTAGAGCAGCGGTCTCGGGCAGCAAGGCTGGCGTGTGGGCTGCTCATGCACTGTAGGAAGATCTTTACAGCTGTTAGCAGAAAAGTTCCACTAAACAGGACAAATGTAATTTTTCTTGGTGTAACTCACTGGTGTCAGTGGCTGCTATAAAAAAAAATAAACAAAAAACCCCACAACAAATCAGCAAAGCTAATAAAAGATCTCTTCTGCAGTGACCTCCAGAGAGTTTTGATTTTCCTAGCAACAGAGACTGTGCTTCAAACTTCAAAGACTAATATTCTCATTCAAACAGTAGATTGTTTCCTTTTTCCTTTTTTTTTTTTTTTTTTTTTTTTTGGTGGGGGGGCGTTTTGTATGAAATGTTGATCTATGGTGTAGACATCCACAGCTGAGTTAATTTTGTGATCTCCCTTTAAAAGCAGTGGATAGAAATAGTGACCTGCAGAAAGCAGTTAATTTAATCCTCAGATCTAGAATGAATGTTACATAAATAAGCTCTGTTTTCTTTCCTTTAACCTTTAAGAGGATCTCTACAGCCATCTTAGGTAGGGATGTTCATTTATATGATAGTTATCTAATTCATGATGAAGGTAATTCCTCTTGTTCCAGAGAAAATGGTTTTGGGTTTGCTGTTTCCTGGTATTGACAAGGAATTGAGGGAAGAGATCTGTTTGTCACTTGAGGTGAATGCTTCTATGTGCAAGTCCAAATTCAAAGCGATGCCATGACCTTTGCCTGTACCCTGGTCTCAACATGGTAGTTGATACACTGCTTCTGATGCTCAGAGTGCTTGTTTCCAAACCACGTTTCATACGCACGCAGACCGTATCTACAGCCGATGGGCAAAACGTGTTGGCAGCGGAATATTCTGCTATTTTGCCTCTTCATCTGGATGATAATGATCATGGGTCTGAGAAATGATGATGTACAGTTTTCTTGGTTAAGGGACACTCTCTCAATCAGGTGCAGAAGGTGCAGGGAAGTCCACATCTTATTGCCAGAATTTTATAGGAGATGTGGTGTATCGTGGCTGCTTATGACTGTTCCTTGGAAGGTTTGCATTTTGCTGACCTAAAGAGCCATCCAGTGTCTGTAAGGGAATGTCTCTACAATTTCAGTCCTTCAAACATTTTGGTAAAGGATGCTTTTTTCCTGCACTAAGGGGTTGTGTGAGCAGCTTCAGCAGCTTTCCCTCATTTGAGGTTCTGATTCCACATGGAACATTAAGCTAAGACTGTTAACTTTCACACGGCGCTAGGATTGTGCCTAGAAGCTTATAATGGAGGGGATTCTCCAGAATGATAAGGAGCTAATCTGTACAGCAGAGGGAATATGGTCATAATGATAGAATTGTGTTTTGGGGACATCAGAGAAAATAAGTAGTACAAAAAGCACATGGCAGTGTTGGAGCAGGAGGTGACTAGGGCAAGAATAACGGTGCTTTAAATAAGCTGTGGGAAAAGGCTCCAAAATGAGAATGTTAAAGAATTTAAACTTTGCAGTTTTTGTTGAATGTAGCAAATCAGTCTGTTGCTATATATTAGGAAGGAAAAGTAACTTACTGGCTGTTGGTAGTGGACTGTATTGTCACAGAAGAATTTATTTACCAACAGAATGTTCTTTACCTTGCACTACCCTCCCAACACCTGCCCCTGCCTGTTCCTCTTCCCCAGTTGTAAGATGAGATGCATTGAAAATTATTAGAATCACTAAATAAGCTCTGTCAGCTAAATATGGACTATGAGGAGAAATATGGAATGTGGGACTCTCTGTTGCTATGTTATTGTATGGATATTGTCTGCAGTTTTTTAGGTCACTGGGCATACCTCATTTAGTGGTTTACTGTAGGTTTTTAACTTTTTTGTTTCCTTCTTTAGAAAATTTTGGAACTGATTTATTCTGTGTTTTTAAGTGTCTGCACAACTTTGAGTAGCTCTTATTTTGGCGAGAGCACTTAGAATTGCTTGTATGAAATATTTTAAAACCAAGAGATAATTAGATAAAAACATTTGATCTTCCCCCTCATGGTTTGGAGGGAGATGTAAAGCTAAATCATGTAACGGAAGTCCTAATTAGGGTGAATTTCAGTGTAAGTAGAATCAGCTCTTGTAAGAAGATACGAACAGCTCCAGCCTTGCAAACTAACTGCTTATAGTCTGGTATTCTGCAACTAAGTTTTAAAGTAGTTATTTATATGCACCAAAGTAATGCTTTTCATTTTGTGTCCCTATTTTAAACAGGACCAAGCGAGCTCATGTCCCGCTGACAGAATGCATATTTGAGCTTCCTAATTTGACAGTCCAAGCAACTAGAGCTCAAACTCTTCTGCTTCAAACTATTTATCAGAGCTGGTACCGTCCTGTCGGCAACGTCAGTTCAGTGGTGGTAAACGAGGCTTTACTGAATGAGGTTTTCCAGACTTCAGGTAAATATGTGATGCTTTTGCTTAAGTATTTACTATGGTAGAGAGCACTGCTAGTGAATGTGCACACAGCTATATCCTTTAAATCCAGGTTTTTACGTACAGTAGTTAACAGACAGAGTGGTTTTTGTGTGTATATCGGTATTTATAGCTTGTGCTTAAAGTCCAGGATGTACGCTAAGCCACCAAGCTTCACTCCTTGGCGCCAATTTCTGGATGCATTTAATTTTCCCATACAGGATATTTTTTCCATGCTTCCCTCATCTGAGACATCCACCCTTGCCACCTTATATGGAGCAATGCTGTAACTTAAAATCATTCAGAGGTGAAACTGGATTATTAAGGGCTTTATTAATCAATGGCATACAGTGACTTTTATTTTAAAGGGCTGCAGGTGTATCTCATCCAGTTTCATAAATAAATGCCACCTAACTGTTGTGAAACTACTGAAGATATGCAAGTCTCCATGGTGGTGGTGATGATGATATAAATAATGTAATTGGTTGCCTGTCATCCTTTTTAAAAAAGCATCCTTAGATTTTGGGAGTAAATTAAGGATTTTGACCAGAGGAGACCACAGTCTTCAAAGGCATAAAGGTCATCCAGAAGAAGATATATTTTTTTAATTTGTATTTCAATGCAGGCTAGAATAATTAAGATCCACTGTTGTTTAGGCACCTTTATTGTTTATCTGTTGTGAGTAAACACATAACAAGACAAATAGAGATCTTTTGGAATCTCCATCATTGCCAGTCTTGGAGAACATGTTAGGAGAAAGATTCAGATGTAATAAATCATGACCTGAAGTAGAATGGCAGATCAAACTATGACTGGAAGTCTTTATCAATCCTGTTTTTCTCAGTCCTATTTTCCTTTTCCAGTCCTGTTGTTTTTCAAAGTTAAATCTGTGTTGATCTGATGATGCAAAAGTACTTTTGTATTTTCAGGTGCATAACCCTTCGAATAACTGTTTTAGGCACATAATATTTTTCTTCTTTCCTAAAAGTCACTGATTCTCTTGCTTGATTCTGTGTAGCTCACCTAAGGATGAGGGGATGAGGTTTTATTTTCAAGTGCTGGTACTTCTGAAGGAAGCATGTTTAACTCCATACCTCAGAGAAATGTGACATTTGATCATTTCAGATCGTCTTAGGGCTTGCACAGTTCCAGACTAACCTCTTCCATCATATGACAGGTTCAGTCCTTCAGTTCAGCGAGCTGTGAGACAGCCGTGCTAACAATATATCTATCTATCTGCAGCACACATTTTAAGGTAGCTACAATAAAGTGAATGAACAGTATAGTACACTTGGTATGATTTTGTCTTGTTTGTGGCTTAATGCCTGACCTGGTAAATTTTATACTTCTGTATTTGCTACACGTACCACACGGTGCTTTATTGTCCTTTGTGAACAAACTGTGCCCTCCTATAGAAATGTTTTAATTTTACAATATCCTTCTGGATCCGTTCTGCCAATTTTGAAAATACACTGAAGCTTCACATTTTTCTTCTGTAGTTTACTACTTGCACACAGCTAGTCTCAAATGTGTTTGCCATTTGTTTACATAGCTTAGGTCTTTCTCGACTGTCCATGTCTGTACCACTGCTTTTCATGCGGTGATGGAGGAGAGTTACTGTCTGAAACAGCTGGTGCTGAGCTCCTGATGTCTTCAGTGAGGCTTTGTGCCAGCTGCTGTGTGAGCGAGCAGTGTGCCTCCAGAACATACTGAGCTCAGAACTCACGGAGGACAGGTAGAATGAGTGTCTCAAGGAAGCTGTATGGTTTTTACATTAGATATTTATTGTAAATATATTTGAATATCATGCCTGCCTTGGTTTGAGTGTATTGCTGCTAGGAGCAGATTTTAAATTATAATGGGATTTGGAATTTAAAGGTACGGATAATGGCTTATTGGGATTTTTTGGAAAGCACCTAACTCCTTTCACTGCAGTGACACCTTAATGCTTTTGTAATCCATAGTTCTAAATGCCTCCTCTGCAAAGGTTCTTTTCAAATGTCTACTGGTCTTTTTCGGGTTCAGAGAAGCCAAGACAAGAGAAAAGTTTCAGATAAATATAAACAATGAATTGTATTGAATGAATACATTTTACCATTGAAAAGTACAAGAAAAAATTGTGCTTTCTAACATAGGAGTTGTGCAAGAAGAAAACATATAGAAAACTTAAAATAGTAAATGGGAATACAAAGTGACAAAATGCAGAATAAGAAATGGATAAATGAAACAGCTGCAAACAACTGTCCTCTCATTTTTGTGGGCCAAGAAAAAGGCATGATTAACTCTTTAACGTGTGTCATCTTAAATAGGTGAAAAAGAACAAAAGCAGTCTTCAAGTCACACATAGCTCTTTGGAAATTTATGTTTACGTTTTGGTTCTATTTTATAATCCTTTTGGTGTACAAGCACAACAGTATGGTACGTGTCAGTTAAATAATGTTAGTTCTTATGCTTGCACATGTTTGTGCAACACCCCAATTTTGCGTTTCATCCAGTATAAATGTGACTTATGCTTACTACATTTCTGCAAGTAGATATATTGATGTTAATAGAATGGGTTTAATATTATTAGTCCACATTTTTTTGTGTGTTTTTACAAAAGCAAGTGTACAAAATACTAAAATTTTAGTGAAATAGTGCTAGTTAAGATCTTTCAAAGGTTGAGCATAATTAATCCTATGGAGTAATTTTACTGCGTATGTCTTCGTTATTTGTTAGTAGATACCTGAGGCACTTGGTTTCTAACCATTTCAGCCTGCCAAGAAAACATATACAAAGTCACACATGGCTTTAGTTTGCTCTGGAAAACTGGAACTTGCTACCACTTTTTCCTTGTCCTATTCAGGTAGTTCATTATTTTGTTGACAGTTCGGTTCCATTAATCTGGTATTTTTGGGAAAATTGCTTGCAGACCTTACATTTCTCTATTGAAGGTGATCAAATAGGCATTTGAATCCCTCATGTAAATGATGTCTAAAAGTTAAAATAAAATCTACTTTCCAGAAAGTAACTGTAAAACTATTTTATGCAAGATTTCATGTGGGATACCTTAATGGTTGAATAATAAATTTTACCTCATAAAAATGAAATTCAATAATACAGTAGCTTTCTCAGCGCAGTAGCATCTGGTTGAATCTCATGAGAGCCAATATTTTCCAACTCATTAGGATCATGTCGTTCTGTATGTCGTCAACATTGACTTAGCCAAGCTACCTTTACTTACATAACCGCCAAACTATTAAATAGGTCTCTTGTGGAGTGAAGTCAAATATTCCTCTTATTTTGCTTTTGCCTTGGAAGAAGAGAAGAAAATGTACATACTGTAACATTTAAACATCTGGTCTAAACCACATCAGGATAATGCTGAGGAAAGTAACAGGATTCAGTATTCTTCCCAGGTGCACATATAAAAAAGGCTTGTAGAGCTGCTGCATAGTTCTTCTAACCACTTAGGAAAAAGATTGAAGTAAGTGACTTTCCTTTCTAATACCCCTGTTTTTAAAGCTACTTTTTTTTCCTCTTGCCTGCTCCCCTGCCACCAAACCCCAAAGGGCAAAACCCAGCAAAAGCTCAGCATCTTGAAGTTGAGTAGTAGTGCAGGCTGTTAAGCTCTGATGGCTTCCTTGCATCGCTCTGGCATTTAATCTGTTTGCTCCACAGAACACGGCTAGTTGGTGCCTTCGTTGTGAGGCCTTCAGCTTTGTGTTTAACATCAAAGCGTCCGAGCGTCCTCTCCGAAGAGATCACTTGGGAGTGGCAGGACACAGCTGTATGAAACTTGCAGAGTATAAACTGCTTACTGCCTCGCAGGGGTGACTGTACCCTTCCTCTAGGCTTCTGAATGCCATGTGTGAATAGTATCACTTTTAAACCTTGTGCATTTCTTGGAAATTGTGGTGGATTATCAATGCTAATTTCAAATGGAAACACAGTGTGCATAAGCAATTGAAGCGCAATTTGTTCTTTATCTTAATTATTTGAGCTTACTATAATTGTGTATAATCTCATATTTCCTCTTATTGGAGACATTCTTAAGTCGTGAGCTGACTTAGACTGAACATGGAATAGGTGGGCCATTTTATCTCTTCAGTCAAGGGGGTTTAGCTTGCTGGGTATCTTAAGTTCTCTGCCTAAAGCAATGATTCTGTGGTGGCCAGGGATGAGGAACTAACATGGGAAGTATGCATGCAAACCAGTAATTATAGTTGCCTTTTTTTCTGATGTGATTAATACACACTAATAAACTTTGAAAGACATTCTTTTGCCAAAGGAATGGTGGTAGGCACACTTAAGGCATTCAGAGAAGCTTAACTCGGATTTGTAATGTCATGCTAAAGAATCTGATGTACCTAAAAATCCACCTGAGACTTTAAAAATGTCTGTTGTGGTGAAAGAGAATGCATACGTAGTGTCAGCAGTGCAGTCAAGGAGAAAAGAAAAGGTAAAAAAACCCCTATAGATGGGGAAAGGAATATGCATGTACATGGAATCTATAGATACACATAAATGTGCATAAGCTTCTTAAGTTGAACTGTGTTTCGGAATGCCAGGAGGGGCTGGTTGAAACTAACAGGGAGCTCTTGTTGGGTGTGTTGGTGGGCTACCAAAACAAGACACCGAAGGCTGGAGCCATAACTAGGGCCCTTCCGCCAGTCTGTGCTTTATTTGCGCACACAGCACTGGAAGCTGTGACGGAGCACCTGTTTTGTTTGTTCAGCTGTTAACTTGGTGTTATTTCTTGCATTCAGAGAGGTGTGTATTTGGACAGCAGGGGGGTAGGCTCCCTTTTTCCCACCTTCCAGCTGCCATGTACTGCATCAGGTGAAAAACTCCCCAGGAAGGCTGAGGTGGTGGCCTCTTTTCTGAGAGCAATAGAGCATATTGAGACTAAGTTACTGGAATTCAGCTTTATGACAAGAAAAATGTCAATTATGAATCTGCATGATAGGAGCTGGAAAATTCCTGAGAAGAGCTCTGAGTAGGCACAAAAGAAAGCTTCAGAGGTAACAGAAGGGAAGGGGAGGACCCAGGGAAATTGTTGTCGGAGTGCACCAGGAAGACATCAGTGCTTGCCGATGGAAGAGTAAAGCATGAATGACAAGAACATGGTAGTTTTTTGGTGCCTGTGTTTTAAGAAAATGGTGCATACAAAATATACTAGGCTTTAAAATTACTTTTATGCAATGAACTCTAGCCAACGACATGGCGAATTACTTTCCATTTGTGGGAGCGTTTTGGTTCTTGGGACAGGGTAAGATGATAAATACCAATGGTATTCTTGGCACAGAAAGATACCAGAGTATTACGTGATGCTATGGCAATTGCCTGTCTGGTGCCCTACATGATTTATTATTACATTACAAAGTCAAACCTTTGAGAAAGCTACATGTGTTGTGAGTGTTTTAAACCTAGAGATTATAGATCCAAATCCCAGCTTGTAATTGCATGGATATTCAAGTGAGTCTTCTCCATGAATATATTTTGTGGTAGAGTTGTTAAGCTGAGGAGTGATTATTGTCACCCTTGCAGCAAAGAATATTTTTTTTTTTCTACATGTATAGTCCACCTCATAGTCCTAGAGTAAAACTACTGCAAGGTACATGTAATAAGGTAATGGCAAGGACAGAAAGTGTGTTGTTACTGGACACTGCTAACCTACAGTTAAAGCAGTGTTTTGACCATGAGTTGTTTAGGTTAGTATTATGATTCTGAAGGTGGGCAGTTCTTTTGGAGAAAAATTCTAGCGGGGTAGAAATGTGCAGTAACGTAGAAAGGTCCTAACGAGAAGGCACACAAAGGCAGCGAAACGTTAGATTGTCAGGAAACTGTAGTAAGCAAGAAAACTTTTAACATTTTATAGTTTTGATTTTTCTTTTTGAGGGGAATTACCAAGGAATAGCTGAAGAAAGGGAGGAGCTGTGTTACTGTGTTATTTAACGGTATCCAAGGAATGTTCCTTCTGTTTGTGTGGAGCGTAATAGGAAAATTAAATATGGCACAGCAGATGGAACTGCTTTGATCTTGCTTTGAAGCGTTGTACTATTGTTGGAAAGTATTGCTTACTTTGCAGTATTGTTGTAATTGTTTTGGGTTTTTTTTTTTACTATGGATAAAACTGGGTATCACACTATGTGATGTGTTAATTAAACACTCATTCTAAGGAGGTGTCAGAGCTCTGTGTATAACCACAACTCCTGAATTTTGGGAGCTTCATCTTATGCGAGCTAACAGCTCCTACATCTGTTTAACATCCTCCAAAACATATTTTGGAGCCAGGGCTGCTGTCGATTCAGAGAAAGTAATCAGAGCTAGTTCCAGAAACACCTTTTGTTTTAGTTGGAGGTCATCTAAAAAAATTGTAGTCCCCAGTCTGAGTTTAGTTTCCTTCTGTTACGATTATATCATAAGGCTGGTATGGATACAGATCAAACCAAATGTGTGCTTTACTTTGGTATGGAGGGGTAAAATTGCCTCTTGCATGGTAGCCTCAAATGTTCTGTTGCTTGGTAGACATGTTTTTTCAGAGCTGGGGATTTTTATAACCATTTTTTTCCCCTCAGTTATTGTAGGGCATGGGGAGTGATTGTGTAGAAAATACAGAAATCAAGAAGAAATGCAGCTCTTGGGTAGTGTTACAGAAATGCTTTAAATCTAGACTGATGCAAAGGGTGGGTTTTGTGTCATTGTTTAATATTCCAGTGACTCTTCAAATTTTCCAGTTTAAGACATTAACAGGTATTTTCTCAACCTGCTGCTGGAAGAAGCAAAGCTTCATTACTCTTGTTAAGAAACAATGTTTAGTTCTTTTTCATATGAATTCTCAACAAGAGCATTTTCTAGTCTGGCTTTGTCTGTTTTCCGATTCAAGTGAATACTGGATGATTCAGAGGAAGATGCATGAACCCCATGTTATAGAAGCTGGTGATATATCCTTGCACCTCTGCAGTGGCTTTGAGTTCCTTTCTTACATTTTCTTACGTTTTTACCTTGTGTGTGTGGCATACCACAGCTTTATCCAGCAGTTCTGTTATGCCAGAAACTTTATTCTTGTATTCAGAAGCATTTTTTTATTCCCCTATCTCAGAGTTGTGATCTGTCCAAGTCATGTTAAACTAGGTGTTTTCATAATTGGAATTCCTGAAAGAAAGTTTCTAAAGAAAAGTATAAACAAGTAAAAATACTAATCAACTAGTGACAGGGTTTACTACGAGCTTATGTGCCGACTCAAAGAGCTGTCCCAGCTTACTATTGTAGGAAGTGAAGGAGTCCCTGAGATTTCTATTTTCAGCTATCTTCTGAAATGGTTTCTTTTTTTCGTAAATTTTTTAAAAATGTTTTTACTGCCTTCTCAAGGAATATCTCTCCTGAAAAATCCCTTGTCTTGTATCTCTGTATCAGCTTATTTAGTGTGAGCTCAGTGGATTGCACTCAGAAGCTATCTGATGTCTTTTGGTTTCAGATGAGATAGCCAAAAAACATCCTCCAAATGTGGTTGTACCACAGTGTTTGATAGCTGGGTCCATTCAGCTTTCTGACTGTCTTTTAACATATAATACCAACATGTCATCTCGGAAATCCAGATCCCAGTTCAATTTTGGGGTTTTCTTTCTCCGGAGTACCTTCTGATTTCTAACCATGATGAAGAATTAGTCAGCCACCCATCTGCAGCAAGTGTCTGTTAAATAGGGGCCTGGTTTAGGTATTTGCTTGCTAAAAGAGGAGGTTTCAACCTTTTTTAACTTCCAAAGAATAACTAGTTAGGTATAAAGCAGGTGGGTTTTTTAGAGACACTTTGAACATCCTGTGGAGTCTGTTTGTGATGTGCAATCAGAGGTGAGTTCACTTTTACGCAGTAGAATGGAGACAAGTGGCAGCCCTGCCTGCCAGAGGGGAACAAAATCTCCCCTTCTACCCAAAATGTACAAAAAGCAAAAGGATTGTTTTGTTCTTGGCTGTTATACAACAAGGTTTAGGGAATGGGGAGGTTGTTTTTTTTAAACCCATCGTACTGTCTTTCATGCTTCCCAGGATTTAAATGCAACTTTTGTGTGGATATTTGCTGTTGTGAGTAGTTATGGCCGTGTGCTTGGTACCCTCTTGGCCATAAATGTCTGCTTGGCACGTTTAGAACTGTAGGGTGTACAGTGTAAAATACCGGTTAGATATCTGTTACATGTTTGGAGATTCTTTCAGAGCCCCACTTAGCTTCTAAAGAACATAGTTTCTCTGTGTATTCAACAGCTTTTCAAATGCTGTGAAGTTGTGTTCTAATGAAGATAGTGTGCAGTTCAGAAGGGTGAACTGCACTATTCTGGGCATGGTCTTAGGAAATGGCACTTAAAAATACGCTCTTTGTGCCCACAAACCAGATCACTTCAGAGACATTAGGAGTCCCTAGCAGTAATTTGTCTACTCTTTTTACACTGACTGTAAGCAAGGCTTTGGGGCACTGACGTAACAGCATTTGCAAGTCTGTTGAAAGCTCATATGATTGCATCTTCCTACAGCTCTCATAGCTCCTAGTTTCATCAGTTAGCTCAGTATTCCGTCCACTGGGCTTAGATGGGGTGGCTGTGATCACCCCACTGCTAAGCACTTGATCTTCTGTCTTTCAAAAGAGTTTTTTATGAAACTTGCTTTGATGTGTACTTTGTGTCCAGGCTACTTTCCCAGTGGGATCACTTTCATGCTGCTGTCTGTTCCTATGTTGCAGTATTCCATGTGTTATCAATGAAACGCTGCTTGCCAGCAGGCAGATCCGTGCTTATCACTCAGATAGTACCTTTACCATATTCAGTAATAAGAACTGCTGCTTTAATTCGTAAAATTTGCGTTCTGTGAATTTGCACAAAGGCTTGAAAAACTCTCTTTGCAAGTACAGAATATTCCCTAAATACAGAGAAGAAAAAAAAAGCTGAAAAGGGGAATAGCACTGGAGAAAACTATTGTAATGTTCTCAGTCTTCTCATTTCATGCCCTCCCAATTCCGTTCCTACCTTCATTTGAATGATTTGTCTGAGTTTGAATATTAAACCTTTAAGGGAGTTTCTTGCTAATGATGTCAGTAAAGAGCTGTTCTAACTGAAAAACTGGAGGGTGAAAATGATCACCAGAAATGAAGTGATGATCAGTTATCTCGGTAAGCAATGTCCACACGTGTGGCTGTGAGATGGAATAAAGGAGTATGATTCAGAGCATTCACTGGAAACCACGTATTTTTTCCCCCCTAATATTTGTCTCTAAAGCATTCAGTCAGATGCTGTGATAGCTGTTTGGTGAGAAAATTGGGCTGCAGAAAAAGAAGCTGCAGGCTGCGTAACAGAACACCTTGAAGCACATGTACACATAAACCGGATGATTTTCTAGAGAACTAATTTGTGTATTTCCCTTCCTGTTACCTCCTGAAGCTAGTTTGTGTTCTGAAGATTTGTCATTAAGGTTTCTATGGTATTGCCTAGTCTTTTCTGGAACCCATTTAGCTGTATGAAATCCTCCAGGGTGACCGTAAGACTATCTGTTACTGCACCAGGTGGTTTTTTTCTTAGGCTTTCAAAATGGCATGACTATCTGTATGTTAATCAGGTTTTTGAGAGATTTTCTTTAATTTTCCCTTGAAATTCTTGTTTTCTGTAGTGCAGTAAGGGTTCTCTGTGTGAAATAACAATTTCTCTGTGTGAGTATCCCATTCCTTAATCTCCTTTGTAATCTGCTCTTCCAGTGTTTTACACTCAGTTGTTTGAATATAATTGAAGGTATTCAGATGATGTGTTTATAGTGCTTTAAAAGTTTCTGCCACAAAGAACAGGAAAACATGAAACTTTAATATGCCAGCCTCAGTATATGTCTGAGTATTAATCGAGTTGGAATTCCAGTCCACACTTCAGTTATGAAAATACCAGCTTCTGATAGATCACAGAAATACTACAGAAGTCAGTTTGAAAAAATTTGCAAAGAACTGCAGAAAAAAAGAAATGGTTTGAGGTGGCAAGGTACTGAGAAGACCTGATGGTGCAGAGAGGAGATCTGGGTTTCTGGGGTGGCTCTACCTGGGGAAGAGGTGACAAAGGGGGATCCATTGCTGACACCCGGCACCAGCAGGGGCATGGGACACACTTTTCCAGGGCAGCTCCCCAGGAGCTTTATGCATCCCATTTTTAGTTTGTATCTTCTTGTGGAGATGGTTTTCTTTATATGAGGCTTCTGTTGGTTCCGTTGCATATTAACCCAGTAGGTTTATCTGTAGTGACAGGTGATTGACAAAGGAAATGTTTTGTCAGTATTACAGAATCCAGGCTTACATTGTCAAATCATAAGCAAAGCTTACGAAGCTTTCTGGCTGTGACACGCTATAGAAGTTGACTTGCCTTTCTTTTGCTTTACTGTTTTAAATACAAGTTACTAAATGCTGTTAGGATAAACCCCGTGAAACTGAAGTTAAATAAATGTAATCTGATTTCCTGATGGTTGTCATGTCGTTCATCAGTGTAATCTTTAAAACAAAAGTAAACGAACCCAAAGGAACAAACCTGCTCTGTTTTATAGTGTCTCGGCTATTTCATATGCTACTGGAAACATTCTTTACCTTCTAAGGAAGTTACCAAGCAGCAACTACTGAATAGTCATCCTTATGTGTACTGCCCGTGATTCAGAGATGTGTTCTAATTCTAGGCAAGAATAAATCTCCCTTTCTAATCAAAGATAGATGGTTTTCATTACGAGGCGTTTGTATGTAGCTGACTACCTGAGATACTTTGTCCGTTTTGCACAATTTCTCTTTGGCAAAGGAAACTTCCTGATAACAAGGAGGTAAAAAAAAAAGTAAATAGAGAAATGCTCCACAGCATGCTGCTTGCTGAAGGTGTTCTGTGGGGGAGATGGCTTGGGCTTTTCTGATTGCAGAGATTTTTAACATGGCTGTTGATACTATTTCCTTGCTACAGCAGTTAGTTTATGGACTGCCATGTACGTGGGTAGAGGACTTGACTTCCCAGTTATCCTTGCTGTTATGTTTGAAAGGAGATTGTTCTGGCACTGAAACCTTTGATGTCTGGAAGGTAAAATAACGACTTCTTTGCTTTCTGTCCTTGATGTGGGCAATCAGCTTTATTAGCCTTGGAATCCAAATGTGTCAGATGAATTCCTTAAGCCTGCTGTGAGTTGCCTGTGTTTTATCCTGCTTTTCACAGTATGACATAATGTTGTGCAGTGCTACTATTTTTATATTTCTAGTTCCACACCTGTTTCTTTGTTCAAAAAAAAAAAAAGACTTCCAGAATATCGAAGTACAATAGAGTTGTCCTTTAGATCATTCTCATCTGTGTTAAGAACTGTTTGATATTTCAGTTGCAGGACTCTGTTTCCCAACAAAAGTCATGTGACATCAGCAGTGAGGTGCAATAAGAGCTCTCTTAGGATTACTTTAAATAGAATGGAAGACTTTGGGTATGGAAGGTTGTGTGGCCTTGAACGTGATTTTTATTTGATATATGAGCTGTGACATAGCTATTGCATGACTGAGATGTGCCTGTAAACGATGTAGTGTACAGATGGGGTTTCTCTGAAACAAAGCCAGCGACTAAATCTGAATGTGCTCATTTAAAGGGTAAAGAATACTTCATAAAACACATATGGGAATGTTTCTGTTTTTTCATTAAATGGGCTTCTTACTCCTTACGCAGTTTTTATGATTGTTCATGCTAATATGACATTTACCTGAATCAAGGCTCCTACGCATCTGTTGGTATAATGTTATGAATGTTTTATTTAAAAACATACTAAATATATTTTTCTATTTTATTATTCCAGAACTTTTCATCGTTTCAAAGGTGAAATAGTCCTTTTAACAGAACTGCTGGAAAAAACCTTTCCATTATGCATTGTAAAATATATGATTTAGGAAGAATGTCAAATGACAGCAATAGAGCAGTTGCACAGTATGATTGGAATTAGATGGTTATTGGGATCCACGGAAACAAACAGGTTTGTGTACGTTTGAACAGGATAGGTGGACCAGATTTATACAAAGAGGGTCCCACTCTTCAAAAGCACGGACATTGAAAATGAGCAGGAATCGTAACAGCCCACATCTCAACAGGGGCTTTCTGTGTCCTGCTATGTCAGTAGGAGCTAGTGAGAATTTCCTGTGTGTGACAACAGAATACAAGTAAAAATATGAGTATGTACCCATACATTTTATATATGCTGTTTACAGGGCAGAAAATAATGCTTGTGTTCATTTTGTTGTTGCTTAAAAAGAAAATTGAAAACTGGAAGGTGGCACAGAGGTGATCTGTATAGTTCCGGTGAGAACTGGAGAAAGAGGCCTTCAGTTGAAATAAGTAAAGAATGCATCTTTGTTCTCTTGAGATGTGAAAAATGCCCTGATTGTGCCACCTGTGCACCTAAAAATGGGTAGTAAATCGGCTAGCAAAGGTTTCCTGAATAATTTTTGACTTTCCTTTGATAAAACCCTGCAGTTAAACCCAGGGAACTGGGTGTATTAAAGGACACATTTCCAATAGTAGGAATGGTTACGTTTAGACCAGCCTACCAAGAGAAGCATAGAAGCTTCAGAAAATTTTCGGACTTGGGGAGTAACTGCTTCCTCCAGTGTCAGTTAGGAGTCATCACACAAATCCAGTAAATACCAGCTCCCAAAGGATGCCAAGCAATAGGATCTTGCAAAGGATGCGATTGCCTGTTGCTGATGTAGGATCATACTACTGTGTAGGAGGGTGGTGCTCCTGACAACAGCATTCCCACACCTTCTGATGATCAGGCATCAGATATGTGAGCAGTTAGTTCTGCCTTTTTCATTCAGTTTTGCCACTTACCTGGCTTATGATGTGCCCCCAGGAGCACTAGGGGCAGCTCCAGGCAGAGGGAATGACGGCATTGCCCCAGGGGAGAGCACCTCGGAGCTGAACGTGTTTATAAGCTGGTCTTGTTAGCAAGCTCTTCTTTTAATGCATCGACTGCTCTTACTTTCTCAAAGATGCACAGTCGTGCACCTTAAGATTGGTTACATTCTTTGTGCTAAAAATGAATCCCTACTTCTTACTGTTCATGCCAGGCTTGTGTAAAGCCCGCGGGGTTATTTGTGCCTTGTCTCTTAGTGCTCATGGCCATACTGCCTCAGTCAGAAGGATGTCAAAGCTGAAATTCTACGTTCTGCTACGTTATAACATACTTGGGGCCTCGTGCCAGAAACAGTTTGTGCATTACTCTTGAGAGGTAAACCAGTTGAAATTGCTTTTAGTAACTTCCCTCCATTGAAAACCTGCAAAGCAGCGATCTGTAGCCAGCACCTGGGTGGGATTTATTCCCTCCATTTTGAAGTGGCAATTAACTTTCTGTGAAGCAAAGTTTTTGTTTCTTGGCTGTCACATTGAGAAGTTTTCGCTCAATGCAAGTTGTCCATAAAAAGGACGAAAAGTCAACATGGAAAGGTCATAATCTTATCGAGATCAGAGATATAAGAGGAGAAATATAAAGTGGGAGTTTTTGATGATAGGAGGGTGCGTACGAAAGGCTTGTTTGCAAAGGGATTCTGCAGTTGTAAAGAGCTGTGCAGCAAACCTCTGCACGGCTGCATGGATATGCTCTGCAAAGAAAACTGCTGTTTGTATCCAAAACGATTCCAATCGTTAATATTATCCGTGGTATAAAAGCAGTTACAATGGTTTTTTGTAAAAGCTCCCACACCTGGCCTGTAGAGGATTCTTGGTTGACAAAAGCCTTCCTTGTGTGGTGTTACGGGAACAAATAGGATTTTTGTAATTTTTTTTAATTGGTAATTTGTTTTTGGTTTTTTTATATGGTGGTGGGGTTAGTTTGGCTTGCTCTGTGTTCTGTGCAAATAGGTAAGATTCAGTCTCCTTCAGGACTTAGTCACTTTCTTCAAATTAAATGATTGATGTCAGTACTCTCTTTTTTTTGACGCAAGTACAAAAATTCTGTGTGCATCAGGCTGTATTTTCTGCACTTTCTTCCTAAAATGAGTAAATAGATTAGCTCAGCTCTTAATCAGCCAACTATGCCACTGATGACCCAATCCTAATGGTGTAATGCTGCTGCTGAAGCTCAGCTAGACTCCAGGGACTGCTCTGTAACATGCTGCTGTAGGCAGTTCTTGGAGCTTACAGCCAAATACCTTTCCCCCTTGGCTTCATTTCCACTTCCATTTCCTTTGGGATTTTTACAACCTAAGGAAGGTTGGCCTTTCCTTCAGTTGCTTGAATACATAAATGGTCTCCCTGTTTTGTGATCACTGGTTACACTTGCAGCAAACCCCAATGTTTTCCTTTGTTTTTGCCTTCTTTTCTTTATATTTCCCCTGAGTGTGCTGTGTGTTTGTGTAGGTGGGGTATTTTTCATACTAGCAAAGCAACTGATCAGCAACACAGATGAGGTTTCTTTAGGTGGCATTCTTCTAAGATACTTATCGTTACTTTTGGTTTGTTTTCAAATTACTTGACTTATACAATTGTAGCAGGAATATTTTAGACCTCTGCAAATCTTTAGGGAATGCAACAGAATTGTCAGCTTATGTACAGCTGAAAGGCAACTTAGTGAATTGTAAAACTGCTATCTGCCCCTTTTTTTAAAAAAAAAACCCAACCAAAAAACATTCTCTCTAAGGAAGTTGTTGGAATAATTCTAAATGAGTAGGTTTCTAAAAGTGCCAGCTGCCTCCACTTTTAACATTAACAACTGTCTTCTGGAAAAACAAAATTTGATCATCAGCAAGATTATTCTTAATCTTTCTTATTAAAACATCTGGATATTTTTGGCCTTGCCCTACAATGATGACATACTTAGCAGAGGAAATAAAAATATATGCATTCCTTGTACAAGAAACAAGATCTCGGTCTTGTTTTCTTTTATTTTACGCATTGCATTTATGTGTTTCCATATTAGTATGGACATTTGAATCTTAAGTATTAGGGTAGAATGTCTATTTGATATCTTTACTTGTTTTTCATTTGTGTTACTGTTAGGAGGTCGATATACTTTCACAAATCTTGCTAACATCATCTTCTCTTTCCCTTAATTTCCTGTTAGAAATAGTTTTTGCTTTTTGTATGAGCTGATTTTTGTGTATTGTCTCCTGTTGCAATGAAATGCTTTAGATCTGCAAGGTAACAGCCCAGATCTGTTCATCTGGCACTGTCGTGGTGGATGTGTAGCTTCCCACGATAGGACAAAGCCTGTCGAAAGTTCGTGTCTTTAACATGAGTTGCCATTTCATATGGCTGGTCTGCATACTGCTGCTGTGTACTCTATGAATAGGTTATTAGTGAAATATTTCCTCGGGGAATTCATTAGAAACATATGTCTGATTATTAATTATGCGTTCTGGTTGGTGTGTTGAAAAAAATTCTTTCCGGTATTTATTGATGTTCTCTGAAATTCTTGGAACTACACTGTCACATGTAGTGTAACCACTACAAGAAGTAGCTAATGCATTGTGATGTAAATGGAGAAGCTTGACACTAGAGTTTTTTATTCATTCTGTCATATAATTGAACTTGAAGAGAAATTCTCTTTGCTCCCTCACTTTTATATATGTGTTCTTCAAAGCATGGGTATAATTGGAAAAGTTGGATTATTGTGGTTTATTTATCCATTTTCCGGGTAGAGTCTTATCACTGCAAACATTAGGTCCTGTAAGGTTCTGCAATGTAAAGCATAATTAAACATATCTTGTGTGATCTCCAGGGAGAATGTCACTTAGCTCTCCTTGCTTATTACTCATTCTTTAGTGGCTTCTCACAAGTTACACTGTTTATCAAGAAGAGATAATCAGCTTCTACACAGTGAAGGGCTTAATAGTTGAGCTCAGTTTGCCATGGTGCAAAGAACTACAGGGTTGCCTTTGGCAATAATAATTACAAGTGAGCTACAATGCTGTTGTTGGAGACGCAGTAATTTTAGTTTAGTTCCATAAGCAGTTCCCCTCAGAGTGATGTTAACATGAGAATTCACGTGACTGTGGCTAACTCAGATACAGACTGTAGGGAAGAGTTTGATCCTCTTCAAAAGTCAGCATAAAGGGAAGCAATACACACAGCAATTCCTAATTAGCAGTCTTGCATGGAGCCACTAGCTCTAGCATCTGCAACGCTAGCATATGTGGATTAGAGACGTATGTGCATGAAGTGTCGGCTTAATTTTTTGTTTGTGGGGAAAGAATCTTCCAAGAAGAAATGTTCGGTGATGTGTATGTTTGTTTCTTTCTGGGAAGGTACTAGAGGTTATTGAGATCTAGGTGTGTCAGCAGGCGTAGTTATTGTGAGGTATGTGGAAGTGCTTGGTAAGGAAGGTTCTGTGTGGATATATATATATATTTTTTTTTTCTTTCTTTTTTTTAGGTTCAGTATATGTTTATTGTCAGAGAAAGACGTACTTAGGTTGTCAGAAGGCGGTGTTCTAGGCATGAACACCATCTTTCCACAACTGTAGCGTATGCTGGTACCTATAGGACAGAATTAAGGCAAATGAAATAATAAGCAGACTTATTTATTATGTTCCAATTTTTCTGCACTATAAAAGGAGGAGGTCTTTTCTCAGTGTGACATGCTAAATATTGAATTAATTTCACCAGGAATGTCTGCTTTTCATTTTTAAGATGGTACTGTATTCATTCTAGACATGTGGAAGCAATTATGGAAATGAGTGTATGTGATCTGAGCTTCACTGCCACTTTGGTGTGCGGTGTAACTTCTGTTAAAGACGATGGCATTCAACGCTTCTGCTAATAAGGACAGTTTTCTGTTAAGCACAGTAACTGTATCATTTTATTTCTCTTTTGGAGACTTTTGTTTTAATATATACAGAAATCACAGTCTGGATACTGGAAGTTGCACTGAGAGCTCCACTGTTGACTTTTACATGTTTTCATCAGGAAAAAGTGGTTTGCTTGAAAATATCTTCTGTTAATGGGAAGATCCCATATCTTCACTCCTCCCTTCTAGGGAGAGTTCTAATTTTTATATCAGTGTTTTCCCAAATACTTAGTCAAATGTTTCTAAGTAGCAAGCAGAAGACAATAGCTCTTCTGATTTGGGGTAGTAGAAGGGCCGTTGCCATTTGCCTTTTCTCTTGCAGATTGCTTTTGATGCTATTTCATGACTGATCTCTCGCACGTGAATCTTCTCACTCTGCTGCTGATTATAATTGGCAAAATTGTGTCTTGATCTTCCTTGGGGAAGAATAGTAGCGGCTTCTTACACTGACAGCATGTAAAAATGACCTGCACTGTTGACTGTCCCTCAGTGTACTGTTAAACTTTTCCAGTTACCATAATTAGTTATTAGTTAACATTGCTTAGTCATAAATTAACTTGTTAAAGACAGTGTGTGAAAAACTTTGGAAAGCTTGAAGGAGTTAGGAGAATTGAGTTCTTAGCTTGAAGGAACAGCCGGTTGGATTGCTATGAATTCATTAATTTTCACATGTGAGCTCTCTGTCTCAAAGTGTGAGAAAAAATACTGTGTTTTCATAGATTTATTGATGTAAGATAGTGTACAAAGTATTGCTATGTAATGGAGACATACTGTTGTCTTTAAGGATTTAATTTAGCTAGGCTTTAACCATAGATTTATGATTAGTATGTAAATACTTGAAAATGCTGGAGAAGTAAATGGGTTTTGAAGACAAGTTATCTGTTTGGTTCTTCAAGACCTCAGAAGAGCAGAGGACAAATAGTGTGTTATTTTTGGTAAAGAAGCTACTTCATTGCTTTGTTGAAGAAATGATACTAATACTGGGCTTAAAGCTTTGAAAATCTACTGCATCAAAATACCTACCAGGAGAATTTTTTCCATCAAACTGTGTAAAGGAAGCTTTATATTACCTCCATGTTTCATGGGCATAGTTTGGAATGATGCTGCTTAGCAGTGCACATCTTGAGTAGGTCGTATGCAGATAGTTTATCCTGTTTTCCTCACTGTGATCTCTTCCTCAGACCTTTGAATAAGGAACATAAAGTTAGGATTTCATTTTTATGTGGAAACGAGAAACAACATGCAGATATTTATTGAGCTATTTTGCATAAATAGGATTATAAAGTACAAAACAGTGGTAGTCGCTTATTGATTTAATTACCAGTAGATGTAAGTGATAGAATTTACAACAGAAAAAAGCAAAATCTAAAAGATGAAGCAGTTGTGTAGTTTCCAAGTAAGTAATACAGGACACATTTAAAAAACATAGGAAATGGTTTAATTTCATTAACTGTGGTCTAATATGTTGTGCATCCCACTCTTGGTAAACCACAGCGGCATTTACTGGCTATTGCTTCAAAGCACTACTGTTTTTCATCCCCTTTCGTTGGCCAAATGTGTCATAAGAGCATTAACTGAAGTCTGGAAAACAGTTCTCATGGATTTTGCTTTAATGATAAATCTAACATATAGTGCACTTGCTGATATAATCAAGTGAATGGAATTTCCAAAATCTTGACTTAATGTCTTTTAAGTATGAAGTAATAATGTTTTTATGAAGTAGCTTTTAAATGGCATTTGCTGAAGTGGAGAGCAGCTGGATTAGAAGGGTCTGTTTCTAACTGCAATCAGCAATGATCATAGTATCCTATTACAGTCACCCTATAAAATAGCTTGTATTTTAAGAAAAATGGGGGGAAAAAAGTGGAGGTAGAAATGGAGAGAAGTAAGCATGGTCTGTGTGATGCCCAAACGGGTCTGGAATTGGTTACAGTTTGATAATGTTGCTTCAGCTGTTTGGGCAGCAGTGTAGTTCTCAATATAGGAAGTTCTTTGTCAATTTAGGTTTTATCAGGTTTTTTACATGTTGTGGAGATAAAGTCAATATGTGCTCCTCAAGCAATTTAAGACGTTGGGTGGCTTTTTAATTGTAATGTTTACCAGGATAAGATTTAACTAGAATAAGGACCAAAACTACGGAACGTTGTGCAGTTCTCCCCTCCATCTCTCTCTTCTACAGAATCTTTGTTACCACTCTCGCATTTGTATCGGTGTGTACAATGGAATGTATCTCGGCATATCCTGCCTTGGTGTTGCCCCTTTTTCAGTTGGTAGGCTCTTTGAACAGGGACACTGTTTTTCTTTTGCTTCTTACAGAACATTAAGTATGTTAGTGATGGTGTGGTCTGCAATTTAAGTCACTGCTGAGACTCCGGCTTTAATCTACGATGCCATTGCACCCTTCCAGTAATTGTTTATGGAGTCTCTTCTTTAATGTGTTTGTTTAAATTGCATGCTGTCTGCAGCAGAAAATGTTGAAGTTCAGCAATGCCTTTATTCTCCTTGAATTCTTCATTTGATTTATTCCAGAAGGGTTTGATACAGTTTTAAGCAGGATCTGATTAAGCTATACATAATATAACTGTGCCTAATATACCAAGCCAACTGAGGTGGACAAATTGTTGAATTTGAGTTTTAACTTAACAGAAAACTAAAGTGTAGATTACTTGATTGTGAAGAAGGTCTGAATACTGACTTTTATAGGCAAAAAGTCACTCTCATTCCTGCTGTATAGATACAGCTCTTATTCTAATGATGATGTGTTTCCCTAGCAGTTTGCTCAAGTAAGTTCATTTTTCTTCCTGGAAACGACCTTTTGTTGAAAGTACTTTGCTTGCCTGAGCTCTCTAGACAGAGAAGGAGGCCTGTGGCTATAATGGTACTGGAATCAGTTCCTCAGGACATGGGAACAGGTGAAGGGAAACTTGCATCATGATATTCCTAGCATTATTTTTTTATTCCCTTCCCCCCCCCGCCTTTGAACTGAGTTGTCTCAGTCCAAGAGTTGTCCAATCTCAAATACATACATACAACAAGACCAGGCCAAGTTCCATATTTACTCTGTTCAGGGAAGTAGGTCCTGATGTTCTGCTGGTTCCTGTAGGACTTTCCCATTTGTGGATCCCTACTACTATGAGACTCTTCAGTACTCTCCTTTCTTGTCTTCTGTCTCTTACTAGGACATGCCATCCACAAGTCTCAGTAATAGACACTGTGCATTTGTAGTACCAAAATCTGATGCTACTCTTAGTAACGTGTGTGATTACGTCCATCACTTTCAAAGGTGGTACAGAAACTTTGCTTCTGGAAAGGCCGAGTCTGCGTGACTTAGAGCAGTAGGGCTGGTGTATAGCACAGCGCCGTGGCGTTCAGTCAAGAAGATTGTCCTGTGACAGCAAGGTTAAGATTATTTCTGTGTCTAAGTAGAACATTTCTTATAGATCTACATATATAAGAGCAACACTGTAATACTTCTATGCTCATTGTGTAGTGATTTTTGTGTAGTATTAATAAAAATATTACAAAACATGAATACTCCCTTATGAACAAATACCTCTGTAGAACCTTGTATTTCTGTAGAGAAAAATTAATGCCAAGAAGTGGAATGTTTTTCTTGAGGTCAGGCAGGAAATACCTGCCAAAACCAGGATTAGAATGCCAGTTTCTGCCTGATAGATCCCTGTAAAATTGATGGAATCACTGTAATGCCCAGGGAAAAGCAGTGCCCTTCAACCTCCTCCTCTCTCTGCCTTTCCCCCGCTGTAATTTCTATTCTCTTACAGTTCTCTGCATAGTATTGATTAACACTTAGCACAGCTAATTTACCTTTCAAATTAAATTTTTTTTTTCAATATTCACAGAAACACCTTCTTAAAGGTTTCCTGCAAATTCAGATTTTTTTTTTTTTTTTCCTGACAAAAGGACTAATAGTTTGGAATGGCACACCTTCACTTTATGGACATCACATTATTTTACTTTATAATATCGTGATCATCTGTAGCTGTTTTTCAAGAAAGATGGTTTAGGTTTTTTCTGAAGTAAGTCTGGCTCATTTTTCAGGAGCTCTTATATGATGGTAGATCATTTTAATAAAACTGTAATTTTTTTTCTGTTGAATGTGATTTGCTTGTCAATGGCATAATGTGCTATCTGCCCCACTCCATCTCTTCTAGTATCTTTGACATGGACTCTGTCTTCACTTTAGCAGAAGAGAGTAATTCCATGGTTAAAGCTTTATACGTATTTTCTTTTGTAGGCTGTAGATCCAAGATAGGTGCAAAATAGGTTTTCCTGAAATGATAAATTTTCTGGTTTGATTCAGAAAGATAGATTTGTTTGCATAAAAGGAATAATTAACTTTCCAATTTCCATTTCCCTTATATTCTAAATATCCATTTTTTGAAGTGCTCCTTTGTTATGGTATGTTTTAGTCTCTCTCATACTGGGTATGACTGAGCATCATTCACTTCTCTGTTTCTGCTACCACGTGTGCCTTTTCAGCATTTACTGCAGGGCTTGAAAGAACAGCTCCCTTTAATACCACATGAGGAAATCACTATGTGGTTGTTAGTTACCTATCGGTAATTCTGATTATTAGACCTTACGTTGCCATAATGTTATCATAACCTTTCTGTACGTTACTGAGCCACCAATAGTGATATTCCTGGTGGATGACAGAGACACGGTCTTCAAATGTCATTAGGTCATGTTTAAGAACGTGACCTTTAAGAAGCCCCTTCTCTTCTTTCTTGAAATCATGCAATTAACTTAATGAGGAAAGGGCAGTTGGGAATGGATTCCTGCTCCCAGTGTTCCCAGGTGCTGCCGAGTGCTGGTGCGTGTGAGGTGGCACATGGTAACGTTCTCGGTGCCGGGCAGGGTCCACCCTACAGTCTGCTCAGCCGACATCTTCGTCCCAGCACGTGAAATCTGGAAGAACTGCTATGAGAACTATTATGGGTAAGATCTGCTGAGTTGTTGTGATTCTGGACAAACACAGAGGAGAATCAAGCACACAGGCCTGCATGTTGCTTAACACAAAGTTTAACGGGTGAAGCACACCTAGAGCATGTCCCGAGAGCGTTCGTATTTTCTCATCTTTTCTGAGGCAGCTTTTAAATGCTAAAATGCATACCCTACACTGAACATTTTGGATAAATAAGTGGGAAATAGTTTTAAGAGTTCTGTTCCTTTTCTTACTGATTCATTTTGTTCTTAGTTTTGGCATATGAAGTTTCTTAAAGGAAACTTGCATAAAATTAGGCTTACTGCTTTTTTCTGGTTGATTAAAATATTTCTAACATCTGTATGACCACCATGAAATCCTGTGGATGCTGGTGTCTCCCAAAGAGTTCCGAGAGTCATTTTTGTTTTGTTTTTAAAAACATTAAACCCGTACTTTAAACAAGCAATCAAGTTAATTACAGAAGTGTTTACTTTGCACTTTGTTTTATAATTTGTTTTATTATTTAGGAATTCACCTGTGATTTAGGAAGTTAGAGCAAAAAACATAGAGATAGAAAAATGCTGTGTAGTTGCAGTAAATGTGACAGAGTCTAATATATTACTAGTAAGAAACTTTATGATATACTCACTATAATTGATTCCAGTGATTTGTCTGTTAAAGCCAATGCAAATAATTATAACATCTGTCAAAAACTAACCACTACCATGAAAACCTTTTAACATTTTGCACTTAATAAACTATTTTATACATAAACTACCTTATTGTTTATATTAAAAACTAAAAAATATTCAGTCTGTTCCAGCCATTCTAACGAAAACTTTAATAAGTAGACGTTGCATAAAAATGACACAATCCAGCAGTTATTTGGTAAGGCCAGCATAATAATAAATTTACCATCCATGCTTTTCCAAAAATACTAACCCATATTGTTCTCCCTGGACCTGTTGCAGGGATGACTAATCCAGCTGCTGAGGTCTCCCTTTATGTGTTTGATGGAACACTTGGCTTGCTGGACCGCAGCTGTGTGTTTATGTGCAGTGCACACCTGCAGAGGCCTGACAAATAGCTGGAGAATGCAGAGTATACAAAATTACCCTGGCAGTGCTGCAAATAAGGAAGTTTCTGTTTTGAAGTCCATATGTGTGTGAGCTTCAGATGCCAGCTGGGGTATTTATGTTGCATTGCACAGATGTAAAACTGCCAACTGATTTTATACCAAATAAAGGCTAATCTTTTTATACATACTTGGTGTCAGAGTTATGAAGTGGTACATAAGAATGTTCTCACGACTTAGCTCCTTTAAAATAAAAGCTGATGTTAAAAACGCTTGAGCTCGCAATATGCATGGCGGGTAAAGATAAAAACATACTCTGTTTACTTAGATAACTGCTGTAGCACAGTATCTGAAGGTTTTATTATTAGTTATGTATAGGTACTAGCTGCACCTAATCAGGACTCGATTTATTGTATGCACCCACAGTAAACTATATATCCTGTTTTCCAGGAGGTCACTTCAGCTCTGTGTTGAATCCAATTTATGGGCCCTGAAATATGGAAGCCTGGTTTATAGAGCCACTGAACTCAAAATCTTTGTTTTCCTATTTTCAGATGTGTTTAGGCACAGCGATAATTTTTCATCAAGTCTGTGGTTTGAAAATTGTCATGACTGTTAGCGAAGATACCTTGTGTCACATTGTTGTGAAGATACTTCTAAAGGTCACCTTTGCCTTCAAATGCTTAAACTGAAATGCAAGCACTAATTTCATTTGCTAAAACTAAGAAAAAGCACGGACATCAGACTTGATGTTTTGATCATTTTAGTCAGTACCTTGAATTTTAGTCTGAAGTAGTAGCAAAGACAAGGAGAAACAAAAAGTTTGTTTTGATGGTTCACTGCGTGTACTTAAATATGGCATACTTAATCATTTTTAAGTGCATAAAAGGAGGGCTTGGGGTGGAGGGTTTGATGTGCAGATGTGAAAGTGGACAGTTTCTGTTCTTCTGACTACATGCTTCAGAAGTCCCTTAAGCACTTTTTTTAGGCTTAACGCACTTTCCCTTCAATTACAGTTTTCTTTTTGTGTGGTTTGGGTTTTTTGATTGTGGTTTTTTTTTCTTTTTTTCCTCTTTGTTTTGTTATGTGTGTGTGTGTTTTGTGTCTTTTTTTTCCTTCTCATTACCATATCAAGCAATTTCAATGCTGTTTTTAACTTTTTGTTTATTCTGAGCTAATAAGACATGTGAAGATGTGTAGGATTCTGCTTCGGCTTCCTCTGGCACAATGTATCCTTGAAAAACAGTTATGCTAAATGTGTAAGAACAAAGAAAATGGGAACAACATTGAAGTGTATCGCTATCGAATGTGTCCCAGAGGACTTAGGAATTTAAGTTGCTAAACATGATAAACGTCTTAGAAATGAGAGCCGTCACACACAGCTCACCGGCCTGGCGCAGCTTTTGAACCCGCCAGCGTTGGGTGCGTACTCCCGCGCGCGTGCACGCACCATCCCCGAGCTAGCAGCCCGGGCCTTCCCGAGCTTGAGACTAACGCCTGCAAATATCCCCAGAAACTCCAGCAAGAGCCCAGTTCACCAGGGTTCACCAAATTCACCAGGGTTCACCAAACTGCAATTTCTTGATTACAAAATTTGAGAGCAGAAATTTCAGGCGTTAGCTGAAGAGGTAACTTCTTCAAGCAGAAAGAAGAGTCGAGCTGTACTCCCACAGTATTGCAAAGCCTCACGTGCGAGCAGGCGTGCCCGCGAGATGCTTGCGCTACCCTAACTGCCGGGGGCTTGCCCGTGCGGCAGAGGAGGCTGCGAAACAACGCAGAATGCCGCATCCGAGTGAGAAATGGAAACGCTTCCAAACAAGTTACTTCTGCTAGATGTGTATAGGAAGTCTTAATTGTCGTTATATCCTCTATATTGGAGGTATATTTAAGAGCAGAATTCCAGCAGTGTGCGAGGAAATGTGTTGCCAAGATGGTTTAGTTCTCTTGTGCCGGGGCCAGCTCCCTTGGAGAAGGATAGCACTTCAAACGGATTGCCGGCACTGCAGGTTGCAAACACACAATTGAAGGCTTCTAGTTCTCAGCTCATGCACAGATGTCTTTCAATAAGTTTAGCCAGTAATTTCTCCAAATTGCTCAGTTTATCAGCAGCACATGTCATCAATCCTGGAGTGGTTGCTCAAGTCAAACTGCAGAATCCTTAGCTTACAGACGCAGCTGCAAACAGGTGAACAGGCAGAAAGCAATTTGTGCAGCTTGGTGGCTGTCAGACAAAAGACAGACAATCTGTGTTTGAAACAGATTGCAGGCATGGCATGAGCCAGACAAAAGGGATTTCTACAACTGCAAATAATTCTAAGGTTAACCTATTTTCCTTTCTGCCATTAGGTGATTTGTTAAAATTGGAAACAATGAGCATTATAAATCTACACAGAAACTAGAGATAAGATGAAAGAGAAAAACAGATCGCTAAATAAGTTTACATCCTTCTGTTGAAAAGCATACAACTGGCATTCATATAGACCTCCTTTTCATAAACAAGGCGAGCTGTAATTCCTGTAAGGACATTCAGTACATATTTGAAATTATGGTAAGGACATCTCATTGGCAAAAGAAACATCGTAAAAAGAGTAAGTTCGTAGTAAGCTTTTAATACAGAGGGATATTACTATTTTTTTAATTGTTGAATTCTCCTTTCGATGTCATTGTAAGATACTGTGAAGTTTGATCAGGATTTCATTTTAACTTTGAAGTCCTCTCTTCCTCAGGTATTTTAATATTGGGTAGATTTATCACGATTTACTGTACTAAGTATATCAGAGTTAAAATTTGTAACAAACAAGCTTAACATAGTGCTAACCTAATTACAGTAAGGTAGAAAACATGTACTTCCCCAATCATAGATACTATTACTTCGAATGTGTGACTACAGAATATCTGTTCCTTCCAGTTCTCATGGGCTCAGTAAACTTGCCTTGACCTCAAAACTTCTGCAGCATTCCATGAGGTACTAATCAAGCTGAAGTAGTATAGCCCTTCTTCCTGCTTAGTTCAGTAAGTACTTAGGTGCAATAATATTGATGGGTAATTCTGTGCTTAGTTTAAGTTCTGGCAAATTTCTCTTTCATGTTTAAAGCTTATCAACATAGAGATATGTGGATGGAAGAAGATGTAAAGAGTAGCTGTCTACTTCAAGGTAGCATCTGGTTTTGTGACGCTGCGGTTCTGTGCAGAGAGGATAAATCAGTCTGCTAAGGACATCATTTGATACACATTGACATCGGTGTGCTTTCTGTGCATAATATTACATGCTGTAAATATGTATACATAAAATACATATTTCAAGGCATTCATAAATGCAATTGTAGGATTCTGGTTAATTATGCAAAAGTATTTACAAAAATTATTTGAATTGTTCCATCAAAATTAACTGTTGTTTTTTGAATGAAAAACGGGAACTTACTTAAAAAATAGTAAGGGAAGATATCTATTATCTATCTATCTATAAAAGCTTCTGTTTTCATAATGTTGACAGCATGTATATTGCTGCTTGGTGCGCAGCCTACGTGCTGTAGATTGTGGCCTGACATTATTATGGTGTTAGCATGTATGGGCTTCGTGTATTTGCTGTGAAGGTGAGATCATCATCTTTAAAGGATGGTTTTAATTTGTGTTGGTGAATCAAGTGGATACTGTATTTAAAAGAGGGGAAAAAAGAGCACTGATGCAGGTTGCTGCCTGCAGTCCAAATTGCTGATCAGTCAGTCTTCATACACATCGGTAATGTGCTGTGCAATATAAGCTGAAATATATTCCACATGGGAGGAAATCGGAATAGGTTACATACGCTGTTCCTAAGTGCAATGAATATAAAACTCCATTACTCACTTTAAGCAGGTGCTTTTTATATGAGGCTTTAAAGAAATATAAAACTGCTGGTGAAATGATTGGTTTGTACAGACACGACTTAACTTCCAGTACTTTGACCAGATAAAGAGGCTAAAAATATTTCTACAAACATTTCTTTAATGATTTCAAGGATTAAAGGTTAATATCCTCCTGGTGTAAGAAACTCCCATTCCAAGTACTAAATATGCTGTTTCTCTAAAAGTACTCAATAGTTTCATAGAATATTTAAAAGAAAATACAAATATTTTTGTTAAACTTAGAGCATTGTGGTTTTAAAGTTTATATTCTAAACAATACATATTTAAGTTGCTGGCAGGAGTACAGTGATATCATAAAGAAATGCAGTGCCACGTAGAAAACTGTGATTGAGAAAGAATGATACTCCAGTTAGAAATAAAACTCATCTTTAAAGAAAATGAAATCTTTTCATCTACGCATGTGGAAAACTACATGTGAAGGGCTAGCCCCAGATCTTTCTGCTCTTTAAAGCAGTGTATACTGTCTGTCTGAAGGAAAATTATGAGGAGTCTGTTCAAGTTAATACTAATATACTGTATTTTTAATCTTTTTCCATGTAATCTCTGGCATGTTTTACTTACCCACCCTGACTGAAATACTGTTGTCTTGCCACTTCCTACTCCTTTACAGTCAGTGTCACCAGTAGCAACCTTTCTTGTCCATCTTTTAACCCATGACTGCTGGCTTCACCTCTCGCTTGAAATATATTACTGTTCTCTTTCACTTAACCCAGCAGCCCCAGCAACTCAGGAAGTCAACCTGTTAATGATTATACCTTAGATGTTAGTTCTGTATTATTTTTTTTATAATTGTGTTACTAAACACACCGACCCTTCTTCTTTTGAATTTTTAGAATCCTCTGTAGTTTCCTTACTGGAAGAATTACTGTGTCCATCCTCTAGAATCCTCAATTTGTTGACCTTTTTACTGGTCCATAACTGTTCTGTCCTATATGCAATTATCTGAACTGGAGCTTCTGAGAGATTTCAGTCATTTGCTATTCTGTTTGACAGCAAGCGGTTGACCAGGTGTCACATGTGTTACAGGGAAGCTCTCAACCATGTGCAGGTCCAGGTGAGATACACCACTTCTTGTCTTTTTGCATTGTAGGTGTATTACATAGCACTTTAAGGTTTGCATCTGTTCTGGTGAGTGAGGCTTTTTAAGGGCCAAGGAATACAAATGTTTAGGAAACCAGGCTTTAGTTACCAAATAGCTCATTTAAATAGATGTGTCTTTGAGAAATGAGCTCCACAGGTGGAACAGAGGGTGATGAAATCTGAGATGAGCTCTAGTTTGTTTAAGACTTTGTTCTTTCATGCTACATTTTGCTGTCCTAGAAAAAGGTAGCAGTCCTTTTTCTCTAGTTGCTGCACACCTTTATACTAAAAGAGGAGTTGTAGAATGTAGGGAGTCTTAGGATACATTGCAACTTATGCTTAGAGTATTTGAAGATAAGGCATTTGAACTGGCACTGGATTGAACTTGAACTAGACTTAAAAACTCAGGATAGAAAATGCAGGTTGTTTTCTTTTCTGTGAACACACTGTTATATATTAATGAATAAAAACGTTTTAATATATTTTTACATGTTGGTATTTTGCATGACCTATTGAACTCATCAGATATAGCGAAACTACTATATTTGAAAGGGATAGAAGGCTTACATGACTAAGATGGAGGCAACCGATGGCAAGTGCTTGCTTCCAACTAAAGGGTGTGATACTAGGGGTGGAAACTGTAAGCTCTGTCCATTTGTCTGTCTTTTTCAGGGTCTTTCTTCAAATAGTTTGGTGAAAGTTACTCAAGTTTTTCTTTATCTGTGTTTGCACCTGTGTAATTCTTAGCATTTTTCTGCTGAAAATGTATAGATACAAGGATTAATAGGACATGCTTTTGAGAGTTAGAGATTCAGATTCTGATATTTTTTGTCCTTTTTCTGGAAGGCAGAAGTTAGTGTATTGAATTAACTTGGGCTTGATACAGCAATATGTGAAATGCAGCTGTTGAAATGTGCAGAAAGAAAAATCAATCCTTTCCTTCTTCTTGAACCTCTGTTTACAACGGCAGGAGCAGTGGCACTAAAGCCACTTTAATCCTGTGTCCTGACCAGTGTCATGTTGCCAAATCTAAAAAAATAACTTCAATTAGCTATGCTTATAATTGGCAGTGCCTAAATAGCCTGAATGTTAGCAATAATTAGGTTAATATAGTAAGTTGCCCAAAACTACACTTTTCCCAGCGAGATTTTAGAGCTGTTTGCAATACTGTGTATTTTGGAAGGTGGAAGGCGGTATTTGTTTTTCAAACATTGCATGTCTAGGTCAAAAGGAGCACACCATGTGTGGATTGTGTTTCTGTACCCTACACTGAGAATGTTTCAGGATGGTCCTTGTCCTGTTGATAGCTTGTGGTAGAAAGTCCATGAATGTTTGCAGTCTGGCCTTAGTACACTGGGGAAAGGGAGTTCTCAAACACTTCCCAGCTCTTTTATTTTCAGAAGAACTTTTTTTCAGTGGTAGCTGTTTAGTTTTTCTATGGACATTAAAAACTAAGGTATTATTTTAATTGACTGGATAATCACTTAAACCATATTATCAATAAAGAATTATTTGAAGGTGCTCCTGACCTAGAATGCCTTAAACATTCCAAATGTTCTGTGATTTCTTCAATATTGATTTTTCAGTCTTTGAATCACAGGTATCTTAACTCTACACCTGCAGCAGGAGGTTAGACAACTCAAGAAGGTTGCGGATTAAGGCAGATGAGGACCTGTATGAAGGTCATTGTGTGGAGTCCCAAAATGGGAACATAGTAACAGGAGTTCACCAGATTTAAGTGATTCTCCTTGCAGGTGAAATGCTGTTGCTCCTTAGCAAGCTGGGAAATTTTTGGCACTATGTAAATCTCTGTTACTGAATGATAGTCTTGTGTCTGTTTTAGTGTTACGAAGTGGAGAAGCCTTACTTGGTTTACACGTAGCTTAGGTATTCAAGTGGTTAGTTAAGAGAGATTTTAATATTGATCTCCAAGGTGAAGACCAGTGTATGAATGGTTGTGTGCTTGGTCCTGAAAACTGAAAATGCTGAAAGTATGTGAGGAGATGAATTTTTTTGTGTTACAGGTGTGCATACATGTGTTTTTTTCAGCTTATTTTCTGATGAAGAAAAACGGTAGATTACTTAAAATATAGATATGTAGACTGAAAACTGATTGATACAGTTAGGAGAAAATAATGATAATCAGAACAGCAATAATAATGCTAAATAAAGTTGAGTTAGGAAAAAAAAACCAGACCTGTCCGCTTGATACCTCCTTAGAATCAGAAGCCTGAATTACCGTGTTGAAGAAAAAAATAAAATGGTAGCCTGTGAGTGTCTACGTCAGGGCTGCAAAATCTTGTCTGCAGTCTATGGTGACAGATAAAAACTGTGGAATTGTGAACACAGTGAAGATGTGTGGGAAACTTCATCACAAAAATGTAGTTGTACTACAGAAAAAGCAGAGACAGTATAGCTTTGTTTCTATGCTACCGAAAAATCTCTGTCCTTCCAATTTGGGGGGGAAGTAAGAAAAAAGCCCAAACACAAACTCCCAGTATTTTCAGGTGTTGTGTGTGAGGAAGCACAGTGATCAAAAGAGATGAAGTTCCTATGCTGCTGCTGTTTTACTGCAACAAAGCACATGAAAGCTCCTGCTCCCCCAGTGCTTTGAACATGAGAAGTAGGACTGATGCCAGCTAGAGCTGGTCTTTGTGGCTTTGATTGTGTTTGTACTGCAAGGAGGAAGGAATTAAGTTTGGTTTTAGCTTCACGTTCCTCAGAAGTGCCATCTCTAACCAAGTTCAGCACAGGCGTTTCGAAGCTCTCATTGAGGGCACTGTTTAAGCTGGGACTCAGCACAAATAAGCATCTTGTGTGAAAGAAACTAGGTTTCCTTTTATGCTTTGATTTGTTTACTAACCTTTTTTGTGTTGGTTATGTAAAACTTACGTATATGTTTCTGTGACAAAAATTGGACATTTTCTCTTGATTCCAGTAAGACTTAGGCCTAAATGTTACTTAATTTGCTTAATAGCTCCTTGCTTTTATTCATGGATTGATGTTTTTACTGAATTTGAAATCATTTTGACATGTATGTGAGAGTCTTTTACAATATCATGTTGCTAAACCACAGTTTATTGGTACTTACTTAATGCTTTAAAAGTGGAAATTTTTCCTTCTGCGGCCATAAGCTCAATATGGGAGAATTCATGTGGAGCTGCTTCTTGAAGATTTAGTTATGCCTTTTTCCTTTCCTATATCATATTTTACAGTTCTCTCTTTTATGATCTCTCTACAGAATTATTTTCTGTATTTCAGGGATTTGGCAGCACACAGTCCTGACTCTCGTCCTCAGAATCAGTAACATACCTTTTTTGCTGGTTTTGTGTCTTTTTCTATTGATCAGTTTAAATTTTGTCTCTTGGTTTTCCACTAATCTTTGCAAATTCACCTTAGTATGAATGGACAAGTAAAAGATGTATAGATCACCGGTGTAAAATCACTAGTTAGGGAGCTCTTTTAACAGGTCTTGAATTAAGTGGTTGCTTAGCATTAATGGGCTTGTTCCCAGACCTGCTGGGCTGATCTGTGAGGACAGAATGGTGACCTGCCTTTGGGTGTTTGATTCCCTCCTGCCTGCACGTAGAACGGCACTGGGCACAGGGCGCGGGGCAAGCTGCGCAGTTGGGTTCCGTACACGGAGAGGAGGATGTGAACGCCTGCTTTAAAGTGGAGGACCAGCCTTCCTCGAAGGGGGCATTATTTCCCTGTGTCTTTATAGAACAGGATGTCTCTTTAGGCTTGGAGTTAAAATTAGTGTGAACGAGATGTAAATTGTCAAGCCATAGTAGATTATGAGTCAGGAAACCTTTCTGTCTGACTTTGGGTTCTGCAGTGTGGGAAGAGCAGCTTTCTAGGTCTTCAGTGGTGTTTTGCATTCGATGGGTGATAGCCTGATTCAACTGAAAGAGGTTGTTTGATCACCACGCATGAACACAGGTACACACTAGACGTTTTAATGCAGAGAGATTGTCCAGGGTAATGCATCTAGAAGTGGACTCCATGATGGAAAATAATTTAGTTCTTTTAAAAGTACTTAATCTTCAGTCGTGAAGCAAGAGAAATGTACATGAAGTCACACCTTGTATTTTGAGGCACAGAAGAGTTGCTGAAAGATGGAAACAGCAAGAAGCTACCAGTTTGGAGAAGACTTGAAAGATGGGGGTCAAATTGTGTACTCAGATTTGTTTTCCTTGCAGTGTAATCTTGATTGCTCCTAGTAGAATTTTATAATCTTTGTTTTTCAATAGTCAGAAGACAGGGAAAAACATACCTTTTATAACTTTGTTGGGTTTTTTTAAACACAGCGGCTTCTATTTGCATAAGTTTATAGGAAGTATGAGGAGGCAGAGCCGAGGCAGGAAACGCCTGCAGATGCCCTGTCTGCTTTTGACAAATTGATGAGTTGTGTCTGATATCACACCTTGGATACTGTGGTATCGGACACAACTCATGAATTTGTCACATTTTTGATTTGTCTTAGATCCAAGATGCAAGACTGGGAACGAGGTTCTATTTGTGAGACTAAAGCTGGTAGGTGATCTTTCAGAGTGCTAACCAGTGGGGTCCTGTAATGGCAGGCACACAGACGGGTTGCAGTGAGCGCTCCTTGAGCCTTCTGCCTCGCCCATTAGGAGAGGACCTGGAACACAGCAGACAGGTTCCATTTCAGTAGGAAAGTATGCAGAGAATGTGGAACCTTCTTTCACATGGCAGCCTGGTTTACTGAATGCCACGTGTCCCTTTGTATGGTGCTTCTCTCTTCCTACCTTGGAAAGTACTTTTTATTAAAAAATGGTTTTAATGTCTTCCCAGAACACAACTTAAATAAATGTATGTCAAGAAGTCTGATTACCAAAGGATTTCATACGCGCTAGCGAATAACGCTTCCGTGTTTAGGAAGGGGAATAAGCACAGCGAACCGAGCACGACTGCCAGGGTTAATCCTAAATCTTCCCATCCCTGAATTTTTTTTACGAGTTTTTCCTCACTAGTTAATATAAGTTAAAGGCTGTTCTTTGGGTTAATTCTTCGAGACATTGTACAAAACCCCAATGATTTCGGTAAGTAGAGGACATATTGCATTTCTTTAATGGGAAATGCATATCAAAATGCTTTAATTTTTTTTCCCACCTGATATTCTCTAGTACTTCCCTCGCATAATTATGGACTTTGGAATGAATTCTGGGTTACATATGCGAGGAAACGGTTCCATAGCTACACCTTCAGCAGGAACTGCCGATAGCTTCGCTTTCTTCCACCCAGCGCGGTGGCTTTCTGGTGTGCGCAAATGGGGGCCGAGGAAGGACCACCAGAACCTTTCCAGTTGTGACCTAAGGCGAGGCTTGAATTCCAGTTCCCGCTGAAAAATGGCAAGTGTGCCACTGGCCTTCTGTGCCCTTCAGCCACTGGGAGTGAAGGCTTTACACTGCTACCGAGTAAAATGCTGTTGTCTAACTGTAGGCTGAAAACACTTAGTCATTTTAAGGTCTTGAAATGAAAGGGTCATAATAAAAAACATGAAAGAGAATAGTTGAGGTGAGCACTTAAAATGTGAAAACAAAAGTGTAGGTACCTGTATATATCCCTATTTATTTTGCTAATTTCTGAGTGGCCTCGTGTGTTTCCCTCTCAGCGTCTGCGTGTATTTTATGCGTAACTCTTTCTGTTAAAAGGCCGGTATACAGCATTCTGTCACTTCCATTGAAAAACTGCGAATCGCAGCAAAAATAGTATAACATCTAAGGTAGATAATTAAAGTATAATTAAGTTTAAATGCCTTGGTGAAGGAATATAAAAATATTTAAATTCAACAGGCAAGTACATTTGCAGTTTTCTTTTATTAGGTGTGAAATCTAAGAATCCCCTGCCAACTCTTGAGGGTTCAATCCAGAATGTTGAATTGAAGTACTGCAGCACATCATTGGTCAAATGCGCCTCTGGGACCGTGGGATCAATAAAAATTTGTGCCAAAGCCCCAGGTATGTGCAGCTGGACCATGTAAAACTTTATTGCCTGTATAGGAGAATTGGCCTTGCTTTTTACAAGGAGAGTTACTGAAACAAGAATTTACTCATTGTTCCTGTGAATCAGAGAGGGGTTTTTGTATTCTGTTTGGGTTTTTTTATTATTATTGTTAAGTGTGCCAGGATGATCCAGTCTGACTCCACTATAGTCAGTTTTTTACACTGAATAAAGATGATGTTTTTTTTCTGCTGAGACAAATATTAATCTAAAAGCACCAAAGGAACTGGAATAACTCTGCATTTTCATGTTACACAGAATATTTGCATTTTGCTTTATTTGTAGCATAGTTTGGATGTATTCTGTATTTAATGTTTACCTTTCCTTTAATGCTACAAAGTATGTGTTTTGCTTGTGAAGCTTTGGAGGGGTCTGTGATAAATAGTTTTAAAGTTTCTGTAATAGAATTTTTCGTGAAGAGTCTGCAGGAACTGTTCCAGTCTGTATGTATGATATCTTCATTTATAAAGGCCGTTAATGTCAAGAACATTACAGTGTAGTGTATTTAACTCAGTGGAGTTCATGGTGATTTTTAAAGGTACTATTTTATAAAGTTGGGGTGGAAATTACTATTTTAAAGAGAATGGATTAATTTATTTCAAACCTTCCTGAATGTAAAGACATTTACAGGATAACATTAAGGAAACTGTTGAATAGTTTATATGAGACTGCTTTCTATTTCTTCTTTTAATTCTCTACTTACAATGTTAATAACTGTTCTCTTTGGACTAGTGAATGCTTGTGTGTTGAAAGTTTATCTTGTTATAGTAAAAGCTGTAAGGAATCTAATCTTTGTCTTAGGTGATGGTGGGAAGGAGAAGCTGATTCCTTTAATTCAAGGCCCTTCTGACACCAGAGACTTACACAGCAGTAAATGGCTCAATGAGAGCAGAAAGCCAGAATCTCTCTTAGCTCCAGATTTGGTAGCCTTTACAATCCAAATTCCACAGTATACGGACTACTGCCACAATTCTGGTAAGTGCAAAACTCTTGTTAAGCTGGTATTACGTTACACTTTTCCTATCCAATGTAGCTTTCAAAAGAGGTGCTTGATAGAAAATGTGCCAAATGCCAAAGTATCTTTTTTCACATATTGCACACATTATAACTTTAGCTCACCGTGAGGCACAGAAACTAAAAGCAGCACTTTGATGTACGTGTTCTTCAGCAAGAATGCTTCGTTGACTGTAGTTGCCTTTTAAAGTATTTGTGCAGAAACTTTTGTGAAGTGTTTTTGGAGGCAGGATCCCTATTGAAAATACTCAGTTTATTGTTCCCTTCATCTGTTGGGCTGAGCTTCTTATACAGAGGCTTCCATACTGAATTCAAAATGGTTTATATAAGTTTGCAGCATAATTAATAATGAAATAAAGAATTTGTTTATGATAAAATTTGTTAATAACAAAAAGGTGATTCATAAAATGCTACAGAGTTTATATTTGACATCATCAAACTTGGTGTCGTGGTGGATTTAAATGAGAAACAAGCTAGTATTTTCAGAGAGTTGCTTGGAGAAATTTAAGGGTGTAGATGACTTTGTGGACATAAGTACTCTTACCTGACGTTCTTGTGGCTTCTGTGGGCTTGAAACAAAATGTTTGTCTGTTTTAAGTAGCATTGACAATTTTGAAATGTATTTCAACTATCATCTGTTTTGTGGAATGCACATGGACCTAGTTTTTGCTGTCAATATGGTGCAATCATGCTTTTGCATTTTTTAAAAGTTTATCCTGTTGCTATGCTAGTGGTGGAATCAAACAGGGGAAAAAACCCTCACAACCTATCAAACCCAAAAAGCATCTAGTTTAAGGAAAGCAAAAGAATTTGCTGACCCCAGTATTATGAAAGAAAAGCGTAAACTGAAAAGTGTGCTTTTTTTCCCCCTAATTTTTATCACGTGTAGCGGTTGTTGAACGTCATTAGTCTGAAAAGTAACAGTGAATTTATTGCCATCTTTGTAATTTTTCTGTGCGTAAGTAAGCAACGTTTGATTCTTATGCAAATTAAATATCTGTAGAGAACGTTACATTCCAGCTATTGTTAGGTTCTTTTTTTCAGTAGCTACACTGGTACGTTTCTTGAAGAGCATCAGGTGGGAACTGTTTGTGGCAGTGTTTTTGTAACAATTACCTGAAGTTCCTCCCTCGTAAACATTGCTGAGAAGCAATTTATGATTTAACAATCTCTTAATTATTCAAATCCATTTTTTTAAAATAAAGGGAAAATCTAGTGCACCTGTTGTCTCACTTAGTAGCTTTTAAATGTTAGTAGTAATATTTATTACTGTTATCGATCATTGCATTTTCTGCCTCCTTTGAGGCCACTGTTTAATTTTCCAATTTCTGTCTTCGAATGTTCATTACATTTTAAAGGAGCTGTGCATACTTACCCACAGTGTAAGGTACTGCTTTTGTTACAGGTCACAGTGATCACATACACTTTATCTCAGCAGCATTACGAATAGTCCAGTGAGACAGTAGAGTGTGTTTGCTGGGTTGTGACAGGAGATGCCTGCCAGAATTAAGGCACTGACAAATGAAGTGCCAGCCAGACTCTTAGGCAGGGACATTGAGAAGCAGAATATTGGTTCATAACAGACAAGTGTCTGTGGTACCTGTTCCGTAGATCAATGGGGATACATTAAAAATGCTAAGATTTTAGAGCTGAAGATTTACTGGACACCCCACCCGCCCCTCTGCCAGTGCCCAGGAGGGTTGTGTCGACTCTGTGTACTTGGTGATAGTCGCCAGTCTGCCTGCTCAGACTCTAGCCCTGCTTCTCCAGCTGTGGAAGTGGCACCTGGGACTGACACAGGAGAGGCAAAAGCTGGCTGACGAGTTAGAGCTTTGGTACTAGTGAACGTGAAGAATAGTGAACTGCAAATTCTTTGGTTGGATTTTTTTTTGTTTGTTTATGTCTTAATATACATTAAAGTAGGAAACATTACTGTTCAGATTCTATACAAAGGATGAGGGAGTTTAATGAAATCCTCCACTTCCAAATACTTGCTGGAGGAACTGAGGTGCCTGAATGCAGGAGATATGGCTATCCTTTTCATTGCGGCTGGGACAAGTACTTGGACAGAAAACACTGAAGTGACTTGAGAGTATAAAAATGCTTTTACTGTCAGTTGCAGTCACTTCTGGGAATTAAGAAGGCTATACTGGATAATTTGACAGCAAATTCAGCTTGTGCCTCGAGGTAATAAAAGGGTTGTTTAAAGCTGTTCTACTGGCGATGATTGCGCAGCACTGAAGCTGTGCTATTTGAGCTATTTATCCTAATAACGGTAGAGATGATGTTCTGGAATAGGAATGTGGACTACAGAGAAGAGTGCAGAGAGTAGTGCAGCCTGCTTGTAGAAAGAATGGAAAAAGCTATCTAGAATTGTTCAGCGTTACATTGCTGAAGATGAGGCCAGGGTTGGTCAAGTCTGCTACCTCCAGAGAGTACCTGTACAGATAGCTGTGTAGATGGCGCTCCCAAAACCACTCCTGGTCTCTCAAAAGGGCAAAAAGAGGGACTGCGGTTCCAGCTTGGTGGGATTGGATAACTTGTCACCCAGCACTCAGAAAATCTCAGTTTACTTCTCCCCGTAGACAAGGATGCAGACAACTTGGCAAACTCGGCATCAGGATCCGCTGGTCACAGCGTGCGGCGGGGCAGGGGCTGCCTTGGAGCTGGACAAAGCCCAGGAGCTGCAAGTTAGCCACCTCTGTTAAGACCAGAATAATATAACGATCATATAATGGTGTGTAAGACCAGGAGAAGCAATTGCAGGGGCGTTTCTGGGTGCTCTGCAAGAATCTTGGAAAATACAGTGTCTGTGCGAGTGACTTGAAAAACACTCTTTTCCTTACATAATAGTTAGTGAAGGAAGAGTAACTGATTATGCATCTGTGAAGCTGAATGGAAAACAGTCTAAAATCAAAGCAGTTGTTTGGGTATAAAATGCCAAGGAGGAGGTTGTGCAAATGGCATGAGGTACTTGAATAAATCGGGATGGTATTTACCTGGCAAACAGGGGAGGGGACCTTTCCTGCCCCTCTCCTTGTCAAGTCTGCAACTGTCTACTATCTTTTACCATTTAAATCATATGATGCAGGGTGAGCAGGATAGTTTTTACTGCTTGTCTGTAGGTGGTCCTGCAAAGATTGAGGATGTGTTTACAATTTGAATGATAAAGCATTTTGCAATAATATTTTATTTCTTGCCATTTTGCTGCTGGTTGCTGAGGAGAGGAAAAAAAAAATTACCTTTCTAGTAGTACCATACTGCACTGAGTAGACCTAACAAGGGAAAATATGATACAAAATGTAATTCAAAAAGAGCAGCATTGAAGTGTGTAAGGTATAGCATATATAGGCAAAGGATTACGTGTAACGTATTACGTTATATATTACATATATAAGAGCGTGTAGTGATGATTACTTAGCAAGAGGGGTTTACTGTTTGGTGCACAATGTGTCATTAGCACTCGTGGCTGAGGAAGTATTTAGGGACAAAACCCGTAAATATAACTTCGTTTTGTCCTGAAATACAAGTCTACATGCTGGTGCTTTTCATTTTGAGTCCTTTCATTACAGGAAAAACTGCTCCAGGTATCTCTGTTTTAGTTGTAAAAATCAGTGGATATGCTACCCAGTCCTTATCTAAACAGCAGCTTATAAAGTAAATACGAGAGAGGAGATTATTCCATTACCCCAGGGCTTGGGAAGGTCTTCTTACTGCTCCTCTGAAATAACCCTGGCTTTATTAACCCTCAGAGTGAGCTACAGAGTGTGTTTGTTTCACCTGGCCTTGGAGAGAAGTAGGGAGCTTTCCAAGGGAATGCTGCTGTTAGTATTTCATTATGAGCAGCTGCTGAATAGATGAGGTGAGCTGATTAAGCTCTATTTGGTTTGCCATATTGAATAATTGGAGTGCATGCACAGCTGGTGTATGGAGAGCTTTATTATATATAAATCAGGAGGAACTAAAATAAAAAATACAATTAATAAAGTTTTCTTTGAGATCAGCTTAAGTATTCCGTAATGCAGCAGCGCAGTGAGGGAGTGAACCAAAGTACCTATGTTAGTATCCTGCTCATGTGTGGTAAAGCGATACGCCCCGCGGAGCAAAGCAAGAGTGAGGAGGCTTCTCGAGTTTGGGAAAGCTGCATGAAGGCTGAAGAGAAAATATTCACCCTTGTAAAAGTTTATATTTCTCCCTCAAGTGATATTTTTCTTAAACGTCCAAAGATTTTTTTTTCCCTCCACTACCAATATTCTGTAAGTTCAGATACGATCACTCCATTCTCTCTCCCCTCCCAGTCTTAAATATTTTTAAGAATAAAGAAATTATATCTTCAAACATGAAACCCCCCCCACATTACTTTTTCTCCTCTCCTAAACCAGATGATTTTTATCTGATAGAACTCATTTGAAAGTAGATGAGATTTCACATACGTTTGGCTTTATCCATACACGCCTATATATGCCCCCAGCCCCCCCTTCTTGCAGTTCAAAACCTCTGTCATTGGCATGGTTTTTTATTTAAATTTGACTGCTTAGACTGGGGATGCTGCAAAGTCTGGATGTGAAAGCTGGAACAATGCTATTTTACGAGAATTCATAAACTAATTTGAAGTACCCTGGAAAGATTTGACACAATGCATGAGTAAAAACGCTCAATATATTGGAGTAATTAAAGACAATTCACATTTGTGGTTTGGGCATAAATGTGTAAAAATTATACCCATCTATCTTATTACATTTCCTTTCCTCTCCCTGAGGATTTCACTATGTACTTTATCTGTAATTGTTGCCAGTTTTCTATCAAGTTCCCACTGGGCTTCTGGTGCAAAAAATCTTATCCTCTCGATGACAGAGCTTGCCTGAATGATTTCATGCTCTTAGCATTTTTGTTCACGGGAATTAGGGGCAGAATGTAACTGCAGCTGAACATAGCATCTATTTTTGTAATTTTGAAGTTCAGACTCTGTTATTGGAACTAAATGAAGAGATGCAGGTGTTCTGCAGTTCAAGTCCTTTGGGATTTTTTGATGGTAGATGCTTGAAAAGAAAATGCATATGTTTCCAGAGTCAAACAGCAGCTGCGGACAAGGATTTATGTTTTTCTCAGAACTTTGGGATTTCAAAATGTTACATTTAATCACATGCACAGAAAGGAGAGCAAATGTTAAAGATGTTACATATAAAACTAGAGGGCTGATCTTTTTACCATACCAACTAGTTGTGGGAATGGAGGAACAAAGTGATCTTTAATCTTAATATGAACAATTTCAAGAGGATTATGATAGTTGCCAGGACTCTGGTCTTTTGAGAACTGTTCTCTTGCAGCACACAACATTTATATCCTCTTAATTGCTTTTAAAATATGACTTATTCTCATCTTTTACCTTGGAAAAATGGAATGCTAATAGTATAAGTTACTGAAAGCACAGTATTTGTGTAGGCTTCTGTCAGAGGAGGGTGAATTTAAATTCAGGTGAGCATACATTTTTAGAATGATTTTTCTAGTAATGTCTTGTTTTCAAAATTGAATTAAAAATAGCAGTTGAACTGTGTGAACCGCAAGGCTAAATTTAGAAGTATTCCAAGTTACAGAACCTGCGGGCAGAAGTATTTTGTGGCAATGCAATTTCTCCCTCCCTTTCTCTCTCTCTCATATGACTTTGCAATTAGTTGATTCTAGTAAACTAAATGTCTGACACCTTTTAATTTTATCAGAAGTTCGAGTGGGGGCAGCAGGCAGTGGCATTGCTGAGCAGTTCAGGACAGGAGGATAATGTGGGGAGGAGCAAGTTGGTAACAGTGGTAAATGCAGGTTAGTTAATACCTATCTGAGTAAGTAGAAGCCTCTTTTTAAATGCATTGAATTCTGTGCATTTACCAACTTGTGTGTGCTCCATCCTCCCCCCTTACCCTTACAGCCCAATAAGTTGTGCACTGCAGCCAGGAGAAGTTTGAAATGCTTTTCCAGACCTGAGTCACCTCTCTATCTGCTGTCTTACGAAGATCCAGAACTTACTACCTTTTTTTTAAAGAGGGAAGTATACTTCTCCTCAAGAACAGTCTGGAGTCTACTGGCTCCAATTATAAATGTCATGTCCATGGGAGGAGCATCAGGGAGGGACGTACTATACTATAACTAGTTTAACGTTATTTCCAGCGCCTTGCGTAACTCTGGCAACTGGCAGTAAATTCTGGTTATAGAAAGGTAGTTGTGCAGTGCAAGAATAAGGCAGCCATCAAGTAATTCTGCAAATCCTCTTGCGGGGGAAAGAGGTGTTTTCCTCTCTCCACTTACATTGCATTCAGCTTCTCTGTGTGCCATAAATCCTTCAGCAATACGTGTGTCTTAGAATTTTGACATTGTGATGAGAAGAGATTCTGAGTTTTGTAAAACAGTACTTGAAAAATTGATACTAGAAGATAAAAGCTGTACTCTGTCCCATCAGTTGTTGGGAAGTTGGCTTGTGTCGTTCAGGTCCCTGAAAATATTTCTGCTTTTCTTTCCAGCCTGACTGACTTTGAGATGTACTGTTAGCTGCACTGTGGTAGACAACAGAGAAATACCATTAGCCAAAGAATTGCTTTTGCCTTTTTTCAATTTCCTTTTTAATAGTATCACTTAAGGGTTTGGTAACATGGCAAAATGAGAACAAAACCTGGGCGATGGAGATGGGGACTCAACTCCAAAGAGCAGGAGCCCGAGACATTGTACTAGGAATTCTGTTGAGTGAGGGAGTTGGAAAACCTGATTCTCCTCTGGGTTTATACCTTTTCCTTTAGAAACTCATTGCATGACTTTTTTCTTTTAGCTCAGGATAAGTGTTGGGCCTGTAGATGATGTAGTTGGTCTTTGTAGCTTTTGGCGTAGGAGTTTGTGCTTCAGTGTTGGCAGCTGAAGATTTGGGCCCTTGAGCGATGGGTAATGGGGGGTATTTGTAAAGGCTTTAAAGCATAATGGAAATCTTCCTGCCTTCTCTTTAAACAGCACATGACCTAGAACATTTTGTAAAAGTTACTGAAGTACGTGAGTTATTAAAGCCTTTTTTAAAAATAAAATGACACACTTTCAACTCATTAGACACGTAAATGTTAGGGAATGGCAGGTAGGAGGTGATTTCTGCTACCTTTATCTTGTGGGTATGCACATGTGTTCCACAAGATTTCTGTTCCCTTTACAATCTAGTGGTATCCAAGTGTTTCATATGGCCACTGAAGTCATACTTAACATTTATAGTGTGAAAAAACCAAACATCTATCTGGGGGTTCAAATGCTACCTTCTGTTTCCATAACAGTACAGGGTAATGCATCTGTGCTGCCTGTATTTCAGAAATGCAGTCACCTTTTCCCCTTGCGGCATCTGGAGAAGCGTTGCTCAGCGAGGTGACTGGATACTCACCGGTGCTGCGGGGCTTTGGAAACAGGACAGACGTAGGCTCTCAGCAATTGCTGACACGTAGCTTTGGACACACAAATCTGGTTTTAATTGAGAAAATGTATGTTGGCCAACATATTGGGATAGCTTCTACTCATTTCAAAAAAGTGCCGTGGGATCTTTAACTTCCATTTGGACGCTTCCCAGACATGGGCATGAGGGACTGTAACTGTTTACTTTCAAATGATGTTTAAAATGTTTTCAAGTTTTATAATTGAATTACATTACTCTCACTACTGCTTTGGTGATGTAAAAGATTCATGTGAAATGGCTATTTTTTTGTAATTAAATGCTAAATAGTCATTACTGACTATTTTGAAAAGTCTACTGACTATTACTGGCATTTTGAAAAGGGAAAAAGAAATGAATTTTTTTTTTTTTTCCTGGAATCTTGTTTGAAAGAGGAGATTCTAGGTGTTGCCCTAATCAAGCAGCCAATTCTGTTAAGATAGAAACACTTGCTGGAGTGAAGTAATTTGCTGACCCGAGTCCTGAGGACTTCTCTGCTGCAAATTGTTGATACTGAGCTCCACGTACAGCACAGCAAGTTAATGCAAAGTCTGCTTTTTCTAAGTGTTTTCCTAATTTCTGATGTATTTTCAAGAAGTAATAGGCAGATCTGAAAAAAAAAAAAAAAGTGATTTTTCCCCAAGGGACTTGGAAAATGGATTCTTTGTCTGTAAGCAGAATAGCTAATCATTTTAGGGTTGCACTGTCTGAACTTCATGGGAACATCACATGGAGGAAGGGGTGCCCTGCCAGAACCGGAGGGATGGGGAGTCCCGAGCAGGTGTGTCCGCTCGTACAGCTGGCCCAGTGAGAGCCTGCCCGCCCGTGCCAGCTCCTCCGCTGCTAGCCCCGGGCATCATCTGTCACTGCACAGCTTCTTGGGCCCGTTGCCTCGCATCGGTGCCAGCCTGGAGAAGGAGCCTTGAATGTGCTGCCTCATGTCAAGAAATCTTGGAGAAATGGCCTAGTGCCCGTGGCAAGATAGACGGGAAAGGAGTCACGCCAGTTGGAGTTGGAGCACTTCTTTCTGAATTTCAGTGTCGATGACTAACTGTTGTGCCAGCGGGGGAAAAGAGACCGTGTCTTAATAGTATGGTACAAATCATAAATGAAGATAAAGAATCACCTGGAAATTGATGTTAGGTATCAGAATAATAATCTGAATAAATCAGAAGCTAACTGACTCTTCCCATCTGCCCCTGCCCTCAGAAGTGCCTATGCTTGTTTTATTTCTGGAATAAAACTACTTAAACTGTAGAAAAAGTATTGCTTGAATACAATGTAAAGTATAATATTAGAACTGGCTATCATAGGATATTTTTTTTTCCTCCTGAAGTGGAGAAAATAATGGAAATTTACTAAACAGAAGTTCTCATTGGAAAAATAAGAGAAGATATGATTGAGTTTAATGAAGCTTTAAATACAGTGTTTGGCTCAACAGTAGCAGACAGGCTTATGGAGTGCAGGTGATGGATCATCACCTCTGGAGAGTGTTCGTCTTTGCTGTTCTGTATTTGTCCTTGGCATTAAAATAAAAAAAAAAAGGAATTCAGTACTAAGCAAATCTCTCGAAGCTGCAACCTGAAAATTCCTATAAGAAAATGGAACATGTTGGTTTTATATATATATATATACATGTGTGTGTGTGTGTCTGTGTGTATGTCTTTGTAGGTTTTGAAAGATATTTAAGCCCAAGCCCTGGATTAATATTTTTCAAACATTAAAATTATTGCAAAACAGTTGTTTTGCACATGTTTGATAATAGATTAGTTATCAAAGGCTAAACACAAAATGGAAGTAATATATTAAAATTGTGGATTTACACCAGCTCTTGAAAACAAAGTGATCTTCAGTAAAATAGAATTTTCTGAAAGCAGATGGGTGTATTTTAAGGTGCATGTATCAGTCCTTTAAGCAGTTTCATGTCTAAGCTATTGAAACAAAAATTTATTGCAGATTGCAATCAGTTGAGAAAATGGGCTTTAATTAAAAAGCAAGAAATAATTGAGGTATATTTGGTTGTGTTTTGGAGTTTTTTGAAAAGAGATGTAATAAAAAATATAATAACATTTTTTATAATGCTAATTATATTTAGTGCAAAGACTCTTCTAACATTTTGAAGCCAGGAGTACTTTTTTATTTCTTCTCTAGTAACAGAACACAGAATATGTATAAGCCTGTGAAAGGGATCACTTAGCGCAACTGTTGATGCATTTTGAGTGAAACATCTTTATCAAGTTAATACAAGAAGCAGTCATGCCCTACTTGAATTACTCATTTATAATGGCTGAGCAGCAGCCTGGACGCGGACTTTGAAATCCTGGGAAAATAAGATGCACGCATGCATTGGAACGCCTGAAGTCTTTGCTCTAGAGCAGCTGTGAAACGTTGAAGTGAAATGTCAGCTTCTAGCTGTTGACTGAATTTTTAGCCTGAGGAGAGATGTGATCTTTTAATTACTAACCAATGTTAGTATTATTTTAATTGTTGCATCCTCAGTTCACGATTTTCTATTTTCAAAAGCCATTTGGACACTTAGGACTTAAGAATCAGAATATTTGCACACACAATGCACAGATTATTCCAACTTTATATTAAGACCTTACTTGTTTTGTTAAAATCCATAGTGTTTTCTCTGACTTTTAGTGTGTTTTTAATGAGGGAGTAGTAACCTACAGACTTGTAAAATATCAAAATAAAGCACGTGTTGGGGTAGCAGTTTCAGAAATGCTAGCTGCACGTGCATTTCGGACGGGGAGTACAATGAGTAGCTGGCAGAAGGCAGGGATTACAAGAACGGCCGTCTCTTCGCGCTGTTGGAATGTTGCAGCTCACACAGTCTTTTGCAGATGAGGCCATTGCCAGGTTCCTTTTCTTCACAGCTTGATACCCTGTTTCCTTTGAAAAGATAGACATGTAGGAAAGTAATTGTCACGTTCAGTTCTTCAAAAGCTTGAATGATGCCAAAGAGTGTGCATCCCCTGAGGCCTGAACCAGAGATTTTTGATAAAAAGTGCCAGATACCGTGTCTGGAGTATCCATCCTTACACCTCCCAACCTCTCTTCTTTTACTGTGCAAGCTGCTGTGACACGAGGCGAGTGAGAGCAGGAACACCCACTGTTGCTTGTTGGAATATCTGTAAGGGCAGAGTGAACTTTGGCTTTGTGTTGCACTCTGGAGGCAGACAGCAAGGTCCGTGTTGTATCTGTCAAGGCGTGTTCATGATCATCTTACAGCAGGTGGTGAGACTGGGGATGTTTACTTAAGGACCAGTCAAGAATTGATCAGGTGCTTTTTTCCATCATGTTTCTGTTTCAAGTAGAATTAAGATTTCTTGCACTTCATTTTGATCTGTGTCCTGGAACAGGGCATCTCTAACGTGAACCCTGTGCACTTGTTTTTCCCTCTGGAAAGTTGCTCTCTCAAAATGGTGATGGTAGGAGCAGGTGTTTTCTACACAATGGCAGCAAATTAAGCCCCAAACTGAGAGATCGTGCCTTCCTGTTAATGATAAGACTGAAAGGTGAGAATAATCCACCGTAAAGGTAGAAGTATGATGGTTCAAATCTTCTCTAATGTTTGTCCAAGGCAGCACTTCTAGAAGTATTTGAGATACATCTTGGAGATTACTCTTTGCACAGGAGTTAGCAGGACTTATTGAAAGAGTTTTAAGCTAGAGTTTGAAGGGGCAGACAGATAAGACCAGGTTTGCTAGAGATGAGTCTGGGAGCAGCACACTAATATTTGAGGGACAGCATGCTAGCGGGGTCCTTCGGTCTGCTGTAGCAGTGGAGGTGGGGGAAGGAGATCCATGTGCCAGCAAAGATACAAAGGCTGTTAATGTGTTAGAAACCACAGAAGTGGCGGAGAATGGTGGTGTAGGAATTAGGGCTTCTCCCCACAAAAGGGTGACTGGATCAGTAGCCCAACTGAAATGCATCTACACAGATGCATGCCCCATGGGCAGCAAACAGGAGGAGCTGGAAGCCACTGTGTAGCAGGAAAGCTCTGATGTAGTTACCATCACGGGAACATGCAGGGATTACTCGCACGTCTGGAGTGCTGCTCTGGCCGGCAATAAACTCTTCAGAAGGGATAGCTCCCAAAGAGGCTGTGGGGTTAGGGAGTGGTTTGATTGTCTGGAGCTTAATGGAAATGGAATTAAGTTGGAAAATAAGAGGTTTAGAATAAATTTGAGGAAAAACT
>WUAM01000431.1:101557411-101575804 GCA_024336885.1 Actenoides hombroni | reverse complement strand
TGAGACTAAATTTTATACCAAAAATAAATGGTTTTCTGGAAAAAAAAAATAAAGCGAAAAAGGAAAAAAAATAAGTTCTTCCCCCCCCCCCCCCCCCCCCAAGTATTTTTGTATGATTCAGTATATGGTACTACATTTTCAGTCCTGATCTGCTTGGATTGAAAGATTATTTTTAACTAGCCCCAAGCAGGAAAATAAAAAAAATGAGGAATTAATAAAGATTTACTATTGCCACAGCAGCATTTAAAAAAAAAAATAATTTCCAGGACATTAGGGGAACAGTTAGAACTCTTTTTTAAATCAGTTAAAGTGTTACAAGCCAAGTTGAGTGTTCTTACAGGCCAAGTCGAGTGTTCTTTTATTTATTCCAAGTAGCTCATTCAGTAAATTCTTTGAAAGTCCCAAAGGGCTCTGTGTGGAAAGGATCTTTGTAAGTACAAAGTCAGTGTTATACTTGCACTCTATGCTTGCTTAACCCCAGTTTGTTTCATACACACTGATATATGGTACCATTTGCAATACTAAATTTGTTCTGCACAGGGTGACAACAGTTTGTAATCTATTAATTGTAGTCAGTAATGACACTTTTTGCTGAGAGTAGCCTTTTTGTTTTCTTCTGCATTTTGAGACCATTAAAATAGTACCAAACAGCAGCATTTTCTGCATAGAGCAAAGTCTTTTCCCTTGTTTGATATCTAGGGGATCTTTCCTTCTGTTCAGCTTTATGGAATCCCTTACCTTATATTTATCCTCAGTGTAATTTGATACAAGTATTTTTTTACATGTCATTATCTTGCCTCTGAAGCACAAATTTCTTGTGGAAAATAGGCAATAGTGTTTGTTCATTGTCCGTAGGACAAGGGATGGGCATTTACAAAAACTTTTATATCTACAGTAAACTTTTGTAAATACTAGGAAGTTTTATTTTGAGTAACTCCTTCACTTTTCAGATTTATCTTAAGATTGAGGCTTGCATTTGAAATATCAGGATCCAACTAACACAATGTAACAAAGACAAAATGAAAAAAGAAATAACAAATGCATCCTTATTCTCATCATAGCAAGCTCTGGGAGCAACAAAAGCATTTGTTCTTTATTGTAAATGTTAGTAATTGCCTTCCAAATAGGCAGTGCTGCGAAGTGGCCCAGGTCAGCAAATGATGCTCCTGACAGCGTACGCTGCTTGTCCTTGTGACCAAAGAGGAGAGGAGTCGAAACGCTTTTCGAACTCCGGACACTGAAACAATAGTTTGGCAGCATAGTGTTCACAGCCCTCATTACCTATTGATCTTTGATGTTCAGTAAGATATAATATGGAATAGCAGGGATGATAGTATTTTGGGAAAGAAAATAGATGAAAAGAATGTTTACTTCTGAGCCTCCTGCGTAGCCAGAGGAGAACCGAAGTCATGCTCGACGGTAATGACTCTGCCGCTCTTGCGTGCCACTGTAGGGCAGGTGCAAAAGCCAAGTGCACAGGAGATAGCAGTGAAATGACTACAGAGGAAAATTAGCTGACATAGAACGGAACGGTAGAACAGCTGTTGAAGTGGAGCTCAGTGGCACACTCTTGTCTTGTGGTTTGTTTTCTTTGAGAGAAAACTTGAGATCCACATGGTCCGAGTTAACTGATTCTTCTGCAACACCATTCCACTGAATTTCTGAAGTGAGAATCCAAAATATGTAGAAGTTTCTTGTCCTACTACCATAACTTTTATTGAAAGAAGAAAGTTTTGCTTACTGTTTCTGAATTTGGGTTCCTTTTAATGTACGCTCCAGTTAAATCCATTCAATTGAAGAATATATTTGAAAGTCTGTTTCCAGGTTTGGCTTACAGCATCAAGATGTATGCAAGGCAGCAAATCTGCTTTCTTGATTATTTTTGTTAAAATTTCAAGTGGAAATAATACAGACCTGTAGAACTTTGTAGATGATAGTTATTTGCTATGAGATCTATATATAATGATTGACATAAAACTTCAGTAACCCCAATTGAAGATTACCAAATCAGGTAACAGTAAGCTACAGTGTGACAAATAAAAGTAAATGGCACTTTCGAAAAATAAGCTGTTACAGGTTTAGAGAACCCAACATAGTTAAACAAAAACCAAAAGGGTAGGTGCCGGACAACAAGTCTGTCAGAGTATGGGGTATGCTTATGGGTTGAAAGTGAAAACATGAAATGTACTTGAGGGGCTGCATTTGAATAAGTAAGAAAGATGCTGATGAGAATAAAGATATTTGTTGTGGTGGGAATAATATTACATGAGAATCGCAAAAGAAAATGAGGAAGATGGAAGGAAGCTGTGGGATAATAGAATGGACAGAAGAAAGATTACAACTTAGTGAGAGTAACCTAGTTGCAGATAATAAAATACAAAACATCAATAACCATATCAGTACATTAAAAACCTAAATTAATTCTGCCTTAAAAGTATTTTTTTTAAGCTTTTCTTTTGGGAATCCAACGTGCCATACATATCTTACCATACAGTTAAATACTTCAGGTGGCTTTTGAATACTGGATTTCCACTGAGATCAGCAATGTTGCCAGAATTTCCCTTGCTACCATTTTCCATTGTTGCTCTTAAATGTATCAAAGGACCAAAAATAATGCCAGTCTGCTGCACTTGGTTGATTCAAATTGTATTAGCCTACCATGTTCCTGTGGGAATCTCTTACACAAGTCAAAAAACCCCCAAAAAACCTTTCACCCAATCAAACAAGAAAACAAATGCCTCTTTTGTTGTCCCACCCTCTACCACTGCCCTACCTACTACGGTCATCTTCAGTGTTAGCAAAGGACTGACAACTTGCAATCCGTATACTGGACGCAATGTGTGTAGGTGCCTTTTTGCCCCCAAATGCAGATATAATTTTTATTCGTTCCAAAAAAGTACACTTTGTAGCAGAAATTTTACACAACAGTACCAACCTATGCAAACTGGATGTCCTCCTTTGTCATTCCCCACGGAGGTGACAGAATCCTCCTCCTTTGTCTAGAGCTTCTGTAGGAGCACTGGTCCATTTTTCTGTCCATGTAACAGAGCTAGATGTGAGGGGCTCAGCAGAGGGCACTGCTGGGTCTGTTTAGGGGCCATACTTTCAGTCTGTGCCTCGGAGACAGTCGATGACTCTAGAGGAAGCAGGATTTTTTTTCATAACTTATTTCTGCTAATACCTTTTTTCCTTCTAGATTCAATAGATCATTTTGAAAGAAAATGATAGAAAATTAATTTCCTGGGTTTTGGCCTGGGGTTGTTCTGGAGGTTTTTTTGCCCCTGTCCGTTCCCTGTCACCATGGAAGCCTGACTCGCTGATTCCTACTTCAGGCACCGGAGATATGAGTCATGGGCTGACGTTTAGGATCCACAGTTTCCTGGTAATCAATAAAAACATGCACTTCTGTGTGGAAACTCAATGCTTCCATTGGACTATATGAAAACTGTGTTTTCTGTGAATAAATAATACCTCAGGAAAGGGAGCTTCTCTCAATATTTTTAATCTATTTTATTATTTTACACTACATAGACGCTTGAAGATGAAAGAATGGTGAGGAAAAGTTTCTTCAGAAAAGACCATGTGTTTGAGTCTTCTGCTTAGAGAACATTTACAAATGTTTTGTGCAAATGGGAAATAGTTAAAAGATATTCAGAAGGTTGTAGGTTGCTTCCAAAGGTGGCAGTAGTGACAGGAAAGTAAACTTTCATGTAGTAATGATTTACATTCCTTTGGAGCTTTATATCTGAATTATGCTCTAGTGAAGCTTGAATACTATGAAGTTTGTGTAGAATATGTGTCTTACTCCCAGTGAGATATCTAACGAGGTAGAATCCTTTCATATAAAGTAAAACTAACTTTTATAGCTTCACTTCAGCCAGCTCCCTGGAGATAATGCTGGCTTTGGCGTTATCTGCCATGGGCACTTGGCAGGCAGCGCGTTTGTTATGTGTGTGTTAGCACAGGATTGAGTGAAAACCGTGCAGAATGAGTATGTGTCAGCCAGTACGCCCTGACCGGGCCTGGGAGCACAGCTAGGCCATCTGGGAGGGTGGGCTAGTTCTGCTGGAAGGTGCTGGGAGCTGTGCACACTTGTTCGAGTGGCATCCCTGAAGGGTTCCCCTCCCTTTCCTCAAGGTGGTGGTCCCTCATGACAGGAGTCTTTGCTAGGGCTGGAGGGGTCGGTCTGCATGTCCTGTGAGTGTGGGAATCAACGTGGTGTATAATTTGGGAGGAGTGTATTAAATAAAGTGTTAGCTCTTCAGTTGTAATAATAATAATGAAAAAAAGGTAAACATCTCAACATCTTGGGGTGTTACAGGACCAGTGGTATCTCTTACATTAAAACTCTTAGAATACATTGGAGGAATTGATGTTAACATGGTTTTCTGATACTGCGAGAAACTGTTAATTGTTGTTCTGTAGAATAATACAAGACGGAATTAATTTGTGGATTTTTCTCAGTAAGTTGTTATTTCATTATAGGTACTGTATGGATTATTCCATAGTTTTCTCATTGTAATAATAATAGTAGTGTTTCAGAGTAGAAAACGTGCTGTACATGAAATACGTGATGTTGAAAATCTCATCTATAAAGAAGTATCTTTTTTCAGCGTCTGTAACTGCTTTGCTAGCCACTACAGCTGGAGGGTATAAGATATGGGCAGAACTACAAAACTTTAGATTAGATCCACAGATGATCTATTCATTAATTTGTTTTATTCTGCTTAAGTGAAAAAGTCATGTCTAATAAAGAAGTGTACTTTGATGTCAGAAGTTCTTTGATGTCAAAAATTCTCCTCTTTCTTGTCTGAGAACTCTTTTTTTTTTTTTTTTTTTCTCCCCCTGCCTTGATTTTTAAGCATAATTAGTGTAAGTTGTGGTCTGACGCAAAATAGATGTTTAGTACAGATTGTTTTTAACTGGTGTATTACCTTTATATCATACTTCTGTGGCAGGAAACTTGTCATGTCTTACATTTAAAGAATATCTGATCTGATTGTAGCCTATGAATATGCAACTTAGGACAGAGACGCGAAAGTCAAAGTTTAAGTAAGGTTAATCTTGCCATCCACGTTTACCTTAAATTTTGAACTCCAGCATCTTTTGACATTGGATACATTTGCAGATTGTATTTCTCGCTACTGAGTTTAATTTATATTTATATACTGCTTTCACTCCTGCTATGCTACCGTGATTGGATTACAAGTATTGTAGTGTTTCTTTTTAATAAGTATTAAAATTATTTAAAATATAGAACACTTTTTTTCCTTAGTGGCTCAAAGCTTTAATAAAATTCGGTTTTAGCCTGTTATAATGAAAAACGTCTACTAAACATCCACTGAAATCTGTTACCCTGCTTTTGTGTAGCTGAGTGTATTGACAAATGAGGAGAACTAGGCAATCATATATTCAGAAATACAAATCCTTTAGGCTGTTGAATAATATTTCTTGTAAATTTGTAAATAGGTTGCAAATAGCTAAACCAGAAAATCATAATGCAGCTTGTGATAAAGATTTGCTGCTGTGCAAGAGGATGTTCTGAGTTGTATGGTCGTGCGAGAGGGATTAACATGGAATTCCACATGTACTGGTCGGAGTTACAAAGAACATGTAAGGGTATAGTTAAATTTAATGACTAACTTGGGATGCTGTCAGGTCCTCTGAGATGTGGCAGGTGCAGACACTAGTGCACACATGCGCTCATAACCAGCAAGCAGCACAGAACGGTGCTTGCTTACTCCTGTACTTGGCTATTTTTACAGCAATCCATGCAGGAGCTTTCTGGCTGACAGTACAAGAGTTCAGAGCAGACTCTATTAAATAATGTTCTTTCAACATGTCCATAACTATAACAGGCTGCTGTTGTGAGCCTCCCTGTTTCTTTCTGCCAGGTACACCACAAACACAACCAGATTGTTTTGAATAGAATTTATTTTCCTTAGATCAAGGAGGTACTCAAATTAGTTACTGGGTATTCCTAGCTATTGACAACATGAAATTATTTCTGCCAAATTCTCTGGATTTCAAGTAAAGGTGAAGATTCTTTACAAATATCTGTAAAATAATAAGAAGAAATTGAAAACTTCCAAAGCAGTTGAATTAACAATTCATTTGACTTTGCCTTGGACTGAAAAGCAACTGGTCAGAATTATTTCCCTTAATATCAAGAAAATGGAGATGAGATAAAATCCTCCAGCTTTTTTTTTTGTCTTGAAGGTACAGAAATGACAAAGTATGCTTGCTGTTATCTTCACATCTTGGTTTTAGAACTGACACCTCTCCAGCCCCAGCAGAGAAATGCAGCCCTGAGATACCTGGATTAGCAAACAGCCTGTTTAGCCAGGGCTGTGGTTATGTGGGAGGGGTTGGATAGGGCCTGGAACATCTGGTGGCAGGCAGAAAATTTCAAATGGCGTGGAGTATCGAAAGCATGCTTATAAGTAAACATTCCTTTTAAGGTTTGATTGATTGGAACGCTCTTTGATTATTTTCTTACTGGTTTTACCAGATTGGATTTCTATTATAATTTTAATAGTTTGACATGTGCGCTAACAAATGCAGGAAAACTTGATCTAAGTAGTTCATAGCAGGTAGGATTTTGCTGATCTGTAAAATACGATGCAGGAGCACATACCATTCTTTTGGAGCACATCCCCAAAAGCACTGCTCAGAAAATTAGTCTTCTGAAGACATGGTGATATATTGTTAGCCATCTGCAGGGATATTTGCTTTGTAAATAAACTTAATGTTCTTATAATGCTTGTGCAGATGTTTTATACAGTTTACTTAACGCTTTTTTTGCTAAAAATCTTAAATGAGGTTTGTAAAATCATAAAGCTGCAGTGTTCAGCTTGCTGCCAAAATAATACTAAAGGTTACATGTTCCTGTTTATTTGTAGCATTTCTCTTGGAAGACACTGTAAAAATGTGAAAGCTGGTTTCACTTAAAAATCAGTTTTTCAAGGCAACATATTTAAAAACTCCCACTGTGGCCTGCATGCCTGACAGCAGCTTTCTGCACTTCTGCTAGTTAAGAGATGCAGTTTTGTAATCCCCCTTACTTGTAATTTTTCAGTGCCCGCGTTGGAGGAGTTTGTGATTTTTAAAAATAATAATACTACTAAATATTTTTTTTGCGAATAATAGCAACGAGATGGTTGATATTTTGCATGAAGAGAACCGTTCACTCAAGCCCAGAAGTGAAAGTAAAATTCCTATTCTCAGTTTAGCTAGGAAGTGATTTAAAACACTGACCGAACTAAACAGCATTTTGGATTTATTAACTAAAATGTATATAACCAATTAAATTTCACCTTGTTTCAAGTTGTAAAAAAATTTTAGCAGTAGTGGAAGAGGTTAAAAAAATGAATTTGAAAATAGATATGTTTACATAGTAGTATAACTAATGCTTGAATATATATAAGCCATAGTTATTTCAATACAAATTTCCTACAATTCAGAATTATTAGTTATGAATTTAAGGAAGTCTGTCTCCAATAAGTGCTTGATTAGATCCCCATGAGTGAGAAGGTAATGATCATATCCTGACACACTTCGAGAATGCGCATTTCGCTCTAAAAGAACTTCAGTTGATTGTATTAGGTGCATATATTAGTGTTTTGGATGCATCATGTGTAGCTCTTCTGAATCTGTAGAATAATTTATCTTAAGAGCTGACCTTAATTCTCCTTACAAAGTTCACAAACGTGCTGGTATTGGGAAGAATAACTTAGTTCTAGATAAAGGAAATGATTCAGTAATTTTGAAACAAGTAGTAAATAGTAAATAACCGCCTCCCCACTCACTGCGGATAGAAATGAACTGCACAAACTTGGACTGTTTGTAGTGTTGTGCATTAGCTTCTCCAGTGCAAAGGGTAACAGTTACTACTTCTGTTTGCTGCGCTGGAGGGTCACAGCTTTGATTCAGACAGAAGAATAAAGCAACCTTTACAATAAACTAGTTTGGGAATCTGAATATTTTTAAAGATATTCTGAATGTTGTCTTTCACTGATTCTTTTTTTTTTCTTTAGTAGTACTGTATGAAATTTATACTGTATTGTACCATGATGATTCAAACATTACCTTTAACTTAATCTTTTGATTTTATGCCCTCTAAATGACCTTTAAAGATGCATTTTTATGGCTTATATGTTGGTGATCATGATAACATTCACGATACAATGCAGATTTTTTTAAATTTACCTGGGAACTTTTATTTCTATGAATTGGAGGATTATTTGATAAAAATGCTATAAAAAATATTCAAAACTGCCATCTATAATAAAGGCAGGGTGATGAACAGTCTCCTTCAATATTATTTGTGTTGGTGCTTTGTGATGGATCCTTTCTTTTCTGGCACTTTTAGCAATTTCTTCATCTCTGTAAAAGAACTGTGGTGGGCTTTTGCTTGCTTAGCTAAGAGTAAAGGAAATGGAAACCACAGGTGTATATTATTGAAATTACTTTTAAGAGATGAGACATGAGGCATCTAGTGATGAATAGATTTCTGGTTGATAACGTTAGTGTGCAAAGCAGTTGGTATCCAAAGTCACACCGTTACAATTGTTCAGCTGCTGAAGAAGGAGGCAAACCAGCTTCCCTGGTTCCATGTTGCTAGAAGGGGAGAATCCCCTTGCGATTCTCGGAGGAATGCTGCTGTACGAAAGAGCAAAATAGCCTTTTGGCAGGCGGTGGTGAGGTGCCTCTAGGTACCGAAGCTGAACTGTATTAAGAAACTTGTTGGCAGTTTTCAGAACATTTACTGGGTATAGGTTAAAACATGTATTATAAAAATAAACTGGAGATGGTATTGAAAATCGCTTAGAATGAGATCTATTGAGGTATTGCTCGTTGTAACTATGTCATTAGTTCACAATCTTCCTATAATGTTGTGTCACAACAGAACAAAAGGTGTGGTAGCACTTTACCTATTTGGTCATAGAGAAAGGGAGGATGCAATCCTGGTGTATATGGTGATGCACAGTTAACTGCCTGCAGATCATAGAACTCATGCTTTGTAAACTGAATGTAGTAAAGTTTCACTCTGCTGTTTTTCGTAGCAGAAAAGTTGAGAGCGTGTATTAGGGATTCTGCTAGCTCAGTTCAGGGTCATGCATTTGGATCACGACCGACATTATTCTCTAAATTGAGAAACATGATGGCATATGGTCCTGTGTTCCCTGCTGGGACATGAGTGAAATCAAGTATTCCAGCAAAGATCTATTTCCCATGATTTCAGAGCCTTGGAGCTATTTTCTGCTTTTTTAAGCTGAATTAGATACTGATAATCCTAACAACATCTTCCTGGCTGTTTTTCTGAGCTGAGAATTACCCAGTATAGATGCCTTTGTCATGAACTGAAGAGGAAGCATGACTTTTAAGGACAAAGGTAAATCAGCGCTTCTTTTCTGATATTCTCTTGCCTTATCTCTGACTTTACAGGGGTTCCAAAAGTCTGGGACTGGTTCTATATACGTTGTCCTTTCAAACCCAGCCTATTAGGATGAGAGGTAATGGACTTAAGTTGCGCCAGAGGAGGTTTAGATTAGACATTAAGAAAAAATTTTTCGCTGAAAGGGTTGTCAGACAGTGGGACAGGCTGCCCAGGGAGGTGACATAGTCACCATCCCTGGAGGTGTTCGAGAAACATGTAGCTTCAGGACACAGCATCACCTAGGTTAGAAAAGACCTTTAGGATCATTGAGTCCAACCATTAACTCTACCAAGGTCACCACTCAGCCATATCCCCAGGCACCACATCTATACGGCTTTTAAACACATCTGTCCACTGACATGTATTTTTTCATGGGTTGCCTCTCCATGGCCCTTGCACCTTCAGCTGACACTCTCTGTGCAGAAGTTTCTGTGTGGAATTTGGTGGGTTTTTTTTAATCAGGGTGTCCTGCAGGATTGTCTACAGTGATTAGAAATCATTTGTTGCATATCTAGATACTCCAGTGTATTCATCACTTACTGTCTGTGTAAACAGTATGTGAAGTGCAGCTACTGGTGGTACTTAGACATTTGTATACATATTTACCAAGAGCAATGTAATCATAAAATTCTGCAAATAATACTGTATTTGCAAAAGAGGTTCTGCTGCTGCAGTTTGTCTAAACCTCTGAGCTCCCCAGCCAGGTGTTTTGGACCAGGAGTTGTTCAGAAACCATTTGCTTTGGAGTTGAGTGTAGTAAACAGGCAATCATTTAAAAATGAAGAAAAGAAAATTACTTAACCAGTAAGTGAAATTAAAGATACACGTGTGTATACGTTTTTATTTCTGTGCTCTCTGCTCTGGGATTTGGAGAATGTATAATGCTTTTGGCACAGAGCATAGAGTGAGTCAGGGAGCATAAATACTGAATGAATGATATTGTGAAACAGAAGTTTCCAGGCTTGAATGCTTAAACCTGACCCTTTTCACTGACCAGAGCTGCATGCAGTGTTCCCGGTATCTGTGTACACAATGGATTTATGTAGTGGTATAGATGATATTTTCTGGTTTATTGCCTGTTCCTTCCTTCCTACTGAACACTTTTCTAGAATAAACAGATACCTTGTTTTTTGAGTCAAAAGCAGTCAGCTCTGTTCTCATGTTTCATGTGAAGTTATGAGGCAGCAATACCAGTAGGAAAAATATGTTTATCTGTATTGAATCAGGTGGGATACTTTGGGAGTTCCTCAGTCAGCCCCGTTCTTGGTTACTCTGGATAGCTCTGCACAGTTGGCCACTGCCAGGAGTTAAATTCCCTGGAATGTTCTGGAAAGTGCAGGTCCCTGCAGGGCTTTGCCTTCTTCCATAGTGAAAATTACCATGTTTTCCTGTGACTGTTTCTTTTCTCCTAAATAATTTATCCAATCTCAAATTATTTATTGGTTTAACTTCCTCTCTTATAGGTAGCATACTTTCTTCAAAAGCCTTTGATGGAACAACTTGTGGAATTTCTGTAGGGAGTTCCAGTAGACAGCATAATAACATCTGCTTTGTCCTTACGTTTGTTGATTCCTTAGGAGAACGCTAGGCTTGAGTCTTACTATTTCTAATTTCATAATTAATTTTGTTGACATTTTTGTTACAGAAAGGAATATGATACAAAAGTACTACTAGACTTCGGAGACCGAATGAAAGAAGGGATTTGTTGCCTTACTTCTAATTTGAGTCCATTAAATATAGGAATTAGCAAAATTCTTGTCTAACAAAAAAATATCCGTATAAATATTTTATATCTCGTCTGCTTGAAATGCTACCTGTTTTTAGTAGTTGATCAGAAAGCCATTCCATGGAACTACTGCATTTCACAAGCGAGACTAGAAGTCCCTGTAATTTGAAAAATAGCCAGCAGGGTCTTTAAAATAGGAACAAGGAGGTCTCAGACAAGTAGAGCAAACAAAAAAATTAGGAAAATTGACTCATAGTTTCTTGGGAGCACCAAAAGACTTTGTACTTCAATGGAATGTTCGGTCTCTTGATCCATAAGAGAAGGTAACTGCAAGTCTGTAAGGAAAAGGAAGAGAAACAGCCTTGACATTACAACCCCTGTTTGAGTCACAGATCTAAACAAGCTAAAGATCTTAAACCTTTTTTAGCATTTTGAAAACCTGGTCGGGTATGATCAAGTTACTGTAGTTATGGCATTAGTTGGAGGTCTAAGTAGTCTTCGTCGTACACGTAAGTGTGGTGGTATCAGATACAAAGGCAGAACTGTTGGTATCCTGAGAGCTGAGTCTTTTAAATGTGAAGGTATTGTGATGATAGCAGAGCAGTGAACATAAGGAAATTATATTTGAAAGAGATGTTCTTGCATTGAAAATCTTATCAGTTAAGGAAGAGGTGTTGTGCAGCTCAGCACAGGAATATTGCTGTTCCAATGTAGGAATATTGTGTACTCTACGAAAGTGCAGCAGACTTGGAGATTTCCTCTGAGATAAAATTGGGGTAATGTTTATATCGAAGGCCATCTGTAATCATTCAAGTCAACCTTGAACAGGGAGACACACAGACATATATTTCAGTAGTTAGACAAAATTTCTTAACTTACTGTAGCTGGTAAAATGTAAAAATAATTTTTTACAATCACATAAACTTTCATGTAGCTTGAAATAGCGGTTTCCCTTGTCTGACTTGGCGATTCAGGATGAAATGCAGGGCTCTGTCTCTTAGATAAGCCGATTATTTTGCAAGACAGTCATATTGGTTTGTCATTGATATTCCAAAGTGGATAAAAAGGTTGCATCTTTAATTTTTATGCTGTATAGCTGCAATCTCGAACTCCTAATTCAGCTCTCGTTCTTCAGCTTGGGACGTTACTGGAAATGGCTGTGGTGCCATTGGATAGCTAATTGGTAAAGCCTGTTTGGAATGTGGGTGAGCAAGCCGTTTTGGCAGTAAGCAGAGTAGTAAAGAGCAGTCTTTTTCCCTTAGTTGACTCCCAGGCTAAAATTAAACAGAGTTAGATATTTCCACACTTAGTGATTTACAATGCATCTGTTCTGAGTCAACTAGCAGAAAGAACTAATTACCTATATATGTTTATAAAAAAAGAATTCTTCATTTGTGTGTGATGTGCAGATCTGCATTTTTATAGTATGCCTTAGTGGAAATGCCCTTCAAAACAATAAGATGGTAACTAAGAAGATTATTCAATGTTATCCTTTAAAATAATTGGATGCTAACTCAACCTGTATCAGCACCTGCTTATCATTCACGTGCTCCGAGACATCGAGGAGTCATGAGCTCAATGCTAAAATAATTCATGGTGCAGTTTATATAGCAAGATGGTGTAATGTTTTCTTTAGTTACTTAGTTACTAAAAATAAACAAAACTTGACAGAATTAGTTTTTATTGTAGATCATTCCCTTTGTTCATAGTTGTGCTTCCTCCCCAATAAAAAGTGTACATTAACTATAACTTAAACTTCAGACTCCTGTAGAGGTTTTTTCAGTTCATTTTGTAGGGGAATATCTAAAATGTGTTAGCGAGAGTTTTTAGTGGAAACAGCAGTATAGATGTGTTTGGAAACTGCGTATACACAGCACAGAGTTTAGAAAAACTTCTGCCAGGGTGATCCTCATTGTTGCAGAGATAAAATACTTTTTTCTGCACATAAATAGCAAAGCTGCATCATGGTATGTTATGGTTGATGTGTTAAGTGGTAAGTTTCAGTAAAAAAAGTGACGCAGCTATTATTGTATTGTATGTGTCTGCATGTCTCCTAGCAGTTGGTTTTTTCCATAGAAATGTTGAGAGTGACTCAGCAATGCCGTTTACTCTTTCACGAGGTTTTTACTTCTCAAAAAAATCACCCATTTTCACCACGTGTTGCGACCTCCCTTCTCCTTCCCAGTGTACTCATTCTGCTCTGCATTCCTCTTTCAGCCCTCCCACTGCCTTCACCCTTCTGTCTCTTGGATCTCTAAAGTCCTTTCTTGTTCTTTCATCTTCACTGAGCATCCCTCAGCACCATGTCTCTGCTGCTCGACTCTGCCCCGTTTCACCCACCCTGCCTTTACTTTTGGCCTCTGTTCTCTGCAGCTGCATCACCCAGGTGTCCTCTTTCATGTCACCAGAAGTGTACCCTATTCCCTTGTCATCCCGCTGACGTGCTTGAGTTTCCCTTTCGAAGCAGAGGGTAAGACTAGAGCCCCAGGCTAGCGATCCCTCTCCTCCCTGCTCCTCCAGCAACCTTGGCTCGGCACTCGAGGTGGGAAGAAGTGGTGGAAGAGCCAACCCAAGCACAGGAGGCCCCAAGTTATCCTCTGCAGGCCTCCCAGTCCTTTGGGAAGACAAGTGCTGTTGTTGCTGCAGCTGTCATCTTCCAAAGCAGCTTGTCACAAAGCTTGTCCACAGGACGTGAGTGTCACGTGCAGCTGGGCTTTGCTACCTCCCGTTTGTCCTCCTCTGCCGCCCGCCTGCAGCCTCCCTCTGGTTCCTGACTTGAGGAGAGAGAAGAAAGTTGAGGAGGAAAGAAATTATTTGCCCAAACTGTGCCTGGCAAATGACACCATGACTTCGAGGAAGTTCTCAAATGTTCAAAGGTCACGTGGTGTTGGGTTCGATTCTTATCCTTCAAGTCATGTCCTAGGTAGATGTAATAGATAATAACTCTGGCAAGAACTCTGGGATCTGGAAAAGAAACCTAGTATGGTGTGGGACTAAGGTCTGTTTTTTCTGAAATGTAAATTTAATTAAAAGGAGAAGAGGGGAGGGGAGAAAAGAAAGTTCACCACAATCTTAATGAAATCCAGGAAACTCAAGCATTGCGTTTTGACAGAGACAAAATAGCAATTAGTTTTTTTCCTTAAATGTGTAAGGAGTCTGCTGCTAACTTGCAGCCTGGTCTTTCACATCAGTGAGACTTTCCTTGCAATCTGGGAGGGTTCTTATTTCCTGGCATAAAACTAGAAGTTTAAGAGATGTATTTTTTTTTTTTTGAGAGGTAGGAGACAAATCTGAGAAACTTTTCTTTAACTGCATAGTTATTCATTTTGAAGAAAGTTGTTACACAGGAAACAACGTCACATAGGTTATTAAACTGCTCTTTGAATACAGTAGCTGAATAGCAAGTATGACAGTACATTTCAGTAGTTCAGGGTCACAGAAGTGCCTTGGTAGTAGGCCAGAGTTACCAATTGGCAATTGCTGATCTGCCTACTTGTATCATTCTTTTTTTTTCTCCCAGACACATGCTGTCAATGACAAAAGACAACTGAAAAAATATTTTGCTCTCTATTCTACCTTGCTTTAGAGTTTATAGGATTCTGCTGGTGTGACTTCAGTGAAGTGAAAAGATAGTTTCAGTTTGAAGCATGACTGAATTGTATTGAACTTCTTAGTTTCAGCTAATGTTTTTCAGAAAACAAGAAACTAAGTTGAGTAACTGTCATCATGTGCTACAGTAACAGTATTTGGATTTTTTTTCATTGAGTCTTATAAACGTGAGATGTTTTGTTGTCGAATTTGCCTGTAGGCTGATTATTCTTCACTCTTTGGGAGGTCTCTGACTCCCACTTGTATCATGTATACATTAAACCTTTCATTAAGTATTGCGGACAAAAGGCTGCTATCTCTTAAAGATGCAAGATTCTCTTATTTTAGCATCCAACTATCTTATAAAAGCTAATGATTGTAGCATATACTTTATCAATCCTCCGCTACCTTCTGCTTCCTTTTTCTAGTCTCCTCCAGATCCTACCGCAAGGTATAGTCACTGCTCTTCTTACTTGCACGTTACCCCTTCGTGCTTGACATCAGCTTTGCTTTAAGTCACAGATTTATTTCTGAGGTTTATTGCTGACATTTAAAACCATCAGATCACACAGACCAGTCTGTGTATAGGAGCTCCTCACAGTGTGTGTTCCAACTCCAAGCCTGTGCTTGGCAAATGATCTCTCTTTATGTATTTTTTGACTATTTTCCTATTGTACTCATCAGGCTTTGCTTGCATCGCCCCTGGTTGGTGGGTCTTCTGCCATTTGAAATTCAGCTGGTTTTAAAATTTTGTTATGTTAATGTTTTGTGGGTTGTCTATTTTTTGGGGGTTTTTTTTGGTTTGTTTGGGTTTTTTGGGGTTTGTTTTTGTTTAGTTGGGTTTTTTGGTTAGTTTTTTGTTTGGTTTGTTTTGGGTTTTTTCCGTTTACAATTTTGGTGGTGTTACGTATTTTGAGGTGTATGTTTTAGCTGATTTTCAGAAAGTACATTGAATTGTGTGACAAGCTTTCCGAATTTATCTGAATTTATTATTAAATTCAGATTGCAGCATAATTACATTGTGTACTACAGAGTAAATACATATTGCTCTAGAAACTGTGCTTCTTTGAATTATAGAACTACTGCAGTTCTATAGCACTTGGTGCTGGGACCTTCCAATATAAAGGATTTCTGTTTTGAATTTACTTCATTCTTCATTTCATTATTTCATTTATTTATTTGTTGTAAAATTGCAGAACTTACATGAAAAGATAAGTGTCGCTGCTTATACCAGGAGCAAAGAGATGCAGCAACACAAAATCAGTAGAGAGAGAGAGCCAGGAGAGGAAAAAGAAGTCACTAATAATTTATAACCCCGTTTTATATACTCTAGCCCCACAGGGCGATTGGTCAGTGATCACCCATCTCCTGGGGTGATTGGCTAAAGTCCTACAACACCCATTTCAAAATATTTTCCAATGTACCATAAACAGAACTAAATAAAACACCAGGTGTTGGTCCAGCTTACAAAAAACATCCTACTGTTTCTCATAACATGCATGAGAAAAGCAGGACTCACCAAATATTGTGAAAACCTGAGAAAATCCCTCTGCTAGCAGCTTTTCAGCATCCAGAGATGCACTGCCTCTTAAAAATTACTCCCCTTGGTAGAGCACAGGGTCTTAGAAACCAGAGGAACTATGCGGTAATTCCACTCCAGATTTCAGGCAGTTTTAGCACTTCTCAGCACTTGGTATTTTGTTACCTCAAAGCCAGATGAATACTTGAGGCTAAGTCAACGTGACAGCAATAAGAGAACAACGAATAGCCAACATCAGATAATTCCATATTTAAATTTCCCAACAACAAGGATAATACAAGCCTCTATACAAGACCTTCAACCAGTCAAACAAGGCATTTTTGCATGCAGGTATGCCTGGTGAAGACTGAATCTTGCTGCTTTTCAGTAGTTATTTAGAAAGATGCTACATTAAGCTAGCGAGTGTGGGAGGACAACTCCATCTGAAAAAACCCCACAAAGAATGCATCTTTCCCATTTAAGCACAGCATAGAATACAGAGTTCCCAGAAAACTGTTTCTGCACTGATGCTTATCACTCAATGTAAAATCCAGCTTATTTCAACATACCTGACCCTGCCCTAGCTTCAGTTCCCCTAGAATGCTAACAGCTCTTGCACACCTTAGCTAAAAAAAGGTTAGGTATTTCTGGGTATATCTGAAAGTTAGATCTTTCAAAGCAGGCTTCTAAATTAGATGTTTTAGTGCTTGACAGCACTAGACATTTTAATGATGCACTAATCAAAATCCAGTCTACTAAAAAGTCTGCTATGCACTGGCTAAAAGAAACCCCATCGTATTTTTTGGTGAGCTTTAAGAGTCTAGGTCTCCAAATCTTGGATCAACTTTGAAAGACAAGAGCATTTGCAGATTTCTTAGAACAGAAAAAAATCTGTTACCAGCAGCAGCAATTAAGATAGTTGGGATACTCGCCTGGAATGGTGACCCAAGTTTCCAGTAGAAGTCACAATAAAAGTAATTTGTTTCTTTAAGCCCAGTTTCCTGAACTATTTCAGACTCCTGACCAGCTTCCACACTTTATAACAAGCTGTGCCTTCTGCTACTGGCTCACAAGAGGGCACCATTTCTTTACCATTAGTTTTGTTGGGAGTTTCTAAGTCAGCTCCACAAACCACAGGAAAAGACATTTACCAAAGGATCCAAAGAAATATTAAACAGAAGTAGGTTTATCAAAATAAGCCATTTTCTAGGTAAAAGTAATTTGCAATTTAGTTATCACACCTCACAGAAATTCCATCAGAATTCAGTTTTTAAATCACCTTCCCTTTTGAAGGGGACAAATCTACAATTGCCGTAGTTTAAACTGTTACCATCCACTTGTCAGCTCAGAATGAAACAATGGCAGAATAAATACCTTCCTCATCTTCCCACTCTAAATCTAAGGACGTGCTGTCATCATTTCCACTCGTCGATTTTGTTTTGGTCATTAAGTCACAACTGCTCTCTGTGTTGGGTGTCAGCACTGTAGCATCAGATGAAAGTCCTACGGGAAAAAAAAAGTACTTTGAATCTTTGAATTTGAGGTTCAATGTGCAAGCCTAAGCTTTCAAACAGGTTTTGTTGTGTTGAGGCCTTTAAACCTTGGGAACATCTGAAAAAGCACTTCATAGATTATACAGCAGCTTTTTAATAGCCAACATTATTAAGATATTACAGGCAATTATTTAGCAATAGTGTCTCATGAGAACTATAGAGGAATTTAGTAAGCTGTAAGCTGGACTTCTGTGAAGACATGCCAAAAAGCCCACAAAAAGACACCACCACACTAAAAACCAACAGTCCCCCCCCAAAAAACAACCCCCAAACTACAGGTAGTGTTTCCCAGAAATTACCATCAGTCCAACTTTTCAGTGACTACCAGATACTGTCAAACTTACGGATGTGAGCTCATAAAATTGTTTTCCTCTAAATTGTTAGTGGAATTTAATATAGGCAGCCAAATCTCCCCTTGCATCTCAGAAAAAAATTGACCATTAGTAATTTTGCTAAAGAGATGATTCAATAAGCTATACACACACATATGGATGCTGAAAAGCTGCTAGCAGAGGGATTTTCTCAGGTTCTCACAATATTTGGTGAGAATCCTGCCTTTCTCATGCAT
>WUAM01000431.1:101503598-101557311 GCA_024336885.1 Actenoides hombroni | reverse complement strand
CAAAAACCATCCTACTGTTTTTCATAACACTGGTGAGAAAGGCAGGATTCTCACTGAATATTGTGAGAACCTGAGAAAACCCCTCTGCTAGCAGTTTTTCAGCATCCACAGATAAGTGCCTATTATTACTTAACACAATTTTTCAATATATTTGACACCTTTGTATTATATTAATCCATTTGGTTCTGAATTTTATGGCTCTGTGATTAAGTTCTGCTGCAATAGATACTGTACTATTAAAACAAAAGCCTCATTAGTACATAATGAGATTTTTCATGCAGGTTTAATGGAAATAGTGCTTCATAAATTGGGTTTTATTGTGCTTGGCTTGAAGTGTATGCTAAGATTTCTGGATACTGAGAATAGCTTTTCTCCAGTTTTAAGCCTTAATGTTTCCTGTATGTTTCTTCGCAAGCATAAGAAAACGAGAAGATTACTTTTAAGAAATGAAGGTCTAGTAGCCCTGCCTTGTAATCCTAGGATTTAAAAAATGAGATTTAAAGTAAATAAGATATATTGCAAAATTCGGGATAAAATCCTAAGAGCTCATGGTACTGAGACTGCCAACTTAGCAAAGGTCAAAAATTTACCTTATTTTACTTAACTAGTCTACTGAAGAATATTCATGACCACATTTACATGAAAAATGCTTGTCTGAGCAGCTTTGGGCAGAACACTAACCAAAAGTACACCTGTCTTTATGAAAAAAACCAAACCCAAAACAACAGAAAACCAACACTGTTCTAGAGCAAGTTTTTCATTATTGAGGTTGGTGGAGTCGTGTTATATTCTTCTCTTTCTATCAGGGGTCTTGTTGACTCATTTCTTGCATGGTATTGTTGGCTGGGAATCTGAGGAAAGGGGGGTGTGCGTATTCAGTTACATACACAACCTTATGAAAACAGGCATTTTTCTTGGCAGAAAATTATAAATCAAAAGGCAATTCTCTGCATTTTTTTCCATGGGTTTTTTTGTGCATGCTCATAACACTGGCAATGCTGGCAAGTTTCTCACTTTCAAGAGCTTGTTGAAGCCTGTGTTTTAGTTACTACTTTTGATTCAGATTTAATATAAATATATATGTAAGTCCAATCCAAACAAAATTCTGCATCGAAGACGATTTGTGTGCAAGAAAAATGAATACATATATGGAGATTCTTTAGCAGATAGTTTACATGTTCTTTTCTTTTCTTTGGTAAATAGGTGCAGTACTCTTGTCCAGTGTACAAGGATTAGCAGTTAATGTTGATCCAGTCCTGTATACTTGGCTTGTCTACCAACCCCAAAAACGAGCTAATAGACACATTCAGCAGGTATGTAATTTTGGAGGGGGAGGAGTGGGGAGGAGGGATACTTTCTCTTCTGTGTGTGCCAGTTTTTTACAATAAGCTGTGGGTCTCTGTGGCAGTGTTTTCTTTGATGTAAACTTGACCTTAATTTTCATGTCTCATACTCCTGCCTGGGAAAGAACACAGGTTTTGCCTGACTTTAAACTTATTTTTAACTGTTCTTTGGCAGACCAGGAGGATGTTCCAAAGCTTAGGTTTGCCGTAATTGATGGAGCTACTGGTCTGTGTTGCCTGATATTCTGTCTCATTTATAAATAGTCAATTATTAAGTGGCCGATATAAAAAATCTTCTGCTATTTGTCTCATGATTATAGAACACTATGCACGTTGCATGTCAGGGAACTCTCATACTGGGCCCTTGAAGTGGGAGGATAAACATGATCTGTAAACATTTCTGTTTCTTGTGTGTAGATGTTAGATTGTAATTGTCAAGCATTAAATTGAGTCCAGTTAAGCACATTCTGCACCAGCACCACCTGAAAAACTTCAGTGTATCACTTGCTGCCTTATCATTTTAATAACTTTACAGTGGTTTTAAATGTGTTCAGTTATTCTTCATTCCTGCATCATAATTGGAGCAGCACAACGTTTCCTGGTACTTTTAAAACAGTTTGTTTATTTACCATTTGTATCCTTCCAAAATGTTATTGAGCCTGATTATTTCAAATATGCATATGAAAGTCTCTTCTTAACATTAATGTGTGTAATCAACTGTTACTCAGTACTTACTCTTTTGAGTGCCTTTGTGTACTTAGTGACTAGAAAGGTTTAGTGAATACATTAGGAAACTTGTTCATAGTTTTGATCACGAGCGGCAAAATTTGTAACCAAATTTTGATTAAGTCATTATTTGATAATTTATACAGCTTTCTAAATTTTTTGGTGATCTGTTTCTGTTTAACATTGCTGTATCACATTTCTAATATTAGTAGCATTTAGACTTGCTTAGTTATTTGAAATTATTTTACATGTGAATTTATAAACCCGTTGACATACTAGTTTCACCTTTAACTGTCGTAATAGAGTACACACAATAATAGAAATTACAGTATCTGTAGTAGTCATGAGGAAAATTTATTTGAAAAGAAAAATATACCTATATTAAACTATCCTTAACCAACACCTTTTTTTTCTTTATGTAATACTGTGATTATCCTAGGTTTAGGATTCTGGTCAAACTTACGGCTTTGTATGTTACTTATTGGAAAAGGTTTGGCTTGTTACCAGTTAATTGTATAACAACCCAAAGATGCTCTTTACAGCCTTCATAATTTTTCAACATTTAATGGAATAACTGTAAGACATGACACTTTCAAGCAAGTATGAGGGTCGAAATGTTATTGATTTTGTTACTGTTACTGATTTCCCCCCCCATTCTAACTGTCAGTCTTATACAAGTGCATCAAAAGAAAAGAAAATACATCACTGTAGAAGTTTCTTCTGTGATTCAGAGATTTTAAATGTTAACTTTAAATTTTGATGTCTATTTAATACAGTGTTTTATTCTGTCATTTTGAGTAAGTCAGAATTGTTAGTTTTACCTGAAAACAGTCAGGAAATTTTTCAGTACATTTGGTTCTGTGTACGCATTATGAGTTCAGTGAGAGAAATCAAATTATTAATTTATTTGAGACCATAACGATAGCTATGTAGACTTCTAATTGCATACAGGATAGGGATGGGATTGTTTGGCTCCCCACAGAGACAGGTTTGCCTTTATATAACAGAACTTCTTCAGATTTGTTTGCCTTTTAAATATTACTCTGGGATTCCCAGGTTTATAATGCTGGTTTGGTAGTACGTATATTTTATACCTTCACTAAAATACCATGTGCAATGTAACTGTGTTGGCATGGTTTTGTCCGAAAGCATGAAAAATTAGAAATACCAGAACATATGTAACTTTGTAAGCTGAAATGGGATGGGACAGAAGTAAGCATAAAAGTGAATGCATTTTTACAAGACACATGAATTTGCAGTGATTTTTCCATAAGGATGTACTGTGTCCTCTTTAATTTTAATGTGATGAAGCCACCAAGAAACATAATTCTCTTTGTCTATACTGAGATTTTATTCAACTGGAGCAGAACGGTGAATGACTGCGGTGTTGACGTGTGGGTGTAAAACCCCTTTCCAGTTATTACCGCTAGACTGTTGCTAAAGCTAGCGCTGCACTTGGCTTACGCAGCAGCTGGTGATTGCAGAAGCAGTGTGATAGCTGAGGCCATCGCGTTCCTTGGTTTGTACAGAGGTTACTTTACACTTTGTCCCTCCCTTTCCCCAGTGTATCTAGTATTAGGTGCCATTAGGTTATAAACTCTTTAACTGTGTTTATGTAGTATCTCGTACGCTCTGTGTCCTTGTATGTTCTTAGATGGTGTCTGAAAAATGTGATTAAATGATAAATGAGGATTGTAAAAGTCTGACTAAAGGTAAACACCAAAACAAGGGAGAAGCTGTTTAAATGAAAAGTTAAGTTTAGCACAATAATCACTGAATATAAACAGGTTCTTCATATATTTATCCTAGAAGTAAAAGATTGTAAAATCCCGAATATTAAGACTACAGTAAAGGGTTTTTTGCTAATCATTAGAAGGAAATTTTCTAACCTTTTGCAGGAGAAGAGATTGGATGTAGTGTGTTTGAAGATGTTTGAACTTGGAAAGAATTTTGGCAAGCTCATAATTTGTAAATTTTCCCAGTAATAATAGAGGAAACTACTGAAACAGTTTGTAGTAAGAAGTTCTGCTGTCTGTCTGCTGTGTAGTATGATGTGCAGCATGTTTTCTTTAAAAGGTGGTGTGGCAAAGCCAATGCTGCTTATGTTTGTGTTAGGAATAGAATTAACATATCTTTGAACTGAACTTGAGGCAAACTCTTTAGTTTTCTTATATGTAGTCTGCAAAATCCTGTTAGTTATTACAGTAAGTTGTATGAGGTCTTGCTCAACAAAGAGCTTGTTCCAGTGCTCAGTCACCCTCCCAGTAACAACATGTTTCTTTTCATTCAGAGGGAACCTCCTGTATTTCAGTCTGTGCTCACTGCCTCTGGTCCTGTCACTGGGCACCACTGAGAAGAGCTTGGTTCCATCTTTTTTACATCTTCCCTTTGGGTTTTTTCATACATTGATGAGGTCGCCCATGAGCCATCTCTTCTCCAGGCTGAACAATCCCAGCTCTCTCAGCCATTCCTCATATGGAAGATGTTTTATCGTCTTTTTTAATCGTCTTCTCGGCCCTTTGCTGGGCTCTCAAGTTTGTGCAAGTCTCTTTTGTACTGTGGAGTCCAGAACTAGACCTACCACTGAGTAAAGGGGAAGGATCACTTCCCTTGATTTGCTGGCAATACTTTTGTCTAGTGCAGCCCAGGATACCATTCACCCATTCACCTTCTTTTTTAGCAGGGGCACTTTGCTGGATTTTCTTCAACCTGGTGTCCACCAGGACCTGTTCTGCAAAGCTACTTTCCAGCTGAGCAGCCCCAGCATATACTGGCTCATGAGGTTATTCCTCTCCAGGTACAGGACTTTGCACTTCTCATTTTTGAACTTGACGAGGTTTCTGTCAGCTCAATTCTCCAGACTGTCATGGTCTGTCTGGATGGCAGCACAACCCTTTGCTGTATCAGCCACTATTCCCACTAATAAAGATGTTGAATAGGAGTGGACCCATTATTGCCCCCTGGGGTACATTGCTACTTATTGGAGTATAGCTGGATTTCATGCCACTGATCAGCATGCTGTGGGCCCAGCCATTTAGCCAGTTTTCAACCTGCTTCACTATCTACTCATCCAGCCCATACTTCATGAGCTTCTCCATGAAGATCTTATGTGAGACAGTGTCAAAGGCCTTCCTGAAGTCAAGGTAGACAATATCCACTGCTCTCCCTTCAGCTACCAAGCCAATCATTTAATCATAATCATTTTATCAAATTGGTCCAGAATGACTTCCAGTTGGTGAAACTGTGCCAATTACATCCAGTCGTCTTTTTGTCCTTCATATGCCTGGAAGTGGTTTCCAGTGTTCCATCACCTTCCCAAGGATTGAGGTGAGGCTGCCTGGATTGTACTTCCCTGGGTCTTCCTTCCTGCCCTTCTTGAAGACAGAAGCGTGACACTTGCTTTCTTCTAGTCCTCAGACACTTCTCTCAGTTGCCAAGATTGTTCAAAGAACATTGAAAGTGACATTGTGATGACATCTGCCAGTTCTGTCAGCACTGATGGGTGCATCCCGTGAGGGCCCATGGGCTTCCCTATGTGTGGCTTGTGTAGGTATTCCCTGACCTGCTCTGCTTCCACTGAGGGTGTGGTTTCCTTACTCTATTCATTCTCCCTCCTCTCTGGGAGCTGAGATTCAAGGCTGGTCTTGGTAGTAAAGACTGAGGTGAAGAATGCATTTGGTACATCAGCCTTTTCCAATAGGATCACAGCATCATCTCGGTTGGAAAAGCCCTTTGAGATTACTGAGTCCAACAAATAAGGCAGTGAAGTTTCCTGACTGTGTGTATTCCCACAGACGAATGGTACTGCAGCGGGTGGTCTTCAGCTCTCTGGCCCTGCTCCTCCTTTCCTTCACTCACCTGAACGCAAGAAGTTAGTGAAGATTGTGTGACACTTCCGCAGTCTGTACACATTGCTCAGGCAGGTTCTGCGGTGATGTCCTCTCTGACAGCTCTGAATAACGTCCGAACAGAAGAAAAACGCTGTGTTTGGTGCCCGAGACCGAAACCAGGCGGAGCGAGGCCGCTGCCGCTGAGGTGGCTGGGGGCGTTGCCAGGGCAACGGCGCGGGATTTAAACGCGGCGGGAGAGGCGCGCGCGAGGCGCGAGGAGCCGCGTGGCGGGCGGGAAACCCGCGAGGGGGAACCAACCGCCTCAGCCCCCAGCGCCACCCGGCCCGCAGCTGCTGCCGCAGGAGACGCGGCCGCTCGCACGGAGCTGCCCCGCACACGGGCGGGTGTCCGGGTCCCCGGCTGCGGGGAGCTCGGGGTGGAGGAGGCGGCGGCGGGGACGGCGTCTGTGTGCGGTGCGAGCGGGTGACTGATCTGCTCGGCTGAGGGGCCGGGCGGTCGGGCTGAGGAGCGTGGGGCGGGGTGGGAACGGGAGACGGGCCGGTGGGGCCAGTCACTGCATTGCCCGGAACACGGAGGGCTCCCTGTGCCCTCCTCATCCGGACAGAGACACCTGGCACCCTGGGAACCCCCGAGAGCAGGACCGAGCAGCATCCCCCACCCCCGACAGCGGTACCAACAGCAGGCGTGGTGCTTTAAGGCCCTTAGACGCTCGAGAGTAAGTACAGCACAGTGGAACTCCACCAGAAAAACAGCAGTTAGCATGAAAAGGAACGATGGGTGCTGGTGGGTGCGAGACTCCCTGTTAAAGGGCTCAGAGACACCCATCTGCAGATGGCCAGGTTGGTGAAAGAAAACAAGAGCTTTTTCAAATACATGAAGGAGAAAAAAAAGAGTAGGGAAAAAGTGGGTCCACTGCTAAATGAGTTGGGAGATGCAGTAACAGAGGATGCAGAGATGGCAGAATGGCCAATGTCTATAAATACCTGAGGGGTGGGTGTCAAGTGCAAGGGGCCAGTCTCTTTTCAAAACCCACCTGGATGCATTCCTGTGTGATCTGCCCTAGGCGGTCCTGCTCTGACAGGGGAGTTGTGCTAGATGATCTCTAGAGGTCCTTTCCACCCCCTAACATTCTGTGATTCTTTGAAAAAAAAACACAGTTGGGCAACAGGAAGAGGTGAGAAAGGTATTTGTTACCGTGAGAGTATTTTCACCCCATCGTCAGCTGATGATCTCTCCAGATAATCTTAATAAAACCTTTGCCAGCTAATGGGTTAAAAACAAACAAAAACCCACAACAGAACACCTGAAACACAACATATATTAAAGCGGCAGCAGTTGTTGGGATTGCTTTTGCCTAGTTATATTAGTTAACCTATTATGTGATAGTTCTAACAGTTACTGAATTGATCTGCAACTTTTGGTACTTAATTTGGCAAGAATAAATTAAACCTACACCTTTTGATTTTACTCTGCTTTCTATACAGTATGTGTGACTGCTCAAAAGTCAATTTGTGTGAGCCAGATACGTTGCGGTTGTTCCATATGTTCTCCATCAAAATTGCATATTTTTTATTGTCTGCGTGTTAAAAATAATCACATTTTTGGTTCCCTGAATTTGTTAGACTTTTATGAAATAAGTTTGTTACCACGATTTTTTTCAATAGCCTGAAACAATCCATGAAGTTGGGGCGGCAAATTCAAAAGACATCTTGCATGCCCTGCTTGATGATTGATGAACCTATGCTAGATTTTAAGCAGGGTTTAAAGTAGCACAGAAGTTTGAGTTCAGTTTTTTCTTAACGTTCTCGTATGTGTTAGCCAAAATTGGTGCTCATTTTTTAAAAATACTTCAGTATATGTGGAGCAGCAGTAGTTGCGTTAGTGTGGTATCTGCACCAGTTGCTTGCTTGCTGCTTTTTAACAGTTAACTCAGCATCTCTATAATATATGCTTAAGTCCCTTCTGTTTCTTTCGTTTGAAAGCCCCACTGAAAAGATAAGCTGTTTAATGCTTTATGAAAGATTATTTTGAACAGAATTTGGGAGAGATACTACTATAGTGACTTGTATATATGCTGTTTACTGTTTTTTAATGTTACCTCCCTATTAAAAGGTGAAACAAAGCTATGTTTAGAGGCTATGTTTCCATTAATTTAATAGCTTATTGTGACTATGATTTTAAGATTTTTGTCAGATGTGACCTGTGGCGGTGAGGCCTTGTGTCTAGTAAATTTGAAATACTTCTTAATATATAATTCTGACCATTTTTTCAGTATTTTTTTCAGATGTGGCTTGTTACTGTTTTTGTAAACCAAGGCTGTTTTTCATATATCTAAGCCAATACTTAGCTTTGCACTGATAAATATTTGAAGAGCTTGTTTTTCTTGCTAAAAAATACTTAGCTGCACTTGGATATGAGGCAGTTAGGTATGTGATACATTTTGCAATGAATATATAAATGAGTGCAAGTAATTTATTTGGTTTTTTCCTCAGTGCACAGTAGTGTAAAGCCTTCATGGCTTGTCAATACTTTTCTGACGTTACTTACTCATTACTGTGAGACTAATTTTAGTCAAGGCTAAACTACCAAAAATGTGTACCTACACATATGTGTAGATGTATAATATAAATGTGGCTGCATATTTTTGTCTATTTCTTTGACTGTTCTGTATCCCTGTGTTTGTTAGTACATAGTTTTAATGCTTATTTCAGTATCGGAGTAGATCTAAAACCAGGAGTGCAGGGAGAACATCCTTTGTCACATAGAGGAACAACTAAGGAAAAAAACATGCACCTTTTCCACACTGATCATGCTTTAAAGCACAGGCATATGATGCACCTACATGATTCCAGAATTCAGATTTCTCCCTTTTTTCATGAACACCTACACCAAAGAAGATTGTGTATCCCAATTCAAAATCAAGAATTTTTCATCGTCTGGGTAGGCAGATTACAGAATTGGTTGTTAGCAATACAGTCTAATCCATTTTTTCCTTCTACTTTTTTCTCTGCTCACTTTTTTCTTTTTCTTTTTTTTTTTTTTTTCCCCAATTTTATCTTAAGAATTTTGCTGCATTATAAAATCACTGCTTTATGGAAAGTTTATTGTGAGCTGAGGATATTAGCAATTCTTTATGGTATGCTTTGGGCAATTCTTTATTCAGAGGTCTGCACCAGAAATCTCTAGGGAATGTTTGCCTGAGATGAAATAATTTTTATCATCCTGATTTGGTCAGTAGACTCACAGAGAACAAGTAATTGCTCTAATTTGATCTGTCTTAGGATACCTTTTGAAATAGTGGAGATCTTTGTGCCTTTAAGAACCTAACACATCTGTTAATGAATGGCAATGAATGAATGAAATAATCTAAGGGTAAGTTTCAGTACCCAAACTTAAGATATTTTTTTTTTCCATGTTGTAGCCAAATTGGCTTTTGAGGGTAAAGCTGTGTTGCCCTTCTTTAGTTTTGTTTTTTCTCTTCTACCTTGATAAATAGCAGGAAAGGCTTTGATAAAACGCGCGTGTTTCTATGATAGACATAATTACTTTCTTGATGTGCAAAAATTTCTCTGGTTTAGAATAGGTTTTGATTTCCGATATTGCTTGCAGGCTGAAAGCACTGTCTTTATCAGGATCTCTCCTCTTATGCCAAGGGAACGCTTTGGAAGGACATAGGAATGAAGTTACTACTTGCTTAAGGAACTAAAGCTACCTGGGACTTGAACCTTCTATCTTCGGCTTTCAGCAGACCCTTGAAATGGCTTACACAGTGTTTTCATCAGCTGGTGAAAACATGGGGGTTCTTGACTGACATCCATTCATCACTTAAATTTGGAAATATTACAGCTCATCAGTGATTAGTCTTTTATCCCAGCAGAGTGCTTTTCTGAGAATAACTGAAGCAATCACAGAATTTCATTTGAACTGCCAAGTTCATCTGTCAGGAAGGAAGGTGTTTTTGTGAACCTCAGGCAAGGCATGCTTAATCTTTTTTTGGTAGGAATTACTGTAATTTTGATTGGGAACTAGGCCTGATGCCTCATTTTGTTTGAGTTCATTGAAGCAATTTAGATATGTGTTTATATTATTAATCTCAGAAATCAAAACAATGAAGTGTGACTCTGTAGTCAAGCAGCAATTGTGATTTCATGATGGTGCAACTTGTTGCAAAGTGGGTGAGGTAGATCCTTGCTGTTAGAGCTCATTCTAACCTAACTTGGAGAGTCTTGCAGCATCTTGTCTGAGGCAGGTAGTGATTTCATAACAGTGATCCTAAATCACAAAACACCAAGTTTTGAGTAGAACTACTGTCTGTCCCCTCTCCAAAGACTTAATTAATTTTTCTTCCTGCTTGCTGATGGCAAGCTACTGCACATGTACACATCAGTTCGTGTGAACACAGCATGTATGGGACAGCTGGGTTTGGTATCATTTCAAAGATTGCAACCCATGTCTGAGCTGAGGCTTCTGAATTCAACATTTCAGAAGCCAGTGCTTATTTTTTTATCCTTTGGTAATAATATTTAAGTTCCTGTCTTCAAATATTCTTTTACCTTTGGTTTGTTACCAGGGAAGTGATTGTATAGGCATCCCTCCAATCAAAGTTATGTCTGCTCAGTCGGTCAAGATTTCATCAGAACACATTCCTCATGTTCCCAGATCTGCGTGCATCCTCTTCAGCCTCACGCTTGTGGGAAGTTATAATTCAGAAATAAATTATTTAATTATCGAAAATCCCAAGTAAAATAAAATACTAATTTATTCTACATAGGGCAGATTTCCACTAGCCCTCTTTACAGGATAATTTAGCTTCAGTTAGTTGGCGTATCTCCACACAAATCAGAAAACACTTGGGGTTTGATATTTTTGGCCGGTTCATTTTTAGCTCTTACTGTTCTGTGTCTTTCTCTGATTTTTAGATCTTTATCATTTCTAAAGTCATGTTGCCTGTACACTATAAAGTAAAATAAAAAAAATAGAATATGTATCTGTTGATCCATGTACATGCTTAAATAGCATATATGTGTGTGCATGTTTTGTGTGCACATCCTCAACATGGTGTGTAATGTGTTAGATTATTTGTGTCAATAAAATTTAAATTTGGAAAAGGATCGTTTCCTGTAGTTTAAGCTACTGCTTAAATAGTTAATGGTGATTATTATACTGGAAAAGTAGTAAATTTTCTTGTTTAAGTACTATGTATTAGTATTAATTGAGTATTCAGTGTGTAATATCCACAAAATGTTATTGCACTGATAAAACTGTGATCAGTATTCTAGAACAGAATCTGATTTTGACTTTGTGTTAATAAAACAACCTCATACAAATGCCTTAGTTTCATAACTTTATAAGTGTTCTTCATTTATCTTCTTTATGTCACTACCAATTAGTATCCATAAAGCTTACATCCCACGTAGGTGTGTTAAACTTTACTATATGCATGTATTCTTGTATTGAAACGCTTATGATAACGCTTGCCTGCAATGTCCCCTTTCCCATCAGATTCATCTTCTCAAAGAGCTGTGGGGCTCTTGTCATCTGCTGTTTCCCAAGCCACAGTTTCCTCATCAGTTTGTGGCTAAAACCCAAATCTTGATGATCCTTTTCCATCTAGTTCAACACTGATCTTTCATCTTCTTCATTCTTTTAACCAGAAATCTTTTGCCAAAAACCTGACAAGATTGTATTGGGCGTCATCAACAGCAACATCAGGCTTGATTTCAGTGAGCAAAGATGAAACAGCTGTTTCATTGTCCAGATCAGCACTCTAGCACTCAATATTTAGTTTTAATTTTTTCCAGCTTTGTCTGGCCGTGATAGCCTTGATGTTTTTCACTATATGACTAGTGGTGTAATGTACTATATTTTACTGATCCATTTATTCAGTGGTTCAGAAATAGATACTGCTTCTGCAGACAGTATTTCCATCCTGTTATCTTTTGTACTGTCTTGTACCGTCTGTGTTCACTGTTCAGAAGCTCTTGCTTCACTTCAGCAAGACAATGTTCTTGCAATGTTATGTCCAGAAATGCCAAATTGTGGCTCAACAGTTGCTGTCATGGGAAAGCTGCAAATGGCTTTGCTCTGTGAAAGGTTGTATCAGTTAAATGGCTAAATTTTGAAAATAAATGATGTAAAGTGGCTGATGAATGTTTAGAAAACTTCAGACTCTCCATATGCATGTGGGAAGTATTCTGTGGTGTAAAACTTGTCTTTTCAAAGCTGATGTGTTTTTGTTGGTGGTGCTACAGCTGGAGGACACCAAAGTGGCATGGTACTATATTCTAGAATTATGGTTTTAGTGCTTCTGGAGACAAAGCTGATGACTCTGTGTTCAGGAGGAGAGATGAGAGTTGTGTTTGTCATTGACATTAGTATTTTCCTATTCACTTTGCATACCACCGTATATATAAATTGATTGTTTTCACTGGAGTAGGATTAAATAGTTGATTGTCTTATTTTAATTTACTTTTATAGTGGAAAATGGTGAAGGCGTTTGGAAGTAATTCTCCTTCAATTAAACGATTTTTCTGTTTGTTTTGGGGTTTTGTGTGTGCACATGTTGCACACTGCTTGATTCAGTGATCTGTTTTCTATTGCAGAAAATTTACAAGCGCATTGCCTGCCTCACATGAATTTGTTTCCCACAGAGAATCCTAATGCAACGTGTGAGGTTTCTCATTACCCAGCTACACGAATTGCATTTTCACTCCAATACCAACAAAACTAAATTACAGGAAAACTGATTAAGATGCATGTAATCCTAATGTCCAATTTTTAGAAAAAGCTTTGTCATCTGAACTGATAACCCTCTGCAAAATCAATGGTAGAAATGTTCCACTTCTGTCAACTGCAACACATCTACAATTTACATAGCAGCTAATGCTACAGCATAATGTTAACATCCAGTTGAGGATCCAATTTTTAAAATGTATTTCTTTTCAACAACAAACCGATAGACTGTATTAATTTGTGGACCTCCAGTTCCAGAATCCATGCAGATTATCACACATCACTCCTTTCTAATCTTAAGCAAGCAGTCCTTCAAGCTAGATTTTAATGCCTTCAGTTTTGTTTAACAGTGTCATATTTTCAGCAGTTTGTAATTTATTTACATGCTTGAAAGACAAAACGGTTCAAAATCAGTAGTGGTCAGACTTAATTTTTATATTTAAAATGTGAGGAACAAATAAAATTATGTATAAATAACTGCATCTTTTCTTTCCTAGTTTAATGAAGGTTGATAAATTTGTTTGCAAAACTTTGGGATCTTCATATCTGGCTAAAATTTTCCACTTCCCCTTAAACATTTAGATAATGGTTTTGCTTTGGTCATCATCCAGGTTTATTCATGTGCATTCTGATTGGCTAACAAACATGATATTTTAATAAATTGTATTTCACCTTTTTGTTTTCATAGAGCTTATCTTTTCCTGTTTTCAGACTAACAGGACTAAAATAATTGCATGTGCAAGTCTTAATGTAGTGTTTCATAACTTGTTTTCAAAATGTGTGTGCTCCAATCATTTTTTCAAGTGGTTTTCTATACATTTCAAATTATGTAGTTTAAAACATCCTTCTCGTGACAATGTCAGAATTCAATATAAATATGTTTTGGTTTTGAGTGGTTCACAAGGAACTTTTTTTTTTTCTAGCAGTCTGTAGGAACTGTTCCGCTTGGTGTGTCAGTAGCTCGAAAAAAAGAGGATGAAGCATCAATTGGAAGTGCACCTTTGGCAAGGCAGCAGTCAAATCAAGCCTCTGAGTATGCCAGCAGTCCTGTCAAAACAAAAACTGTAACAGGTATGATCGCTTAAATGAAACTAGCCATTCTGCCTTTGCAACTTCCTCCGATACCATGTGTCCACAATTAAACAGCACCCACTGTGCAGATACTGTGGAACAACTTTTATTTTTTAAAGAAATATTCTCCCTCAAAATTACAACTTTTATTAAACAAACTTACAATTTTGAAATATACATTTAATTTTCTTCTCATTTTCATTTAGGTACTATCTTTGGGGCCCTGAGAGTTTCATGTAACACATTTTATAAAATGAGATAGAAGTGATACGTTTTCAATAGGATATCTGCTGCTTCCCTTGATACGTAATACATTAGTCCATAATGTTATCAGACTTTATACACTGTGATTAATTTCTTTGATTTCATTCAGTCTGTTCACATCGCTCAAAGTCTGGCATGTATGGAAGTCAAGATTTGTGCATGAACAGTTAATATCCACAGTTTTCAAAATCACTGTCCCATAGAAAATGCATTTGTTGGCATTTCTGGAGTTCAAGAAATTATTAAATTCAGGGATATTTTCTCTCCACTTAAGAGTGATAAAGTTAAACTTTGTTATTGCTAATCAAGATGATATGCCCTTCTGAGATTTTCTAGGCTATTTATTCATACAGTGCTGTCTGCAAGTAGTAAAGTAGGAGATCATCCAAAAAAAGTGACTATCCAGCTAAAGATTTTAGTAATCATTCTGAAACGCACTGAACAAATTCTGTTTTCCTTAGCATTGATGTTTAATTCCAGATGATCAGGAAGTACTTAAAGATGTCTGCTGAAACTGAGATTGCAATCTTGTCCTTTAGTGGTAGAGTTGATTGTTATTTTGAGATTAAAAAGGACTAAACACAGAAAAATCTGGTTGCTGAGTATTACGTGGGTTGCCATTTTATCATTGGTAGTAAAATAATAGATTAATTTCAAAGACTCCTTTCTATTTCATGTATTAATATCCTTTCTTTCTACCATTTATCCTTTTACTTTCCATTTATTTTTGCCTGTAATGAAATGATTACACTAAGTATGTTCTTCTTTTAACTGCTGTGCCAACATCATAAACTGTATGATTTGTTTCTTCCTGAGGTTAATTCTACCTGTGCCTGTCAACAAAGCACAAAGGTCTATTTCACTAGGGAAGCTTTTGTAATTTTGAGTATTTGACATTCAAAGCCAGTTATTTGCATGAACAGATGCTAGATTAGTTCGTGTTAATTACCAGTTTATAAAAGAGTAGCCAGTTTTGATCTTCAACTTGAGTGTGATCTTTCTTTCAGTAATGATCACACCAGAAAAGACGACTAATAAAAAATGTTATTGTTCAAAATCTAGAAATACCATGAATGTCAGTTTTGCTTTTGTTTGGGGTTTCCTCTGTGTAAGTGCAGAAACGTTAAAACAAACTGATAAATTATAAATAATGTCTTTAAAGAAAAAGAAGGATTTTGGTGTATCTTAACTTCCTCTACTTTTTAATTTGAAGTCAATATGTGTTTGAAGATGTGTTTTCTTACTAAGTGTAAAATTTCACACTAAGTGTGAATTTTCAGTTACTTAGTACAACATTGCTGCAAAAATGTGAAGTTAATTTTTAGGTTTCGTGGATGTTAGCCAGCACTTCAGTCATTCCGTTTATCAAATAAGTTTAGCCAAGAAACTCTGTGTGTGTGTGAGAGATTATACTAATAAATGAAAGGTGATTTTCTCAAGAGATTGACAAAGCAGTTTCTTTTTTGAGTTAGGAGTCTTTTAAAGAAGAGATTGCCAAATTTGGTTTCATTAATTCTCAGTTTGTTGATAAAAGTTACTGGGTTTTTGTTTGGGTTTTTTGTTTGTTTGTTTTTGTTTTGTGGGTTTTCTTGGTTTTGGGTTTTTTTTTGGTGGTTTTTGTTTGGTTTTGGTTTTGTTTTTTAATCAAAGCTACATATCTATAGCGAGGGTCTATTTTTTTTTAAGATGCAGTGTGTCTGACACTGCTGGTTTGAAGCCTAGCATGTGTTTTAAAATGACTACCTGTTTGTTATACTCTGCAGATAAAATCCTAGGTGTGGTATACCTGAGGTTTAGATGCAAAAATAGAAAATAAATATATAAAAAGGATGCTAAAGAGCAAAAGCCTTGTATACTAATGAAATTACTGAAAGGGCTGCTATCTGTCTGCTTCAGTAGACCACACAGATTTCCCTTAATTAAAGAAAGGAGAACTGTATCATGCAGCAGTGCCACGCAGACTTGTTCGCTCTATTGCTAAACTATTGCTAAACTTCATGTGATCTGAGAAGCTTTTTCTATAGAGTTTATCTTGTACCCTGTTTGTCAGAATTAGCTTTCTACTGGAAGATTCAGGGGACACTATAAACTGACACATATGTTGTGTCACAAAAAGGTCTCTTTGATTACAATGCCGCCAGTGGTTAGAAAAGGTTGGGTGGATGCAAGTGTGACAGGTGAGATCTCATTTTCAGAGAAGTTTCAGTGGATCCTTTCTTTCAGTTTGTTTCTTTACAGGTGTATAATATGCCAAAATACAATGAATGAGTGACTAGTTTGTTAAACTAAAAATAGAATGCATGTGTTTCTTCTCCTTTAATTTTTCTGGATCCCTTGCTCCCTTAATTTTTCATTTTATTTTCTTTCTTTTAATTTCACCTACTTTCTGTCTGAATTTTCTTTCTTAATTTGTCTCGCCTTTTAAAATCAGGAATACCACACTGATTATAGATCTAGGACTTACTATGCCACCTATGCTACAAAGGCATTGTAAGTAATAGGGGCAGTGATCCACGTTAGCCTCATATTTCTTGAATCATCAGGACTCTAGCTATGAATGCCTTAAGTTGTCAGAAAACTGAGATTCCTACATTGTTAGAAAGCACATGGGCATACTCCTGGCAGATTGAAAGATACTGTATCTTGAAATCATGCTGTTCAGTTGGGGATTTTTAATTTCTCCTTTTCAAGTCTAGCATGATCTCAGCAGTCACTCCCTTGAGAACAGCTAGAAACCAACCCTATGTATTAAAACAGTCTGTAATCACAGCTGTAAAATAATTTAAACATTGATCTTGAGTTCAATTTATTAGTTAATGGCTGCTGAGACCTTGCTAAAAATGAAGCCTGGGAAAAGAGCAAAACTACTTTTTGTTTGGTATCTGTCTGTGAAAATCCAGGGTTTTGGTTCTTCAGTCACAAATTGTAGTTATTTATAAATCTTTATCACAGAAACAGAGTAAAATAATAGAATATGTAGTTCAAATTTTGTGTGATGTGGCTGTGAGTAGGCAAGGTGGTAAAGAAAGAATATTAAAATCACATAAGTATTTAACTCAATTCCTCCATCCACCCATATTTGAATTGCTGAGAATGTGAGGAGCAGTTGACTTAGTTCAGCGAAAAGTTTGCAGACTTGTAGCTATATACTGAAGTATAGCTCCTGTGTCTGGATAGTGGCAAAATGATTGCTATGTGCCTGTATAAGTATGTAATATATATAGCATAGGTAGCATACCTATACAGGAAAACATTATGGGCTGCAGTAGATGGATAGGGATGTCTTTGAATGCTGTTTTGTGCACGTTATTGAATATGATTAAAGCCAAAGTGTCTGTTTTCACACATTCAAGATGGCTGCTCATTCAATACTAAAGTAACTTGTAGATTTCACATTAATATTGTTATTAAATTATTATAATTATTTTCACTTAAATAGAAAAATATAACCTTTTCCATGCTTAACTATGAAGCTTGAGGTTTTGGGAGCTTTTACTGCCTCCTGGTAAGGCCTTTTTGTAGGCATTACACTGAAGTTTAATTTCACCAGCATCATCCGTGACATCCAATGTTTAGCAGTGTTTGGAAGTAGCCATTATATCCCAGACACAAACTTGGTACTGTCTTCTGAGGTGTAGCCCAGTGACTAGGACATCTGATTTTTCAGTAACAGTAGAAAAGTAACCTCACACATGCTCTTTAGTATAAGGAATGCTTTTAATGGAAGAATCTACTTCAGAGAGGTTGAAAAGGTTGGTTTGTTGGAATTTTTTTTTTCTTACTTGGAATCCTGAAAGTTTTGTTTTCTTATAGCCACAGAATAGGTAGGTAAGTGGAATTTAATGTATCATCACAAACCTTTCAGCTGAAGTAGGTCCGGTAGCCTCTTACAAAAGGCACCAGAAACCTAAATGCCCTGTCCTGTAACTGAAAGTACACTTGTCACATGAAATTTCACTGATCCCTGTTAGGCACCAGCCAGGTATTTCATCGTGGTACTGGGGGTGACTGCATTTCAGTCATGTCATGGGTGTACATCAGGGCACATGAGAGCAAGCAAGTGGTTTTCATCACTAGCTCTGTGCCCATGACCAGAGATTGTTCCATTTTTCTGGTCTGGTGGACAAATTGCAAGAGCATTTGCAAAAGAGAATTAAGCAATGGTGGATTTTGGACAGCTTTTTTGCATAGGCCTGGTTGATGCTGTCCACAGGTCAGAGAGTGCACCAGTCATTCAATTCCACTATGACTGCAGTGTTACCGTGGAGTATCAGTCCTAAGGTCAAAGCTGAGAAGAGAATCCAGATGACTTCATTCTGCAGGAAGTGTGTATGTGCTGTGTAAGAGGATATGCTTATAGAGAGAAAGATAGGACATGAAATCATTCCAGTTCGGAAAAATACCTTTCTTGTGTTTCTGAAACACTGTTGTTTTGTTCTGTGGAACAGTTGTTCTTACGGAGAAATAATCAGAGTTTTAAAGTTTCATAAGTGCTAAGTTATACCTAGTCTACTATTTTTTTTTTTTTTGTAGCTCAAGCAGATGGAGGGTGGTGTCATGACCAGAAAGTTCAAAACTCTTCTTCAGATGGCCTTTACATTCCCTGCCTTGTATAAATTGTCTGATTTCTAATAAGGACAGAGCATCCGATGCCAATTTCTACTTTCTTTACCCTACTTGTTTTTCCAGAACTTGTAATATTTATCTTGTCAAACATGATTTATATTGACCAGAAAATGCAAAAGGAATTAGAGGACAAGCAAATGAGTTCCATGCATATGCATAGAGTACAGGATTGCATAAGCCATTCCATATGAAACTAGGCAAAGAAATATCCTCACCTTTCCTTTAAATCACTTCCTAACATTTGATAGTGTAGATATAATAACATGCTTATATGTTGGCTATTAGATGCTTAGTATAACTGGCAATTCTTCATTGTTACAGGAAGTGTTAGTAATTCAATTTTGAAAGATTTACTCAAGTAATTCTTAAAATTCCTTGAAAGTATACACGATATATTTCTGAACCACTATTAAATATTTCTCCATAAAAGTGGAGAAGAGAGGAATCTTTAAATGTAGATACACCTCTATTTTATTAAGACCAATTGATGCTTTGTAAGTGGTTTTATTTGAAGTTTTATCTTAAGTTAATAAACTTTCTATTAAGTACAGTGTGGCAGAATATGACCTGCACTTAGAAAAACTGGTTGCAGTCACTATTTTCTGGTGGTGTTGGTTGTTTGGTTGTTTTTTGTGTGTGTGTGTGCATGTGTGTTGTTTTTGTGTTTTGTTTTTGTGGTGGGGTTGTTTTGTGGGGTTTTTGTTTGTTTGTGTGTGTTTGTTTGTTTGTTTTTCTTTAAAGTATGACTTGAATGCCAAACTAGATTCCTGCTAAAGTGAGCTGTTGGAATGTAAAAAAAAAAACCACCAAAACCAAACCAAAAAATCCCCAAAACACTAGCAAATGTGAGAGAAGTCTGGCTGCTGAGAAATCAATGGATTATCTGAAGTATTTTTATTAGTAGGTCACTATTTCTGTTCAGTGAACTGAATGATTATTGTTTATTCATGCCTGCTATGAAATGTATGACTGATGATTTATTTGGGAAGATGAATGAAATTGAAGAGGTGATAAATAGGCAAAGTAAAATACAGGAATTTAAATCTGACACACATTTACAATTGGTGCCTGATAGTACTAGGACTTTTGTATTTTTATAAACGGGATTTACTTCTTGGAAGCATTATTTAAAAGGAAGGTTTCTAGGCACAGGCAATTTATAGTAACTTTTAAATGGCTGGACAGTAACATACCTATATTGAAAATTAATTGCCAGTTTTCATAGCTAGCAAAATGTTTGACTTCCTTATTATGATGGTATGATTTCTTCAGTTCAGTGTGTGGATTTCATAAATATTAGTATCAATATATCCAGGAAGCTTTCTGTATGGAGAAAGTCAAAGTTGCGAGAGAAGAGAATGGGTGTTTATTTTAGATTATATTTAAAAAAATAAAGAACTTTAGGTGTATTTTATAAAAAAAAAAAAGCAGAAAACAATGCAGAATTCCTCCTGCATTTGCTGGAAAATTTCTTGCAAATCCAAAGGCTGAAATTCTTACTACATAGTGTAAAATTTATTTGGAATGGTAAGCCATACCAAGATAAAATCAGGCAAGGACTTCAGATACAAATATGCATATAACACATTTTCGTAGTTATTAATATAGTAGCTCAGTTTTGCCTGTGAATGCTGTTATTGATTTGTACAGAAGTTGTCAGTCCTTTTTAATTTTCTGTCCCCAGCACTAGGTACTTTTTTGCCAGAAATAGTGCAGCAGTCATTAAGAATTTTGTGGGAGAAAACACTGACCATAGCCATTCTCTAGCCAACTCCCACTTCCCCACAGAAAGAACTTTTCTACTTGCACAACAGTGTTAATATCACATTTGTTTTTGCTTACTGACATTTATTTTTTTCCTCTAGAAAAAGGTATCTTGGAGAAAAAGTAAAAAGTGTCTGTATTTTAACACTTACTCTGCTGCTAACTCATTGAATGACATTCTAATTTAGTTACTACACCTCTGCTGCCATTTCCCTGGGTGCAAGGGACTTACTCTGGCTAGTTGTTAGGGACTGTGTGACTCAATTATCATCCTGATTGATAAAGGTAATGCATTATCTGTACCGTTGGTAAAGTAAAACACAAAAATGCTCAAAGCTCAGTAAGGAAGTTAGTTGTGTGAAGACTATTCAGTAGGTGGGCAAATATATAGCATATTTTTATAAGCTTGAAAGACTTCTTGTTTTTGTTTAAGTTACTTAAGTACTGCTTTTATTCTGAAGAGTGCAAAAGGTTTTGCATACAGATCATCATAGTCTATCCTTAGGAAAAAAAAAATAAATCTGTTACATGAATAATCCAAATACCAGTCTTGCAGGAATGGGAGTATAGGGAATAACTTCTCTTATGATACTGCAAAAATAAAATGTGAATATTTCTGAAACACTTCTGACTAACACTGGTAGTTCAGAAGGTACTGGTAAATACAGGTTTGAGCTTCACCTTATGATTTCACTGAGCTCACTACTTAGAGTAACTTTTTATTTTTAAATTGAATTGTGGGAAAAAAATTGTACATTAAGATAAAAAGTATTTTTAACAAGATATTTTGCAATGATTTTGTAATTTCTTGTCTATGTAGAATGCTTTAGTATTAAATCATGGAACAAAATTATTACAGTGAAATGCATGCTATTGAAAACAGAATTTGTTTCTTTGACCTTTATATGTGTATACGTGTGTGTATATATATTTATACACACAAAACAGAAAATCATTTGTAATGCTTTCATAGATCTGTATATATAGATATATTTAGTTCTGTTGTGTTGCAAATATGAAAATATGTAGATTTATGAGGAAAAATGGAATGCAAACCTAAGGACAAACAAGCTTTTATACAAATAGTTTCACTGAATTTTTATTTTCTCACAAAAGTATATGTAGAAACCAAAGACTAATGGTTTACTGAGAAGAGTAAGTACGTTTTAAGTCGGTGGCGGGTTGTTCGATTTGCTTGGTGGTTTTTTTTGTTTTGTTGTTTGGGTTTGGGGGTTTTTTGCTTGTTTGTTTTTGCTGGTTTTTTGGTGGGGTTTTGTTTGGATTTTTTGTTTGGTTTTTTGGGGGTTTTTGTTTTTATTTTTTTGTGGTATTTTGTCATTGTTTTTGTTGGGGTTTTTTTCTGATTTTTGTTTTGTTTTTGTTTTGCTGGGGTAGTTTTTGTTTTACATATGGAGAAATGAGTTAGTCTTCTGGGGGGAAAAAAAAAATCTATAGGCTATTTAGATTTTTTTCAGAGTTGTTTGAAGTTTGCTTTTTCTCCTCCACTGCATTTTAATCTCATTTCTAATCCCTTTGGCCCCTTGATCGGTTCCTTAATGGCTTGCATTTGTCGCAAACACCTTGGTATTTTTGTTTTTATTTCTGATAAAAAGCCATATCTAATGCATGAGAAAATGAATAGATCATTAAGAAAAACCCAGTGAGTTCTTCAACACTGTGGAGACTGCTTCTAATTTTAGCAGAGCAAAAAGCTTTCCCAAAACAGCCATGTAATAACAGTACACTTTTCTTTCATTTCTTTCTTCGTTTAACAACTATTAATGTTCATGTGTTTTGCTTTCATGGCCTCTTAGTAACTATGATTACTTTGCAATAGGATTTTTCTCAGCTTAACTCAGCTCTTATGTGAGAGAAGCTGTATGACAGGTAATGGGATGTGGGAAGGAAAGCTTGCCCAGCTTCTGAAAGTCATATGACAGATGCATTTTGAGTACGGTCGTACAATGGGATGGTGGAGGGACTGTCCTACTGCAGACTACTGCACAGGTGTCCATCTATGAACCTTGTCTTTCAGTAGGAGCTCTCTGAGCTTTTGGGGATCACTGAAAGTATGGATTTCCCTGCAGCAGGATAATCTTTTCTAACCAGAAAGCATTTGCTGCCCTTTTAATGCCTGAGGTATCTGAGACACACAGTAGGTCAGGAGAAATGAAAGCATCCTGGACCAGAGGGATGAGAGATGATAGATCTGTACTGCATATAAATTAGGAGTAAGTTATTAGCTTTGTATTTTACCTCCCTTTGGTTTCCTGCTAGCTATAAGGAGAGAGGGGGAACTGAAAGCGTGAGACCAGTGGTGAGCACAGATTATCAGTAGTCCTCAACCCAGCAGTGGCACATCTCTGATCTGTGGTCTTTTCTGCATTGATTTATTTGAGGAAAATGTCCATTTCCCAAAAACGTTTGCATTGAATTTATACCCGTAAGCTTTGCCTAGTGGCATCACCTACAAAGAGTATGTTTATGATTAATTTTGCAGGATTGCCACTTGGAACTTCCTATACTTTAACCATAAATCGTGAAATGAATTATGAAAACTGCCACTTCTGGTCGTTCAATGCTGATTGATCTGATCAGTCCTTTTAAAAAAGTCTTTTCATTACCAGTGTGTGGTCTGAAATTGATGGCAGCCTATGAGTGATTGGTAGTTGACTGAAATAAATGCGGTGTATGTTTTTACAGAAATACTAACTGTACGATAGGGGACTAAAAGATGAGAGTGGGAGCATTTTATGTTTGTGTACACTGGTTTTCTTAAAATTTCAACTTCTACAACCTAAAGCAGCCCTCCCTCTGTTTTGTTGTTTTGTTTTGTGTGGGTTTTTTTTTGTTGTTGTTGGTTTTTTGTTTGTTTGTTTTGTTGTTGTTGGTTTGTGGGGGGTTTTTTTCCCCTCATTAACTTTTAAGTGTTTCATGCAAATCATATTTTCTATCTAGCTGTTGCTGACTGGTTGCTGGCTTCAACACAAAGCTGATTACAGTGCCAGGAAATGTTCCTAGGTTTTCAGTTCAGTAGTAGCTGAGTAGCATAATTATTTTATGAGATTAACCTTCATACCGAGACAGATGGAGCTAATCCAGTCTACATGCCTACTATAGAGGACTAGCCAAACACACATGATAACCACACCAGAATACTACAGTCTCTTAGCAACTGCCATCTGCTGATGGCTTTGCCTGATGGGTAATTAAGACATTGTTCTGTCCCTGCATCCCTTCAGATAGAACTTTGGGACCTTCCAGTACAGGAAAAGAATGAACAGAGGGCTTCTTTCTTTTTTGTTTTCAGTTACTTCTGTGCTTGTTTCTTCTGTCCACTTTGAAACACTTCTTATTACTTCTCTATTTTCCATGATTTTTAGTCGAATTGTTCCTTATTTTTGTTGGGTTTTGAGGCTTTCTCTTTTTTTGGTCTTTTGTTTGACTATGGGGTCTTAGAGTGAAGCTGTTGTCTGTCATGGATGTTTCTGGAATTTAAATCAGCTTTGCAGGTTTGAATTGAGCATACATTGAGAGAAACAAGTGATGCTTTGACCAGCTAATTTTTTTTTTAATTCACAGGTAGTTTTTTCTGGCATTAGAAAGTTGATTCCCCTAATTGAGAGAGAATTAGCAGAGTGTGTGTCTCCCAGCAAGCAAAACATGCTAGACTGGAACAAAATCTAGCTTTAGATCCCACTCATGAGAAATGTCCTTGTTCAGTGACGTAGGATGTTGACAGTCCCTGCTGATTGTGCTGTAGAATATGTTGTTTTACATCGTATTTTTCTGTTCATCCTGACCTGAAGCATTCCTGCCTGTGAGATTTCCAGAGTCTCACTAGTGACTTTGTATATCATTCTCACCCTCACCCACACTTGTATTCTGGAGTTCTACGCTCCAAACCCACTTATTTTCTTATTTCTTGATACTCAAGCTGCTTCTAATTCTTGCCTTGTAATATTTACAGTGTAGGGCCTGACTACACAGAGAAGATAGTGTGAATTGAGGTAGGATAAGAAGTTAAAGCAGAACAGCTATTCCTCACTGAATGTCTTTGTTTTAACTCAATCCATTCATAATGTGGATGGAATAATCACTGTGTGGCATCAAACTGTCCACATGAGAAAATAATATGAAATAGCTACTCCATGCTGCTTCTCATATGAATATTTTGCTTGTTTGTCTCTCCAGCACAGCTGACAACAAATAATCCTGCAATGTCACACTTTTTACATTCTCATGATCCAGGTTACATTCTTTGTCATTCTGATAGATCCATAATTGGAGCCAGGAATATCTGAGAGGACTAATTATGCTGCAGCCATAAAAAATCTCTTTCACGCTTTTGACCACCTCTCTTTTTGAATCTTTTGATTCCCCATCAGTTTAATAAAGTTAATGCTTTTCTTTCTTTTCAGATCATTAAAAATACTACTTGTTAAAGGATTTTGTCTAGCATATTAACCAACTCTGATCTTTTCTAGCCTTGATGGGAAGAATGTTACAAATTAATTCCTCAAGTGGCATTAACATTGCATGCTCTTGGCAGAATTTCCCTTCTCAGATGTTTTATTTTTAAATCTTTGCGTGTTTCGTTGCATGATCAAAACTGACTGAAGACCCAGTGATGCATATCAAGGGGCATATATTTTTGCTTACCTGAGTTCAGTTGACAGCCTAATTTTGTTGTAAGAATTTTTCTGTAGTTTGTATGACATAGATTTCACCTAGTTGTGTAATTAGGATAAAAAATTGTCACACTGGTACTGATTTCAATTTAATTTAAAATGAAGTCATGAAGACTCCATAATTTATTCCTGCAGTTTTGACAGCTCAACAAAATGTAGGCCAAAACTGGAAATATTAAAGAAGCTGACAGTAATTTGGTGGATATCCCAAAGCATAAGAAGGAGGATATTCTGTAAGAGATGACAGGAGGAACTGTGTACCACTCAGACAATCTTTATGGAATTTGTAGTTACAAATCTAGTTACATTTGATCTGCTCGATGGTGCTCTTCTGATTTGCTGCAATGCTCATATTCAATTAAATGCTTCTGTTATGTAAAATATTTTCATAGTCATATTATTAGATAACAATTTAAGGAATTTTCTCTTTTTACTTGAAAACATTGAATTTTGCTGAAATTTTTCATGTTTTAGTACATTTAAGCTTGACAAAGTAAGAAAATGTTTTCATTTTATGTCTTCTTTTGGAATCATACTCAAGTTTTTGTTAAGTGATTTTTTAAAATTTTTTTTTTTAAATAGAAAGCAAAGGCTGTAATTCAATATGAAATGTCTTTAATTTCTTTTGACAAAATTGGAAGACTAAAACCTTTTTTAGATAACACTGGCAGCAATGTATGTGAAAACCTCTTGGATTGCTATTCCATTACCAAATAGGTTATCACACTTTGAAAGCTCTTAATTTGCTAGGTCAAGCATTCTTCATAATATTTTCTTTGCAGTTTACATTAAAATGTTTAAGCATTTAATGTCTGTGCATTTCTCATTAGGCTTAACTGATACAGATGGAGTGCCAAGTTTAATAATAGATACACTATTATTGTGTCCATAGTGAGACACATAGTGAGAGAAAATGTCTTTTAGAATTTAAAATAAGTTATCTTTTTTTAATTTGCTACTAGTGACTGTGTTACTTAATTATGTGTTCTTTGTGTAATTGAGTTTCGTTGTTTGTATTAGAATCTCGTCCTTTGTCGCTTCCTGTGAAAACCATGCTGAACTCATCTGAAAGCTGCAGAAGTCCCGAAGAAAGAATGAAGGAATTTATTGGAATAGTGTGGAATGCAGTTAAGCGCCTTACACTTCAGGTAAGATGAAAAGGAAGTGAAAAAAACCTGTCTTTCCAAGCTTTACGATACTTTTTATGCTTCCTAGTGCTTTTTATTAGGGGGTTTTTAAAGGAGTTCCCAAGTTTATTGTCTTATTTCAGTAGTTTCAAAGTCTTAGAGAATGAAAAATAAAATGCAGATTTTTGGTAAATTAAACGAAGAATGCTTTGGTTTTAGAATATTAGGTTTTGAAATACTGTTTTATATCTAAGGGGAGAACCCTTAAAAAAATTATGTGAAGAAAAAAATGCTTGTCATGCTTTCTGTATTATAAACAGATCTATACACCTTTTTATCCACAGTTAGATTTTCAGAATACCTTCATTTCTAAAAATATTTGAGGAAAGTGTATATGATAAATACTTTGTTGGGGTATATATACAATATGCTGTTACACAGTGATAGCTCAGCTGCTTTCTTGTCTAGCTTTTCATGAAACACAAGTAGGTGACCACTGGGATGAAACCATTTCATCCCAGGCTGCTCTATATTGTGATTGCTGATCAGTAAAGGAAGAGGTTTTGTGTAGCAGTACATATGCATGCTATACACAAAAAAGACCATGTTACATGTCCAGTGGCTAGAAGGCTTAGAAATGCTACAATTGGTACTGTATACCTCCAAGCATATATCAGATGCCTTTTTGAAGTTACTCTCATTTAGAATTATTATAATCTGTGCCTTTTGAACAGCGCATTCTGTGCAAATGATATTTTATGGTATGCCTGTGCATAGTAGCAAAGCTGGTTTTGTGCTAAAATAAAATGAAAAAAAAATACAAAGAAAACTCTACTTCTGACAGAAAATAATTGTCGAATGCCTGTTCCTTCCTCCTACCAATAAATACACGTATTTATATACAGGCTTATCCCAGGACCGTTGTACTCCTCTATCATGCATACTTTGGGTTCAAAATACTAAAAAGTTTGACAGTTTAAGTTTTGCCTGAGCAAGAGCTTTGGACTTGTGACTTGATTGCAGAAAATACTGTAGTTGAGGAGATGCTTTCGATTAACTCTATTTAGTTTTCAGACAGCTCTTTCGTCGTTGATTCATGAGTTTTTTTACTTGTTTCCTTTCATTCTTAATGTTGTCAGCAGTGGAGATTAAAATGGCTAGATAAGAGGAGTCAAGAGAGAATTTTTAAGTTGTTTGAAGGAAGCCGTGTATTTTTGTTATGTGGGTGGGTGGTACCTAGCACACTGAGACCACTTATATAAATGAGGCTTACAGTTTGAGTCATGATAAAAATAATAATATAATAATGAGGATGATAAAGAGCTGCATCCTTTGTAAGTGGGGAAGATCGAATCAGGAGTAAGGTATTCTGCTCATACATTTATGAAGGTATGCTTTGTTACGTAAGCAACCAGCAAACAGAATTTGTTTCAAAAAATTAAGATCAAATGAAGTTTGCCTGTTACTAAATGAAAAAACCCACCACATTTTGTCCAAACTAGTGGGCTTTTTTTGTGGAGATGAAAGTGGATGACAGTGATAGAATCACGTTTTATCAGAGAGTAATTGTAGATATATCACTGCTCTGACATAATACGCACAGATTAGAGCCAGCACTCGCAGAGGATTTGTTTTGTATTGCATGCGCTTTGTGGTGTTTGAGGTTCTGGATTTATTTACTTTTCACAGGGTTTTTTTGGTGAGGTATTCATGCTTTCAATTTGCATCATTATGAATATGAAAATCTATTTTTATTATATTCTTTATCTACATTAAAATGAAATGAAATTAATAGAACAGCTTACACATGCTATGTTTCATCCTTACGTTTTGATCGTAGTTGGTAAAGTATATGCCAGTATCTTGCCAGAGAGAGATTACATGTTACCAATGAAAAGTTTCAGCGGACTCCAATGAAACACCACAGGAAAGGTCTGGGACCATGCTTCTAAAGAAATTTGCAGTAGTCCTTCTTAGTGAAATATGATTTATAGATAGACTTGCTGGTTTTTTTAGTAGTTGCTATGTCTGTTTTACTTAAATATATTTTCCAAGACACAAATGCAGATAGATAGATAGATACAGCTTTTTTCCTTCAATAGCAGCCTAAATGGGAAAGCTGAAATTTGCACAAGGCAGTACGGGGTAAGAAGATGAGGGTTATGATTCTGTTTTTCAACTCAAGTACAGTATGATATATTTATTTCACTAAAGACACTACACATTTTCTTAAACACATAAATATGTTTATACGTTAAATTTATAGAGATTTTATGTATTTTATTATCATTTGGCATGAAAAAGGGGAATATCCAGAATATTTTGTCTGGTGAAATAGTGGAGCACTTAGAGTCTAAGGTTTTTTCTAGAACTATTTTAATATTCCTGGATCTTTTATTAACATGTTTGCAGAACAGAAAAGTCTGTAGTTGTCATCAGATAGAACAGAACTTCATAACTTAAAATCATCAAAGGATTATTCTTTTAGTGGAAGTTTGAGTAACTAAATGTGTTTGGAACCAAAGTAACTGGAAAGTTTATTTTGGATCCTAAGCTGGTACTTACTTAGCTGTAGCCCTGGCTTGTTCATGATAGAATATTGCATGAAGATTTTGTGCATTGGAATTGTGGTAAGCTATTAGTATTTAAGTGAAAAGACTTTCATACTTAACTATAAAAAGTTGGTTTTATTATTTAGTTGTTGTAGGATTTTATATTCAGGCTTGAAGTCTTTTTGGCAGTTACACTGTGTAGGACGGTAATACTCAATTTTCACATGTTCTTCATACTAATAGTTGCTAAAATTGTATAAAGCAGTATAATTGTATAAGCAGTATAAACATAATTATTTTTAATTGGTTGTTAATGCTGAATTCCAACGAGAACAATGAATGATCTGTATTAAAAGCAAATGAATTACTGTTGCAATGAACGCCAACGAAGTAAGAGTGTAATTATTACATATAAAACTTAGCCAGATATTCCACATGCTTTTAAATATCCCTGAAATTATTTGAAAAAATGAGTCTATTTCCTGAAATTATTGAAGAAAAACATTTTCTTTAAAGCATATAACTTGTACAAAATTTCAGTGAAAGTAAAACATTGAAAGAACAGAAATGTAAGGATGGGATTGACTAGAGTTCCTGTTCTCTGAACAGTGAGTGGTCTTTAGTCACGGGTAGGAAGAGATTGTGTGATGTGTAACTTCACAGGTACAGCTATCAGCAGTTAGGACGTAGGATGATTTCTTAAGTTGGTCACTTACTTCAAACAGACAAAAATTGAAGTTTTTCATAACTAAATAAAAACTTTTTAAGAATCAATCTTTCTTAAAAAAGAATAGGAACATTGTAGTGCTAAGTGTAGTGCTAAGACCTTTTGTTTTAAGCAGACAAAGAAAATGCAGCTGATCCTTATTATACTCATTTGTATGTACAGGTAGCCTGTTCTCTTAGATGTGTTACTCATGTGCTCTGCTTTCTATTTGTATAATTTTTTACTTTTTGTCTAACTTCAAAACATGATTTTCTGGCATGCCTTTTTAAATTCTAACAAACAATTTGTGTCTGGCTCAACTGCAGATGGTCTAATTGGGTAGAGATATTCTTTATATCAGAGGCTGAGGTGTGGTCTTGCAGTAATGACTGCACCATAGCCCTTACATGCGATGTGTAATAGCAGTTCTTTGCAGTTTTGGGAGTCATTGCAAGATTATATTCTGTACCTGAAACTCCCAGAAAATCACATGAGCCTTTCTGCTGAGAGCATATGATGGATGATGATTAATGCAGAGAGGGGCAACTTCCTAGGAGACGCCTTTACATGAGTCACCTGCTGGGTCATCTTCAATGCCTCTAATTGCTTTACATAGCTATAAAACGTGGATCAGGGAAAGGAATCTCCTTATAGTATTGCTGTCATGAAAGGCTGTGAAGATCTGTACAGCCTGTCTTTCTTTGTTGCACTTGTGCACGGTAACTACGGCATGTCACATGTTTTGTGTCACTCCCTCCCACTCACCCTGCTCAATTAGGAAGACCTAATTCTTCTGCAGTATATATTTCACTGTTCTATCAAGCAACATTCTCTTTTTTACAAGATGTTTATTATAAATACTCCATTTATTCCAGTAACTTAATACTTTCTTTTTTATACAACAGTCTTAAAGTCATTGCACTTTTTTAGACTTATATTTTAGTAAAAGCTTAGGGCAATATGCTTTGCGTAACTCCTTAAAATTAGAAGGGAAAATACTGCTTACTTCATTGGTTTATCATTAGTGTACGTTACTTAGTGTGTATAGGCCTTGACATAACAGAAATGAGAACAGGGAGTGTTTCTGTTTCAAGAATTTGTAATAATTCCTTCTCTTTAACACATGAATGTGTTCAGTATTGGCAAAAGAACACGTTGCTACCAAAACTGAAATAAGATCCTTGAAACAGAAAGGATGTTACCATGGAAAAATGAAGTAACACTCAGTGCAGCTGCAAAGCATTAATGAATAGGATATTTTTTTAAAAGATCATTTGTGTTTGGTGTGGCTTGGTGGGTCCCAACCAGATGGTTTCCATGAACAGGATCTGACCCCCAGCTTGAGGACTTCTTACTGGCAGATTACTTCATTTTCTTTCCCTTGGATTGTCAGATCCTTACATTAATGCAAGATTTACTGCTGCAGATTTATATTCAGTTACATAAATCAGTCACATTTTACATTATATTCACAATTTTAGACAGACAGTTTAACAGTTATTTAAAATGTGTAAAAAGATTTATATGATAGCTTTAATATATGCTGTTGATGTAGTTTAATTTTAAAAATTTGGATTACATATATTCTAAAGCACTTTCTGATCGGTGAAGCAATCTGTAGCTCACATTCTCACTTTTGTTTAATGTGCAATTCCATCATTTTATGTGCACTCTTCCATTCCTTCACTAGAACTTGTTATTAGACAGATCTCCAGAATCTGTCAGATAAACATACGCAAATTACATTGAAGTTGATAGTTGTGTCTGAGCAGAATCTGCCTCCAAGACTTGTTTGAATGCAGTTCAATTTCGCACTTATAGGTCCCTTGTGTATCTAGGTTGGCAGTTTCTTATGTAATTATAATAATTGCAAGATTTGCCCTAAAAGGTGGTATTTTGCCATGTGTTCGTTGTTTTGGCCTTTGAAATCCTGCAGTAATATTTTGCAAAATTCATTTATTTATTTATAAACTTTAAATGAAACAGAAGCAAGCAAACCATACCTGTAAGCAAATCTGTAATATTACGTATGGAGTGCCTGATGCTATCATGTAAACCCCACCAAAATTCATTGCCCAACTCCCATTCGGTTGTTTGAAAGTGAATGGCAAAGTAGCTGCCCACGTAAACAGGAATTTCCCTCAGTCATATGAAGGAGTGAAACTGTTGTGATACCATTTCAATGTTCTTGATACCGCAAAGTAAAATAAACCAAAATTGATTTGAAGGACTTATCTTCGGTACAACACTGTACTGAACTTCAAATTAAACCTAAAAACTCTGAGTATTGAGATCTCTTCTTAAGAGTACTGTGTAGAACATCTCTTGTAGATCCTGCTGTTGGTAATGTGATGAAGTACAGTACCTCTGCAAGTTGGTGGGATTTTTGTATTATTATTACCACATGTTTTGTATCTCCAGGCAGCATTTGATGTTAATCATCATGGAGATATATATATATATGAAGACTGGATGATTTGTTGTAAACTGTTTACTTGTCAAATGCACTGATGAAACAAAAGTTATACTGATCATAAGTTCTTTTATCATCTATTTATCATTATCCCACAATGGCTTGACCTGTAACCTATTACTAATAGACCAGAAAACAATCTAATGTGTCACTGTAGAAATTCTTGCAAATTGACACAATGACTAATTTACCAGTTAAAAAAAAAAAAAGTCAAAATCTGTTACATCTGTAACAGTTTGTAACAACTGTTGCTTTTAATCCAGTATAAATACACTCTGCAACCTTGGATCAATAAACTACTTATCAAAGATGTAATTAACTTCATTTCACAACTCAAACAGTTCTAAAACTAGAAACAAACACAGACTTCATGTAACAACGTATTTATTTTTGCAAAATTCTACTTAAATTTTTTGCAGTGAATTCTTGTCAGTTTGTCTAAGCAAAAGGACACAAAAATGCTGAAGTAAAGATGAATATCTGTGTTCTACTCAGTAGGCTGGCAAAGTACTTATGGTGCTGGGGAATTCCAGCTCTACTGCAAATCGCTATTGTGGTCTTCAGGGGCTATTAGTCTTCATGAGGAGGGTGTGGAGTGCAAATCTTCGTTATCAGTTTTATGCTATGATGTCTTTAATGATGTCAAATTTAAAAACTCTGTTGCATAAGTTCACAGCAAACAAATGTTCTTTGTCACAGCTACAAATAACATCTTGTGTCCAGCATTTTGTGCACTCATCTTTTCCAAACAATGTGAGGAAATGAACTGAATCATAGCTTGTACTCACTTAACAAAGCATTCAAGTGTACAGGCTGTTAGGGCTGTCTGATATCCAGGTGCAAAGTATCACGTGTAAGAGCCAAGGAAGACAGTCTGCAGCTTACACCACTTCTGAGTTAACAAGTCATGGTGAGTTCAGTTCTTGGTTTGGGCTCGCTCAGCCTTGATAGAAAGTCATAAAGAGATGGCAGACTGGTCAGAAATGTTTCAGGGTAACAGTATTGCTTGAAGGTAAAGGACAAAATAGTGCTATTTCATGTCAAACCATATGCATTATTTCTGATTTACAATGAAAACAGGAAAAAAGCTATATAAATTTTTTGAACTTTATTCATTTTTCTCCATGTATGTATGCACCTCTCTCAGTTTTTCAGTAAAGTTTATAATTTTTTGTAGTTTATCTGATGATGAACCTTTTTGTACATGCACACTACTGCTGGCTACAAAGTAAAGACAGAATTTTCCCTGAAATAGTCTTTATAGAATATAATAGCATATAAAATGTGCGTTAGTTATAGAGGCTTAGATGTTGCTAACAGAAGCTAATGAACTACAAAAAGAGGAGGTCTTTCTCAGCTTTATTATGAGAACATTTTCTGACTTGATACTTCTTGTGAAAAGCTGTTGAAATGTAGGTAGATAGATGTTCAGTTTATATGGCAAGACCTTTCTGATCAAATTTACAGACCAAAATCACACTTCTTCTACCCTCCCCTCCCATAATCATAATTTACAAGGATATATTATTTTCCAATGGTTTTTCAACTGAAAACTAAGACTATTTTTAATCAACTGTGGTGAATGAGTAACTTGAGATTTTGTACCAAGATGAATACTTCATGTAGCAGGGAAAAAATGGTAATTTATTTCTGAGAAATCTTTCTTGGCTTTGTTTTTTCAGCTTGAAGTGCAGTCTTGTTGTGTATTCCTTCCAAATGATAGCCTGCCTTCCCCGAGTACTATTGTATCAGGTGACATTCCTGGGACTGTGCGAAGCTGGTACCATGGGCAGGCCAGTATGCCTGGCACGCTTGTCGTCTGCTTGCCCCAGATAAAGATTATGAGTGCTGGACACAAACACATGGAACCATTGCAGGAAATCCCATTTGTTGTGCTGAGACCCATCCTGGAAGAAGGTAGTATGAGAAACTTAAAAAAGCTTACTCTTTAATTGCCATTTCCCCCCGGTATAAAAGGTATCTTCATTTTATTTTGAAAACTTCTGATGCTGTTCTGCTTTATTAGTAGTATGTTATGTCTTGACGGCTAGAAATACTAATGACAAGGTTTGCCCCATGGAGATCAAAGTGAAAGTCATCATCAGAGAGCTAGTTCTGTGATATGTTTTGTATGTTTGTTGAAGCCAAAAGATTTAGTTTTAGGTAGCCCTCCAAGAAGCAGGGAGTTGGACTCGATGATCTGCATGAGTCCCTTCCAACTTGAGATTTTCTACGATTTAATGTAAGACGAGAAAAGAAATTCAAAATTATAGCAGACTATCAAAAGCAAAGAATGAGACTTCGTTGGTCACTTAGGCAACAAATGTTCTGGTTTGTCTGCGGGGAATTTTAGCAATGTTTTTGTAAAGATCTGAAGTAAAACATTGAGAAGGTTTGTGGTTACAGACGGATGCTCTTGTGCAGAGGCTGTGAAAAAGTGTGGTAGCTCTTATTTGAAAAGCTAATATTTAATACAGATTTGAGTTGTAGACCAATTTGAAGGAAGAATCAGCTTTTAACATTCTGCAGCTGGTTGAGAAATAAAAGGAGGGGATAAACTGCAAAGAACCTAGCAAGTGAAAACACACTGCTTATGTTCAGTACAGTTCTATTTAAGAATAGGCCCTTAGAAATGATCAAAGTAAATGGTAAGTGGATTTGAAGCACTATTATGAAGGAATACTGATATAAAAATCTTGTTCTATAGATATTCATATGAAAAGTTGTGTATTGGAAATAGGTGAAGCAAGTATCCCTAATGGTCTTGAATCTTGGGGTTTGGAGTTGTTTTAATGGCATCCATGAGATCTAGAAATAGAATCGAGTTTAAAATGTCATAAAAATGTCACTTGTGGTTTAACCCCGGTAGGCAGCTTAGCCCCACACAACCGCTCGCATACTTGCCCTGCGCGGGGTGGAAGAAGGGGTAACGTGAGAAAACCCATGGGTTGAGATAAAGACAGTTTTAATAGGTAAAGCAAAAGCTGCACATGCAAGCAAAATAAAATAAGGGATTAAATTTTAGGGGTTAAAGGGATTAAATCAGCAGGCAAGTGTTCAGCCATCTCCAGGCTAGCAGGGCCTCATCACGCGTAACTGTTACTTGGGAAGGCAAATGCCATAACTGCTGATGTTCCTCCCCCAGCTTTTATGGCTGAGCATGGTGTCATTCCGTCTGGAGTATCCCTGTGGTCAGTTGGGCTCAGCTGTCCCGGCTGTCTTGCCTCACAACGTCACTTGTACCCTCAGTCTGCTCGCTGGTGGGGTGGTGTGAGAAGCAGAAAACACCTTAACACTGTGCAAGCACTGTTCAGAAAAACTCAAACATCCCCGTGTTATCAACAGTTTTTATCACAAATTCAAAACACAGCACTGTACCAGCTACTGTGAGGAAAATTAAGTCTATTCCATCCAAAACCAGTACGTTGGTCCCCAGTTAGCTCATTATTGTATTGTGAGCTGTATTATTTGGAAAGAATTGTTGCTGCTTTGTGTATTTATTCTAAGATGGAGAGGCACATGCAGCCATTGTTCTATTGCTTTTGTGACAGCATTTTCTAGGAAAATTATTCTGTTTTCTGCATACTTCAGTGCTGAAACTTTTCATAGCACATTCTTTATAATTGTTTAAGTCAAAAGCATGTTCAAGAGCTACTCCTACTCCCACCACTCTTTTCCCACTCTCTTTGTTCTGCTGCTTACATTGGGCCTTTCTCCTCCTTCCTGTATTTTACCTTAACTCACAGCAACATGAAAAAAAATTGTAGTTTTTAGTACTGAAAGTCATGTTAGAGATGCTGTCACCTGGGAAGGAGGGAAAAAAAAAAAAACCAAAGGGAGAGAAAGGTGTATGTGTTTTTCCTAATAATTTTCGCTAGGAGTGATCTAATTTGCTGATCGTAGATAGAAGATAAATAAATTTAACCAAAGTCTTTTGTTTGTTTTAAACTGATGATGTAATTTAAACCATGTATGAAAATAAGAAGTCATTTAAATTCTGTCAAAACCAAATTTGAAGGAAAGATCCTAGTGAGAGAAAAGAATTTCTGTGTTGGAATAAAGCCTATGGTAAGGAATTTATTTGTGTGAGGCTTTGTGCTCTAGGAATAATGCCAAACAGAAGTTCTCACAAGCTTGATATTTTTAATTCTCTACTGAAGCTGTTGCCTTCTCCCATGCCAAAACTTAATTAGAAAGTGTTTTCAAAGCTTTTAAGTCACCTTCTTTGTTTCTTCTTATGTATAGGTAAATAATTTTTGTGGACTCTTATTGGGACAGTCTTGTAATTTGCATTCTGTCTTTGAACAAGACTTCAGGGACATACTGTTGTTCTTAAGACCTATTACCATATCTCTGAAATTACATTTATTCAGCTTTGCTTTTCCTGGAAGCTATTTTTTGAATCATTCCTTCTTTTATGAAGAAGGTATAAGTAAAAAGCTTGTTTACAAGGATGCATTGTTGTTTTTAAGAAACCTGTGTGCTCACTCATGTTTTTCTTATTAAATTAAAAACTAAAAGAGGAGGAAAAGGGAGCATAATCATACTGTCATTTGGGGATATTGCATCCTACTCACAGAGACTTAATGACCTCAAGATGTCAACATACTGTAAAAATAGCTTATACAATATCCAACAATCAGGACTTGCCATTTGTATTCAGTGTTCTGATATTTTTTTTCCCTGCAGTAATTGTAGTTTGTAAGAATACTTAAAAGAACTTCGATTCAGAAATGTAACAGCTGTCATTCTAAGTAACAAACAGAAATGGCTTTCTGTATGTAAAGAATGAAATACTCTATTGAGCTTTTACTGAATTCCAAATACCTTTTTATGGACTGACTTAGTTGTATTAAGTCGTATATTACATTTATAATTCCAATCAGTCAGATAAAAGATCCATGAGGTTGTAATAGAAAAAAAAATTAAGGCGTGAATGCAACTACAGCTTTGCTTTGAAGTAAAGCACTAAGTTTACAGTAAAAATGAGAACATTTTGGGAATCTATGAGATGTTCCTGTGTGCAGAAGTTTACATTTTTAATTAATTTAGAATTTTTCCTGGCTTCCATTCACATTTTTAAACTACTTACTGGCTTGGTCCGGCCGAGGTCAAACCCACCACAGGAATTCTGCTTCAGTTTCTTTAGTCTGTGTGCTCAGTTTCTTTCAACTCCAGCTAGTAGAGCTGTTGAAGGTTATCTCAGTAAAAAGAGTTCCCGTCAGCCTTTTAAAGACCTACCCAAATAATTTTCTCCGTGGTCCTCCTTTGGAAACTTTCCTCTCGTATCTATTGACAGTCTAAAGAAAAGAGATTGTACCGAAATTGCAGCCATTTTGTTACTCAGCTGAACGCTGCCGATTTCCTCACTGATTATTCTCGTTTAGGATTTATGGTAGGTTGCTGGGCACTTCTCTGGCTAGAGTCCCTCCTAAATACAAGAAATCAAGTGTTGGGTGTATGCCTTTAGTAATTTGATTTTAACAAGTCCTAGGAAGTGGAGGCGATGGGAAGAGCTGCACTGGGATCAGGGTCTCGCTTACCTGAGCGATGCACTGGCCTAGACTTTACTCGGTGGTGCCACTAGTGAGGTGCAAGCTGGAAATTTTTGGAAGATAGAGAATTCTCCTTTTTAGTATTAAAACCTGTAAACATGGATAAGTATAAAATGTAAGGAACTGCCTCTGCCATCCATATGCTGAAATACGTGGGGAGTGGCTTCAGGAGACTCCTTAGTTTGAAGAAAATCATATAAAGCAAAAAGACTTCTTCAAAGAATATGTTGTACATGTTTGTTTGGAGTTTGTGGTTAAAATTCCCAATGGTTTTTGATTTTTAAAAAGTTGTAAAAAATTTATTGCTGTTGTTTAGATTTTTAGGTATAGAATGGAATTGGTGGTTAAATTATATTTGTGAGAGTTTGGGATCAGTTTATATGGTTGTGGATTGCACTTTCTGACTTCTAAGGGCGTTTAGGGCCTTTACTGAGTTTTGAGAAAAGAACAGCCTAGTATTCATTATGCAATTATTTAACTGTTTCCCCTTCTTTTTAATCATTAGGTGATGCTTTTCCGTGGACTATTAGTCTCCATCATTTCAGTGTATATACTCTTCTTGGACAACAGATGACACTTAATTTAGTGGAACCAATGGGCTGTACATCCACTCTAGCTGTTACGTCACAGAAACTGCTTGCTTCAGGGCCAGAATCCAGACACTCATTCGTTGTCTGCCTCCACGTTGACCTTGACTCCCTTGAAATAAAGTGCTCCAACCCCCAGGTTGGTACATTTAATTAATCTATGACAGGAAATTTAAAATAACTGGATTTAAATACAATTGTTCTGCGTCTTGTTGCAGAAGGTCTCTTCTATCTTAATTTTTTTCTAACTGGGTCATCAAGATCAAGGTGCTTAGATTAAGATTTGCTTTGAAGCTCTCTCAAGTTTTGTAACTTAAACTCTTCTCAGAATGTAATAGCTACAGTGTAAATGCATCTTTTGGCTGATGGAGTGAAATGAATTGCAGATGTACCATTTCATGCTACAGTGCTGTTCTGCTGTCACTGTGGATTCATATACTGAAGAGGTTGAATGTCATTTTTTTACCGTATTTTCACAGAACATTTTTTCTAACATAAAATGCTTTTTAGACTAACAGTGGTATCCTAGATGAATGCTTGTAAACAGAAGTTACCTCTTAATTTATTTTTATTAAAAGGCAAAGATGTTGCTAGATTTTCAGAAAGCACACCCTGTATTTTACTGACCTGGGTCAAGTTTGCTGTAGTTCCAAACAGAGTAGGTTTTCTTCGTAAAATCTGGAGTAACCTTTACTGCAACTTGAATAAGACTTTCCTGACAGTTGCAATATTTCCAGTCCTGATGGAGAGAACACTCTTGTTCTTGGGAATTGCAAACCTGTGGAGGTCAGAGGAGGGCTCTGCATTCATGTGCTGCCTGCTCTGAAGGTTTAGGCATATGTAAGATTTTTCAAAGGAATATCATGGACAAATGGACTGTTTATTGCTTCATTTAACAGAAAAAAAGGGAAAGAACACAAATAATCCTTTTTTTCTGATGTCATATATCAGCACACCACATTTGTAAAGATTTGTGGACCTATGGCCTAAGTCTGGGAATACTAAAGCCAAGGTGGCTGGTGTAATTTTAATGTTATCCCTTGTGTGTACTCATTACAATATGTTTCTCAGTTGCATGCAATTTTCCTCTTGCCTCGTTCCATGTTCTCTGAATGAAACAAGTGTTTTAAACTGCATTTTCATTTTAGCCTTAATGTGTGGTCTCCTGCCCCATTCGCTGCATTCCATCCAAGTTATTTCTAACTCTTTTACCATATGCCATTGTCTTCTGTACTGGGTAGACTCACACTCGCCGGGAAGAGGGCTGGTAGAGTGCGACTGCACACTGGATGTGGCAAATTAAAAGTTGAGCAGCCTCAGCAAGGTCTACTAAGTCTTATAAAGCTGTATGACAGGAGTGTTTGCACATATAAAGGGCTGTCACTGTGTTATAAATGTGTAGATATGAGAGGACAAAGTTGCGGGGTTGCTGGCAATTTTGTATTTTATATTTGAAGACTTCTGAAAGCTTTACTTTGCAGATTCATGGTATTTTCATAATGTTTAATTATTTCATATGCAATCATTTCACAGCCTATGGAAACATACCTTACTCCGTGTTAATTTTCATAGAACTGTACAAAATCCATCTTGATACTGCAGCTATTCAGAACTGGTTACTATTTTCAGATGTTCACGTAGCAAAATGGTTAGCTACACTTGATTGGTACACTCTCAGTGAAATTCCAGAAAATTATCTGATCAACTCTGTTATTTTTTTTAAAATCTCCAGTTAATCTCATGGTTAATGTGTGTAATGCATTATTAGTAGCACTTTCTAAGCAGAGTGGCATTGTTTTAAGTGGAAGCCTTATCTATATTGGAGTTGCAAATTAAAAAGAAAAATGAAGTAAAACATGTTTTCAAGCTTTCCTCCCACAGTGTAATCAAATAATTTGTTTTGCAAACTGTAAGAAAATATTTGCACAAAAAAATTTTAAATTGTAAATCATATTACAAGTATAGTGAAGTGTTAAAACGGAATATCGGACCAAATATTGTTGTCCTTGGACACTGTGATGTTATTCATTTATTGAAGTGGTATAATGTCCAAAAGGATATGAACAAATTGTTTGAGTTTGGTGAAGGTTTCTGAGCTGTACTCTCTCTTTCCCTCACATCTGCCTTACTTGTCCTTTCTGCTTTACTTACACAAAAGGCAAAAAAACCCCTCATCAGTCTTTTTTAACCAGATGTTCAGAACAGGAGATGGAAAATACAATTATATAAACAGCATTTGATAGTTATAAATTCACAGTAGAGTAACTATGAAATTTGAGTCTTTAGAATGATGGGCTGTATTTTGTCTATTGATGACAGCCTTAGAGTAGCTGATACTTAGTGAATTTGTTAAATGGTAGCAAAGGTGAAGTATTTTGCTATACGAGTATTGCGATTTAATATGAAACCATGTTCTGATGGTTGTATCCCTTTAACATCAATAGATGCTTCCAATGTGCAAACTTGCCAGGATATTGCCTTTTGTTGTAGTTCTCAATTTTGTAGTAGTGTGTTATTTTTTTTTTAAGTATAAAATGTTGTAACATACTGAACTTTACAGATTTTGCCAAGTATTCAGTGGGGTCTTACTGAGTTATGTGTGGTTTTGCTGGGGAGGGTATGGAAGCAGTGAGAGAGGGAAACTTTTCTTAACAAATACTGGCAGAGTGATTCCTATTTTTGTCACGAGATATTTCTTCTCTTGAATAGAGAGACTAATTAGTCTAAAAATAATTAGTCTATATTAATTGTTTTGCTCAAAAATTCTGATAAAGGAGGGAGGCCTTGCACTTACATTAGTTCTTCTAATATAATCTGAAATGGATTTTCAAAATACTAATACTCACTTGAAAAAGTGCAACTAATAAGAGAAGTAGAAATCCTTCCCTTTTAATAAGTAACGACCAAGGAAATATAATAAAGTGCATTAAAAATAATCAAAGACGTAACTTCAGCTCTTTATCTGAAGTTTTAAAATTTTATTTACATATAGACATGTCTTTTCTGTTTTAATGAGGTTTTGTTGTTTTAACGTGTCTCCATGAAAATCATCTCCCTCTAATCAAAATGTGCCTTTTTATCTTGGCGAACTTGTTGTTCTGTCTGCGGTTTCAGAGCAGGGTAAAGTGTTAGGGTCATACTCCTTGGCTGTCTGTTTTCTGGTGGTGTTCAGAGCGGTGGCTGCTGCTGTCTGAAACAGCCACTGTCTCAGAGTGGCTGCAGCAGTTTTAAAAAAATCTTCCTGATGGCATAAGTAATTATTAGCTTCAATGATTGTGGCTGTTGCAACCCTAATAAGATAACTCTTCAGTGTTAGATTAGCATATGGCAAACCTCTACACCTTTTCTACAGCCATGGAAGTAAACACAGAAGTTGCATCATTCCTCCTTTTGCATCATTTTTTTGCCTTTGCGAACAGTAGCATAATTAAATTTCTAAAAACCCTGCTTCATCAAGTGTAGTTTAAATTATCCTTTGATTTCTTGACCAAAAAGTATTTTGAGGGAGGGGAGGTTGCAAGCCTGCATGATTTGGATGTGTGCCTGTATCCTATTAATTTTCTAGAGACCCTTTTGCCAGCGAAGTGTCAACACCACTTAATGTTATATTACTCGATCAGTCAGATGGACATTATTCGTTGATCTTCTCAAGTTACATGAAAGAGACTCAGGAAAACCTAGAAATTTGTAATTAGTAATTTAAAGGCTACCAATGCATTTCAGAGTGCTACAGACACAAAGTATTTTAAAGCGTTAACTGAAAGAACTTTTTGCCACAGAGTTATTGTTTGTCTGTAGATTGGTCCGTATAAGACAACAAAAAAAGTACGGAGAAGTTTATCTCCTTTAAGGAAAATTCTGTCAAAAGAGTATATGACCTGCTCAGTGTAAGGCTTGAAACTTCAGAAGGAAATCTAAGATGTGTTAAGAAGGTTTTTATAAAATTCCAGCACGTCACCTCTTAAGAAAGGACTGCAGCACGTACTTTGAGACTTCATCACACGCTCTCACGCACAAAATCAAGTACTGCTTTATATCAAATGTAGACTGACAACAGTGTTTTTCTGCATCTGTTCTGCCCACATAAGAAGCCAGCTTCATAGAGTAGATGTGTCCTGAGGCTTAAAGTTCTTATAAATAAGAGAATTTCCATTTTTTATAGTGGCAAGTTGGGTATGGTATCCAGCTGTGGAGCTGCTTATATATTGTTTGCAGTTTTCTCTGAGCTTGTTTTATTCAGTATATTGCAGTATGTTGTCATACAAATTCTGTGATTAATGCTTATTTACAAAAGCTTGTGTAAATATCTCTAGAACTGAGTCAAACAACGTGCAAGTTAAACTGTGTGTTCCTGAATTATTGCAAGGACATATGCCAGGAGTGGCTATGGAGTTTGATAGTGGATATTCTTCCTAAACCAGACCAGTTTCATATGTTGCATGGGATCATTATTTTAATGCCATTTAAATTAATAATTTTTGCATTGCTAATATTTAATAACATTTATATATTTGCCTTTTGCTAGAGAGAGGCAGTATCTACGCATATGAAATATACGACAAATTACATTTGTTTGTTAAAATGGATATTAATAGAAATTTTACAAGGCCATGCTACTGGTTATGTTTTTATGAGCTACATATCATATATACAGCATATGATTATGTTTATCAAAACCACTATAGTCCAAATGATAGTAATTAATTTAATTGCAATGTAATTGCTTATCAGAATATTTAAATGGTGAGAACTTAAATTCTCTTACATTCTAAGTCTCAGTGGAGGACTTGGACAATTTTTCCTTCGCGTCGTCAAGGAAAGCTTAATCTTAAAAAGGTGGGTTTTTTTTCTTTTAGGTGCATCTTCTGTATGAACTGGCTGAGATCACAAGTAAAGTTTGGAATAAAATTCAGAGGAAAGGAATTCCATATCAGTCTTCTGTCTATCCTGAAACCACGACAGGACCTGCTCCTCCTAGCTCTCCAGTTAAAAGCAGTGTGGGTACCGCTCCACCAGATACCAGCACATACAGCCCATCTGCTGAGATCGGGACCACTACAGAGGTAGGCTTTCTTAAATAAAAAAGGTATTACGTGAGTTGTCACGTATAAAGTATGGTGATACAGAGTCAAGTAAGAATCAGGAGGGGCAGAGAGAGCAGCAGCATCCCTATGGAAAGTGCCTTTGCTCTGTTAAACTAATGAAGATTCATTACACTTCATAACTCAGTCTGGTGGAACAAGAGGAAGAAATTGCTGTGCTGCTCCTTTGTTTATTATTTGTCTGGATTGTTTCTCTTTGAAGTGAATAAATATTAACTTGTCAGAAAATTATGGTTAGTGTTTTCAGGTCAGGAAGCACAAGGCATTTTCAAGTCCAGAATTATTAGAACAGTAACTGGTGTTTTGGGAGTACCTGTGATACCTGTGCTGCTTGTGAGTCATCTCCATTCAGAGCTCTCAGCCCAAGGGGTTCTGTCAGTGGCTTGATAGCAAGGTAGTTCAGAAGAACCAGCCAGCACAAGGGGTATACAAGTGCACATATAGAAAAACATATGGAGGCAGGTGTTATGTGGTGGAGACAGTGACGTGGGAGAACGTATATATGGCATGATATTTGAAATTGTAAGAAGTTCTATGTCCAGAATTGAAAATGACAATTAGAGGGCTAATTTTTATATTGCCAGGAAAAGCTTCATGGAGTTGTTCAAGTAGGATGGTAATGTTTTTAGCTCAGCAGCTGAGGAAAACCCTGTTCCATTTTTGATTAACTGAGTGGGAATATTAGATGTATTGAGGTGATTACAATCAAAACAGTATGTATGGTCTACAAAGGTTTTAATTAACAGTAAAAAAAGAGAAAGGGAAATGTCTTGAATTGCTGTGGTTAAAAAAAAAGGCCTGGAGAGAATCTTTGTCATGGGAAGTTGTCGTGGTTTGACCTTGGCTGGACGCCAGGTGCCCACTAAGTGGCTCTCTCACTCCCTGCTTCCTCCTCTCAGCTGGACCAGGGGGAAGAACATAAGATGAAACTTGTAGTTTAAGACAAAGGCAGTTTAATGAAAAGCAAAGCAAGGCCACATACGGAAGCAAAAGAAAACACAGATTTATTCTCTCCTTCAATCAGCAGGCACTGTCTGGCCCCTTTCTGGGAAGCAGGGCTCCAAATGCGTAGCGGTTGCTCTGGAGGACAAGGAGATGCTCCCCCCCCCCTTTTCCTAGCTTTTATTGTTGAGCTGATGTCATATGGTGTGGAGTATCCCTTTGGTCAGTTTGGGTGAGCTGTCTCAGTCATGTCCCCTCTCAACATCTTGTCTTCACCACCCTGCTGGGGGGGAATGTTAAAAATCCAGCCTTGGTGCCGTGCAAGCCCTGCCCAGCAGCAGCCACAACAGAGGTGTGTTACCAGCACCTTTCCAGCTCTCCATGCTATGCACAGCACTGGGAGGGCTGCTGTGGGGGAAATCAGCTCCAGCTCACGCAGACCCAGTACAGAAGTCAAGCCAGGCTTTAGATTCCTCGAAGACTAGTAGCTACAAAACTGCTGTATTTGAGTTTGTGGGTACTGTCGTTTCTGTGAATTTGAGAGTCAGTATTTATACTTGAAGATGACTTTTCATATCGGTTTTGTGATTTCTTGAGACAAGTTAGTGGTACTGTAAGGGGAAAAGGAACAGGTAGCCAGTGGAGGATTGATCTAAATGATGTGGTTGTTAACGGGATGTAACATCAAAGATTGTCTTGACCTAGTGCTTACTTGTATTTAAATACTGAGGTTTAAACCAAAACAAACTTCAAAAAAAGTAACTATTAAGACTAATTTTCTGTCAAACTGCCAGCTGGAGGGAGGTGAATCACCTAGTAGGGTGACCCAAGTTAATACATTCTAGGTTATTTATGTAAACACAGAAACATTTTCCAAACAGATTTTTGTTAAGCCATAGGGAAAATGATAGTAAGCACTCTACCACCATTTTAAATCGATGTAGTCATCGCTTTACCTGATTTTATCTGTTTATTTATTTTAATCATTTGGTGGCCATCAATCAAAATCTCAAAAGTTTTTGGAGGCTATCTGATTAACATTTGCAGATGATCATGTTTAAGGTCGATAATCACATTGTTCCTGAGATAATGCACAGTTTTGACGTCTATGAGTTATGTAGTACTGGAGTAGGAGTGGGAAAGAGGTAGGAGCCAAACACTTGGCCAGCCAGTGAGAAATAATAAAATAATAAAAGGAACCATATTTTCTTGTCACGTTTTTAATAGACTAGTTTAGACAATATAAATTAAATAGCTTGTAACATAATGGTTGGCAGTATCTCCATAACCCATTCTCTTCTGTGGTTGGTGGCTGAATCTGAACATACTCAACATATTTCCTACAGTCAAAGCACAAGCTATATTTTCATTATAACGACATGGTTGCTGTCCTGTTCTTTGATGTAGGGATTGTAGAGAATTTAAAAATAAATGTATTGAAAAGGCTAAGGAATGTTCTCCATCATTCTTTTTCACCAGTGAAAGCTGTTTGTCCTTTGAGAGTAGTTATCACTTAGTTTGCCTGATCCTTTTGCTACCTTAATTATTATCACCATTACCTAGCTGTCGATGGCATGATCATGAAACTGTCCTTCTCCTTTATTTGAAAAGAGCAGCATGTGAAGATGAGAGGGACAATCTGGTCAGTTCTGCTATCTCCAGCTGCTACTTTGAATTGCTTCTGTCTGCCAAGTTCCTCAGTTGTACACCGTATAATATGGAATTTATTTGAAAAAAACCCGCCTCCTTAATATGTTCAGATATGCGCAGAACCCCAGTATAGATGCCGGGGTGCATCTCCGTGGCATCTGTACAGCTATTCATCTGCCCCCAAAACAGGCAAAGTCAGTTGACGGGCCTTGTAGACAAGAAATATAGATAGAATGTTTTACTTTTTTTTTTTTTTTTTTTTTGTCTCCCGTGAAGTACAAGCAGCTAGTTCTACCTGTCAGATTGCCTAATGAGCTGCAGATGTCAGGCTGTTAAACCATACTCTTTTCAGTGAGGGCAAGGTTTTCTTCTGGGTGAAGACTTAGTCCTCCGCAGTCTATCCAAGTACAGATCATTGTATATAACATCTACCCTGGACATAAAACTTCTTATCTGGAGACACTGTTTGTTCACAAGAGCCTAATTAGTGAAATCGAAGTATTTTAAAACTCAATTGCATTATCTTGCACCACAGTACAGTTGAAGGCTGAATATTTTTCCAGGTACCTTCTGAAGAAGTAATTTCAATTTCAAGAAGTTTAGAAGCAGGGCAGGGGATGTGAGAGTAACCTAATGCTTGTCAGCTTCATATTCAAGTACCCTTCAGAGACTGATATGGAAAATCTGAGCCATGGCAGGGGGAACTGCTGGTGTTAGGAGACAGGAAGGCAATAGTTATCCCTTAATACCTCACAGAAACAGTGATTGTAGGAGGTGGGATGTCAGGAAAGTTAAGCAGCTGAGGATAAGTGATACTGCATGGAAGCAGAGCATGACTGAAAAAGGAATGCTTGCAGTCAACGATAAAGGGGAAAGAGAAGGTGGAGGCAGCTGAGAAGATTGGAGCAGCATTCCATCATTTCCCTGGGCCTGATTAATGGCTATCTGTGGTTTCGCTGCTGCTTGGAACTGGACCACTCCTTTCCCATCCCACAGAGTCTGAATTCCATCAAGGGAGCAATAAAAGCAGATGAGATGGTTATAGTGCAGGCACTCACTGGCCAGGAGACCTAACACCAACAAAACCTTCTTGATTGCTGTCTTGGTACTGTCAGGTCTGAAAACAATTTGCAAATACTCAGATGGAAAAATACTTTTTATTTTAATCTGTTTAAATACTGTGTACTTAATGTCTTTACGTTCTCTAAAATGCTAGTGCTGATTACTTATAGATGCATACTTTGGTCTTTAGAAATGTGAAGGTACTTAATATTGGCCTAATGTTACTCACAAATCAGTCAGTGGGAGCAAATCTATATCCATGTTGTCTGATTTGGAAAAGACCATCCTGTATTTGTAAATTATAACTTGTTCTCCGAGTATTGTAACAGTAATGTTTTTAATGAAGAAATAGCAGAGGTAATATATAAAAATCAAGTGCATCAGCCGTAATTTCATCTTTCAGCTATATATTTTATAGTCAATATTGCTGCTAAGCAGCAGTGAAGTATATAGAGCAATTAATAATATGTGTCGCTACAGTTTTGATTTAGGGAGATTTTCCACAAGTTTGCATTTTATCAGAGTCTGTATTTTGCTTATATGTTCCTATATTTTTAAATCTTGAAGTCTGTTGAAATAACATACTTTGCTGTGATAAGCATTTTTTAAGTTTAGAGATTTTACAGTTATTTTGATTATTTTTAAAGCTTCTTTAAGTCGCAATGAACTTGCTGTAAATTAATCAGAAGAAAGCCAATGCTCACAACTGTTTATATTAAACAGCAAAAGAAGTAATTTGTTTATGTGATCTGGGGATGATTTATATTTTAAGCTGCGTGTAATTCTTTCCATGCTCACAAGTTGATAGTGAGCACCACAGTCCTATGTGGATAAAGCTACCTAGCTTACTGAATTTTAGCCTGGGTGCTTGTAAAACGGATACGTGAGTGAGAGGCTTAAGTACTGGAAGGCTGGAAACAGTTAATCATTTTTACCATCCATCCTTTGGAACAGCAAAAGCAAAGGTAGTACAGACTACAACAGGCCACTTGTTACTGTTTACTTAAGTGCAAACAGTGGCAGAAGTGTTTAGTCCATGGGGAGACTCAATGATTGAGCAAGAACGTAGACGTTATTTTGATAAGGCATAGCATTAGCATGGCCAAACTGTGATAATCCCTGAGCTTTAGGCAGGCCAAGGATGAAGACCTTATATGTTTGGATCTTCCTGATGAACAAAGATAAATTCTGCTGAGAAAATAAACTCCGTATATTGGTCAATTTGCAACAATTGGTGAAAGAATTAAATTGTGTATTTTAGGACTTGGCGTGAGAAGTTGTGGGAAAATAGTTCAGGGTTTCTGATTCTGGCTTGATTTTTCTGTAGATCTGGAAGCAGAGCAGAAAATTAATGCATAAACATATTTATCTGTATCACGCTGGGTGCTGAAAATCCAAAATGAAAATTGAAACTGCATGAGAAACAAGAGCACGGTCTCTCTTTTCGCTTCAGTTTCTTAGTTTTTCACTGAAAAAAAATTCTAAGAATTTGAGCTTACTTAAAAAAAAACACAACAAAAACCCAAAACCAACCAAACAAAAACCCAACACCGAAAAAACCAATAGTGTTTCCAGCTCTTAGAAATTATTACTCTGTGAAATCGTTTTCCCAAGCAGTTACAGGGAAGGACATAGAAGAAGAGAGAAAAACCAACCCAAACCCACTGTGTGTGGGGTATAGTCTCATGGTGGCTTTTCATTTGGCACCTCCAACAACTTTTTCTTCCTTCGCCTTTTAGACGTGCACAAGCCTGCTTATTCCATTGCATTGAGATGAATATTGCTATCAGCCTGTGGTTTTTCATTGATGATAGTATTTCATTAGCACAGAGGTGATGAGGAAAGCTTACTATGCCAAGTAGGACTAAGCCACAGAACCTTACAGTTTTACCATATAATCCTTGTCAAACTCTGTTATGTCTACCTGTTTAGTTTTCTCCTGATGTTAAAAAATGGCTTGATTCAAATATGCTGTCCTTGAGTCTGTATTTGTGTAGTTTGGGTACCTACATCTGTCTAGCCAGAAGAAAAAAGAGGAGTGGTTAAAATCAATACTTTTATCCCTCAGCTGTTACATCTTTTTCATAGGGCGATTCTCTTCAGGGTGGTGATGATTCTCCATTCTCAGATTCTATTACATTGGAACAAACAACAAGTAATATCGGAGTCTCAAGTGGACGTGTCAGCCTATGGATGCAGTGGATGTTGCCAAAAATTACTATAAAATTCTTTGCTCCTGATCCTAGAAATAATGGCACAGGTATTCAGAACTTTTTCCCCTAATATACTTTTTTATATACCATACATTATTTTACAGAAAAGTGTTAGCTATACAGAGCATTTATTGACAGTATTAAATACTGTAATGCATCAATAATGGGTTGGATCTATATTTTAAACTAGAGCAACAAGATGTAGTTAGTTTAGTGTGTGTATAGTGCAATTATATTAAATTGGAAATAAGTTGGTTATTTTACTTGAGTGCTGCATTGATTGCCTTAGAAACAATCATGCTTCATTTTGCTATGATTTAGTAGTATGATGTGTGTGTCCATGCCTAGATAAGTAATTTGTGTTGGACTTCAGTATAGAAGTTTCAGCTTAAGTGTTGAAAAGAGTAGTTTGTGTGGTACACAGCTTCTCTTTTTTTCTTGGGGATTAAAGTTGGATTATCATCTGGACAATAATTGTTTGAAAGGAACTCGTATTCTATAAAGGTACTGCAGGACTTCAAATATTTTTTTTTTTGCTAGGAAATGCTACTGCTTAGAAACTAACATTGTTACTTGTAGAAATGTGAGAAAATGGAGACTAATGGTTAAAGCTAATTTTCCAAGAGATGCACTTTAATGTTTGTTTTTTTAAAAACTATTTATGAGAGAGAGAAATCTCAAGCATTGTTAGAGTAAATATCTTGGCAAATATTTTCTTACTTTATTTTCAGGAATTATTCTATGAATACCTGAACTAAAACCTCCATATATAAGTCTCTGTATGTATTTATATTAAAAGGTTTGGATTCTAGGAATTTTTTCTGGTTCCTGTCTTTCTGATACGAATCAAAAATTGCTTTTTGAGAAAAACCCTTCAGTAGAAGTAGCATCACCCTAATTACAGGATGTAATCTTGATTTAAAACTTGCAAGTTTCAGATTAATAGCTAATAATTTTTATTTTCTTTGACTATCACAGAAGTTTGTGTTGTCAGTGAATTAGAAGATCTCAGTGCCTCAGTGGATATGCAGGATGTCTATACCAAAATCAAATGTAAAATAGAAAGCTTCAATATTGACCATTACAGAAACAGGTAATTCCTGGGACTTATTCTGCTTTAGTTTCAGGCTGAAAGAAGACAGGTGGGGGTTTTTTTGTTTGGTTTTTTGTTTGTTTGTTTTTGGGTTTTTTGTTTGTTTTGGTTTTGGTTGGGGTTTTTGTGGGTTTTTTTTTCTTATTTCTTAACTTGAATTTGATTGTTCACTTTAAGTCAAATTATTCTAACCTTTTAAGTAACAAAAATCAGAACTACATTTTCTAAGAATGCTATCCGATTCCGAAGAAATGCAGAGAAATCATTACAAATTTGGAGATCATTTTTTCACACTTACTGTTCTGTTGGTCCATCAGACAGAAATCATTCATTTTAACAGAACTTTTGAATGGGAAATTCTTTAAATACTGCTTCATAATGTGTTAGCAAGTGCCAATATTTGATCTTTATGGCACCATACTCTTAGCTATTAAAAAGAAGTTTCTAATAAAAAAGGAGTCACTTCTATTGCCGTGGCTTAACAACATTGTAATGCAGGGAACTAGGCTGATTGCCTGTGTCCGTGTGACACGGCGTAGGGTTACGCGCGTGTGCCTGAGGAAAATGTCCCCAGTTAAAGTCAACTGGTGTATCATCAATATTATGTACATTGAGGGTACATAGTTAGGCCTACTATGTGTCTTGCAACTGTAACACGTCTTGTTAGTTGAATAGGTTGTTGTACCAATGTGACGACGTCCATTTGGCACCCGGGCTCACAGTTCTGTAGAGAGATTGCATGTGCCACTTTCTAGCTCGTATTGGCCATGAACACACCAGTCTTGACAAAATAAGAGAGCCTATGTAGTCTTCAGTGAGCTGGGTTAGTGTTTGCCCTTACAGATCAACAGATTCCATTATGGGAAACAGAAATTTAGAGAAAATACAGTTGAGTTACTCCCTGAGAGGAAAAAATGTAGTTAAAAGCTTCAGGAGATTTTTTGGCACTGAAAATTGCTAAAATGTTTAGAAGCACAAATCATTTTGACTTAGAAGCCTGTCTCTGCAAGGTTTTATTGGGCACAATGTTCCCTATGTACAATACAAAAGAGATCTAGTTTCAACTTAGGAAAAATTAGTAACATTTCTGAGACATTTTTTCTGATCAGCTGTGTAAAAAAAAATTTTTAATTCCTTTTTCTTTTGTCTGAATTAAAAATGCAGTTATTGTCTGTGAGTATTGTAATATTTCATAATCAAAATTTGTACTTGAATCTTTAAAAATCTGTTAAAATCAAGTCACAGTGTTTTGAAATGCTTTGGAATACCAGTAGCTAGGTGCTTTTAATAAGGTTCTCTCCCCAGATTCTATGGAAAGCTTGATATAAGGTACTTCACTCCCAAGAGTCTTATGCTCCATCAGAAACGTTTTCAGCTTCAGGGTGGTGGTAGTTGCTAAAGTTATATCAAGGCTTTCAAACAAACAAAAACACCCCCCTGCCCCCTAAAAAACCCACAAAAAGCAACAAAACCCAAACCAAACAAAAAACCAACCAAATGGAAAAACCCAACAACAAACAAACAAACAACAGCCAAACACAAGCCTAAATTTATTCCATTTGACAAAATAGTTCTGTTCTCGTTTATATTTCATAACCTCTTTGCTGTGCATGTCTCTGTCTTTGAATCTCTGTGGACTAAGACCAAAATCAGACTAGATAATGTGAACGTTCTGTCTTTGAGGCCCAGAGGAGGCTGGCAGTCAGGACATTTTGAAGAAATATTTCTTCAATGCAGAAAAAAGCTTTTGATGAGATTTCTCTAGTAAGCTAAGGTGCTAACCTGAATAAATCTTCTTAAGCAAGATATTTTTCTTTATTCTTACATATGTTAAAAATAATGATTACAAGAACTGTAGTACAAAGCACATTTTACTACTTAGTATGACTTAGAAAAAAATGACCTATTATGATTTTGTAATGTATATGAGTACTGATTTTTGTTCACTCGGTTCTTGTAATCGTTCTGTTCCTCATTCTAATGCATCTGTCTGCTGAAAATCCAGGAATCAGTCTCTTTTCTGTGTTCAGGATTTTACTATACTTTTATTCTTACGTATCTTGACCTCTTGCAATCAATTGCCCCTTCACATCAGCTGTTACAAAGTTGGGGTTTTTTTTTGTTTTTTTTAACCATGTTTTTGCTTGATCTGATTTCAGCTTTTTAGGAAAAAGTATGGTGTAGGCTTTATCTTCCAGTTACATAGAAATGTGCAAGTTTAACATAACTTTTATTTGCTTATAGCCATTTTTAACATTTTTTTTCCTTCCTTTTATGTTTTTTTTTCTTTCTGTCTTCCCCTCTTCCATGTTTCATTCATTACTTCAAGCCTTGGAGAAGATTCTTGGTCTCTGGGGCAGTATGGAGGTGTGTTCCTTTCCTGTACTGACAAGTTGAACAGACGTACCTTGTTGGTTCGACCCATCAGCAAGCAAGACCCTTTCAGTAATATCTCAGGCTTCTTTCCCTCTGTAAGAACCTTTGTTAAAATTTTTTATGGTAGAAGTTCATGTAATTCTGGTATCTCTTTAGGGATTTAAGTACTATGTGTTAGTGCAATACACCTTTGTTCAGCGTTTTAAAACTACTTCTATAATTATGGTAATGCACCAGTTAACAGTTTCATATTTAAGTCTTTTGAATGCTTGGAACACTACTTGCTGATTTGGAATATCTCAGTGGAAGATAGTTAACCCCTTTTTTTCCTTGCCCGTTCATCCTTGAAAGACTTCTGATCACCTCTCCTGTGTAGAAAGGCTGAGGGAGTTGAGGTTGTTCAGCCTGGAGAAGGCTCCTGGGAGACCTTATTGTGGCCTTTCATAACTTAAAGGAGGCCTATGAGAAAGATGGGGACAGTCTTCTTAGCAGAGCCTGTTGCAACAGCACAAGCAGTAATGGTTTCAAACTAAAGGAGGGTAGATTTAGACTAAATAAATGGAAGAAAGTTTTACAACGAGGGTGGTGAAACGCTGGAACACTTTGTCCAGAGAGGTGGTGGCTGCCCCATCCCTGGCACCATTGCAGAAGAGGTTGGCCGGGGCTCTGAGCACCCTGCTCTAGTTGCTCCCTGCTGGGGGGTTGCACTAGCTGACCTTGAAAGGTCCTTCCAACCCAAAACATTCTATGTTTCTGTGACACTGGGCCCTTCATCTTCAGAAATGTATGATTGTATAGAACCTTTTTATGTCAGTGGACGTTCTGTGTGATGTGATTTATTTTCACGGTGAATATTGTTTGATAATAATTTCAGTTATTCTGTTTGCTCCAGTTGTTACAGGAAGCTAATTTACTAATTTCTTTTAATTCATTTTATCATAAAAGCTTCCAGTTTTTCAACATTTAATTTATGTATCCCATTTATTTAAGAAAGAGATGTTCTTTTAAGAACAAGGTTAAAATTGCATTACATTGTTTTTAATCACATTTAAGATGCTGAAAGAAGCCACTACTTGCCAAATGTAGTTGCTTTCATTTGTGCTAACATGATTAAAACTAATGTTGAAACAGTCTTATAGAATTCAATCAAAATGTTTATTGCAGTGTTAAAATAATAGTTATCCTAGTTACTATTTTTATTTATTTT
>WUAM01000431.1:101455816-101503498 GCA_024336885.1 Actenoides hombroni | reverse complement strand
TAAGAAGGTGAACCAGCTGAGGAAAAATTTATACATTTTTTTCACTCACTAACAATCTATGACTGACTTTTAAAGATAGTATGAAAATTGTACTATACATCTTCTGGAAGCTAAGCATCTAGTTGTCATCTTTAGCTAGGAAATCTGTCCTAAGTGCAAAAATCTGCTGATTCTAAAATACAGTGCAATGTTTCTTTATTTAAGTGATGTGCTTTAGCACATGGTACAGCTGTTCTCTTTAAATGCTCAGAGGTGATGAGGGCAAAAGCAGCTCAGTTCATAGAGTATTTAGTTGACTATGGGTGATTTATACACCCGTGTTTAGAAGGAGTGGAGCTATCTCAGCACCCAGGTATTATTTTAACACCTATAGTGTTTACACATACAGAAAGAAAAATGCAGGGGAGTTGGGTCTGCTTCTAAAATGTTAACAGTGAAGGAGAAATCAAAATATATAACTGGGTGAAAGATTATCAGAATATGTTGGTAAATTTAGACTTGAATACATGTGGGAGAGTTGGCTGATTGGATTTGAATTTCATATAACACAATCAGAAAAGAAAAAAACATTCAGCAGTTCATAGTTTTAGCTGACACAATACAGTGAAGTGTGGATACACTGCGGACAAATGTCCACTCAAAAAAATGAAAGACCTTTTTTCTGCTATTCAGAGCAGTGGAAAGCTATTGCAGGATATAGAACCCTAAATGTCTTAACTAACGGGGAATATGTTTATTGATGGGTGTTGCATGTGTACATTTTTGCAGCAGGCGTTGTTCTTGTTTTTTGTCTTGAAACAGACTACTGCAAAACTTCTAGACGGCTCACACCAGCAGCACGGATTTCTTTCTCTTACTTACACCAAAGCTGTGACAAAAAATGTCCGTCACAAACTGATATCAAGAAATGAACGAAGAACATTCCATAAGCTATCAGAAGGTCACAGTGATGGTTCTCCTCACTTTCTTCATGAGATCCTTCTCTCTGCTCAGGCCTTTGATGTGGTCCTATGTTTTCCTTTGCTTAACGCAATCGCAAGCATTTTTCAAGCCAAGTGGCCAAGGAGTCAGAAGGAGAAAAGAAAATCACCAGGCCAACCCATGAGGACTCATGCTCTCACTTCTCGCAGCTTGCCTCTGATTTATATCAACACTGGTGTAATCAGAGTCTTCTTCCCCAAAAACGAGGAAGATGGTCATGCGGCAGAAGGTACAGTATTTTATGTTAAAGATTGTTTGCTGTTGTAGACAAATGCTCTAACTTAATGTAATCCCTGGCCAGTGCTGACCAGGGCCTTCAGTTTTACGGGTCAGAGTTAGGAAACATTTAACATTCATGCTACTTCTCTGCAGATTTGCTAAAAAGGGGGGGTTTTTTATGTATTCAGTTGATCTTTGCTTTCCCAACACCTACAGAGTTTGCATTTAAAATGTGGTTATAAAAGAAGGGTCTAGAATTGTGGAAAGAAAAAACCCGATTCTGCAGCGGCGATTCTTGGGCCAGGTCTCACTACACTTAGACGAGTTCGGTCTTCCACAGGTGCCTGTTCCAGCGATAGAGCGTAAGCAGGGAGCCTTAGCTCCTGCAGAAATTGGCACCTAGAAGATCATGCAATAGTGAAGCGGGTGGATCTTCTAGTTCCGTTTGGAGAAAGTTATTCAAATGTAACTTCTGACTGCTGCCCAACAGATGATACAGTTTATAATTTATTTAGTAAGTCTTAGTTGAAGCTATTCAGGCTCCCTTATGTATGGAGGCGTTCAGGTAGTTAGGTGTGGGCAGCGTAAGCAGTTCTTTGAACAACAGTAAGTAGCCATTTGATCTATGGATAATACGTTTTATTCTGTAAGAAGTTGTTTTCAATTCATAGATAATCTATATTTGCATCCCTATTACAGTCTTTATAAATAACTAAAGAGGTGCTGGCATTAAAATAACCCCTTGTAACAGCTAGTGGGAATGCAATTGCTTCCACTGCAAACAATTCTTCTGGAGATTTAAAGAAAAAAAAGGAAAAGGAAAAAACTGTTTTACTGTTATCATGATATTTTTACATAAGTCCTATAGGTATGGAGTGTTTTTTACCATTATATATGATAGCACACAATATAATCCTAAGGGTATAGCCTTTAGATTTTTCTCATAACCTAACTGCCAGAAGTGCAGACAGTTAGAATTTAAATAGATCATTTTTTTTGCCAGCATCCTCTACGATTTTCCAACTGGGAATGCTGAAAACACAGGAAGATAAAATTAGAGTGGCTGTGTTGGCAAGAAAGAATTATGATTCTAGTTGGAAGGGAGTTCTAGGGCATGCTGTCAAGGAAATTTTTTTTTAAGTATGTTTTTGTAGCTCTGTAGCTGTAGACTTGATTAAAAAGAAGTTATTAAAAACTTTGTCTTGTTACTATCCCTTGCTTGAAAATGCTTGCAAAGAACATAACTGCCATGGTTAAGCATGGATATACGAAGGAAAAGTAAGCATCCTTTTAAAGAATAAAGATTAGCTTTACTAAATGAGTAAGAAAGCCAGCTAACCTCTTCCACCGGAAAATTCTGAAATATCATCACTAGGAAAATCAATGCCATTGTCCTTTCATTCCTTCTTTCACCCCAGATTTTCCCAATCTCTCATCTGATTGTGAATGTGACAGAAATAGCTTTTCTACTGCTCGTTGTCTTCAAGAACAATACAATTTAGAAGCACTGATAAGGAGTAAGCATTGAATATGACCCACATTACTGGTGTGCTAGGTCAGAAAGGTGTTATATATTGTGGATATCTGCTCCCATAAGACCTCATCCATGATTTATGATGAAGAGAAAACTTTAATTCATTTAGATTTGCATATTTCAAGTTGTGATCACTGCAGTGAATGTTGAAAAGCAATGGCCACCGTTTCTCTTCTAGTCAATCATCTGTTGTTCATACCTTTTACCTAGTGATAGCTACCAAAACTATCCTCTCCTCGCAAAACATATGAAATTGTGACTGTGTGTAGAATGAAAAAAAAAAAAAAAAAGCAAATATGTTCTTTATTCTTGCAGTCCAAAACAAAACTTGCACAATGAACTGTGGTACACAAACACTATGAAAGAATCAAAATCTAATTTTTCTTCTGTGAAATTAACATCCACGCATGCTTGAATAGACCCACACAATTTCATAACCTTTCAGTTTCATGTTAAAATATGTAGTACATAAAATCAGCTTGAAAGCATGGTGTCTTATTCACTAAGACAGTAACAAGTCTAGAGAAGCCATTTTTTAAACTCATAGAGTTCACTGGTTCTTTCCACACCAGTCATTTCACTCGTCAGTAAAACATTTAAACTCTGTTCTGCTAGTAGTATCAGATTGTTTTCAGAAGTCAATATGTGAGAGTCTTGCACATTTTCCTTGACCGTAGGAGCAAGTGGGATGTCCTTCTGTCCTTGGTACATATCGTGCTGGTGTTGAAGTGAACCGTTTCACTTCAGATGATGAACCTGCATCGCGTGTCTCAGGAGCTTCCTAGTTACTTTGAAGTCTTCTGAGCAGAACCGTATCCAAATGCTTTGTGTATGTCTGTCTGCTGAGAAGGAGCTGCAGTAGACTCAGTCTTCTCCTGTGAGGAAACTTCACAGAATTAGTTCACTACAAGAAATGTGGTGCTGGTTTTGTTTTTTGGTTTTTTGTTTTTTTTTTTTCTGGACAGACCTTTAGTTTTCTATCTAATATGACCACTGCTTTTAAAACTAAGAATTTGTACATGTGGCTGAAGTTTGAATACGATGGGGATGAAGTGGGAAGTAGAGATTTTTCTTTGTGGAATAATTTTGTTATTCATGTGGAATTTACTGACCAGTACTACATCTTGTTCTTTGTATGTGTGTCAGATTTCAGAGTCTCTTATGTTAGTCCTTGTGTTTGAACTTTTCATGTGTGTTGCAACCCATTCCAAATGCTACTGGGATGGTTACATTGTAATATTCTGCAGTGTTTTACATCTAAAGGACCTGGTCCCATATTAAATACGGTGTGTGGTTCAGAGTGCTTTACATGTTAATATTTCAGCAGATAATTATTGGAGAAATAGACACATCACAAAGAAGTCTGTGAGATTAACATCACTTTGGACAAAAAAAAAGGGGAGAAATAAAAAAGCACCAGAGAAAATGAGAAGTCACAGATCAGGATTTAGTTGTCATAAAACTCTGTGTGGAAATTAAATTATAATAAGTTTGTCTTTTACGTATCACAACAGTGATTTTATAGAGCATTTTAAAATGGTGTTGGGTTGGGTTTTTTTGCATTAGTTGCTGCTCCCGAGCAGAACTGAATCCTTAGCAGACATTCTTATTTAGATTTTTTTGAAGAAATAGTTTTTCAGTGTTTCTGCTATCTGCATTTGACTTTTAATCAAACACATATTTTCTCTTCTCCTAACTACAGCTAATCCAGCAATTAAAGAAGACACTTTGGTTCTCAAGATTGGATCTGTCTCTGTGGCTCCTCAGGCTGACAACCCTCTTAGTAGAGCTGTGCTCAGGAAAGACATTTATCAGTAAGTGGTGGGAAGGAGTCTGGGTTTTCATATATGGTCTCAGAAAAATTAATTTGGGGAGAAGTTAATTGATCAATAAAACTGGTACGTGCAGCCTGTAAAAATACTTTTCACATGCAATCTTTTGATATTCAATACCAGGTTTTTCTGATTTTTCTTCACTTGTGGGCTTTCACATCCATTTAGACAAATCATGTTCTTCTGTGAAGTGCTGATGAATAACAGAATTTACATGTCAAATCATTATGAAGCTTAAGCTCACAGATGAGAACATTTTAAGAGGCTTTCTTTTACTCGACTACTACTAAGTTCACCTAAGAGAAAAGGAAATTTTTTTGACTACCGAACTGCTCTAAAGCCATATAGTGTGAAGGAGATAGATCTTAATAATATAAATGGTAAACATATATTCAAACTGTAGGATTCTTGATGTCATGTAGATCAAAGCTGAAAGGGATGCAAACTTCTAAGGAGCTCTTTCCCAGTAAACACATTTTCTGTGAAAATGTCATGCTCTGGATTGTGTCACCAAGTATGCACAAACCACACTAATATATAGGCAGCAAAAACTGGTGAACATATGTAATCAACATGATAAAAGTAATACATGATCCTTAGTAGAGTTGGCACTGTTGCTAGACATGAAAGTATGGTTGCAAATAATACCAAGTGAGAAAAGTCACAGAAATACAGATGAACAAGTGTCTTAGACTTCCCGTTGGTCTGTTTTTCAGATGTGGCATATTTTTATCTACTTCATAGTGCTCTTCGATAGAAATTACAAACATCAAAATCTTTTCCCAGCAGTAAAACATTTACTGCCTAGAAAATGACAGCAAGTTTTACTTTTTGTCAAGACCAGGATTTTTTGGAGACCGTGAAATGGTCTAACGAAATAAATACCCAGTTTGTCTTCTGATCACTTAGTTGTAAGAGAGTCTTTTTATTCATCTTTCCATGTGGAAGTATTTAAATTAGTGTTTTCACTTGTATGTTTAGCTGTAGTAGTTTATCTTTTTACTTGAGCATTGTATGCACTGTATTGTGGAGATATCATGAACGAAATCTTACAGCCTGGCACCAGCAGTGGCTTTGGGTGGCAAGGTCCAACTCTCAGTGTGCCCACAGATAAAAGAGGTCTTCTCAAAATTTGTACAGGCCCTTCCTGCTTCTGTCGTCTGTCAGAGGAAACTCCCATTTAGTATCTGCTTGAAAGTCACAGAACTAGGTACAGCTTCCACTCTTCTTCTCACAGTATCCAAAACTTTATCAGAAAAATACCCTATTATAAAGTGGAATCTGCAAGTTCCAGCTTCTGTAAGGTTGTTTCCATCACCCTGGGAAGTGTGCAATGTTTCTTGTACCCGTATTACAAGCCAGTGAGTAAGCAACGGGAGGGATGTGATTTACACCTAAAATCAATGAAGCTATGGCAGTTTGTATTTTTGAATCTGATATCTTTGCAGCTGTGGATTTACCGGAAACGCCCAAATCATGTGCTTTTTGAAACAGAAGTCACTCAATTGCTTAAATTCTTACACCCTTTTCCATTGTGGCTCTCTGGGTTTTATGTGTATAAGTGTTTCTGACAAGATTTGTGCAGTGTATATTTTGTTTTTGTATTCTTATATACAGTTACGATATGCTCCAGTCCTCCTTTAGATATCAGACTTTAAGGTAAGGTAGACGTAAGCACTGGGCCAAAGACATCTCTCATCTTGTTGTTACTCCCTTCTTTGTGACCAATCTGACAACATCATGCTTCCTATGTCTTTTTCTGAGAAATATCTGCCATTTTCAGTAATTTCCTTTAACTGCTGCAGTGACCATTCTTCTAATTTCTCAGCAGCTGTCAAATGAGTCTTGCTTATCTTTGTTCCTTTAATCATCCAATTATACTAGCTTTAGTGTTTTTAAATACATCAGGGCAGAGCGTCAAGTTACTTTGCAGAGCTTTATGAGACAATAGTGAAATTAGTAGTGGGTGGTCTTTTGAATTTGGGAACAGGGTCACTATTTTGATCTCTCAAAGTGAGCTTCAACACTTTTGAGCAATATAAATTAATATTTTTTTCATTAAAAATAGTACAGAGTCCAGTTGAGAATCAAAGCAGATGCATTTTCTAATTACATATTAGAACGTACTATAGTCACAGAAGTATGGTTGAAGATAGCTATTCATTTTCTTACATGGCAGTCACTGCTGTTTGACTGGTGGAGTTGTAAGCAGAGATAATTTCACTATTTGTCCGTTTTTCTTGGAAAATACAAAGGTTTTTGTATTGTTAGGACAGGACACACAGGCTATATTCAAGGAAAAAAAATAACAGTGGGATTATTTTAACACACAGGCCTGATTTTAGTATTTGTTTCTCTAAATATAGGATTTCTTAACTTAGATAGTATTTCTATATGATACTAGATAGCAAAAATGTGTTGCTAGAATCAATACAGAATGCTTAAAAATTAAGTAGTAAAATGAGCAAACCCCACACAATGTGTAATATGAGTATTTTGGTGAAAGATTTCTTAGTAAGTATCAACAGAGTTGCAAGTAGTACAATACCCATCTTAAGAGACTCTTAAAAAAAGCAGCTACAGCAGCCTGTTGATTACTGAGTAATTAGCTGCTACAACGTCCTAATAATCCCAACATGTCATATTCTGTCTTTTTCCAACCTCTCTTCTCCTCTAATTTGCTGCTGCTGCTGCTTTTAATAGAATAAAAGAAAATAAATCATTGTCTGACCCACTGTCTTTACACTCTTTCTGGTGTGGGGATACAAACTTAATTTGTGGTGTCACATTGGTTTAAACAGTCCTCTGTTTAGGTCTGAACTACAACCACATGGAATTAATGTCACTGTTGCAGTGTTTCATGAGAAAGAAAAATTTTTGCTTCTCACTTAGAAACTGTTCTGTTAGAAAAGGCTGAGAAGATTTATTTATTTTTTATGGCTAATAGACGAATAGAATTTCTAAATGTCTTTTGAATTTGTCCCCGAAATTCATACATGAAAAACTTTATGTGCTCATAGATCATTAACAGAATGCCAGTGCATGAAAGGTAAATCTGGTACGGTTGCAAGTCGTACTGAATAATCCAGTCTGCGTCCGGCCTGTAAGCTGAAGTGACTCCATCCATGTCTTAGAAAAAACAGCCGACTTACTTAACTTGGAAAGAGCTAAATTGAAAATGGAGTTTTGGGAAAATAGTGTGTCCCAAAAGTTCGGACACAAATATTTTTTCAGGTGATTATTGGAACACTCTGTGATGCTGTGATATAAAGATTGGTCTAAAAATAGCTATTTTCTCCAATAGAAAATGGACTCGTTTAGGTTAGACTATTAATGCATGTAGTATACAAAGATGCATGTACCATAACAGTAAATATTGGGCTCCTGAATGTACAGTGACACATTTCTAGCTGGTCACAATACAAGACAATTTCTCCTTTTATTTTTAATTCCTGTCCCCTCTAAATCCTAGGAGTTGGTTTGTTTGCTTTAATCATTTCTCGTACATCTCTGTTTCTTAAACCCTAGCTAAGGTGTACTTCTCTTATACAATTCTGGACATAATTGTCGGTTCCCATCAAGAAACTGCCAGTTCTGTGGAGCAGAATCCTTGTATATGTCTGAAGGCCTTGGGACAGGGCTGGGGAGCAAAATAAAGCAGATTTTGGTTAAGGGTGCAAGTGAGTCAACTGCCTAGCTTGGCTAAAGGTAGGGAGGAGCAGTTAATTAAAATTGTGGAGGAGTCAGTTGGAGTAAATAGAGTTTCTGCAAAGCAGTGAAAATGAGAAACACATTTTTGTGGGGTTTGTCTACCTGGTCATATTAAACTTGGGACTGGGGGGGCTGCTGTTTGGAGGCAACTCACCAGGCTGCACAAAACCAAGATGATGTGGTCGTTTCTTGGCTTATATGATCACGCTGTGTACGTTTGAACCTCTGAAGTGGCCAAAAACCCGATCAAATACATTAGGCAAAATAGGGGAAGGTGTAGCAGTTTTGGGGAGGGAGAGTGCTGAGATAGGGAAATCATCTTAATGCCCTGATGGAATGAAAGACAGACAGTTATTTGATATCCGAGAAATCGCAGTGGAGGGAAATTTTATAAATGGTGTAGCCACTGGAAAAACAAGCTACTCTTTGGAGACCAAAAATTGAATTTCTCAGTCCTGGGCTCACTCTTGTTTGGCTCTCAGTTGTGTAGGAAGATAAAAATATGAACTGAAGTTATTTTCCTCAAGATCTTCATAAAACTCTCTTATCTATGGAATCCTTGCTACCTAACAACAAAAGTACGCTTCTGCTACAGTGTTTATGTAATGTAATTAAGAACTTAGCTGTATGCCAACTACACAGACTTCAAGCAGTCGTGGTGTTTGTAGCAATGCTTTGTTTGCTTTGGAGGACATTGGTTAAGATTTCTTATTAGAGGTGAGCACTTCTCTCAAATCTTAAATACATGGGTTTTTATGTAGAGAGTGCTAAAAGCAGTTATGTGGCTGATTCTGCACAAAAATCGAAGGGTAGCATGGAATCATGGAATTGTTCTACTTGGAAGGGACTTCTCTAGCTCTTCTAGTCCAGGCTCCTACTCAAAGCTATTTAGATCAAGTTACTCAAGTCTTTCTCCAGACAACAAACTTAGCGGATTATTTGGATCTATTTGATAATTACTTGTCAGAAGAACAGGGAAGTTAATTAACCTGGAAGTTAATTAAAGTGCTTTAAATAAAGTGCTTTTAAAAAGGGGAACTAATCAAATGTCTCTGTAGTCATCTTAACTAGTTTTCTGCCCAGTTATCGCTCACCCTGAGATATATTTCACCTTTCTAGATTACAACAGTATTTTCCTGTATATACAAATGGTGCATAGTACAATTAAGCTGAGCGTGGTTAGAATCCTTGAACAATTTTAGTCAGTGGAAACACGACATAAAAAGGGCTCAGTTACAAAAAAAGTGTCTGTGTTGGGGATTTATAACAATGGATAGCACTAGTTGTGCTAAGCTACCAGCAGAACTGGGCAGTATCAATAGGAAAATGGCTGAGAAAACCCAGCAATTCTCTTTTTCTGACTGAAGAGGATATAGACACATGGCTCTGCTTAAACATGAAGCAGCAGAGAAATTAAACTGAGATGGTAGTTCTTCTGTATTGAGATAAGGGCCTTATTATACCAAATACTGTGCAAATTGCCTGCTCAATTATATAGATAATTGCCCATCATCCCCAACATGGTGGTTTTTTGCAAACTCTGAATGGAACATTAATTAATAGAATTTCAGGGAATATCCATGAACAGATACAGTAAAATAATTTTTAGGTAAAATATTGTTAATACAAAATTGAAATGGCTGACAGAGAGCACAGAGAATATAGGCTCTTTGGAGGCTATTGTGAAAAGGCCTTGCTTATAAATTCCAGAATAAATATTGCTGAACTACCATGGTCTGGAAGTTTTGGTGACTAGAATCACAAGCTTTCCTCAGCTTGGCTAGTAAAGAATCTAATTGTTGTCTATGCTCTGGATTCATCATTTTTGAGATCCAAGGATTTCATTCATGTCATACATCAAAGCTTAGTAGTCAAGGTCTGAATGTTCCATGGTCATTTTCATGTGTAGATCTTTCATAGATCAAAGCATAAAGCTGTCCTTGGACTGTTTTCAATTTGTGAATGTAAATGGAAATTCTTTAAACACCACCCCCATCCCCCAAAAAACCCGCAACATATTAAGAGTTTAATCATGAAAAGGTAGCTGTAAATTATTTCCTTTTTTTTCTTAATTTTTTTCACCAATACAAGTCTTTTTATTATAAATCTATTATGGTTTTCATTTTTGCAGTTTACTGTTTTCCACTAGTTTTTAACTCTCAAGCATGTACAGATAACAAAACAACGTTGCTTTTCTCAGAAAATATCTGCTGCTTCTCTTTATTTCAAGGGGCTTTATCTAGAACATGCTTGTAATAATAGTGTAATGCCTGTACTTGGGTAACAAAAATCCTTCAATGAAAAAAGGAGTAAAACCCAATTTTGTATGTCTGTGCGGATAGTGCTGCAGGGAGGGGAAGGAAGGAATGATGGACGGAGTTTATGCAAGAAGCACATACATAGCCAGCAGTCTGTGTGGAAATCTGTTTTATCTTTCAAGTGTGGTTTGGAAAATCAAATGCTTTTAAAAACTTTTCAACAGCATCCACATCTATAAGCATCTTCACTTCAGAAATATTTTCTGTTGAGTATTAAATTGCTGTGGGACATGTTTATATTCAGAAAACTATACATTTAAGTTATTGTTAGAAAAAGCCTGGATTTTCTGTAACTGTAGTATGAGCAAAAATATTACTTCTTGATGTTTTCCTTTTCAAAGCAGTTAATAGTTAAAAAAAAAAGCTATTTTTTGCATAAAAGTTTCATAGTCAGCTCTTTCTCAAAATGCAGACCTAATATGAATAATTTCCTTTTCAGAGTTGTTTATTTTATAAAGGTTCTAATAAAACTCCCCCCCCCCCCTTTTTTTTTTGATTACTTCATTGAAGCTTATTTGGCAGACAAATGAGAAATTAGCTGACCTGAGCTTCTTTATTTTTCTTTGAATAAAGGCAACAAACATAATCAGTGCAAAAATATATGCTACATAGTTTTGGATGGAAATGTGAGCGGCTTATTAAAATGTGCATATGTACTGTAGGGAATTAGAAAACATAAAAATTACAGTGCATCATAAAAGGTCTATTGCAGTTTTTCTTGAACTTCAAAATGGTTAAACTGCAGAGGTAATTTTATGTAGGAGAATAACTTTCAGGAAAAAAAATTCTTAGTACTTCAAGGAGAAGTATTTCTTCTACTGCACCACAGTTGTGAAACAGGGATACACTAGCACCATTTTCAGTTCTTTTCTTCCTGTTTTAAAGCAAAAAAAAGAATTTACAGTGAGTATTTTAAACTTACTCCTCCAATTTCTAATGTTTCAGATTTTAGACCTGTATATTTTTATTCCTCAATATACGTGTGGGTTTTTTCAGCAGGATTGTCTCTACGTTTAATTTGGATATGCAATCTTAATTATTTTTTCTGCATTTAATAATGTTTTATTTTATTAATGTTTGAATTGGTGTTTAAATCAAAATATTCATATTAAATAGCAAGTTCTAAATAATGTCCTTTCTATTGTACTTGAACCCATGCTTTTTTTAGTATGAGGACTTGAAGAAAGTCGTCCTTATCTTCCATAAAAATCTTACACCGTTCTCTGGAGTAGGGCTTGGAATTGAAATTTTCCTGCTTTACATTTCTTTATTCTATCTTTGGCAGAGAGGGGTGAAAAAGAAAGTCTTCTGCTCAGTAAAGTATTCATCTATGTGGATAATAATACATGGAAACACTACTCCTAATTATTGAGGCTATTGCAGCAGTCACTCATTTACAACCCTCAGTGGAAACTAATTGTAAAGTAACAGCCAGAACTGCCCATTTAGTTTCAGAAATGTAGCTTGTTAATTATCTAATATCAAAAGCTATTCAAAGCTAAATTTATATGTGGAATTTAACTTATAAAATATTCAGCCTTAACTATCAATCTTATTTTTACTTTAAATTTCTTTAATTTTGTGTTTTACTGGTATCTGCAGTAATACATAACTAATCTGCCTGAATACGTATATTTGAAATATATTTCCTTACAATGTGATAGTAAAAATAAATTTCATAATAAGAAAATCATTGGGTTTTTTATTTCTTTGTGCAGTTCCTCATAGAAAGCAAATTGAAATATGCTTTACAGAAACATTTCTATCAAAGAGCACTGGCATTATTGTGCCATTTAAGCATCCATTTGTTACTAATCAGGGCAACTCTTTTGGAAACGTTTAATAAGGTTTTTATTAATTGTTGGGAGAAAAACCCATCAGGTAAATGTCAATAAAGAAATAATTCAAAGGAATAATGAATTCATTCAAACAGAGCAGTACAAGAGCAAAAGTGAAATATGTAAATTGATAATTTTTTAAGTCCCCTAATAATTCTCAAGAAAAGTGTATGTTAAAAAAAAGAGATTTTAATACTAAAAATAAAATCCCTCCCTAATGATTTATTTTTACTTCCAATTTTGTTTTGAGAAATGAATTTGCGTTCTGTCTGCAAGGTTCTTCCTTTCAGTTGGGTGTACTGCTTCTGACTTGGCTTCACCCTCGCAGCATCTCGCTCTTCACGAGGAGGAATACATTAAATTTACGGAGTTTCACAGAGATGCGGTTCTGTGTGCCCAATAGTCCTGCTCTAGAGGTAGGCAAAGATTTCAAAGAGCAGCTTCATAGATCTCTCAGATTCCTTCAGCTGTGACCTGGAAGATCATGAGAACTTTTTCACATATCTGGGAGGGACTCCAGTGTCAAGGCATGGTGAGGACAACCACTGTGAGCTTGGGCACCCTGGGCAGGTGCCAGTTCTTTAGCAGTGCAGGACAACGCAGTGGTTCTCCTGGCCTCGTGTGCCGGTTCCAGAGCAATTCCTGGCTAGCTATGGCTGGTTTACATACACTTTTCAGTGGGCAGAGATGATAATAACAACTTCATGCTCCATGGTTAAGCCTTGTTTTGGCCGTTTGCCTCACCCTAGTCCATTTGCTTATCTGTGAAGGAGTTGCAGTAGAGCAAAGATCTCAGTGCTTAGGGCAACTGTATTTAGTTTCTCTGGTAAAGCTTTTGAGTTTACAGCGTGGTTACGATTGTTTCATTATTCAGGTATAGTTCATTCTAACACCTGTCTGTGATTTAGAACTGAATGGAGAAGAGGTCTTCAGGCTCCCTTTACACTGTTCTGTGGGTTCAGATCGTGAAACTCTGAGGTCAGACACTTTAGCTGTGAACTTGGGAGACAGGCTTGAGAGAAGCACCTCTTCAAAAAGGAAGTGTATGGTGTGTTCAATACCGTGTTTTATGTATTGCATTGTAGCATATACTTCATTTCTTTGACTACATAATGAAGATGCCATCATTTAACAGCTTAAGGTCAGAAGTAAATAGCAGCTGTAAAGTAAAACTTTCACGAGGACATTGCTTCCTCTCTTGTGCTAGTGTTCTACAAAAAGGTTTCTCAGCTTAACTACCATATTGTTCCTCATTTTTTGTTTTTGTGTCTAAAACTATTTTATATAAAGTGAATCTGGATTTCTGCTGAATTCCAAATTTTCTGATGAGATCCAAAGGCATACTGTAGATAAGTTCAAGTCACGTAAGAGAATAGTCAATAAAAAAAGTAGCATGCCTTAATCATATCATCGTAGCCTGAAAATGCACACAAAAAGTAAAGATTCATGTACTCCCGTACAGCTCATAATGTCTGTGAAAGGTCCATTCTTTGGGTTTTGCAGGGAAGGACTCATACGTGATGATCAGATTTGTATAGATGGCTCTGGCTTCTTCTACAACCTGGTTAGAAAAAGCCTGAACCTATACTGCCTCCCTAGTCAGATCATAATCTTTTATTTTCTTTCAGTATATCTTTGTCACGGTTCAGGGTCAGGGCAGCCGCCAGACCTATAACAGCCGCTCTCTGTTAACCCCCTCTTCCTCCCCAGAGGGAAAGAGAAGGGGAATAAGGGAGAGAGACTCAGCCTTTAGAAAAGGGAACTGGTACAACTTTAATTAAAATGATGATGATAATAATAATAATAACAACAGAATATATATAGATATATACAAAACAAGTATTGAACCCAACCCCCTGATGGTAATTATGTCACTGTCACCACTGATTCTGTGGGGGAGGCACCAGGGAAGTCCCAAACTGGGCCTCGCAGCAGATGGGAACTGGGTTCAGGAGCTGGATTCTGGTACTGAATTCAGGAACACACAGGTAAGGATTGAAGGCAGAACGGACAGAGGCCTCCTCAGATGCTGGCCACCGAAGAAGCAGAGCAGCAGCTAGAAGAGCCAAGCCAGAGTTTGACCCTTGTGATCCCTCAGCTTTATAATGAATGTAGCGTCTATGGTCTGGGATCCCTTGTTGGTCAGTTTGGGGTCCCCTGCCCTGTCCCCTCCTCCCTGCAGGTGCTGCCTTTCCCTTTCTGCACCCCCAGCGTGGGGCACAAGCCCCAGCAGTGGCCTCGGTCTGCACCCCAACCCTTGGTACTGACTCTGCCCCTGGGCTGTTCTCCCTGCCAGCAGCAGCCACTGCCTGTGCCCACAGCTGCTGCCTGCAGACAGGGCAGGCAGAAGAGCTGAGCTGGAAAGTAAAATCACTGAACAGAATTAGTTCTGTTCTCACTTAAACCAGGGCAATCTTATTAGGTATAGTTTCGTATTGAAGCTGGGAGTGACACTAACAATAATTTATTGGTGTTTTAAGGAAGACAAAATACTGGTTTTAACATGAAAGATAATATATTTCATACTGAATATGGAATGAGTTTTCTACCAGGACAGTTTCACAGTGATATTTAAATGAAAAAAGCAGTGCAAGGACTTCAGAAAAGAAGAAATAAAGGAGAAAATTTTAAAGAATTTGTTATTGACATATTTTACAATATCATGTACAGTATTTAAAAATAGTTCCAGCTTGCCACTATGAACACAATGATTCTGCAAAAAGAAAAAGAAAATACACGTGGCATCTTGAGAAACTAATTTAATCAGTGCCAAAGATAAATGTGAATTGACTAGAAAAGTTAAATATTTGTGGTTTAGAGTTTCTTCTTGTATCATCTACGCTATAAGCATCATCTATTACAGTGTCCACGTAATGAAAATACACATTGTACACATTGTTTAATATAAAGGAAAAACTGGTATGCATTTATTTCTAAAATTCTGTGCTTCTTGGTATAGAACTTGATTGATGTCCTGGAATGAGTTCAATATACTGACAGAACAATGAAAATGTTCAGTGTCACCTTATCAAACACGCTGGACATTTTATTTTGTCACCTGTACCATCGTAACAGATTGTACTGCACCATTTAAGGAAATTCCGTGCATCAATAGTAAGACAGTGTTCAGGGAAACTCGACCTCAGTATTTCCAGGTGAATTTATAGAACATCTGAAAAGACTGAGGTACTCTACCACTAAACTAGGTGAATCAACTAAAACAAAGTAAAACACAAGGTGAAATCAATGGTAAAATCACAAGATTGTTTACATTAGTGATGTGGTAAAGCAAGTACACATGAAACATTTGAAAACACCCCCCAAAATTAAAGATCCTTTTACTGCCCAACAGCATTAAGTTTTGAGGTAAAATTATTTCTGTCATGAAACAAAAGCATGAAAGTCTTTGGGTTATGTTACATTTTGGCTTTTTTGCTAACCCCCACCTCAGACTTCCACTGCACTCGCTTAAGCTCTACAAGCTCTTTTTATATTTAGAGAAACCCTACTACACTTGTTTTTTCTAGAAACATTTGGCATCCAAAAATATCGTGGAGTCATTCCTTTGGAACTGTGCATACTTACCATTTATACAGTCTGTCAACTGTATGTTTATACTATGCTCCCTGAATTTTAGTGAATGCTTCAAAACTATAATGAGATTCCTCAAACTGTCTAAACATTAAACAGTGTGAGAATGAAAAACGGATCTTTAAAAGGTCAGACTTGCTCATGCTGTTACTTTTGCTGAGGAATTTAAACAATGAAATTACAAAAGTAATTAATCAATGACATGCAAATGCACAGCTGCAGACTTCAACTTTGTTTCATTTTACATTTGTTTGTTTCTTGAGAGGCTGAAATTACCATACCTTGTCATCGTAGGGTCATTCATACTGTATTACATCATCACAGGATCATCAGAAGTTACTAAGCTTCTTTGCAGGCCATTCCCCTGCCAGAGCCTTCAGAAGAAGGGACTGCATTGAAACGTCTGGTCCCCTCACAGGATATGTAGAGCATTTCCTGCCCACTAGACTAGAGGAAGGAAGCACAGGGCCACAATGTTTGATGTGTCATCTACTGTAATTCCTTTCGTGTGTTTAATAGCTTTTATATGATCAGTGCACTGCTACCAGTCCTGACCTTGGTATGGCCCAGTCCACTGAAAGCTGACCTTCCTAAGTGCATAGCAAATGGAATTACAGTAGCACCCACCTGGCACCACCACAGTAAATCATGGGCCTGAGGGGTGGTGGTATTTTTTTCCTCTGAATATTTACCTACTGTGTTTCAAAATAAAAATATTTAAGTAGTTACATAAATGATGTCTCAGTAAAAAAATGCGGTTATTAATTTTTATACCTAATTTTATATATTTGCATTCCTATAGCATTGTATGTCAGATGATCTCAAATGTTTTCTATGCAATTGATTAATCATATTAATAACATCATTTTGGCATTATCTCCACAATATATGGGAGTAAACTGTTGAAGAGGTTAATTTTGCGGCTTAGAGTCACATAACAAGCAAGTTTAAGGAGATTAGGAATGAAATATGCTTTTCCTATTTTCACTGGGCATGTTCTAGCCTTGCAGAGGGGGAAACATCCTTCATGCCAGCAGGAAGCTGGATCCCTAGTACCAAACCTTCTTGTGCACAACATGTGAATACCTGGCAGACTTGGTTCTTCTACATGTCCATGTGTCCAGTTAGGTTTGTCACCTCAAGCTCTGATACAGCATTTTCTGTTCCTTTTGAGAAGGTTGCAGCCACATGTGCAGAGTAGGCACAAACCACTGAATTCAGTTACCTAGATTGTTCAAAACCGAGTCTCTTCTCTTGCATTATGATAGCTCAGTGAAAATCATTCCTTTTTAAAATGGTTTTGGATGAAAGTAAGTATCTGTATGACTCAATAGTTGCAGTTGATGAAACTAGTCAAGTAAAGGACACAAAGTAATTAGCCAAAAGAAAAGTGATTGTCATTTTCCAGTCTTTCATCTCTGAGCAGTTTAAGAACTGGGGTTTTTTTTCCCGTGTTGTCTATTTTTAAGAAAAAGCTTACAAAGTAATTGTAAGTGAAGACCTGTCTACTTAGCTCAGTGAGAAAAAGCTGTGCTGAAAAGTATTAGTAAAAAGAAAATAATATGTTTTGTAAGATTATTTTTTTTAAAGAAGTAGCTTTATTAGTACTATTATTATTTTCAATAAAAGAGTTATCACTGTACAACTGGGAAAGTCTGGAAGCAGAGAGAGGGGATAGGTTTGTTTTTATCGTCTGTCTACATTTGTTTCAACTGTGACTGTTTAATACCTAGTTTGGGGATAGTTAAGAGAATCAGTTGTAGGTAGAGTAGTGTGATTGCTTTGCTGATGATCTTGAACACCTTCCATTAACGTCATTCTCTGTTTGCCAGGAAACAACATCGTAGCATTAGTAGATTCTGTGTTGTGCTTGAAATGTTAGAAGCTCAGAGTGTCTTCAAATAGCAGAAGATAAAACTCTTCAAGGATGAATTTTCTAACCAGCTATCTAACATGCCCATATGTATTCCAGACTCTGTCATTGAGGACACTAAAAAACATGTAATGACACTCAACTAAATCTTAGTACTCTGTTATTAGATGGTCTCTTCTGGATAGTCATGAGTGTAGATGATTTGTTTCGTACATCCAATTGTCTTTTGTTGGGTTGGTTTTTTTTTTCTTCAGCAGGCGCTTTGATATTCATGTTGTTAATTATGTCTTAGTATACACTAATCCATAGGTGAATCAGCTTTTTTTTTATGACTTGAGTTCTGTAATTTCTAGTTCTGTAATTCTGAGTTCTGTAGTTTCTCCAATAGACTTATCCTTGTTTTATCTAAAGATCTTTGTAACTACTTGGTGTCTCATCCTCCTCTTTAGCTTTTTCACACTTACATCAGTTCCTCTCTTTGCCATGATACTCACCTGTAGGTAAACAGAACAAAAAAGGAACCAGTGCCCAAGAGACAGATTCAGCATTAGTTGAAAATCAACTAATTCAGCATTAGTTGAAAATAAAATTAACCATTGTACTTGTACTTTTGCTTCACTACATAATTGTTTGAAGTAGTCTAGCACAGTCAGAAGAATATTTTGTATTTCAGTCACTGCTTGTTTTTTTGTTAACTTAGTGTTTACACGAGTAATCTACATATAAGTTGATTTATGTCTAGTCACAAAAGCTATAAGCAAGCCATTGAGTTAGAAGTATGACTGCTGATGACTACAAAGCATATTCAGTTAAAATTCAGTTAAGAACTTATGTTGTGTTAGTAATGTGATATATTTATCCATTAGGTAAATATTTAGAAATGGTTGGTCATTTTTATTTTGCTCAATGAGCCAGCACTAGTGCTTTTGTTTTGTAAGGGTCTTCCACAACTGAAGATGAACCCAGGTACCTTAATCACTTTTACTAACAGGACACTTGCCATGTAGTGTCTTCTGTAGATAATGCTGATGTATCTGGTTGTACAGGACACAATTCAAGAGATAATCAGGAGGAATGTAGTTTTCATTCTTAAAACAGACTCCTATAAAGGTTAAATGTGATGTTAAAATGAGAAGTAGTGTGAGCATAGACATACAAACAAAAGAGGATCACTTGCTAATAAGGAAAGCATTAAACAAAGGAGCCTTACTGTACTCAGTTTATATTTGCATTTAATAAAAATGTATTGGTATCCAACTCAGAGCATGCTGCCAGCATATGTGGAGGTGAGGCAGCAGTTGAGTTGTTCTGAGGCTGAGCTAGAGAAGCTAGAAGGAGCAGCTGCCAACAAAGCCAGTCATACGTGGTATCGTTCCTGGGGAAAAGAGGCAGAAATGAGGAGGATTGGAGTTTACTGCTGACCGCGCTTGAGAGCCTGCTTTGCTGACCCAGACTAAAATAAACTCTTTCCAATATCCTGGCAGTCATAAAACACTTGTGTTAAACTACAAATAAGTCTCCCTATGGACCTGTGGCAGGGTGGGGAAGCAAAGCTGAGGTCACCCTTTAGGGGAGATACAGAACTCACTCAGTGTGGCAGAATGTGTACCAGGATCACGTGGCAAACTTCAGAAATTTATCAGGACCTTCTCTTCTTGCCTGATATCTCCTCCTCTCTTCTTGCAATAACAGAATTTTCTTACCTGCTGCTCTTCTTTAATTTCAGCATTAGTGCTGTGATCCCATCTTTCTTCTCCCTCCTGCCCACTCCTGTGCCCTCCCTTTTTTCTCCTTCTCATTCTTTCAATCTTCCTCAAAAATATGCCTCGCAAAGTTTTTGATCTTTCTGACCTTAGGCAAATGCAAGTCTTCCATCATGAACAGTCATGCTACAGGATTTCTTTTATTCCTGATCTAAGATCACGTGTACCTATGTTCTGTGATGTTGGGGAAGTTCTGTTCCTCTCCCAGTAGCTCAAGCATTAGCTTCTTTGCCTGTGAGAAAGAGGCATCTACTTGCTGTTCTATGAAAGAAATCCAAAACGAAGAAGAAAAAAACCAGCAAAGCTGCCTTTCTTTGCAAAGCTGATTGCTGTCTGAGGCTTGACATTTTCAAAGGCCAGTGTTGTTACCATAAAAGTTCTAGATTTACCGCATTTTTGTTCTCTGCCCTTCTTAACGCCTGCAGCACCTCACTGCAGCTGGAGCTGTGCCCCACTGCTTCCCTAGGGAACAACTGGTGCAGTTTCCCCTGTTTCGTGTAACACATTCAATGGTGTAACATAATGTCAAGGAGGAGTTGGGCAGCTTCATTGAATTGATTTGGGGAAATGGCAGTTAAGGAGCATTAGGTAGGTAACTATTGCTGTGATTTCTACCCTAGCTCAGTCATGTCTCATTCACAGGAGATGGGCTTTCAGTTTACGTTTGGGCTGGGACTCCACGGGAGAAGAGGAAGGAATCCTCTTGCACAGCATGTATATCCAGGTCCAACAAGGTGCCACTGACTTTAAGGTTGAGGTTATATACTGATCCAAGCTTATCATCTGTTTCCATTTTACATTAGACTAGGGAGAATCTTTTACCACCTGACAAAACCTTTAATAGTTGAAATTTGAATAGATAGATTTCTCATCTCTGTACTTGGAATCAGAAATCAGTGCACAGAGAGATCTGGTAATTAGCTGTTGTTTGCAAAGTCTTTGACTATTTCTTAATCATTACATAATGTACCATTTTAAAATTACATTTTCCTGGCTTGCTTAGCTTTTTGTAGGTCTCAGATGAGCTATAAGTGAATGGATTTAACTTCTTTCCTGTGGGTCTCAGAATTATGCCTATTCAGCAGCATGTAGTAACTGGTTAAACATGAGCTTTTCTTATATAAACATACAAAAAGCCTGACCCAGACTAAATTAATATCAAAAAGAAAAGCATTAACGCTGTGTTTCCTGTTACATGCTTGTGGTTATCTTTGGTTGTTTATGATCTTCCTGTGTATTACTGACCAACTGTTGTATTCTACACCACCTGCCGAAAGGTTCAGATGGGTTAGTGAAGTTGTTGTCAGAAGAGGGAAGCAAATAAAATCCTAACCTCTGCAGTACATTTCAGCTGGTAGAACAGTGTTTATGCTGTGGGTAGAGACATCATGAATTTGCCACCTGTAATTTTGAAACACCACTGCTGACGTAACAGATTTTTAGTGTATTTCTGCTAAGCATTTAAGAAAGTTATAGGGCAACTGAACAATGCCATCACACCGCCTCACCAGGAATGACTTGATTAAAAGGGCTTTGCTGCCATTCATATGCCTCTCTGGTTATATATAATTAATTACTTAATTGTCTTAATTGCTAGCATTTGTCACTGGTGACAATAGCAATGGTATTAGCAGTTTCAACCGTGTTTGGATTTGAGCAGCATTGGGGTTGCACTTTGAAACAGGTTGCATTACCTATAGGTTATACCTATAGATTACACATTGCATGCAGTGCATGCATCCCAGGTTGAGATGTGCTGCTTTAATCTTTATTTATTTTTGGATTATTAGCATCAATAATTAAACAAATCTGAGGGTTACTAAGTTCTCTGTGGAGACTAAATGGTGACTCTGGCATAAGACAGCAATCTAGAATGAAACAGTAGATTGGATGGTATATGCAAATAAGAAACTTAAGCTTCTGCTCAGTGTGTATGAAATCAGTAAAAATATACTGCAACTTGACATCATAGATTGAAAAGAAAAAAAATGAAGAGCCCCATACTCCTTTTACTGGCTTGTTTCAAAAAAACCTGTGCATTTTTATTGTAATATCGAATGAGCACTGCACCTAAAGCTATGTTGTTTCCAGTATAGAAAGTGCAAGATGATTTTTTTGAAGATTTACTATTTATTTATTAGCAGAAGACAAATGGTAGTAGTACACTGCTCTGATACTGGTCTCTGGTAAAACAAAGTGGTCTCAGCAGACTCCGCTGATCCAAAAGCTCTGAGTGTTTTGTTGGTGTTGGATGTGTCTGTTTCCCAAGCTCAGCTCAAGACTGAAATATTTATTTAAATCTAACATTGTAGTATTTAGCAGAATCCACAAGTAACGTGGCTCACTTAAGAATTCCTTTTTGTCACTTGTCAGAAGAAATTAATAACAGAGCACTTGACCAAAATTCTCTGTTAAAAGGTTTGAATTGTTATTCCATCATCTTGGAATGTTCTTTTTAATTTTTATTCTTGGGTAAATTTGAACTGTGGAACGATTGTCTCAGAATAAAGTTGTCCGTGATACTGATACGTAGCTGTTCTTTTTGAGTACTTGAATGTGATATCCTTTATTTATTCAGTAGATATGAATTAGTCCTGCTTCCCCATAAGGCTGCTCATATGGACCAGATTGAAAGTGCAGTGAAGTCAATGGATTGATCTAGCATTGACTTTGGTAGATCTGGATGAATTGTGGAATACGTTTATTTGCATATCTCCCATTGAATTCTGCAGGAAGGAGGCAGCTGCATACTTCTGAAGATCTGGACTTGATGCTTAGACGTAATCAAGAATGGCAGGATTGATACATGAATTTTCTTAATTTTGTATCTTAATGGATAAAAATTTCTTATTGTTTTGTTGCTGAATTCTTTTTTTTTCCCCTTTGTCATTACAGGAGAGCGCTGACTCTAGGAATACTTCGAGATCCTGGATCAGAGGTTGAAGACAGGCAATATCAAATAGATCTTCAATCTCTAAACATTGGTACTGCTCATTGGAATCAGTTGAAACCGGAGAAGGAAAATGGAAAAGGAGGGGTTTTGACAGAGAGTGAAAGAAATTCTCAAAATCCAGCACTTGAATGGAACATGGCCAGTAGGTAGGAAGGGGTTTTTTTAACTTACTCTTTTCTAGAATTACATAGCACGAACACTGCAGATATTGCTCTCAGTATATCTGAATCAAATAATTCTGTATTGGTTTTGCTTTAGATTACAAGCACATTTCCATGGAGTTTTGAATTATACATTTGAAATGCATATTACTATTGTTGTTACACCGTAACTACTGTCTAGTTATTGTGGGCCTTTGTTTCCATTATAAGCTCTTTTCTAAGTGGTTTATTGTGTGCCCATAAAAATAACTCCAGGGCTGAGACTTCAGCTTCTCAGTCTCCAAGCAATTGGAGGTTTCGGGGTTCGTTTGATACTTTCTTTTTTTTTTTTTTAAATTAAACTTTGTTTATATTTTTACAAAGCTTGAGTAAAGCCAGCGTAGACATTTCTAAGGTAGAGGAGGATAAAATAGAACATTTCCTGTTGGTTCTGAACTGTTTTTTGTGCTTGTGTAACTAAAACCAGATGGATTTTGAGACGGAGATATTTCAACTGCGTCTCCCTTATTGTGTATTGTATGATATGCGCACACAAAGCCCCACCCTCTAGTTAAACAGAGTGGAAAGATAAAGCATGTATACACTTGTGTGGTATTCTAAATTTTTAAGATTTCAGATATAAAATAGGGTTTTTTTAATTGCCAATTTGTGAAAATCTGAAAATTTATTTTTAGTTTTAATATACATTTATACTTAAAAATTCATATAGATGGTCTACATTTTTATAGACTGTGTAGCAGTCAGCATTTCAAACTGACAAGAATAAAGTCTGATGGCTAAGGGCGAGCTTTCAGCAGTCATTTTGCGGCTTTAGAAGCATTTCTACTAGAAGATGCCTGTTTGCCCACACATTTATTTCTTTCTTTTCATTTAAAAGTCCTTTCTATTTCATGCAAAGCCAATCCAATTTTTATGAAATGAGTACATAATTTTATGGTTCCTGAGAGAAAATTCCTGTCTGAATTGAGGGATGAGTTCCTAAAAGTGATACAAAAAACCAGGCAGAAATTCATAAGGAAAGATAAAAAGTGAGCTGTTGTTGGTTTAATTCTTTTAAGAAAAAGGAGATGAGAGGACTCTCAGAGATTTTTCTGAGAGTGAGGCAAGCTGTAGCAGAAGTAGCTACGAATGGCACATAGCTATGTGCGTATGGCATGCAGATTGGGCCTTGTAAGTGATTTATTGGTGAAAGACCAAGAGAGCAAAAAAACTCACGCTGGAGGATTGCATGCAGGAAAAAAAGATGTTATCAAGAATAAATTCTAGTTTATCATTGCAAAAGAGGGGGCAGGAAAAGCAGATCTAACCAAAGTCATGATAAAACCACAGGAGTACAGATAAAAATTTAAACACAGTAATAGTATCTGTTCTTCATTTCTAATATCACCTAGTTCTTTCCTGTCTTTTAGCACTTTATTTATTTATTTATTTTTAACTTAGAACATTCCATAGACAATTTTTCTTTTACATTCTTAGCCTTGAAAAAATGTGTATGACCTTCTAGTTGGGCCTTGGTGTTGGGAAAGCTGTCCATGAAGTTCTTTCTCACAAAACAACGTAGGACCACTGGCATTTCTAGAAAGATGAGATGACATTAATCTCCAAAGGACTTGTGGCCAATTCACAAGTTCATCTAACATCACGAAACCAGCCACTGGGGAATTGGATTTCCTTTTCCTTCCTATTGGGGAGTGAAATTGTCTTGCTAGCACTCTTGGATCTGAGCTTTATGGTTATAGATTTGGATAGGAAATTTGGTGGGATTCCTGAAAATCTATTAAGATAAGAATACAGGAAGCAGTAACTACAGATAATCTGAGTTCTCATTTGTTTTTTTTATAATTGCTTGAACATTCTTCTTTTACTCAGCAGACTTCCAAAATAAAATTTTATTAGAATATATTTGACAAATATGTATGTTTGTTTTAAAATAGCTTTCAAATGACTCTTCTACTTGGGTTTTAATTTAGGTCAGTTGTAATTAAAAACATTAGCTATTACTTTCTGGTATGCAATACAGTATTTTATTTCAGGTTTGAATTTGCTATAATGAGAAAGTTGGTAGGAGTGTTTGCTTGTTCTTGTGACTTAACACTTTATACGTTTACTACAGCTCTTTCTCGGGATGTTCACATTTTTGCTTTTTAGTTGTCAGTCCATTTTTCTGCATCTGTGGGGTTTTTATGATCTGTGGAAGTGGTGTGCTGAGAACTGGAAGAACCTGCATTGAACTCTGATAGCCACTGAGATATTTCCAACATGCAACAACAGGGTGGCTGCATGGTGTTTTACATGGTGCTTAGTGTTTTCACTGTGATGTTTGCCTTGAAATTTCCTGCAGCTACCACAGAAGCTTTATTCTTTGACCCATTTGTGATACCATTTTCTTTTTTAGTTCTTTAAGTTTCTTGGACATGTTTAACCTGGAACATAATGAATGATTTTTACTGAGTTGCTTTGGGATTAATTTCTTTGTTTGATTTTAATATCCTTTTATTAGTTTTTTTACTCATGGATTGCACCTGGTGTTACGGTTTATTACGTTCACCAAGCTTTAAGATTTTTTTTTTTTTTTTGAGATCAGTTTCCCATACTTTTTCTTAGGTTCTATGTGGTACAGTATAGAATCCAACTTATATTCAAGAATTTCATACAGTTACTTTATAGAAAACTTCAGCATAGATACCAGCCATTAATTTTCTATTCTCATTTCTAAAAGCATTACTCTTTTTTTAATTATTTTTTTTAAATAAATTAAAGTTGTAAAAATTCTGAAACTGATTCTATTGTAATTTAGTCTACTGGGTTGAAATTTGGTCTTGTTTTAAAAATTTGCATGAAAATCAAATCGCTCTAAATACAAGATCTATGAATATCATACAAACAAATATTTTAAAGCTTTTGACATAATTTTTCATTTATATGCTTTTATAATCTTTACACAGAAAGTAAATTTTTCAAATTTTCCCACCATGTTTTCCAGACTTCAGTATTTCTAGTACTTAATATCTCATGGGTTTGAATTTTTTGTAAATGTTTACATTGTAATTTGGAAAGCAAGCAGTCTTCCTTTGAGACTAAGTGTTGACTATTTCAAGGTGTTCAGTGTAAAATTTTTCAAGAGGGCCTATTGTGAAGTGCTGGTATGATGCCTCCTGTGCCTCCACAGGACACCCCAAGAGGAACAAGGGAACTGGAGCACTCTGGTAGGGTGGATGCTGTCTTCAAGAAAAAAAAAATAAATCCAAATGCTGTGCTGTACTGAGGATCAGGGATCATAACTCTTTCTATTATGAAATGTTTATACTTCACTGTAGATGTTATAAAAAGCTCCCTAATGGTGTAATATATAAAAAGAATACTGGAAACAGACAGTTCTAATAAGGTTGTGTACAAATGAAACCTGTCCACATTTATTCCTTTTACCAAACAGCATGTGGGGAGCTGGGAGTACTTAACCAAAAGAAGTTTTCTTGATTCAAAACTGCTTTTTCAGCTTGCAGACCTCCTCCTCCCTCTCCCTCCTCTCAGTGGAAAAAACAACAGCCCTGAAGGAAATAAAGAAATATATCCTCTCTTGAGGCCTCGCCCCCATCCCTATGCAACCCTTCTGCAGCTCCCAGCAGCAACTTCTGCTTCCTGCAGCCTGAATAAACTCTGTTGAAAGGGGGGAAGAGGGGAAAAAAAAAAAAAATAAAATTGAGCTTAAAAGCATTACTTCTCTGGATGAGGTAATGAATTGAGTGTGGCAATATACTGCATTACAGTTTTGTCCTTGGCATACCACCATCTGGAACCGCTCTCAGTGACTCTCATTGAGTACATCAGGGAGCCAGTAATCCAATGTACAAAACTGAATAAAATACCACTCTTGCTTTGCAAGGATCCTCAAAAAGGTCTGCTGCAGATTTTTCTTTGAATAGTTTTTTAATTTTCCTGCTTTTGGAGAAAGTTGAAGTGTAGCTTGCCATGTTCTACTAAGGAACACCAGAAAAAATCGACCTGTAGATCCATCTGCAGGGATGTGAAGTAGGGGCATTCCTTGTGAATCTTTTGGAATAAAATACAATACATTTGTATTCAGTACTGTATTCCAGTTGCTGTGTTTATTGTACCTAAAGTCGTGCTTGTATTCATACTGTACAAAGCGTTACTCCGTAAGGTGGAGTGTGTTACTTTGTTAATCCACAGCAAAGAAATGTTGTATGGCATACTTAATAAGATGACAATTAGCTTTACTGAGGCATAACTATATAATGATAGTTGTCCTGTACAGCTAGATGATGTACATGTGTTGTCTAATTTTGGTCATTAGATAGTCCTCAAAATGTTGCTGTGCTGTTTCACTGCCTTGTGGTGTGTCCTTGCAACACCTCGGAGAGCTGAAAGGATGTGAAACTCTTCTGCCTACTGAGAGTTGGAGGTCTGAGGCATGAAGAAGTCGTTTGTAGTTAGGTATCATATGTATTCATTTGTGGATCAGGGATTAACTGAGTTATACAACTATATGGGAAACCTGCAAGAGAAAAATCTTACATCCTAAGTAGAATAACATCTTTGGTTTTGCTTGCCTCGCTCTACTAGAGAACACTGTTTGATTACGTGGCCTATTCTACGCTAATTTTTTTTTCTTTTTCAAGTGGCAGAATTCTTTGTCAGGATTCCTCTTTCTAGACAGTAAACTTACATGGCATAAATTCATTCTTGATTTTCATTCATGTATTGAATGTATACAAGTTTCTCCCTGACCTATGTATTTTTCAGTAGATAAGGGCTCAAACTCTCAAATACCTTACTAGATTCAGTAAGCTATTATTAAGAAATAAAATATAATTAAGAATAATGCAAATATTTCCAAATTTCACATCTAGGTTATGTTTAGCTTTTACTGACCAGTATTTTCCATTTATTTCAGTTACGTTTTTTCCACACGAGAAGGCCAAGGTCTAGTCCTTCTTGTGCATTTTCACAGCTTATCCAGTCTCACATCATTGCTCCTCCTTAATTAGTGCAACATCGTCACTTTGGCAGTCCTTCCTTCTCATATAACTTCAGTGTGCTTCTGAGAGGATGCAATCAAATACTTATGATTTGATTTGATGTAACCAAATGTTACTGCTTTGATTACAAAATTCTGTTCTTCACTTTTTTCTCTCTTCTTCCTACATTTTTTATCACATTGATCATTAGATAGGTCTTTCCTTTCAAGGTACTTCCAAACTCTTATTTCTATCCCTGTCCCCTTACATGTCTTCTGTCCTTTCCTTTGAGACGTCTCAGACCTCATCAGACCGGCTACCAGGGCTGCCGCATTGAATTTTCAAAGCAGCACTTTCTTGCTCGCTCCTAGGCTAACATGTATGTTATAAAGGCATTCCCAGTGAACATTCACAAAGTTTTTGCAATGTTTTCTTCCAAATCCTTCAAAAAATTTCAATTCTATTATGCTGTAATATGAAAACTCTTAAGACAGCTTTCAGGTTGCCACTGTTACTGATGGTGCTGTTGATTGCTCCCTTTTACTTCCCTGTCTGTGGATGTGTTTTTTCTTAAATTGTAAGCCTTTGAGGACAGAGACCATTTTTTCATATGCTTTTATGATGTGGATCTGTGGTCCGTAACCAGAGTTCATGTTATTGTGCAGATACAGCCCAAATTCAGCACCGAGTAAAAGACACCTCCGGGCCTTACCACAACTGCTTTGCTGCCTCGTTGCTTTGTGTTAGCATATGGTCTTTCAAATGTGCTGTACTTTTAAGTGTAGATGATCAACTGCTTTAACATCTCTAAAAGTACTAGCTTTTCCTTTTTTTCCTAAGACAAATATATAACAGATGCATAAATGAACCATGGAATGAATGTACTGCAGACGTAGAGCCATCATTACGCTCTTCACAATCAAGTTTTTTCATAAGCTCATGTGGTGTACACCTGTGTCAAGTTAACGGTGCACTTAGGTGCAGTGTGGAAGACTTAATAATTCAAAGTGGAATTTGTTTCTTTGTTCCTCTTGTGCTTTCTCATATCCTCCTTCTTCATTATTTACTGTGTTCTTTTTGCCTTCTGTTTGTACTTAAAATTACTTTGCTAATACCTGATTTGGCTGAGCTTCAAATTCACCAACTAGAAATGTGGAAAGTAGTAAGCAGACTAGGACATGGATACCACGTCAGTGTGATTTAAAAAAACCCCACAAAAACAACAAACAACAACAACAAAATCAATCAAAAAAACCCCTAAACCAAAGCAACAACAACAATAAAATAAAACAACCAAAACCTCCCACCAAACAATCAATCTATATTACCAAAAGAGTCCTTTAAGTTGCAGTGTATTGGGTATTTGGAATAACATTTGAAAATGGGAATATGTCTGAGCTGAAAAATACTTTGAACAGTGATTGAAGAGGGCTAGTTTGGGGTTTAGGGTTTAGCAAATAACTTCCTTTTACAACTCTGTTTCATATACTGAAATCGTGCTTACTAACATTTTTATACCCTTTTGAATGTGGAAGTTTTCTAATGGCTGTGTGTTCTTTCATAGGATCATTCTTCTACTAAGCTCTTTCATTTTCCTCAAAAACAAAGGCATTTCTCTCTCATCCTTATGAGAAGGGGAAATAGGATTTGGGTAGAAGGCCATCTGGTTTAAGTTTAAAATGAAGGTGATGGCAGGGAGAGAAGCATTTGTAGAACTGGCCAAAATCTAAGACCATTTTCTCAGTTGAAGATGTGTGCCTGCCACTAATGGGTCTGCTTTCTAATTTGAGGATCTAATTAGACTGATCTTGCTGTAAAAATCATCATTAGAGATCAGCAGAGCTACAGCTGACCAAAATGTTAAAACATTTAATGTGGGATGCTATTTTTTTCACACTAGCCTGCTCAGCAGTGGTAGTGAGGGTCATTTGAAGCAAAAGTTTATTAGTCTTGGGCTTCGTAAATACTAGCTCTGTGCTCTGGAGCATCTGCTGTTAACTTCTGTGTGCTGTTGCCCTAAATAAATTTAAAAGCTTTGAGGCCTACCCACATCTGACAGTTCATATTCCTTTATAGATTGCCATGCTTTCTGCAAGTTTGGAGGACAGTTAAGCAAGTTGTTAGTGGAATGTGAAAGCATCAAAATGGAAATAACCTAAGCAGCAAATAGTCATCTATGGATTTTGAATCTTTTGAAGTTGACTGAATTGCAATCATGTTATGGTATTTATTTCATTTCTTTTTAGCCTAACTCTTGGCCTACAAACTATCAGCGTATTTTTCAATGAAATCCATTTCAGAACGCTTACTAGAACTGGACTATGTATATCAATACGCATTCTTAATCAAGAGATTTAATTACTTATTCCACATGGCGTCCAGAGGTTTCCGCATAGACAGGCATGTAACTGTATTGTTTACTGACAGTAGCACGGCTAGCTCTAGGTAATGGTAAGGGCTAGTTGTCTAATTGCATAATTCATGTCTAGCTCACTTGTGTGATTTATGCTGATGTCCAAGCAGGCACATCTGCGTTACTGGAGACGGTGGGGTAAAAGATAATACTGGGATACCTGACTGACAGGCAGATATATCTGAAGAGTTCTGCACAGATCTGTTTTCTTCTTCTACATGACAGTGTAATTTGGTCTTGTCTTTTTTTTTTTTTTCGTAGTTTAGTGTATACTTTTAACCTGCATTGTTTCAGAGTTGCTAATTTTCTATTTAGTAAGCATAGGAAAACTTACCTTCAACCAATAACTTTTTGATGACTTTTAGAGTTTTCCTTGGTGAAATGCGGGTATTCCGCATTTTGAGAAATGACGATAGGTAAAAATAATTATCAAAAAACTATCTTGATGTAAGAGTTCTCCCAGGAATTTTAACTGTATCCTTTTAGGGGCAGAACACCATCTTGATCTCATTACAGTTTTTTTTTCCTGATCAGAGGCTCTCAGATGGCATTTTGTGGCAATAGTTTGTTTGACCTGACCCAGAAGATTCTGACTATTTGGAATGTGTTGTCATAAGCTATTAGTGGTCCATCTATAACAGAGTTGTGCCTCTAGGCTTATATTTGGTTGAAGTAAAAAAAAAAAAAACAAACCCAAACAACTCAGCTGGAAAACAAATGTAATTATCAAGTTTAATAGCACAAATATTCTTGGCAAGCAAACGCTGATATTTTAGATAAAAATGTACCAACTAAGAACAACCAGTGACAGGTAGAGGAAGACCCACGTCCTTCCATTTCAAGGCATTTTAAACAACTTGGGCAACAGTTAATATATATTTAATGTGTGAGCCCTGGAATTTCATGGAATTTGCTCGTTTAGTTTTTTGTGTCTTTGACTTTTGTGTCAGTTATGTTGTTGTTGTGCAAATTTTTTTCAGCACAGTGTATGAATGAATTAATTCAAATATTATGCAGGCTTCGGTACAGCTATTCCTAAAGTGAAGGGCATCCACAGCAAGTTTGAAAAATACAGATAATAAAGGTTGCGTCTTTGTTCAAATGATTTTGTATCGTTTGTTAAGTAGCAGTAGAAGCAACATCGAATGTCAAACTTGTCTTCCTGGAGGTGGATTGAAGAGTCAAATATTTAGCCATACTTTGTGAAATTAACATAGACGTCTGCCTTCAGGACTGGAATTAACATGAATTATAATTACAATATTTAATGCTTCTTGGGGTAGCAATCAAATGCCAAACTGGTATTGAAGCAGTTTTGTGCCGCATGCTGGATTTTAAGAAGACTGAGAGATTTTACCTCTCAACAATTTGTAATGTAGTTTCATCTTTCCTTCTTTTTCTTTTTTTTTTTTTTTTTTTTTTGTAGCATAAGGCGACATCAGGAAAGGAGAGCAATTTTAACTCCAATTTTAACGGATTTCACAGTTCGGATAACTGCAGCTCCTGCAATTATTTTTACAAAAGTTGATGCTGCAGAGAATTTACACCCAGAGGTCAGTACAAAATGTGAACAGAAATAGCATAATTTGTAATATGTGGATAATCTTAATATTCTACTGTTCCACCAGTTGAAATGTCCAGGTGTGTTTTCAAATACAGAAATCGCCAATTGGGATTAAAAGAAAGTTTTATTCACTAGCTGAAATATCTTCTCTCTCTACTGGAGAAAGAATTTGTTGATAGCATTATGTTTATAGCATAATTTGTTCATAGCATTTAATATTAAAGGCAGCCTGTCCAGAGGTTGATAAGCCTGTTTGCAGGTCAGAAAATGGGACTCCTCTAATGATTTCCAGCAGTACTTTTAAATGATTGGTGATGGAAAGGTGTTGAGAAGAGGTGCTATAGTACAACATTACAAAACATTGTATTCACAAGCTTCTCGTAAAGAAGTCTGAAAATTCAGCCTATATGCTATCTATAAGAAGAAAGCTGAGCTGAGTTCTTTCATGGAGATTTTCAAGACCACAGATTGCCACAAAGCATCTGTTCCCCAACCATTACTGTGGATACTTCAAGGTACTCCAAATTTAACAATCACTTTTACTGGTCTCTCAGTCAGCTTGTTCATGATTAGTCTGTGAAGCATGTTATGCAAAAGAAAGTATTGGCTCACTTTTTGGCATTAGTTTATAGGTCAAGAATTTAAAACGTTTTGTGTAGGGGAAATATCAGAAAGTTTTTGTCAGATCTCAAGATGTATTTCTCATAACAGCTGCCTCCTGGGAAGAGCAAAACTGGTACAGGAGCGTAGAATGTGTTGGGTGTGTATTGCAGTGTGGTAGGTATACACTGTTAGAAAAGAATAGCTAATGGGGATAGAAACAATAAATTAAGAGCTTCATATTTTGTGTAAAGGATCATCACAAGGGAAGATGGAAAATTATTTAATTTAAAAAAGAAATAGAATCATAGAATGCCTTGGGTTGGAAGGGACCTCAGATAGAAATAGAATGCTTAGAGGCTGACTAGAGTGCACAGAAGTTATTCAGTTTAAATATATGTATATCTCTCTGAGCTTTAGTAATGCTTAGATACAAGAATTTCAGTGTTTTCTGTACATACATTCTTCTTGTTATCTCTTATCTCCTGATGGAGACATCTAGTTTAGATTATGAAGAGCTTCAAAGATTGTGCAACCTTCTCATGAGGGGGGACAATACTTCTACTTACTAAGCAATCCTTCTGCATTGGTTCTGGTTTTCATCTTACTATCGCTTGCCAACTGTGGTGAAGAGCTTTTTTTTGTGCTAGAAAACACCGATAAAACAGTGGCCATCCAGCTAGCTTTGCCAAGGTATTAACAATGGTTTACAGGCAAAAAGAAATCAATTGATTTGAGGTTGATTATCAGTGAGTTCCAACACATGATTCCATTATAAATCAAGCAGCAGTTATGTTTAAAAAAAAAAATATTTAAAAATCCTTTTCTTGGAAGAAAAGGAGAATTAGAGACATTGCCAAGGAAATAAAAACCAGCATCTGACAGTCCAGTTTGATACTAGCAAGAAATGGAGACAAGGCCTTACACATGAGATGCTTTTCTTGCAAAATTTGTCTTAATAGTTAAACTGCTGAAAGCAAAGAAAAGAATAAAATGCATCCATGTTTAGAAGCCTAAGACACCATTTTCTTCTAAAAAGATCAAATTAACAGCATATACAGTGTTGAAGCATTGATAGCAGCAGAGATTCACAATACAATTATATAGAAACTGAAAGTTATGTCCCCAGTAGTTGCTACCTAGTGTTTTCCCTTCATTTCTCCACAGGAAATTTTGGTGTGTGGTCATTCTTTGGAGGTGAATGTGACAACAAACCTGGATTTCTTCCTCAGTGTGGCTCAAGTACAACTTCTTCAGCAGCTGGTACAAACCAATATTGTTGGACTGGAACCTTCCAGTAGCACCACAGAGGTAGGCTTTTCACTGCATTGCAGCTGGTTTGTTTGTTTGTTTGTTTTTCAGTACCATAGCTCTGATCAGGTGTTTACATCATCTAAACAAAATTATATAGGTAAATTAAGAACATGTTTCATTATTGTTGGTTTGGTCAGCTTTAAAACACATTCCAATGTTGTTCTAACGATAGGATGAGTGTTATTTTAACAAGAATATTATTCAGGAACTTAGACTAAGATGGTTCTGCAACATCTTCTATACAAAGAGAATTATCTTATGTAAATGATGAAGGAAAGAAATGTTGAAGTAGGTTTATTGAGATTGATTGACATTTAACTGTAACTTTCATTGCAGCTTTGGCACCTTGTTCTGAGTACACATACTGCACTGTGTTTCACTAAAGCCAGTAAACTATAACATTTTCTCTGTGCCTGGCAACCACTACTCACATTAACTGCCATCACTCAAGTCCCTAGGATTCAATCCACCTCTGAATATTCTCATACTTCTTCAGTAAGAATGGTGATGGCTACATCTTGGAGAGCCCTTCACCTTCTGGACAATTATCTCTGTTTTTTTCTGGAATCGTACAGTGTTCATCAACCATCTCTTGAATTTGTCATTCTTTATTTCTGAAAGCTGATAACCTCAGTTGGTATTGAATGACAGTCACTAACTGTGCCAGTCTTCAAAGTAAGTTTAAATTGTTAAAACTTCTGGGCTGATACAAAAAAAAAAAAAAAAAAAGAGAGAGAGAGAGAGAAAAAATAGGTAGTGGAAAAGAAAGTGAAAATTTTCCCTAAGGAAAAAACCATATTTCTTATCTTAAAACCCATGGATCTAGCCAGGCTGACATCATCTTTAAGATGGGTAGGAGTTAGTATGTAACAAGGCACTAGTTTCACTGGGATGGTTGTTAGACCCATTGAGAAATCTTCAAAAATAAGAGCAAACTGTTAGGGAGAGAGTTGAAGAGCAAGACACAATCGGCTTTCCTTTCCAACTATCTGGCTAACGGGAGACCTGAAGAAACTTTTCTCCTTCCTTTCCTGAGTCTCACAGATTCAGCACGCACTGGAGTCTCAGTGGAAGCGAGGAATGTTCCAGAGCAGCCAAACTACTTAGATTCCTCTCTACTCACCCTGTCAAAACCCCAGAAGTTGTTTGTTAATCCAGGCATCACATCACCCGCCACTCTTTTATCTCTTCCCAGGGATAGAGGGAAATAAGCGGAGTTGTTTCATTACCATGTTAAACCATGAAAGATGTAGAAAAGATATGCAATGTATCTTTCTTTTCTTTGGATACTTTGCAGCCTCAGGGCCTCTTTTGGAGACAAACATTATAAATGAGTATATATGGGAATATCTTCAATAAAAGTTGGTGGAACACTGTTTTCCCATTGTCAGTGGAATGGATAGAAGGAGAAAATTTAAATGGATGCCAAGAATTTTAATTCTGAATTGGCGCTGTGCAGAAGTGCTGCAGGAAAATCAATTTACCACATCATTTCAGAAAGCTTTTTGTTGCCTACATCCCAAGATACCTATTTTTTCTTCACTGATATCTCCTTTGCATTATTGAGGTTTCCTGTAATGAGTAATGGGAATATTTCTGGTTTAAGATGGTATTTACCTTCTCTTTAGTAAGTTACAGAACTATATCTTGATTTACTATACTGAAAACGTGAAATCCACTAGTTGGTCACTTTTTGATCAGTTCTTTCTTCAGTGTTCTGTAGTCTCGTGTATCTATATGAAGCTACCCCACCCTCTAATATATACCCATTTATTATTATCCTCATGTTTTTCCTTTAGTCCTTAGAGAGAAATGTAGCATATTCATTGTAGGCTGCTGTTTTCCTCTTAATGAATGAGGTCTTGAGCCTGCACATGGCTATTCATACTTCACACCTGCTAATTATTTCATTGCAAGAATCAAAACATAATTTAGGTTGGAAGACACTTCTGGAGGCCATTCTTTTTCTCGAAAGAGCACGAATGTCAAAGCTAGGTCAGGCCTTTCAGCACGTTGTTCAGTAAAATCTGTATCTCCAAGGGAGGAGGTTGCACTGCCCCTCGGGGTAATTGTCCTGTGCTTAACTACCCCTGTTAGGGGCAATGTTTGCTACAGGCAAATTTTGTCTTGATTCAGAATTTTGCTTGATACAACTTTTAACCATTGCCTCTCAACATTTCATTATACATCTCCAAGAACAGTCTGACTTCATCTTCTGCAAAACCCTGCTTTAGGTATCTGGAAGCAGCATCTTGATCTGCACCACCTCTCCTCCCTGCAACAGCCTTCTCTTTTTCCATCTGAAAGGTCTAACTCTTTCACCTACAATGAGGCTGACTATCAAGTAGCATATAGAATACACAGAATCATTGTTCAGCCAGTGGAAAAGTTTAGGGGACTGTAAGATCTGAAGGGATATTTAAGCACCAGGGTTGAGAGACAAAAGGTAAATTAGATTGGAACACAGATTATGAATGGAATTCTGTATGACAGTGATTTAAGGCAATGAGTGTATTTGCTTTGCCTTCCTTTAGGCACTCCCATTATTACTAATTAGAATAATAATCTAGATCGTGTATCTTTCCTGCGGGCAAGTTGTTGCACCACATTTAAAGATGTGGTGTTTAATCTGTTTCAGGAAGCCATTTTTGCAGTATGAGTTCTTATTTAAAGGAAAAGTCAGTAGTGATGAATTGTATATTCCTCTCATTGTATTTTCCTGTCAGTGTATGTTCAAACACAGTTATGCATATGTGCATAGTTATGGCTGATTAGGTTTTTAGCATACAAAACTGCAGGTAGGATGGGATCATGGAATAATTTTGGTTGGAAGGGACCTGCTTACAGCAGACCTATTTAAATCACATTGCTCTAGGATTTCAGTCCAGTCTTGAATACCTTCAAAGACAGAAATTACACAACCTCTCTGAGCAGCCTTTTTGACCACACAAATGGCTAAAAAAAAAATTTAAAAATCCTAATACCTAACTGGAGTTTCTTGTATTCTCACTTGTGTCCATTGCTTCCCAGTCTACCACCAGATATGTCTGAGAAGGATCTGGCACCATCTTCTCTATGGACTGCAATCAGATAGTTGTACACGTGCCCATGGTTGCTTTCCGATTAAACTTTTTGTCATCTTCTGATACTGCTTTCTTGATTTTGTAACAGTCTTGGCAGCCCGCTGTTCAACTCAGCTGATATTTTTCTTGTACTGTGAGAAGCAAAACTAAGCACGGTATTCTCGCAAGTGCTGAGTAAAGGGCAGTAATCACTTCCTTCAGTCTACTGACCCTACTTCTGCCAATAGAGTTCAAGGTGCTGCTGACCAGCTTTGCTGCCCGGACACGTTGCTGGCTTGTGTCCTCCAGGACTGCTCTGCAGCCAGCTTGTATCATTGCTGAGGGTCTTCCTTCCCAGGTACAGGACTCCACATTTCTCCTTGTTTAACATCCTAAGGTTCCTGCTTGGCTTGTTCATCTACCCTGTCTCTGTCCCTGTCGATAGCAGCCCTGCCCTTGGACATATTCACTGCGTCCTGTTGATCAATACTCTGTGAGCTCTGTCATTCAACTACTTATATATTCATTGAGTAATTCACCCATCCAGACTGTAATGTACAAACATAGACACAAGAATATTGTCAAAGTGTTAAAAACCTTGCCAGAGATGAGGTAAATGACATCCACTGCTTGTCCATCCTTGCCCATAGATCCAGCCATTTTACCATAGAAGGTTATCAGGTAACCTGCTTTGTGGGTTCTGAGGAAGGGCAAAGAAGGCCAGTCAGAAGTTTTGCTTTGTTCATCTTAGCTTTGTCACTTAGCTGTGTTCGTCTTTTTTGATACTTAGCAATGCCTTGCATTATTTCAGAACCAGTATTTTCTACTGCTTGCAGTAAATGTCCAAGTGAAAACTCTGAATATATAAAATCTCTTCTGCTTCTCTCTAGCACTCTTTCTATAGGCCTCCTTGCTGATTCTTTCTCCAGCAAGGTGATCACTCAAGGGTCCTAGCTCTGTGGGCTGATGACAGCTCTTCCAGCAAGCAGCCCTTTGAAGATAACTAGTATTGCAAAGAAAGACAGAAAAATCTTTGGGGATTCTGGGTATGATTTGTGGGACGGGATGGATCATAAGAATCAAATTCATATACCTTTGCTACGAGATGAATCTTTTAGAGCCATGAAGCTACAAATACTTGAGAAGTACAAACAATCAAGGCTGAAGTGGCATCATCTAGTGTTGTATAAAGAATTATAGAGATATCCAAGGAATTATATAATTAAAAAATGAAAGGAATCATTATTCAAGTCTGAGTGTTAGGAAAAATCTTCTTTGTTGTAGAGCATTGCAGGTGGACATGACAAAAAGATGTTGAGCTGCAGGTCATTTTACTGATTATTTTCATATCTGGAGAAGGGTACCTGCTGTGGTTTTATGATTGGTTCTAATGTTATAGTTTGTAACTAATCATAACGGCACCCTATCAGTTGCTAATATATGTGATTTTGAGTTTGGTAAATTTTATTCATCTGCCTTAGATTTCAAAAAATAAACCATGCTTAGTTCAAATGACAAATATTAGTTAATTACATTCTCTGAAGCCTAAAGATCATTAAGCAGGTAAATCTCTTTTTATTAGATAAAGCAGAGCTTCATTGTACTAAGACTGCCTGGGTATGTGGAATTAGTAACAGTAATTACTTCTGTTATTCATTAATATCAAGTAATCATCATATTAAGCCTGCTTAAAAAAACCCTATTTATATTTAGAATAACACATGATTATTTTTTGAAACCCATGTTTTCAAGCAAGTTAAACATACTTTTTAACAAAATAAAAAACATATTTTAAGGGCTCAGGGATGAACCACATCATTAGGAAAGCCAGAGATGGGGATGCTCTTTCATCTATGTTTGTATTCTGCCCAGTATCCCACAGGAAAAAAAAACAACCTTAACTCATAAAGCTAATATAACATTCTTTTCTTCTTCAAGCCTCCTGACATGTCTTTCTTCTTGATCTCCTACGAACTGTGTTGTTTCGGAAGTCCACACATAAGTGTCTTGATTTCCAGTAATCTTAACCTGAGTCATGATATTCATACACAGTTCTCCAGTCTCTGTATTGTACAGAGCTGCTCTGTTTTAGAAATTAATAAAAGCAGGGATAAATGCACATTTGTTTCTTCTGAAGTGATTTGAAGACTTGTCCTGTTTCTCAGGAAGAAAAATTCTTCAGAATATGATGATACCTTCTGAAAGGGTTTTTTTCTTAACTTAAAATGCTATAGTAAAGAAACAGATCTGAAGATATTCTTTGGTGCTCGATAGTTTCACTGGCAGATTTGCTGTTGTTCAAAATCTACTTTTTCTTTTTTTCCTTGATCATCTTTTGGAAGGATTGGCATGCTTATTCCTTTTGCACCATATTATCTTGGGGTTTTTTTGTTTTGCTAAGTCTAGAAAGCATCATTATAAATTTCTAGCTTGGTCGTCTTAACTGTATTTGTCCAGTTGCCTTTGAAACTCATCTCAACTTTCATCATTTGCAGTAAACTGTGGGAAGATCTGGGTGTGTTCAAGATACAGCAGACATACATGGAATTATATGTTGGCACAGTGATGTGTCATTGTGCCTTTTGTTCCATCTCCCTTTCATCCAATTTTTGATTAGAGAATCAGAGTTTTATGTCTGGTACTGATCCTTTTCCTGCTACCTGGCCCTTTCATAGAACTGTATGTAATAAGGTTAAAAACTTGGTTTTAGGTGACAGTAGTTGACCTGGAGGCCATCTTTTTATATTTCTTGTAGGGTATTTTTTTTTCCTACTTGCATCACTTTACCTATATTGTATTTAATCTGCTACTTTGTTGCCCTGTCATTCAGCATTCTAGAGTATTTGGTTCTTCACAGTTGACCCTTGTCACTAGTACTCTGAATAAGTTAATACACTTAGAAAAATTTCTCACGTTGCTCTTCATTCCTTTTTCCATTCTTGAAGATAACTGATTTTCAGTATCTATGCCCCAGCATAGATCACTATGAGGGTACTCAGGTAACCATGAATCATTAAATTAGCCTTGTACTCTTACTCACAGTTGATTCATCTAGACTAATTGAGCAATTATTTATCTAGGTGAAGATCTTCTTCCTTATCCCACAGAAACTTAGTCGATGAGACACACACTTAATTGAGCTCTTGTGCTTAGCTGGCACATTGCTTATCAATAGTGGGAAACTTTTATATGGGATCTTTTTTCTCACAGTTATCTAAAGCCACACTCTTACAACATACTTTCTGTATATCAAACGTACTTTTCTGTATATATTCCAAGTCTGATGAGAAAACCCATCAAATGGCCAGCAGGTTTGAAGTAAGAGACTCACTTAGCTGTCATGAGCCTGTTGCCTGATATAGTTCTGATTTTGCATGTCTTGCTCTTAACGTCACTGTCCAGAACAGTCAAAACTTAACCCCAACATTTTAAAATTTCAGTTGAAGTTTAGCTCAGTCAGCTGACAGTATGGCTATTCCTCCTCTTTTCCTCTCCCCCCCTGAAATTAATCATCTTAGCAATGTCATCTTAGTCATTTTTGTTTCCATCATGACTTGTTAGGATTTGTGGGGTTCTTTTTATGTTTCCTCATAATTTTTTTGTTATTTACAAACTTTTGAGTTAAAGTTGAAACATTTTTACTGTAACTTAGAAACATGGGTTTGCATTCTATGCTTTAGTTAGTTTATTTCACCCTGTATGAACAGTAAGAAATTATCAATAGTTAATGAATTATCTTATAATAATAATTCTCAGAATTACAATTATCTTGTAATTCCTTCTCACAAGGAATATAATTACTTGTTAGTAATATAATTAGTTCTGAGAGCCTACTGCTGATGTATTTATTCCTTAGTCCCTGAGGTCTCAGCTGTGAACTAACTTCAGAGAACCTGCAGGTTTCTCAGCACCTTCTCTCTCTGTTGTACCTGAATAGGGCTCATTCCTAGAAAGCTTATTCTACAGTATTTAACTGGTTTTGTTGGAAAGAAAGCACTCTTTTAGTAGCTGCACTGAACAGCCATTTGTGGTTCTTCAGCAGCAGAAGTTGAAGAGTTTGTTCTTTGTTTTTACATTAAAGAAATTAAGTATCCTTTATGCAAGCAAGCTTAGCATATTTAAAAAATAATAAAGTTGCACTGACAAAATTGTGGCATTCCTGAATATTCTTGTCCATATTGGCCTAAGCTGAATTCTCACTTTTGTAGAATTAATTTTTTATTTGCCTTTTGTAATGTGCAAATGAGGATGTGTTGGGGAGGGGGATGGAAAATTTTCAAAGGCTTAAGGATTCTGGATTTAAGCAGATTGAAAGCAAGTGGCTATCCACATTGTTTCACAGTTTTGGCACATCGCTCATTAAGAAAACCTATGCCAGTGAAATTAATTCGCACCCAGATGTTTAGTACCACAAAGGGATATGACCTTGCTTGACATCAGTCACTGGAAGGGAACATTTTGTCTTTTGATGTTTTGCATTAGGTACTATGGATATAACACATCTGTCTCACACACCCAAAGTAAAACTAATTTTCTTAAAGAATTTTACATAAATGCACACTCATCCCTGCTGTTCAGCCAACATAATTAATGTTTTATAGAGAAATACAGGGGTCTCCAACAGTGTGTGGATTCATTTAGTAGTGGATTCAAAACCAAAGTAAATTCTGTTTCTAAGTCAAATCTAAAAAATACTAAGACAATATTATTAAATTTTGTCTAAATGTACTGATAGTAAGCATCTGGCAATAATCTAATGCGATACTAGTGATTTATTTTTCTAAAATATCATGGTTATTGTAAATTGATTTTTTTGTGTCCCTGCTTTTAGCCCAGGACTATATGTACCTTTATGAATCTGAAGTATAAAATTTCAAATCATAAATGATAATAAAAATCCATATTTAACAGGATAAACTTATGGGTGGGCTTTTAATCAAGTAACTAAGACTGGAAATACCTTGAGTTTACAGCTGCCTGTTTTGATGTGCTAATAAATATCTGGCCTTTTGGAGTCAAGGAAGCAATAGTGGTACTTGGGGTTTTTTTTAAGTTTTAGACAAATAGGAAATTTGTATTTGTTCTTTTCCTGCCCCAACCTCCTGTGGCAGCATGATGGTCTAAAGCTGGGTTTCAAATAAAATTAAGAACTTCAGGTTCAAATACTTGGAAAAATCCACTTAGCATTCAATCCAAAACAAAACAAACCCGTATTATTTATAGGAACAGGTAACTTATTGGAATGTCATTACATGTCTGGCTGTGAGCAGTGATGTTCTTTCTCTGAAGAGAAGGGGAAGAAGGCAATGGTTGCCTTTTCCCCATATTCTTGTTGGAATGTAGCAAATGAGTATGAATCAGCAGTATTACAAAGGATAAGTTTTCAGCACAAAATACATTGAAGAGTGTCTGTCTGGATCTCACTGTGGATATAAATTAACTATGCTTTAATCCTTGGTGACATGTGCTAGTTAACTTATAAAGCAAACCTTGTACATCTTCAAAGTACTTTACCATCTTTTGTGAGAGTCAGTATATATATGTAACTTACAGTATGTCTGTAATAATAGATATTTCTGTCATCTCTTAGCATTTGAAAACACGACTACAAGCTACTAGTGTAGATTATCTGAGGTTTATCTCACTCTTGATAAAGTGCGCTGGTACTTAGAGCAAATGGGAGGAGAAATTACCTGTTATACCACTCCAATTAGGGCTATTACATTCTAGTATGCAAACAGAAAATTGCAAGTCTTTCTGTGCCTAATAATTCCCGTTCCTACTAATAAGTTCACAAACCTAAAAAAGTGTAGTCTCTGTTTTTTAAAGGCTTTCTGAAGTACAGAAATAGAGCAGTAGTCACATCGTGAAATAATTCACTATAATCAGCAAAACTTTACTACCATAACTGACCATACCATTTTTTCCTGTTTTTAAAAACATGGGTACTACTTGATAGTGGCTACAGAGGATCTCTTGGATTCCTTTTCAAATTTATGACTGTTTTTTACAATGTATAAAAATGAATATTGATCCTCAGAGGAGGCCAGTATTAAAATATTTCTATGTCTTTACATTTTTCTGCTTTTGTCATTACTTGGAATCTGTTCTTCAAGGAAGTCTTGAAAGGTAGACTTAAAATTTTGTTCTTTTGGGCTTGAAAGGGAAGAGCTCTTCTAGTTATTCCTTACCAGTGGATTATCTGTCAAAGCTAGACAATAATTTAGCGTGTTTTGGTTTGACTTATGTGCTTCTTGAAAGACATCTTAAGGTTTTTAAAAGTAAGTATGGTAAATGAAAGGTTACAAAGAACATCTAATGGTGCAGGAAATAACTCTACCTCTGCATGGAACTATTCAGGTAAAGTAGGCTCTTTGCCAGCTTCTCTCAGTAATTAGAATTATAATATCTTCTATAGTATGTCTGAGACTTCCATTTAATATGGTTATAATAGGGAACAATCTGTATATGGGTCTCAAAGCCCGCAGACATACTCTAACCCACTAAACTGTCATTACTGAGTTAGATGATGACTTCTCAGAAAACGCTATTTCTTCTCGATGTGAATTCAACTAGATGGCTTAATCTCTAATTCTACTGACATCAGAAACTCTTTAGTCGGGCCGGAAGACACAATACTGACAGTTGTTAGTTTTTTTATCAGAACAGTAAAGTAAAAATAAAATTCTGTACATGTGCCGTGACCATAAGATCAAAACATAGCTGTCAATTTTAGTTGCTCTACTATTGAAATAGCAGAGTTGAAGTTCTGGCATTGCTCAATTCCTGCAGCATTCCACCATGACTGCGACTACTTTTTGGTAGCTGGGAAAGCGGCCCGGCCGTGCCAGGGGCTGGCAGCTCGTGGTGGAGCCGCGGCACCTGCGCCTCACCCAGACGAGGCGTTAATGCGCCAACGGTCACTCCCCAGGAGACCAGCTCCTGTGTCTGTCTGTCCGCACTGCGGAAGGGCGTCGTGTCAAAAAGAGGCGGCAAGGAGCTCTTCTGGGGGCTTTGTGCGGCTTTTTTGCAACTGGGAAAGGAGTTGGCTCTGGCACCCTTGCACGAAAAGAAGTTTATCCTTATGTTTAGGTGGAACTTCCTGTGTTCCAGTTTGTGCCCATCACCACTTGTCACTCAGCACCACTGTAGACACTGGCCAACCCTCTTGACACTCACCCTTTAGCTACTTATAAGCATTGATCAGAGGCCCTCTCTTCTCCAGGTTAAACAGACCCAGGTCTCAGCCTTTCCTCCTAAGATAAATGTTTCAGTCCCCCCCACAAAGATTATTATCTTTGTAGCCCTCCACCTTTGTAGCCCAGACAGGGACAGTTCAACACAGGGTTCTTCACACAAAGCCTTCCCTCCTTCCACACAATCGGCTTTGACACCTCTCCCTGTACCCACAGTTGACAATCAAGAGCTACAGTCCTAGCAGCAGCTTCAGTCCCAGCAACAGGCCATGCACAAAACATGTTCCAAATGAGGTATCGTGGCAGAAGACAGAGCAGTGGGTCTTGGACTACACAGAATTTAGCAGGGGTCAAAAATATGCTTAGCTGACTACTACCAGATACTTGCAATATGCTAAAAGAAGTATTTCTTTTTTTTTTGTCTGCTTTTACCCTCTATGCCTTTGTACATCAAACAAATGTAACCATACCTGCGGTTGAGCATCATTTTCCAACATGAATAACATACCATGTGCAAGAGTGGGTATTTGCACAATTTATCTGTTTTGGTGTAACAGTTGCCTGCTGTGAGAAAGGAAATAGTGATGGCAGCAGATCAAGACAGGCTAGGATATTTCCACAATTCCTCTCCACATTCTTTCATTTCAAGGTCAGTTCACCTTGTGATGTCAGAGGTAACACAGGCCCTTCCTGAAATCCAGCCTCTTTCTTCCTGTAACAGTGATTCCTTTGCACAGTCCCACAAGCAGCTGGGATAGCTTAGCTGTAACTGCTTAGGTATATACTTTGTTAGCAAATGTGGGCTTTGGCCAAAACAGAAATGCAAATAATCCCCCGGGGCGGGGAACAGACCTAGTCATCTTGAGCAATTTGTGTTGACTTCCCACCACTCTTCCCAGCACCTGAACATTAACGGAGACAATTAAGCACCACTAACGTACGTATTTTATTTACCGAGTTACCTTAGGCATGCCATGCATTGAAATGCATTATACTTTGCAACTCAGTGAACAAATACGGTTCGGTCATCAAGTCTCCTTATACTGAAGGGGATCTGCAAGATAAAAAAAATACCAAGTTACATTAGACAACCTTCATGGTCTAAGTAAACATATTATTATGTATGCATGCAAAGCAATAGAGAAATGTTTATGTGATGGTTTAGTCTACAGGAATTCCCCCTCTTATTTCCTGATGGTTTAAGGTTCACAAACGCTTCATGTGGCAAACAGAAGTGAAACATGGAAGAAATCAAGAGCTGGAACGATACTGAACAGCATGTCAGATTCACTATACATGCTACACTGGTAACTGAATGAATCTTGCTAAGGGCCTAAAAGGGGTTGTGCAGCTTTCATACGGGAGTCAGAGAGGAACCAAGTCATGTAGGCAACCTACCAAGGAAGGAAGAAAAGCAAACTCAAATTGCTTCTCCACATTATATTAAATACAATCCAAAACCAGCTGTGCACCGTGAGAAGAGACATGCAAATGGTGAGCACTGAACTCTTAGCATGCTCCTTTATCCTATTACTGAGCACACTGTAAGAGGTTACTCCTCAAATTTATACTTGCCCTTAGTTTCCATTACCAGTATCCCCACACAAAGTCCGAGCCAAGCAGACAAACCAGTATAACTTCACACATAGGTACCGAGTTGCGTACAAGCCCAGCAGGAAGAACCTCAGCACAGAGTACCAAGCTAACACCCTAAGTCATCAATTCTCCTCCCTGACTACCTTACTCCTTCCTCAATTTTGGGGCTAAAAGTGCTGATTCCCAAGTGACTATTCAGTGAGGTTAAACCATTGCATTTACTGCCACATACAAATATACTCCAATAAAATGGGAGATGTAGCGCCTGCATGACCACTGTACCCTTTAGGTAACCCGGGCAGAGTACAGGGATTTAGTTAGGCTATGCAGAGAATACATCAGAAAGGCAAAAGTCCAGCTAGAACTCAATCTGGCCACTGTCGTAAAAGATAATAAAAAAGTTTTTTACAAGTACGTTAACCAACGACCAGAGCGCCAAGGAGAACCTTCACCCATTACTGGATGCAGAGGGGAACACTGCCACCAAGGATGAAGAAAAGGCCAAGGTAGCGAATGCTGCCTTTGCCTCAGTCTTCAATAGTCAGACCAGTTATCCTCAGTGTATTCAGCACCCTGAGCTAGAAGACAGGAATGGAGAGCAGAGTAAAATCCCCGTGATTCAGGAGGATCACATTTTCTTTTGAGATGGTATAATTAAGGAATTGAAGGAATGTTTAGGAAACATTTAATTGTAGCAGGTGCACACAATGTGCAACTTTGGGGAGATTTTTTTTTTTTTTTACGCTGCACATGGGAACATAAGCTGAGTGGAGCTCTATTTGCACCAAAAAAATACTGCTTATGATTCCAATTAAATATTCAACATGCATCCTTGTTGACAGTATTTGTTTCAAATGATTTTACCACCAGATGGCCTTTCAGAACATTCTCATGAAGGTCACCTGACTAAATGTAATTCTAGTATCTAAGAAAGTTTTACAGTGCCTATGTACTAGCAATAGGACCTAACCAGAGGCAGAATTACCAAGGTTAAAACAAGGTAAACCTGGAACTTCATTATTTAGTGACTCTGTTGCTAAAGAACAGAAGTTTCCCCCTCTCACAAAAATACCCAACAAAAAACAAACAACCAAAATGAAACCAAAAGAAACCCACAAACAACAACAAAACACACACACACACCAAAAAAAAAAAAACCCAAACCAAACCACAAACACACATACACATACAAAGAAAAACCAACAACCCACCAACAAAACATACACACACACACAAAAAAAAAGCAGAGCTCTAGCTCCTCTAACAAATTTTAAACAGAGAAAAAAGTGGCAGTCCTTTTGGTTGGTCGGGTTTTTTTCTTGTTTCATGGTTTGGGTTTTTTTACATAATTTTCTTACACAGAAACCAGATAGTTGTAGATTGTAACACAACACAATTTAGTATTAATAGTGTTAAGCACAAATCTTTTATTCAATCCTGCTGCTTTAAGCAAACAGGCTGAGAAAATCCAGCTGGCTAGGATAATTAGAGCCATGGATTATCGTGTAACAATCACAATAGGAAAACATTCCAAAAGAACGAAAAAGCTATCATTCTAGATTAGTTTGAAGTCATTTTAAGAGAAGCAGAGAACTCAATGTAAGAAATATAGATAAAAAAAGGGGAGGAATTCTTTACTGAGTTGTCACGTCATGAGCTTGTGCAGTTTAGTGACTGTGCTTATTAATAACTACAACTAGGCTGAAATCAAGACACTTTTTTCCTGGTGTTATTAGAAGGGAGAAAAAAATTCTTCAAACAAAAGGCAGTGCTAAGTGATAGGAAAATAGTGTTGTGAACAATGTTCTACTCAAGCTTAACACAGCATGGCAAAAATCTGAATAGTAGTACACAGAGGTGTATGCCATTGCAATTTATATATGTATGTATGTATGTAAACATATTTCCCCTCATTTCCCCCAAGTATCCTCCCCCTGTCACCAACTTCAAAAGACAACAGGACGTATGGAAGCTGTCTCTGTTTCTTACACTGAGATGCATGCTGTGAGAAACAGCCTCTCCCTTTTCTCACTCACTGTGCTGCCACAACTACATAAGTAGTACCTATAGATAGCCCAAAGCCAAGCAGTTCAAGATGTGACAGCACCAATGTAACAGTGGTGTCACACCAGCCTTATAGTTTAGTGTAAGAGCTTTGTCTCTTCTCCATGGCTGCGTGAGGAG